>JACCHV010000008.1:3740000-4940000 GCA_018907245.1 Eupristina koningsbergeri | reverse complement strand
TGCAAAGAAAACATTATAATACAAAATTTTATTTTAGATTATATGAATACAATTTAAAGGTATAAAAATATGAAAAAACTCATTTGTATTTTAAAAAAAAAATGTTTAGAGTGATAGCAATATTAGATTATAGAAGAAGTACATTTTTTAATAAAAGGTTACTTGAATGGAACTAGCTCTCAGTACTAAAATGAATGTTATTATTCTTGTAGATTAACCTATTTAATTTCCTTGAGCTCATGATTAACAACCTCGAGGGTAATAAATATTTGTTTGGCTAAGATACAAGTTTTTGCATTCAGAGGAATTTAGGAAGATTAATGAAGTAGTTATATAATTCGAGTGAAATTAATTTATTGTAAATCTTGGTACACTGTATAGAGAAAGTTGGAATTATTATAATCTTTTAATACATTGTCACGTTTAAATACCAAAAGCACATACAAAACTTTTATATATTGTATGATATGCAGAAATGAAACGAGTTAAGATATTAAATTCGTGCAAACATTGAGTAAGTCGAAATGTTCGACTATTATAGTTTGAAGAAAAGTGTCGATATCAGTGGGGAAATTTGTCACAACTTTGCTCATTAATTGACGTTGGTCCCAATAGTTGACATAGAATTTAGTGTTGTGTCGGTAAAAAAATTGTCGGTTGATGAGATTCGTTAAATTGGTAGTGTGCGTGAGTAAGGATTGAGGATGGCTGTCGACGTTACGAGGCGCGAATATTTTTAGAAGTCGCGCTTGAATTTTTTAAAATGTCAGAAATGTTCTTGAAAATTTCCCGCTTGAAAATAGCCGCTGGCCGAAGCAAAAAAGTCCGAGGGCCTGCACAACCAAATAGAAATACATGTGGCGTGGTGTTGCACGAAAAAACGCAGAAATTTATTTCCCAAGGCAGAGAAGTAGCAAGATAAACAGCAAGAGCAACAGCAGCAGGAGCTCGCGCGAGCGCATCGCCGTCTTAATAGCCGTAAATCAAAATGGCTGCCGGTCTGCTCGGCAATAAAAAAGCCATGATTCAAAAAGGTCTTTCAGCGCCTGCAGCTTTCAGCCAGTTTTCAGCTCTCGGTCAATGGGCGTCTATTTTCGGATACGCACGCACGCCTTGCCAGTACTTTTGTTCTCGGGTGTATCTCCGAGCGAGTTGTACTCCCCGATCGAATACTCGGATAATCGTTTTCAGCTCTGGTCTGAGCCCCGCCGAGTCTCGGGGCAGTCGAGCGAGTCATTGGGCCAAGTGTGGCCTGGCCAAAGCCCCGAGATCCGGGTTCTCCGGGTCTGGAAGCGAGCGAGCGAGCGAGCGAGCGAACGACCACCTCGATAACACAAGCAAATTCAACTTTTCGGAAAAACGATAACTATCTTCAGCTACTTGAAATAACACCGATTATTTTAAATGTTGCAAATTCCGATAAATTTTAACTATAGCTTGCAATTACAGACGCTCGAATTATATAAACGATGTTGAATAATACAGACATGAATTTCGGTTCTGCCCCGAAATAAGTCAAACCATGTAACCTTGCAGGGCTCCCAAAAAAAAAAACGAAAAAAAAGAAGACTAAAACAGAAAGGAAGATCGGGTAAATAAAAAACAGCCAAATATAGAGATGGATAAACAGAGAGGGAAAGAGACTTTGGTGTTGCGTAATGACTATTATTCTTTCTACGAGACTTCTGCGAGGCAGCTGCACTGTATGAAAGAGAGTGAGAGAGAGGGGGGGGGACACTCGTCGAGACATTTCTTCTTATCTTCGAGCTTGAGAGTGTGTGAATCAAGTGCTGAAGATGAGCCAACCAACTTGAAAAAGTGTGAGAAGAAGTCGCGGGGTGACGAAGAGACGATAGATTACTCGGTTAATTCGTGATTTAAAGACAATCGAGAATTTAAAGACAAATAAAATACTGAGTCATAATCCTACAAATAGATTCCTCTTTTTTGCTCCACCGCATTTTTTATTTCTAGAGATGTTGATTTATACAGCTGTCATTTCAATGCAGATTAAGAGCACTAGCACTGACTGCTTTCACCTCAATGCATTTCTTCTATTTATTGAAAGCGAATAAAAAATTTTTTTAAACAAACTTTCGTCCTCCTTCTCAATGGATTCAATTATACCGATTTTCAACAAAAAAATTAACTTATTCTTTAAGATCAAAATCACAAGCTCATCGCATTTAATAATGTTTTATCGTAAGTGGTATTATTTTTACTCGGAAATGAAGTGCCTCTTGAAGTTTTTTTTTCTTAAAATCAAGTCAATTAAATACATTGATTCCCACGATTTATGAATTGTAGCATTTAAAAGTTATCCACTAATTTGTTTTACATATATTTATCATATGATGCATTAATAATTCTTGTTTTCATTAGTTTTATTATAGTTTGAGTAGTTTTGGAAATTAAGATCGTCATGTAATTATAAGTACAAAGGAACGCAAAAAAGATTCTTAGAAGAGTTATAAACTGGTAATTGATTACATTATTAATGTAATGATAAGGGTGGACGATTCGTTTGGACAGGTGTAATAATAAAAGTATATCGTATTTAGGGTGTAACTTGGCAAATATATTAATAGTTTGGGTGAAATGAATTCTCTTAAATAATTGCGAAAAAAATCCAAGATGGGCACCGGTAAAGCGAGATGTACAACCACAGACGCACAAAATAGCCCCTGCGTACTAATTTGTCTGAAAGCGTTATCCGATATTGAAACATGGACCATTTGTGAAAATAAAAAGGAGAAAGAGAAAAAACGACGTCAACCGAGTTGTAAGCATCTCATTGCAGCGTCAGCACTTACATCGCTGCCAACGTCAATTTCCATCCGCTCTCTCTCTCTCTCTCTCCCTCTCTCTCTGTTTTGCCTTCTGCTCTCTTTACCCGCACTGTATTAAGTCTCATAATGATGTTATATTTATGTTTCTGGAATACGTCAGCTCTTATATAGCTCACGCAAACTGAGCTTCGCGACGTCTGAAGTTTCTTGCCCGCGCGCCCAAACCTGGCCCACGAACTTTGCAAATTTGTTAAATTGCCAATTTACCTTCCAAACTAGTATTTTCTTGCCTGCGCCGCCTCGTTCCTATACCTCGCTCATTCCATTCCTTTTATTCCTTTTCCTTCTTTCTCCCCGGTCTCTCACCTTTCCCTTTTGCTCTCGCTCTCTCGCCTAGAGAATCTCACGACATACTGCTATTTCGAATTCTGGTAGCCGACCTTCCTCCCGCCCCTCCGCGCCGACCGACAAGTAAGTAACAAACGTGGGGTGCTTTGGCATATCGACTTGTACACTTTCACACTTTCTTTTCATTCACTTCGGTACTTTTACGTTTCCGTCTATTGCACTCTCATTTTTAATCATTAAGTATAGTGTTCCGTAAGTAATTGACAGTAATAGTTTTTTATAAAAAACATTGCACTAATTGTTATTGTATGAAATCGCTTAGACATACGCTTATTCATCAACACGAATACAACTTATTTATCTTTCGAATATTTGGAAATAATAATCTATTTCTTATCAGAAAGTGAAATTGATCATTGGAAAATATTAATATTGTGAGTAAATATTTAAATATTTACGAATTTTTCAGTTTCAACATAGTTAATTGCTTTCAAAAATATGTAAGAATTAATATATAGTAATCAATTGAGCATTCTTCCTTTTAATTTGATTTTATGTGTCTATTGTATCAAATAATTGTTTAATTGGCGTAAATTAAATTTTTTTAAAATATTAAATAATATTTACACTCATTTATTAATTTATAAAGAATTGAATTAATTTGCATTATATGTCTATTGCGCAAGGTAAACAACACTTGTCAATAGTCGATTATTTTTTTATATACTGTATATCTATATCTATATCTTTTAAATCAAATTATTTTATCACATAATTTACTCGAATTTATTTAAAAATAATAAAATATACTTCTATAATCTGAGAATCAATTAATAAATGTTCATCAAAGTATGACCATATATGTTCAAAAATTATATTTGAAATGCTGTAATAAATGTATATAAATAATATGTATAATGATTATTTTTAAATATATTAATTTTATTTAATATTTTCATCATTAGTAATGATTGAATTTTTGTAATAGATAAATTTTGATAAAAACTGAGTTTTAATACTATAAAATAAAAAAGTTATGGTTGATATATAATTTTATAGCGTAAAATATAATAAGTACTTAATTTTTTTGAATATATTTAAACAGTATTAAAAAGTTGATTTTATATTAACATCACTGTAAGTGTATGTGAAATTTAATTTCTTAAAGTTTTTAGGTCTTAGAATTTAATATCAAGTTAAGTAATCAATTAGAATAATTCTGATAACTTTTTAGAAATAAGAATTAAAAAAACGTTTAAAAAATGGTTTAAAATGATGCAACGAGAAGTGTTACTATAAATACAATTATGTTATTATTTCAGAAAAGATATAAAAAAATATGGTATATACGTAGCAAATAGTTATATTTTCTATATGAACAATGAAGGTTATGCATTAAATTTCCAAAGTACAAGTGTATTTTTCATTCATTTATAACGGATAATAGAATTCATTGTTGTTTAGAATTCATTAGTACATGGTTATTTATTCCTGAAGCTTGAATCTAAGAAAATTCGTCAGTAAAATTTGAAGAGTTTAATTTGTGTTCGAATAAACTATAAGTCTATTCATAAATAAGGGCTCCTCACTTTTCACCTTATTTTTATTTCTATTCGTGCCCTTTCCTTTTTAATACGGGGGGATGCTGAGGCCCTTTCGCAGTCGTACATGAACTCATTTCCAGAACGTTTGTTCCTCTTTGTCTCTTATTAGCGAATCAAGGAACTTTTTAATCTTCATTTCCGTCCAATTACGAAGGAGAATTAATTATGAAATCTTCTTTGGCCAGATCCTTTTTCCTTTACATCGCTCGTTCGCGCTTTTTACTGTGGAGCTCTAGTTCCTCGCCCTCCTGTCGTCTTATCTCACCCCCCCCGCCCCTTCGCCACTCGCACTTTCCCCATTCCTCTCCATCTTTCGCAGCCTGCACCGCCTTACTACCTTCATATACACTTACAGACTGCTTTAAAGTACGTTCTACTCTTTAATTTTACTTCGTGGTTTATTACTTGTTGACGTATATTTCAAATGTCCAGGGGAAGTGTTACGCTAATGCATTACTATTTCTGTTTCAAAAAAAGAATTTTTTTATAATGCCAGCACGTTTCTCAAACACGATTTAAAATTAAGTTTTACTTAATTCCTCCACTTTGAAGTATTCAATTAGTTTTTTAAGTCGTTTTTCTAAAAAAACATATCGAGTTCTTCTTCATTTTAAATTGCAGAATCAATAGTTTTTTCTAATGATTTTAGAGTAAGTAGTTCTATTGTTATTTTAACCGATAATTTTATCTACTGCGATAATTACTACCATGTAATGGAATATTAATAGAAGTAAAAAATATTTATTTGTATTCTTATAAATTATTTAAAAAGTTTGTTAAAGACATTATTTCTTCAAAAGTGTCTTATTATAGGCGTGGGTGTATTTAACGAGTAAAAATAATTTATTGTGCAACCATAATCATGTGTCAGTTTTAAAAATATAATTATAATACATATAACTTGATGCTCGATTAAAGATTTTTGCATAAATGAAAAGGTATCGGGCTTGTCAATATCTTTTCTCGGATGCTCCTCAGTACATTTTCCGGTATAATGATTATGGTGCCTTTGATGTTCATCACTGATTTACTCAATAGCTGATGAAGTAACTCTAATTAATATTCGTTTAAAAATTTCCTTAATTAATATTAGTAAATGCAAAGAATTTGAAGAGAGTCGAATAGAAATATGTTCCTGTTCAATTAAGTTTTGACATGTTTTTTTATAATAAAATTTGAGGTATCATGATGAATAATCGTGGATCCATTGATTACATTGAAAATATTAAATTTACGGCTTCCCTATATATTGATGATACGTTAAAATTTTTAAAATAATTTAAAATAAAAATAAAATAATAATATACACACTGATAAGAGTATAAAAAAATCCTTTGCTCATTAAAATAATAAAAATGAAAGACATTTCTTATTCGAAATATTTCGTTCATTTACTGTTAAATGGAACAAAACGATAGCAAGTTTGATATGATTTTGAAATTCGCAGTTCCCAAGATCTATTATTATGAAAATTTCCATGGCTGTCTTCACGATACTCTTAATGCGTTTCACCAGAGGATATTTTAATTGCTACCTCTTCATTTTAGATACAACTGATGAAAGGCTGGCGTGGTGGAAACTATGGCTTTTAAAGATAAGAAAATTTGTAAATGTGAATAAAAAAAAAGTAGAAGAAATTACGTAAATAATAGTAACAATATAGCATTATATTCAGAGAATTGACCGAAGATCATCAACAAATTATTATTGAAAAACAAGATATATATATATATTTATTAAAGACTTTAAATTTAATCGAGTTGTTTTGTTAACGCATTTGAGTGATCTTTTATCTGTATTTGGTAAGGAATATTGCGGAAATAAAAGCAGAACGACTCAATATAGCAGTTGGAGAGGCTGACGCCAGAGCGAAGCAAATTGTTCAAGAAAAATCACGGTAATACAAAAGCAGAACTTCTTTTCTTTACGGCTGCCATCCACTGACATTTCATTTTGAAAAATAAAAAATAAAGTACAAAGGCCGTCGTTGGTACCGGTGGGGTTGGGGGTGCGCGTGCAAGGGTCAACTCGTCCTTGCATTCATGCTATTCTTCGGGGTGAGCGGCGAACAGCGGCAGAAACGGTGGTAGTCGGGGACTCGTGTGGGTGTGGTTGGGCGCGCGCGCGCGCGCGTGTGTGTGTGGACGTCCGGGGGTGAAACGGAAGAGCAAGAGTGCGAGAAGATGCGTGGAGAAAAGGTGGCGAAAGAGCGGCGGTGCGAGTGAGAGAGAGAGAGAGCGTGAGTGGATGGGGGTGGGGGGTGGGGGTTGGGGATGCGCACACATAATTGTAGCAATGCATCGCGCTTGGTTGTTCGTAGCAGCCTGGCTAGTGTAATAAATGCAATCAGGAACGCGGAGTTTGGCACATTACCTGCTCCCCGCGCCCCCCCCCCCCTCCCCGCCCTCGCCGTCCCTCTCGCGCACTGTCTCTGTCGTTGTTGCCACTTAGATACAACCCGCACCAGTCTCTGACGTCCACTTTGCTCGGTATATCAGCACACGAAAAAACTCATATAATCTGTTAACGTTTTATTGCTGACAACAAGACAGACGATGTTATTCTAAAATTTACATCAAGACCAAAGCTCCACTTTTTATCCTTCTCTTTCAATTTCTGATAATACTTCTTCTTTTAAATTGGACTCACATTAACTCCTAAGTAATTAATGGAAATGGCAGTATTTACTCTGAGGGTCTATTATTTTTAGCAAATTCGAACTTTACGATATTTCGTAACTTACGAAAATTCAAAATAAATTCTGTAAAATCTAGTGTGTCTACTACTTAAATAATCGATAGATTAAAATCAATATTTTCTTATTTTGAGCCTGCGATATTTGTAAACTATTAAATTATTCATTTTTTAACATAGTTACCTTACCAAAGATATTGATTCAATTTATTATGATAAAATTAATGCAATTTCAAAGGGTTTCATTGCCTTTATGATTAATTTTTATTAGGATTTTCAAAGTTTTTTTTTATTATTTATTATCTCTTGTTATTGATAAGATACAAGATGTTAATATTACTTAAACAGTTTCATTAAAAAAAAATAAAGTTTAAAATATATCGTTTATAAACTTATAAAAATAACGGAATAATAACAAAAAAAATATAATTTTCTCCCGTAAAATTGAATATGATCAAATATTAAGTTTTTTAAGCATTATCTTGGATGTGTAATCATATTATAATAATTAAACTGTCTAGATTTATAAAATATATTAATCAAATATTTTTTTATATAAAATAGTTTTTTCATTATTATATTAGAAATGCCATGGAAGAAAAAATTAATATATAATAAATTTGTTGAATAAATAGCAATGTAATCCTATTATTACTATTATTTTTAGATAATAGGAATCATAATTACAATACATTTCTTTAAAAAGCTATTATCGATTTTTATTGTAATTTTTTAATTTATAAATAATTAAAAATATTATGTTTTACTATTTTTATTATTAAAAACAAGTATTTATTGTTTACATTGTATAAAAGCTGAATAATTAAATTTTTAATCAAATTGTTTTAAAAAAAATTTCGTATTATTATAAAATTAAAAAACAAGAAAATATAACCTACAATATTTGTTAATAAATAAATATTTTAACAAAGTACAATTCAGTAATAATAAAGCTGAATTTTATTTAATACATTCTTCATTTTATTCATAATAAATAGTTTTGAAAATTTTATTACTTTTCGTAAATTTAAAATTTTAAATTAATTTTTCGATTTAAATTAATGTAACGTAGTATTGAAATGAAAAATATGACCAATAATAGAGTTTGTATTACAAAGTACACGAAAATAAAAAATATTTGAATTTATATGTTTTTGTTTTAAATAGCTTATAAGTAATTGATATATTAGTGCTGCGTATAAATAATGTATTTTATAATAACATTACATCATAATAATATAATCATTTAATAATTATTATTTAATAATAACTGTCAATCCATTAAAAATAATCGATGAAGTTTCAAATATTTGTCCGATTTAGTATTGACTACTTGAATATTTATACTTGCAACCTTTTATTTTTTTTTGTTAAAAGGAAGTGTATATACAAAGATAGTATCTATCTACATTTCTGATTATAGCACTGCTGTTGAGTGAGAATAAAAGAGAGAAATAAAGTTAAAAAGAAAGGAAACGATTCGAGTAAAAAGCGAAGTGACTGAAAAGGGCACGCCTTCAATTCCATATAAAGCTCTTCTAGGCAAACTTCTAGGGCCGAAGAGCAATTAATGGAAATTAATTCTCGTTCCTTTACCTTTACTTCCCCCTTATTCTATGTCCTTAGCTACAATAGAAGCTCCTTTTCTTTATTTTTAGCTGTATCGAGCGCTTTTTAAAGTACCTTGATTTCTTTTGTTTCCTTCTCTCTTTTTTCTTTTTTTAAGAATCGAAGTAACAAAGTTTCCATTGATCTTTCCTGCAGTCTTGTCGAATAATTGCATCTCCGGTATATCTGTGATGTTGCTTATCCAGCATATAGAAATTTAATATCAATGTCTGCGAAAAAGTCGTACAAATCTTCGTTTCATCGATTGATTATTTTAAGATCGATTTTCAATTTTAGCCTTTAATGAATAAAAAAAGTGGAATTCCAGAATCTTTTTTTAACCGATTAATTATCTTTTTAAAGAAATTGTAGGTTATAACGATAACTGTGCTCGTAATTGTAATATTTAATTCGCTGTACTTAAAAGAAAGCAGCAAAGAAAGAATGTTAATTTTCATTGACCTGGTCGCTTTTGGCATAAATATCACTATCGATTCAATACTTCCTGCAATAACTTTATCACGGAAAGGTAATAAAAAAGCTTAACAATAGCTACCAATTACGATAAGCGACTGTAATGCGACTATTCATATACAAAGCAAAATACTTCAAATTGAATTGACGGAAACTTCGACCCTTGAATTATGGATTGGGTGACCTTAAATAAGTTCTTTCTGAAAAATAAATGAAATGATGTAAACGGATAGCTCATGAAAAGCAATTTATATGTGTAAGCATTCTAAAAATAAGTATCACTCACTTGTGAATGAGTTCTAAAGAAAATCTAATAACTTAACCGTAGAAACACAACAGCTTTTGGTTAAATTATGAGAATGCCTAAATAGATATTTGTATATGTTTGCTTGGCAATGTATTCTGACGAATTTATTCTATTATTGCAATATAAGTAAAATACTAATCTAATGCAGAGAAAATTGAATGTTGTCTAGCAAAAGAGATTGGCACTGCGTAATAGGAATGCGATTAATAAGAGCTACATTCTTTTCTTCGCAATAATGCAGAGTGGAGATGTCAAGAGATGTTACTAGACAAAATGTTAAAAGCTGAAGAGACTATAAAATTGTGATACAATATGTCAACGGAATAATTTAAGATGGAACAGAAAAATCGTTATCCTGTTAAACTCAAAACTCCGTATCTTATAAATAGCTCAAATAGAAATTAACAAATGAAGAAAATGAAAAAGTGATACAAAAACCAATATATTTAATATTACAAACATGTACTAGTTTAATAGAAATTGTAATGTACAACAAATAAGAAGAAGACAAAAAAATGTAAAGACGAAGAACCATAACCGAACCGAAATAATTCTTTAAGAACCTTAGCAATCAGTTAAATTGTCCAGATGAGACGCGTTACTAATTAAATCAGATGATAAAGATATACACATAGTCGTTCATATAATGGACCAGAAAATAAATTCAATAAAATACAAGATTGACATTAGAGATATTAGAAGGATTAAGGGTTATGCCATTGTGATGACTCCTGAACAAAAATGGGAACTACACTTCTATTTAATGATACTTTTCGATATTTTAAAAAAAAAAGTCATAAAAAATAAATATTGAGGAGATTAGCTTTGAGCTAATTTGTGAACCAAAATTACATCATGGGTACATATAATGTCTGTGATAACTTTTTTTATGATTATGAGCAGAAGTGGATTCAGGAATACTCGTATTGCGTAGGCAAATAGAGAATCTCCGTTAAACCAAATCAGGTTCTTAGCAATTCAAATATACATGTAGTACGATTTTTTAGAAATACTGTAATATGATTTACGGAAACTAGGTTCCATAAAAATTACATTGAAAAGAATCTGCGTAATTATGGTTAGCAGTAAATATTCTTAAATTTGTCAAATAACGCTTGTGAGTAATTTTTTAATATGGCAAATAATATGAAAGTATAAAAATTACACATAGAAAGAAAATTTCAAATTTTTGTTAAAATATTTGAGAATGAATGTTTTAAAATAAGTAAAGCTTTTTCTTATGTAAATATACAAATTTAATATTTTTTAATATTTTTTAATATTTTTTAATATTTTTAGAAAAACCTTGTAGGATTTTTAATAAAATCTGAATTTAAATGGAAATAAGTATAATAAATTAAACTAAAATTTTGTTAGCATTACTCTAATGAAAAAAAACTATTGAAAATAGAATGTACTTTTTATTTTCATATTTATTAATGACAATTTTTAATTTTTTATTAAAATTCACAAGGACGTACGTATATATGCATGTAAACTTAAGTACAATAAATTTACGACTAATTTAGATGATTGATAAATTTACCATTGCAAAGAACTAATAATAATAATTGTTCATTAAAATAGAAAATATTTTAATTTATCATTTATATTTTTCGTATTATTCGTATTTTACACCAATTATTTGATTATGTGAAAGGAAGTAAGGATATATAAAAGCAGTCAAAATTTTAAGCAATGCTTGATATTCACTAAAATTAATTAACGTTGTAAAAATATTATTTAATTAAAAAATATTTAATAAATTTAACCATATTCCGAGTTTCACATATTTTTAAAATGAATTATTAATCTTAATAATTTAAAAAGTTTTAAAATAATTTAAAGGATTTACTTGAATGTTATTAAAATAACTAGTCATAAGGAATTTAAGTTTGAAAAATTGTATGTATGTAGTTTTAAAAAAAATGTCTATGCTCTAAAATTGTTAGTATTTACTATTTTATGAGTATTATAATTAATAATTTTTGAAGTCTAAAACAAATAAAAGAATGAGTAAGCAAATGTGTATTTAATCTAAATGACGTGCGGTACAAAAAATCAGATAATGAACAACATGAATAATGAAAATAATAATACGAATTATAAAAAAGTCGAGATACATGAAGGTGCATTAAGAAAAGGAAAGGGGAAAAATTAGAATTATGGAGAAAAATATGTAAAACTAGCGGACAATTCGGGTAAGCATTTTGTTCACTCCTTTACGAAAGAACGAATCTCGTTACACTCGACAGGAAAATCGCGGACAAAAGATTTCTATGCAGCCTATAATTCAGACTTGATGGCTGAATGGTCGCGTACACCGAAATACAGACAGTAAGACTACCCTTCCAAAAATCCTGACCGTAAATGGAAAGGAAGGACAGAAAGAGAATGAGATGAAAGAGAAAGGGAGAATTACGAGGTCACTTCCGTTGGCGCCTGCACGATCTTCCGTTTCCGGTGGCGCATTACTATTCTCTCGCCATTCTCGTGTTCCGACCCGTTCTCTCTCTCTCTCTCTGTCTGTCTTTATCTACATTACTCTCGCTAGTACACGTTCACCTACATGTATTTGGAAGCGCACCCCCGATGCAAGAAAACTTTGTACAATGGCCCAACCAAACCATTACTATCGCGCCCATCGTTCCCATGGGTAATTTCATCTTGCCTTCTCTCTCGCCCTTTATAAGCATTTACGCTCGCAATTGCGCTACTCTCGAAAGGAAAAAGCCAGTGCGTTCGGTCAAGCGTTAGGGATATTACGACTCGTTTCGGCCAGAATTGCGTGGGCGGGCAAGTACAAATGGTTTAGGCACGATGGCTCGAGATGCGCGTCCAAGTCTAAGTACGCGCATCTCGAGCTCACATGCGAACTACTTCTTTTAGTGCCCGGGAACTCAGGTGATTTCCCCTAAGTGGTGAGTAAATTTTCATACTATTCCGAGTCCGCCCACCCCCGCCCCCACCCCTTAATGCTCTTTAACTCCACATCCACCCCCCGAGCGGGCGAACAAACTCATGCCCCCGCTTTCTTAGCTTCCTCACCCTCTTTGACTTTGTCCATCAATGGTCGAGCACCCTTGAATTGGCTGGGCCGAGGAGGGAGCCACCGGACTTAAACCCCTTGTTTGGCCGACGGATTTCTGATTTCAATTAGCTCGTCGCTCCACGGGTTAAGAAGGGTGGAATGGCTGTTCGCGTGCACGTGCTGCGCGTTCCGCTTTTTATGCTCCCCAGGACGAGCCGACATGAGTGTTCTTGAAAAGCATACCCATATACTCCCTGTCCGGGTTTTCATTAGAGACTCGATCCTTTCCTTGGACGACTCTCATTTATTTTCTCCTCCTCCTCCTCCGGCCTGCACTCTTTTTTTGCCTACCTTCTTAATTATCATATTTTTAATTTGGCAATTTTTAATCCTGATTATAATACTCGCGCCCTATCATTTTGAAAGATGTGCTACATACCTGACCTTATTACAAACGTTTACATAAATTAATCGAATATGGCCTTAGTCCTACATAATAGTCTGCAGTAAATATCCCTTATTTAAAAGTTAATGAGTGCTCAAAAACTTAACTTAATTAATTTTATGGTTATTTTAATAGACCCTTTAAAAAAATAGACTTTAAAAAAATAATAAATAATTTTTAAGTTTACTTATTTTTATCACAATAACACTATCTATTTTTCATTTGCTAGTACTGTTTATTCTTCTGTATCAGTTTTTAATGGAATTTTATTTTTTAAATATCATTAAATATTTCATTTTTGTTTGCGCAAATTTTAGTACATACAATTTTTTATACAAGAGTTATTTCTGCACAGTAAATAAAATATGATTAACTATTTCATTAACTACAAACATGGAAATGTTAAAAAATTTATATATATATATATATATGTGTGCGTGTGTGTGTGTGTGTGTGTGTGTGTGTGTGTAAATATTTATGAACAAATTCAAATGTTTTTTAAAACTGTTATATGTAATTTTGAACTAATTGTATACACCAAAAAGTATACAATAAAGTTTCATTAAATATAGTTTTTTGAAAATATATCCCACGCTTATTTATTACCCACTGATACAAAAAGAATTTAATAACTTTTCTTCTTGTACCACAATACAAATTAGGTTAAATTTAAAAGTTTTAAAATTTAAAGTCGATGGTTTTATTAAAAGTAACGAAAAATGTATTCTATCTAATGTACAAAAATTAATTTCAATTATATCAATTGCATTGACTTAATTAATTTTTAATTAATTGCATATGCTAAATAATTTCTTTGAATCTAGATAATGCATTGATAAGTGTAAAAATACACAGACTTGAAACATTTATTTTATGTCGTAAAGAATAAAAAGTAATTTTTACATATTTCATCGGTAATGATTGAATTAGAAAAACCTGTTGTAAAATATACTTATTAATGTATCAAGACAAGAAGTTTATAATTGCAACACTTCATTGGGATATAATAGAACTTGTAGACTTAAAATGAACGTATAAAACTGAAATTATAAAATAGCTAAGTAGATTCATCAACATAGTGATAACAATTTCTTTAGCTGTACAATTCTACATTTCCTTTTGTATCCTTTTCCTATTGTAATACATTTATTTCTTGAAAAGTAATTTTACATATAATACAAAATTTTAAGAAATTTCAATTTAATTTATCTATTTTTTATTTAAATTGAAAATAATTATATTAGAAATAAGATATGATTAGGATCACCAGAATAGTAATATATATATAAACGAAATCATAAAATAAAATTTTATTTTCAGCTTTTTTTTT
This sequence comes from Eupristina koningsbergeri, assembly GCA_018907245.1. Classification (NCBI taxonomy): domain Eukaryota; kingdom Metazoa; phylum Arthropoda; class Insecta; order Hymenoptera; family Agaonidae; genus Eupristina; species Eupristina koningsbergeri. The sequence continues at coordinate 4,925,370 of JACCHV010000008.1, read as the reverse complement.
ATTTAAATGTATACTGAATATATGTAAAAGTTTTGATTATTATTTATTTAGCGATAATTTATGTTACAAGTGATGTAGAATAAATATAAATAAGTATAATAATTCTATCACTAGATTAATATTTTGTATTCTTATTTATTAAATAAAAAGTTTATTAGTAAGTAGCTAAAAATAATTTTGTTTTTTGGACCAACATGTAAAATATAATTGCAGTGTACATTAAATTTTTTTATTATAATTTTTTCTTCTTCACGTATTTTCTTATTATTTATGTATCAATGCACTTAGTAGCTTGATATTTAAGCTCATAAGCTTCTTGATAATTTCTTACCTTTGCATATGCCAACTCCAGCTGTTTATGGTCTCTATAATTCTATGTAACCGTATTAATGTTTCTTATAGACCTCATGAATAGAAACTTGGTTGACCTTTGAGAGAACTTTGATAAGAAGAGAGTCTTAAATATGAAATAATATATTACAAATTCTCATCATTGTGTTTTCCACTATATGTCATTACGATATATTCTTTTGCATAAAACTGTCTGGTCGATGTGCATTAATAAACTGTTAATATTTTCTAATGTGATATTTCATTTTATGTATTTAAAAAAAAAATACATTCAATAAAATTTAATTATTAATATAGTAATGGTAATTAAAAAATTTTGTTAATATAAAACTTCCTAATATTAATATAAAATACGGTTATTTGAAAAAAATTGCGACGTAGATTTTTTATAAAGGAGGTTACGAGATTAAACAGATAATGTATAATTTATATTGATTTTTTTGAGTGACCTTTCAAATTCAAATTTTAAGTTTATAATAAATTAATAATAATTGAATTAAACAATGTAATAAAAAGTTTATTAATAAGTAAATATGACATGACAAAATTTTGTTTGTTTGTTTTCCAATCGATTAACTTAATTTTTTATATCGATACTTTAAAGGCTACAAAACCCTGTGAATTAAATTTTAATCCATGTTACATTTTATTTTATTTTTAAAATTCTGTATTTTACTTTTGAGTTTATAATTATAATATTTAAATTTTATTTAAAACATTAGATTTCAGCGTAAAAGTACGTAGATGATTCATTCAAGTGTACTCGAAGGGTGCTATTATACTTTTTTTTTACATACAAATCAGTGGGATTCATAGAGCCATAAAGAAATTAATAAATAACTTGAATAAAAAATATCGCTTCCTTTCAAATGACTATTCCATTTATTCTTTAAGAAATATGTTTCAATTATTTCACTTGGTGGCTTCGAAATCACATTACCGCCATGTGCGAGTAACCATAGTGTAAGAAGGTATTGATCACGAATATATCATAATGTAGGCGGAATTGGGTGCGAACAAAGCTTCGGTAATTCCAGTAATAACCAGAAAAATCCAAGCACTCGCTGGATTTCCAACTTTCCTTTGGAGCACATAACGAAAAAGGGCACGTTGCCAAAGTGAAAACCCCTTACCCTTTCAACTGCGGCACCAGCCTAATTCACTTGGTGGCGATCGAATTCTCTCACGAGGACTTTTTTATTGTCGCGCGTAACTGTGTGCAAACTACTACGGATATACAATGCATCTTTGCTCATTTCGTGCCAAATATTTAGTCCAAAATTGAAAAGAATGCTCGTTTATGGTCTCTTCAGTGTTGACGCTGTTCGTGTGTGTCGCGAGCATCTATTTGAAACAAGTATTTTATAACGAGCTAATTAATGTCCCCAGGACGGATATTATCAGGAGGGAAAGTTGTTCGCTAAACTTTTGACGCGAATTCGCGTGGGCAACTAGAATTCCGCTCTGGTCTTCCGTTTTCGAATTACGCCGAGGTTTGCCAGTTGATTGATAGCTAAAGTCACGCTCCTAAAACTGTAAACACATTCTTGTGTAAAAATATTACTAAATTATCAGCGGTACAGATTGATACACTTTAACTGAATTTTTGGCTGAATAGTCAGGGATGCCTCGGTTATCATAAATTTATACCGATTATCACATTTAATCGCGCACTTGCGTGGTTTAGAGCTATTTTGTTCAATAGAAAAGCTCTTAAATTTTTTATTCGTTTCAAATTACTTTCGGAGAACCATAAACAAATCCCTCTATTTTAGATAATCTCGCGAACCCATACGTGTGCCCGGGCGCTCACACACACACACACACACAGACGCGCGCGCGCGGTTCTGGGCTTCGTATAATTACACAATTATGCATTCAAAAAGTTAAGCTTACACTACACTAGCATTAACTCAAACAAAAGAAAAACATAATTAACGTCAGGCATAAATATTGTCTGGCTCTAGGAAATTCACAGCAGACCTTTCTCTCGCTGACACTCTATTTCCTCGAATCTTATTTATATTTGCAATCAGAAGTGGTGCTGACTGCACCGCTGACAAAATATTCTCGGTGAGCGAATCGACGAGAGATACTAAAATACAAAACAGAAAAAAATAGATGACCTAGTGAATATTGCCTACTCATATAAATTAAATATCTGCTAATTCTATCATCGCCAATTAATCTAAATATTCGTTTACCAACATTTTTATTATTAATTGAATGGTATAAATATAAAGCAGATTAACTTAATTGTTATCGTCATTCTTTTTCAAAAAATACAAGTTTATATGGATTAGAAACAATTGATTTTTCCTTTAAAAATGTAAATTCCATTAAAAATTAAAAAAAAAAAAAAAAAAAAAATATATTGGCGAATAATGCAATGTATTTCACATATGTTATGCTTTCAAAAATAACCATTAAAATTCAACGTAATATCTCATTACTTATAAATATTATTGATGTGCCAGTGTGATTATCCGGAAGCAAAATAATCAATAATAGATGTCATGATGCTTCATATTTTAAATTTTGTAATGGTATTGTAAAATGTTTTCAATATCCAATAATATAAAGAAAAAAAAGTTCTTTCACAATTAATTTTGATTAAATTTTATTATCCTTTAATAAAATTAAAATACGTAATATATAGGAGTTTTGAATTTAATACGAAAAATTAGGTTGTAAAAGTTATTTAAAAATTTTTTAAAAATACATAGTAAATATACGATAGTTTTTACTTTCATCAATTTTTTTTTTTAACTGATAAATCGATTTTTACATAATAGCCGGTATTTAACACGAGCGTAATTTTTTAATGTAATAGCTTTAAATTTACGGTCAATTTAAGTTATTATTGAATGAATTATTATTTTAAATTATGAATTATGTGTCAGATTTATATGTTTGTGTATTTATATTTATTACATGCAAAAGAGTTTTATTGAAATAATAAAAACTTGAGGTGAATGAACGATGCTTTGATTCGAGTTAAAAGTCTGGGTTAAGGTTGTTTATTTTTAAAAAACTGAATAAATCTTTGAGTGAATTTTTTTTCCAAGTTTTCAAATAGACATCAATTAAAAATTATTCATAAATCCATGTTTCATCAATTAAGAGCAGAGGTTCGTTAAAATTTAATGCTGTTAATTTAATAATGAAAAAATTGTTTTGTTTAACGAACATTAATAAATTTCTGTTCGGAACGTATTATTAAAATATTTTTGTTTTAAATAACTGTAGCATACCGAATGATGCAATGTTGAAGTTATGCACAGTAAATGTTTGACTGAGTCCACATAATTTTAGAGTAAAAAATCCTTTCAACTCAAACAATAATTTATGATAAAATAATCTTATAATTGAATTAATTGGTTAGTAGTGTAGTTTTTTTTTATGCTTTTAATGGAAGAATAATTATGAAGTACATACATGAGTGAGAGATAAGAAAAACCATATATCCGAAAAATCGAGAGCTTAGATGTCTGTAGTGGTTGTAGTTAAAAAAAAAAGAAGAAACATTAACTGAATTTTTTATAAAAGTACAAGATGAAGTGATCTGCAAGAGAAGGAAAAAGATGGAGTGGAAAAAGAGATAGAGAGAGAGAGAGAGAGAGAGAGAGAGAGGGAGATGACAAGTCAGTAGCCATCTGCAGAGGAAAGCAACGTCGTCGGTCATTCATGAGTACTAGACCGATGGTTGTGCAATAATCTGTAGGTGCACGTGTAGTCGTTACGGGTCATGTGCGTGTATGAATAGGAGTAAACACATGCGAGAGTTACGGGGGATAAGTCACCGCGTTGAAGGCGGACATTAATTTACTCGTAGTTAGAGGTGCTCGTACACGCAACAATGGCCATGCGAGAACCCATCTTTGCACTCGAGCCGAGAGAGGAATAAGGAACAGAGAAGGAGGTTGAAGTGGGAGAGAGAGAGAGTGAACGAGGGTGGCAGGAAGGCGATTACTCCCTCGAGGTTTTATCTTGGCGTTAACGGATCGCCGTTGCCAGCGAAAGTCGCGCTATGACGAATCGATCTTTCGTCCTAGAGCCGGGCCAAACTTCTCGCCGAGGTGTGCGAGGGATACGATGGATGGACCAAAGGAACCGGCGGACAAAACTTGCGTGAATAATGAAAAGTGAACTCGACAATGTGTTTCGTCCAATATATAACATTCCCGGTGTATCGCATGAGTGCTGACATTGAAAGTGACAGTATTTTTTCATTTACAACCAAGGGTCAATATTATAAAGGAGACATTCTATTCTCCAAGTTATTAGTAGCGTCAATTTTATTTCTAAATGCCTCCTATTCTACGGGTTTAAAATTAAATCGAGAGCCTATTATTATCTATTGCAATTTGCAGTTTAATTTTAATATTACATTATTGATGATTAATTACCTCGAATAAAATAATTAGACTAATAAATTTCCAGACTCTACAAAACTTTATTGAATAATCAGATTATCATCTTTTGATATATTAATTACGACTAAATGATAAATTTTAAATCAATGCCACAATATAATATCACCATACTATAATTTAAACTTGTCATTACTATCATTATTGTCTATTATTATTATTATTGTTATTATTATAGTTATTATTGTTATTATTGTTATTATTATTATTATTATTATTATTATTATTGTTATTATTATTATTATCATCATCATCATCATCATCATCATCATTATTACAGTTACTACAACCAGTGCTGTAATGGTTATTTTGCTTTTCATTATATTGCATCAATATTAATTTATATTTAACATAAAGGTAACATTTTGTTATGCAGCTGATTCAATTACACAAAAATTCAATATAAAAGTAACAATAACAAAATTCTTTTTATCGAAAATATAAAAGCTATTGAGCGCCGTTCTTCTAGTTCCTATCCAGCTTTCTCCCACAAGTAACTCAAATAAAAACTTTAATTTTCATCTTATGCTCAAAGTCCTACATCTCGAAAATCTAATTATCAGAACATAATGTATATTTTCATAATTAGATTATATTTGTTATAATCTGATTGTATACATTATATACTGATAATTAGTTTTTTGATGGAACTGTCGCTAAGCTCTTTGAAGGTGTACAGTTCTTATATTCCTATGCAATATTCAACAATGAAGAACATTCATACAACAGTTTTTATTAAAAAAAAAAAAAAAAAAAAAAAAAATTGATGCAAAACAAGCACACTTACTTATCAATCTACAATTTCTTGCTTTGGGAAATATTCGAATCAGTATTCTAGTGAAAATTTAACGTATTTTCAGTATAAAATGATTTTGCGTGATGCGCCATAAAAAACCCTTATAAAAGAATTTAAAAACAATTTACCGTTTAGAACTTATGCACAAGCGAGGAATAGAGGCCTACTTTTTGGTCGATTGAAGTTTATAAAAACGAAAATTTTTGCTATAAAAAACGCGAGAATAGGATGGCAAAGGCTTGATTACGTCAAGGAAGTAACGGTCATGCGCTGGGATGAGCTCTCGGCCTCGTAGAGTATCATCATAAAAACCAAAAAAAAAATAATAATAATAAAAATAAAATGAAGATAAAGGAGAGAATCTTTATTCGAGCTTTATTCTCGAAAGGGCCATTTGACGTTTACCATCGGAAATATTTTCCAGTTATCCCGTATAAACTTTGTAAAGACTTAAGGATTGCAGGACAAAGTGGTGGTGGTAGTGGTGTAGCCTGTAGTCGGGGTGCGGGTGTTAGTGAAGGAGAATCGACTTTCTTGCGAATCGAGCACGTTTATAAGCTCGGCCGCGAGCAATAAATCGCCCGGTTAAAGTAAGGCGCTTTAGTAGAAAAAGCCCAGTCGTTATATCCAATGGGATCGATGCTGGCCACTAAGTCACTTGCGAGAGGGATCGTTCTTAGAGAGATTTTCTTAATTGGCAGCATGTTTCATGAATTCCTCCGACATCCTTACTGTTATTACATTTGTCCATTAAAATTAGAACAATCCACTTAACGACTTGTCTTGTATCTCGCAATTGGGCATGGCGATGCGAGCCCTTTCCCTCCCCCCCCCATCCCTTCTCAATATCTAAATATTTACTATTTCGGTCTACCACAATTTTTACTTATTAAATTGGCATTGAACTTTGAAGCTAAAGTAATAGCAAAGTAATCATAATTCGAATGAAAGCTCCTGCATTTACTAGTTGATTATTGTGAAAATTCTGACTAGAGTGGAAGAAATTTTACAACATTAAAAATGGTATATTTGTACAGGTTATTTAACTGTTTTTTTAATGCGTGATCCAAAAATGGTTAGTTGATCAATTGACAATATTCATCAGCCCAGATTTAAAAAAACAAAAAAAAACAGAAATCGATAATTTAGTAAGAAAACCACTTACAAGTTTAAAAAAATAAGTGAAAGAAAAAGAAAATGAGAGAATGGAAAACCACCCCAAGTTTCGCGATCTGTCATTCAGTGCACAACCTGCTTTTGGCGAGTGTCCCTGCATTCCTTTCGTTTCCTCGAGCTCTCAAAACTAGTAGGGATCGTACGATTATTCGTTTCGAGGGATGTGAAGAGCGAATGAACAACTAAGATAGAGTGAGCGAGAATGAGAGAGAAATGAGTCAAAAAAGAGAAAGAAATACACAAGTATAGAGAAAGAGAGAGAAAGAAAATTCCGAAGTGACGGTAATAACAGAGCTGTCAGTCAAAAGCGAAGGTTCCGGCTTCAGTCTAGAACGTTAGGAGGTGCTTCTCCCTCTCTCTCTCTCCCTCTCTCTCTCTCTCTGTGTGTGTCTCCCTCTCCCCCTCCCCTCCCTCTCCCCGCACCACCTCTCGCTCCTTTACACGCACGCACACACTCCTTATCTTCCTCTCTTTCTATCTTTCGGTGTAACTCTGGCCTGCCAACGATCTGTCAGTTATTTTTGCCCTCGTTGATATCCGCTTCCATAATCGTCTCGACAAGCGAAGGCTGCGGCGCTGAAAGGATGCCCGTTTTCTTTCGAAAAGGGGAGAAAAGAAATTAAATATTACTACTGTTGTTGATGTAGGTTTTTTAATACCTCACTTATAATAATTTTTAGACAGAATTCAAACTTTTTATCCACTTCTGCTACGAATACTTTTAAGTAGCATTTTATAACTTTGCAAACTTTCACTTTCTATATTGTGCCACAAACATAAATATATTTATCTGCATAAAAAACGAGGATTAATTTAATAAAATAATGTATTATTCCAGTGAGTTATAAAAAATCTGATAATTAAACGGCACATATGTGGTTAACCAAACATTCGATTAAAATTTCAAACAAGCATGTGTTGTATAATACCTTAAACAAATTTGTAGTAAATTGAATTTATAAATATTTTTACATGAATTATTTTAAACATGTTTTATATAGCGTCAACGCAAGTTATAATTGTGTTGAGAGAAGAAGTTGTTTTAAGTAGTATCTTATGGTTTATTTTCTTAAGACAGAGAAAATATTTTTGTATGTCACAATGCTCAATGAAAATATATAAATATAAATTTTTTACTGAGTATAGTAATTGCAATTTAATTATGTCGAAATTCAAAACATTTATAAATAGGTTGACAAACAAGCAGAAAATCAGTCTAAAAGAAAATTTAAGTAATCAAATTATTGATTTTTAGAAACAAATTGATTTATTTCTAAAATAGCAATATTCAGTAATAAAATTTATTATAGTTTTATAGAATAGAAATAAAATTTTTTAAAATAATATCCAATTTGTAATATTTAAAATACAGATTAGCTTTTAAGCTAGCTCTTCAAAAGACAAAGCTTTACCAACCAATAAAATATAATCGAAATAGAATATAGAAAATTCTATTTCGTTTAGAGCATCTTTATTAACATAAATGTATATTTAATTATAATAATTTATTAAATAATACAGTTTAAAATTTTTTGCAATATATGCATGTATATTTAATGAATAATGTTTTTTATGTTGCAGGTGAGCATTAAGAATAATAATATTTTACATCTTCATTTTCATGTAAGTTCAATCAAATAATTATTTAATTTTAAGTTACCTGTGCGCAATAAAAATAATTATTATAATTAAGGAAATATTTGGTCTTTAAAATTAAAATTCTATTCGATTATGGCAAATGATTAAAAAATCAAAGAATTAGTAATTACCTTATATTTGTCTGATCTTATATTTTAAATTTAATTTAGTTATATCCCATGCATACAATTATTTATTTTTCAAGTATATGTTTCGCATCAAAATAATAAATATTAAGTTTTTTTTAGCTTTATTGTCTTTCCGAAACAATTAATTGATATTTTTAGTATTAACTGTCACTAATATATTTGTATGTACAAACACCCGGAATGTTTAGATTCATTTTAATAGTTCAAACTCCTGCTTATTGATGCTATAAAACCCAAGTTATTAAAACGTTTATCGATCGAAAATCAGTGTCTTCGAATACAGAAATATTCGTAGTAGTAAAAATAAAAAGCTAAAATTCAGTGGGGTTTGACAAATTATCGCAAGTTAGATATTTACATGTCCACACACGCACACGCACACGCACACCATGTAGCATATAATATGACGTCATTGTCGGTTGACACACGTTCGGAGTCTTGAGCATATGAGCAATCCTTCTAGAATAACCAAGGCATTTTAACACGCGAGGCTTATACGCGGATATCCGGATTCGGCTTTACTTTCTCCTCGGCCTCTCTCTCTCTCTCTCTCTCTCTCTCTCTCTCTTTCCCCCTTGAGCAACTCATGCTAATTAAGTAAACGTAACACGGAAATACCGAGGCGAATCAATCTCTCGCGCCCCAAGCTTAATGTGCTCCAAAGCCTCCACACACGAGCAAAAATACACGCGTGTGCGTGGTTGCACCCTTCCTTATGGGCATGGGTTTTCAAGTGAGCGAAACACGAAAATACGCAAACGCGTGCGTCCATGCGAGAAGGGGAACACACACAGCCATCGGTGGAAGCGCCGGTGCATCTAAATGTGTGGCATGATGAATGAAAATTAGGTCTCTATTCGCATTATAACAAATATGGTGACGTGTGCGTTTGATCTTTTATTCCATCTCTCTCTCTCTCTCTCTCTCTCTCTCTTTCAGCTTGTAGATCCTCGGTCGTTGGTCGGGTGCCAAAGGTTTTTCGCGAGCGGCGACACTCGAGCAGACAATACCTGTCTGACGTTTTCTCGAAATAACGCGTAATCACGGGGCCGTTGGATTTCATTCCCATCGAGATTAGTCACGATGCCAAATGGTCGAGGAGTCCATCTACAGGACAGCCCCGACTCGACTTGACTCGACTCGACTCGACTCGACTCGACTCCACTCGAGTCGCACACTAGAGCTTTTCTATTAAAATCACCGAAATAACGCTCCTCGCATGAATTCGTGACACTAATACACGCTAACTTGCATCTTTTAATGTCATATAACGAAGCGCTAATGTGGCCAAAGGATTATCTCATTCATCTACCAATATTTCTCCTACAATTTTTCCTTGTATCTCTTGCTGCGAAACATAGTTTCCCCAAAGATCTAAGCCAAGAGTGTCACGCTTCTTGTTTCGTGAAAGTTTGTTTTTTTTTTGTTTTTTTCTTTCTTTTACTTAAATAACTTTTTGCTCGTTTAATCATATTTTAATTAGTACGAATGGCAAAAATATTCAAATTCACTTTATTTCGTACAATTAGCTTTTCTATATTATATTCCTATAAATCATTGCAGAATGTCTAATTAATGTAATCAATCACCTCGGTGGAGCACTGATTTTCTAATTATATTCATAAAAGTACATACTAATGTTAGTTATAAATTTTCCTTGTGATAGCTCTTTAAATTTTTTGTATTTAAATATTTACACGTACCACTGCGTATTGATAAATATGTAACAAATATGATAATAGGTATAAGTTTCTTCGTGTACACAATTATTTAAACTGTTCACTCTTAAAAAAAAAATACATAAATGATAAATGCATTGTATTTTATTCAATTATAATTCATAAAATTGTGGTTCACGAAATTATAAATTAATTTTACACTGCTTATAATTATAAATAATTCGATTCACTAGTGTTTTAAAAGTATTTTTAATATTATTTTGTGTATTATATTACAGTAATTATTAAAAATTTTATATTGCATTAATTACATTAATACTACGTAAATGTTATGGAAAATGAAATATTAATATATATATTTTTGGATATTTATATTACAAAAATATTAATTTAACAGATGAAACATTTCATTTAATATTGTTTGTGGCTTATGTAAATAATAAAAAATGTTTACACATTAAAAGATATCCTGTATTTTGCTAATGTATGTTACATATTGGCATTGGGTAGCCTTATCCATATTAATTTTTAATTTCGAATTGCTGCTTTTGTTAATTAGTTTCATATTGCTTCTACAATTTTCATATTATTCATATTGATTAATGCATTGAAAAAACACTTATCATGTTTCCACTGTAGCAATTAGTTTAATTGTCATTTTGCATTATTAAAATGATATAATAAAGTATATTATTGATGGTAGAGTCGTGTAAGTTATAGTTCTCTTAAAGTTTCTAAAATTAATATCGGAATAGTATCTTAGAGAAACATTAGATTTCCATAAGATATTGAATATTTAATACAAAATGAAATTCTATATTTAACCGTCAGGCATATGAATGATGTAATGCTTGTATGGAAAGAGAATGTTGGTGCAACTCCTGAAAGTTTTGTACATAATTTCTTATTAAACCAAAATATCCAAAGAAAAAGAATTATTAATACTAAAATTTATAATTATTATACATGGTACTATAATTTATCTCAATATTATTGATTTACCTAGTATTCGTGAAATAATATAACCTTGAAATACATATGCGTTTAAAGTTGAAAAATTCAATAAATATGTGTCCTTGGATTCAAATAAAAGGATTATGTTTTTTTTTTTTTTTTAAATAAATTCAAGACAATTATGATTGTTATTCCAGTTACAATTTTTAGTATTTGCATTCTTATATGAAATAAAAATAAATGAGAGGAAATGCTCTTAATATTAAAATAATGGAATGAAATATATTGATTTGATAATTTTTGAATATTAATACAAATGTTACATTTAGAATTATTCAAACGATAAACGAACAGTTTATAAAATTATTCAACATAGTTTGTAATGTATATTGTAATAAGTATATTGTAAAAATTATTTTCATTTTTTTGTCAAGGATTTAAAAATCAGAGAAATATTTTTCACAATATAAAATCTGATTTTTTTCCTAAATTATTCCATGCATTCTCCATTATGCAATATTAAATTATTGAAGGATTTGTATGTAACAGGGTTAACTATAAACATTTCTATGCTGATCTGAATCCGAATGACTTTGCAACTCGACGACGTGCATCAGCAGAAAAAGTGTCCAGTGAATTTGATGGAAACATGTGCAACGAGTTCCTTATCCACCCTGAAATTTAGCCTCCCTAAAACCGGGGTTCACGAGTGGAGCCGTAGCCTCGAGGTAACGTTGACCGAGCCCAGGAGAGGATCTGTGCCAATGTCTGCGGCGATTATCTCGACTCATATCTTGGACAAGCGACGAACCTCGCGGCGCCTCGGCAATGGCACCAGCACCCGGAAGATTGATCGGTCACAGAATTCGTCGGCGGCGCTCAAGGGCGGGGGCGAGTCCCGGCCCTGTTTCTTGGGCGGAAGACCGCGTGCGATTAATGGTCTCGGAGACGTTGTCGGAGATACGGGCACGAGGGGAAGGGAGAGACTCGACCTGACACTACCCGTCTCTCAGTTGGCAAATACCCGGCAGTTGTAATTATCGCGGAGAGAGTCGTCAAGGTCACGTGGATCGCCGATGACGCCTGCCCCGACAACCTCCCAGCATCCGTTCCGCATCCCATCCCATAAAATTAGTCGTACGCTTTTATCCTCGAGAAACGTGTTGTTGAATTGTTGAAATGCCTGAGCGTGTGGCGCTCGCTATCTTTCGAGACGCAACAAAGGTCGCCTTTACACCACCGACCAAACGACAATGATTGGAAATAAAAACTCTGCTTGATATTTTGCCAGTTGGGACTCGTTCTTTTTCTTTTATCTATTTATTGATCGCAGTCAAAAAAAGAAGAAAAAAAAAAAAAAAATTCAATGGCAGCACCAAGTTGAATGATCTGTGCACGAATAAACATTTTATCAAGAAACTATTATCAAGTCAATCAATAACATTATAGATTGAGTTTACATTATTGGGAAGTCAACAATTGTGCGAAATTCCCATTTACGCAAAGTTTTAGAGGAATAAAATGTTCCTTTTCTACCCATAATTACGTAAACAAGAATGTCTAAATCATCAAAGAGTGATTATTTAATAAGCAATTCGTGGCTCGAGTATTTCTCACTAGTCACTAGCTAATACTTCTATTTTATGTATACGTTTATGTAACTAATGCATTTAATTGAAATAAATTTTTGAGTAATTGAATAAAATAGAAACGGATTCGGAATTCTTGAAAATCCAAATTTCTAACGTGGAAAAATGTAAGAAATATCACCAACAATTTATGCTACTCTAAACGCATCAAATATCTTCTATTATTAGGAAAACTGTATTTATATAAATTTAGATTACTACGGGTTAACTATAAACTATATATTTCTGCGTATTCATGTAATATAAATTAAATTATTAATACACGGATTTATAATCATATTTTTAAAAAGACTATATAAACTTAAACTATGATTTATAGAAAATTGATATAATTAAAATATTTTCCATTGCAAAAGTATTGACTATACGGTTATCAAAAATTACCTAATGATTATTAAATTACAAGTACCGATAATCAAGCCGAATATTTGGAGAAAAAAAATCCATGGAAAAAGTAAAGAAGATCAGAAGAAAAGAGACTTTTAAAAACTAGGAACATTTCGGAATTACCAAACATTTCCAACCCTTTAAGAAAACATGAATGCGTTCTGATTCTGTGTAGCCAAATGTAAAAGATACAATTTTCGAGCATTTCATAAGCGATGCAGACTGTCGAGGTTCAACGTAGATGTTCAACCCTATCCTCGATCTTCCGAACCAAGTACATAAGTTTCGAACTAATGTTCTTTGCTCCCGGTATGAACGAACGGGTAATAGAAAATAAGAAGGAACGAGGGTACTCCCGTTCATGAGAATGAGACGGAAAAATAGAAAGAGAGCTTTCCTATTGACTTGTTTTGTCGTCGGCGCCATTGTCGAGTTCAGGAATAGATTTCGTTTCTGTTTCTGTCTCTGTTTCACTTGTTTTAACATCCCTACTCTCAAATGTTTGGATCAACACGAGACGCGCGTCCTCGAGCGAGAAAGAAGACGTGCAGCCCGCGAGCGAGTCGATGCGAGAGAGGAAGGCACGATCGAAGAGAGGCGGAGAGAGAGGGATGGAGAAACGCGCAATCTAGTCCCTAGGTAAAACATCCGAAAATCGATAGATTTATTTTCATGTTTATTTACTTTGCAGTATTAATATCAAACTCTTGCATCAAAAGAAAATGAAGTACTCGAGAAAAAGCAAACAGGTTGCTCGATTTATCGTATCAACAAGAGTTGGTTCAAATGATAAGTTATAATTAAAATGAGAGGAGATTCCTGAAAAATTGGATACTCTATCTTTTATCGCGCAAATGTTTTCAGTTTTCCGCACAACGCACATCTCTTGATAAAATTTATTTAAATCTATCATTGGTGATATTCTATTTTTTTTTTTGGGAAGGGGGGGTATTTTTATGTTTGAGTCCATTATCAATTTGCCTCAAATTTTGAAAAGAGCTATGATTTTTCAGCTTCGAAACAACTTCGGAATTTTTGGTATAAACGTAGTTCAGAATTCCGAATTGAACTTTTTAAGAAAGTTGAGGAATGGAAAAGGGAGGGTAGAGGGTGAGAATTCGCGAGGGGTAGAGCTCACAGGTAGTGGGCGTCTCGACGATGGGAACGTTGCGACGACGGTCACCTCTTCTCGTACTCGCATTCCCTCTCTTTGTCTCTCATTCTCTCTCACTCTCTCTCTCTCTCTCTCTCTCTCTCTCTCTCTCTCCGAGACCGCGGCTCACGAGGAGGCTACGAGGAGGCACGACCAGTCAGTTGAACTTCTTCTTTGTGCCGGCGTGCTCGCGAGTGCCTCTCTCTCTCTCTCTCTCTTTATCTTTTTTCTCTCCTTCTCTTTCTCATTTCTTCACTCTCCAAGTGTCGTGACGAGCCGCTCGCGCGATGTGCGATGACGGTGTCGGGGTTCAGTGCATCAGCTGTGATAATTCCTCGTGACGGTGACTCAGTGTTTCTTTGTGTCCGTAAAGATTTCGGCGAACATCAGCGATGCTGGTCTTGTGACTACGCGAAAATGTGACGTAACAGAGTCATCGAGCGTCTGGTGCGTCTTCCTCAGCGGCGGCCAATAGCGCGGATCTTGACTTCTACCTGAGTTGCAGGTAAATTACCAGCGCACATGTAATGACGAGCAACGTCACGCGTCCAATTCAATACGTGATTTTCCTCCTCTCTTTGACATCGCGTCAGATGTGCAAAAGCCGGTTCAGAATTAAAAAAGCTGGGTGCCAAAACTCCATCCGGTCGTTTGCTCCATGTCCCGTCGCTTCTCGCACATCGTGAGCGAGCGAATTTTCGAGACAAATTCATTTTTTATATTGGCAGTAGCTGTCGTCCCTTAACATAAACGCCTTTTTTAACTTTTTACAACTGCGTTGCAAAAAGGTAAAAAAGTCGGCCGAGGATTATAAAATTTTACGAAAAAAGACCCGAGAGATGACAGATTCGCGATTTTTCGAGAATGTGTGACGGAGAGATGGATATACGAAAAAGAGGAGGAGGAACTGCACCAGTTGCCATAGTCTCCTTACATTATGATACCTGCAGATGTTATTCCGTAAACGGGTGACCTTCCTCGTGATTACCAAAGTGCACGTCATCGTCGCTTCCATATCTACCTCAGGAGAAGAGAACAAAGCCGATTTCCTCAAGACTGATAATTCCTGGTGCAATTAGGTCAATTTCTCCACTAACGAGGAACGCGGGGAATAATTCCAAGGGATCTAATTTTGCTCTGCTTTATCAAATCGATATTCATTCGTATACAAGCCGAGTCGTGCAGCATCTTCCAGAATCTGCGCGTTCATGAGTCGCATAATGGGACCGAATTTATAGTCCAAAGAAGTGGGATTCACAGATTAGAGGATGAGAAAGAGTCGCCAGCCGTCGAAATTTCTTTAAAATTTAAACAGAATGATAATTTTAGCTTTACTTAGCTTGATATTAAATGCAAGAAGTAGCTTTTTGTAAAGACAATGAAAGTGTATTTTAAAAAATTATCTTTTTATAGTATTAATACTCTGTAACTGTTATTCATTTACTCATTATTCTACGTATACATTCTAACAATCTATTGTAAATAATGATGAGCATTTTTAAGGACAAAGCATTTTCTTGTATTATGTTGCAATGTCATCCCACAACTTTCAATTATCATTTATTCCGTCATTCGCGCAAATCATACATTTTTTATGCTGAACATCTATCAAAATCAATCTTCGTTTCTAAAGATGCATCTTTGGGATGTGTCAAACTGAACAATCATGATCGATTAATATGGGCTGCAACCAGAAATCATTCAGATAATTAATAACATCAATATACTTTTCAAAATTCATTTACTCCATTTGAATTTTAATAAACAATAGATTTTAAGGAAATAAATATGATATTGTAAATTATATGTATTTGTGTATCTATAAAATAAAAAAAAAATAATTTTCAAATCGAAACTTTTTAAGAATAACTTTTTAATTCTATGATAACTAGGTCTATACATTTAATTTATACAAACTTTTTAATTTATTTTTTATTAATTTCTTTTATAATACAAGTTAATTATTCTAAAGTTATAAGAACATTGAAGTTTATTTCAACATCAAATATCAACTAAATCGGAAACGTAATCTTTACTACAGTGTTTTGAAATCGAACCTCTTAATTTAAGTCGAAAATTTTTGGCAATCTGTCAATATTTGTATTGTTAAGTTAGTAATTCAACATATTTATTTTAAAGTATATGACGAATGAATAATTAGTAATGCTTGATAAAATTTAAAAAAAATTGAAATTTATAGTATATATCAAGAAAGATGGAAACTTGTTGGTATATTCATAAACTTAACAATTTGTAAAAATAAAGTTTATATAATGCGTTTCACTGCTTAAAAATAACAATGTAAACTATATAACTTTGAGTTTTTCGATGTTTAACGTCTGTACAGTTAAATCTAAGATTTTCGAAAACCATTCATTTTGTTATGCAATACATTACAGATATATATATAAAAAAAAAAAAATTGTACTAAATTTTGAGTATTTCTACACATTGAGTACTTACTCATAAAATACCTTTTAAATGACGTTTAGTGCCATGTTCAATGAGTAAAAGAAATCGATTAATTACAAGTTGATAATAAAGTGATTTTAAATCTTCTGGTCAGCCTGTGTGTAGCCTAGAGACTGAATAAGCCTTACGATCATATCTTATGGTATGAAATCCATTTGCAGTCAACTACATTTTGCTCCGTTCAAGCCTCTTACACTAAGAAAAGATAAACTTTTACCTTTTGGCTGACACACAATGCAAGCCAACTTTTGTGATAGCGCTCCTCGTCCTTTTTCCCTGGGTTTCCTACGCGCTTAATAATAACAGCGTCAGAGCAAAAGGATGAAAAGGACGAGTGGGATGGCAGGAGTTCAGGCCATGTAAGAGCTCCTAGGCTCAAGAAAGAAGTCGCGAGTGAGAATCGAGCTTCCTTCCTTGCTCTCCTTTTCCTACCTCCCTCCCTCCCTCCCTCCCTTCCTCCCTTCTTCTCAGCACTCTACGTATTATATTAGAAAATCCTCTCTTCTGGAGGTCCCAGGCCACTCAGCGCCACATCCCGGAAGTGAATCGAAGAAAGGGTATTTCGTGGCTTTGTTCTCGAAAAGAGGAAATTATCCTGCCGGGCTTTTCGTTTTCCCGCAGCTTCCCAAAGCCAGAGTAGACAGACAATCCTCCTACTTTCGCCCCTCCTTCTGCCTCTGCCACTATTGGTCCAGCTGGACCGTTTTCTCCTCTATATCTACATCCGTGGCCTCGACGAGTCTGAGAGTGAGGCGTCTCCAAGGTGGTTGTAGTCGTAATTCCGCGTCAGAAAGAGGACTTCCGTGTTTTGGTAGAAATTTATATGCTCACGCGTCAAGCCAAATGTTGAATTACACGTGAATTGCGTGATATTAGGTATTTCGGGAAGGGTTCGGAACGACATCATCGAGGACATCTTAATTGCCTGGAAATTTTCGTTACTATTTCTAATTAACGAGAGATCCACCTTTCTTTCATTTCCTTCCTATTCCTATATTAGTCTCCGTAATTGGTAGCTTTTTCAGCTATAATTAAAATTCTGAAATTCTGTTATATTTGAAAATCATACACCTTAAAATTTCCTACGGTAGAACTACTACTTTTCTATAGAAATAGTCTATTAATCATGTCCAAAGATTTTTCTCAAGTATTAACGTGCTTGTTCATAATTTTCCATCTTATTAATAAATCACTTTCTCAATGAATACACGTTGTAATATTGAATGAAGGAACATGCTGTTGCATTTTCCTCTCTAAATTTCAGTTAGCGAATAAAAGCAGAATTTAGTACTTAATTTAGTACATCTTATGCTACGCATTAGTTTTTCATACTAATAAGGTAACGTTACAATCTCCCTAAACTAAATGTCTAATGAGATTCTTGAATAACTTTTACAGTCATTTAAAAAAAAAAAAAAAAAAAAAAAATTAAAAATCAATTTCATTTAAACAAATTTTAATATGAAGGTGTTGAATTGATAATATTGAATATATTTGGATTTAAAGAATAATTCTTTGGAAAAAATTGTTTAATGTAAAAAATTTTATTTTTACGGTAATAATTGTTGTAATAGTTTTGCAATAGAAGGAAAATAGAAAAAAGATATATTTTAATCCATTGCGTAGATTCAGTTAGTGTATTTTTTTTTCTTTTAAAAAAGTTAAAAAAATATAATTATATACATTTTATTAAAATTACATTTTTTAAAAAATAATTCATGCCTATAATGGGCTATTGACTAAGAAAATATAAAATTATTTTTTTGCACACACTTTTCTCATGTATGAATTCGTTATTAATTCCAATTTCATTGATTGTATTCTTTTCCAAGAAAATTCTTGAGGTAAATCGGAACACGAGAGAATCAAAGAAGAAAAAAGTGTGTTTGAGGTTAAAGGTATTGAAGGAATTAGTAAAAATAAATCAATTGAAATGTTGAAAGAATAAAAAAGTGAAGGAAAATACGAATGAGGAAATGGAAAAGGAAAAATGTGGGAAAAATACATTAGAAACGTGGAGGAGAATAAGCAGCCGGTGCCTCCCCCCCCCTTCTTCCGAATTTCACGAACCGTGGAGAGAAAATAGTCGAATACCTTATCAAAAGCGTCTTACGCATCGGTTGCCAAGGAGATGACGAAAGCACGAAGAGGGACAGGACCATCCGCTTTAGATGTCCTCGTCCTCATCCTCGTCCTCGTCCTCGTCCTCGTCCTCTTCCTCATCCTCATCTTAGGCCTCCCTGCCTACCTCATTCACGAGATCCCAGTGCGCAATTTCAACGACCTGTTCATTTATTGTACTTGCACCTTAGCGACTTCTCTTTTTGATGTATTATTTCTATTTTCGCTACGCTCTAATAACTCACTCCTGAGCTTATTATTATAGTTTGCATCATTATTTGTTTTAGCTTACTCTTCTTATTTGATGATATATTCGAGTACCTTTTGTGTCAAGACAAATACTTGGCATTTCATAATATAAATGTTCCTGAAACATTAATTCAAGCTCTCACGAAAGTGTTTTTATTAATTTTATATAATGACAGAATAATTATATTATTAATTAATAAAACACCACGCAGAAAGTATTAAATTTACAAGAAAATGCAGAATTTTAACTTGTACTTGCTCTTTTAAAATGTTATTATTAATTCTATTGAACAGAAGCCAACAAACTGAGGGGCCAAAGTTTAATGAAAAATTCAATTACCTCATCCAAACAAGAGTTAAAAAATATCGAGCTACTTATTATATTTACAATACAAATGTTATTTGTAATACAATGAGATTACGCAAACCCTCCGAATAGGTAATTCGGTCAGATACACTAATTAGCCACCTATGCACATCGAGTAAAAACATTTTTTTAAAACTATTATTTAAATCACCGAAATCTTCTGATCATTAGAGTAAAACTTAACAAATGTTCAATACTATATTTCTAAGCTTAGATTTAATAATAAAAAATGCTACCCGTTACTCGTACGGCTTACAAAACAACTTTGACTCGTTTCCGTCTACTAGACTTTTATATCTTATTTCTCCCTTTCCCTCTCTGTCACTCTTTCGCTCAGTCTTCCACCCTCTAGGTTGGGAGCTCACTTTCACTACTTCTTTTTTGGTTTTCGCCTTCGCAGTAGTTCCGGATTTCATTCGACTTTGCCAAAGCCGGTTTGAAGTTGGAAGTATGGATGAGGGGGAGGGCGGTAAAAACTCTATCGAAGCAGCTCTCGTCAGCAGCTTCCAGCTCTTTTCGAATTTTCTCGATTTCCTTTCCTATTTTTCCTTCTCCCTTGATACTCGCGTGCATATTTCTTGCTTTGGAGCTCGTTCCTCCGCACTTTTCGAATATGTATGCATACGCATTTGGCCAAACTCGTATCACGCGAAGCCACATGCGCCTTATATCCAGAGATGAAAAAAATTGTAGAACAGAGTTTTCCAGCTATGAGTGTACACTTTTGCCGATGCTGAAGGAAATTATAAGTAAGTATATATATATATATATATACACACATGTATATATACATATGTGCTGGCTGTTCTCCTTCGTACGGGCTATTAGATTTATCGAATTTATGAAGATCTTTACTGGAACTCGTGGGTTTCTTTCGCGTGATCTGTCTCTGAAGAAGAAATGTTATTTGATGTACGTGAAATCCTTCGGCGAATGGTTTTCCCGAGCTGATGCAATGAAATAACTCACCGAAAATGTGTCTTAACAATTCAGCTGAATCTGCTTCGGGGCATTGATTTTTATGATAATGAGCTTTATAAACTTCTATTTTTTTTTAATATATGAAAGAAAACACATTTTCTCTTTTTTTAATCGTAGGAAATCCAATTTATTAAAGAATTCAATAAAGATTTGTATCATTCGATCAAACTGAAATACATTTCAGTTATGAGGACATTTATAAATATGACATTAGATTAGATAAATTGAACCATAAGTACTTGGTACGTAGTGGCTCTGTTCTGAAAATTTCGCAACGTACACTTAATTAATATTATTCATTTAAATGCGAATTAAAATTGACAAGCTTTCAATAATTATTCTATTCTGTTTTCATAAAGTTTTTCAGCTACTTCAAAACTTTTATGCTACAAAATTTACCCCGGGTATATTAAACTTGAAACTTCGAAGTTAGCAGTTACTGTCATACATTACCTACAATAATTAATATAGATATAAATTATGTTGCTAAATCTATTTCATTTAAATATTCAACGAGCATTACTAGACCTATCTATTTTTACTTAAGTATGGGAAAAAGCATGCTTTTAGTAAAGTTAAATGGAAAATAAACGAAATAGGCATGATAAAAACATTCTCTAGCATAATGGATTCTTCAGAATAGATGTCTATTTTTGCCTTACCACAGCATCAATTGCAGCTCGTAAAAAGCACCAATAAAAATCTAATATATCCGAATAAATTTTGGCCGTATTCTTGAACTTTGTGAGCAAGATAGATTAGTCGATAATCGAGAACACATAAACAGAAATGAATCAACATATCTTATGTATACTTTATCTCAACTGTACAATGAGTAGGTTTTGGTGGGGAATATAAATAACTATCGAGAGGTCCCAAATTTCAGTAGTGCACATCTCATGCTTTTGAAGATGCCTCGTTATTTTTAAAATGTCATAATATTCGGCATATAAACTCAAGCAAATCATTAAAATTTTAAATATCTTTTTTACTGATGCATGAACTTGATATTTAAATATTCCCTCGTCATCTCAAGTTTACGTCAATGTAACAATAAAATGTTGTAATGGCATTACCAAGTTTGTAAAGTATACCATTATAATTTTTAGGCAGCCAAATTTTTATTATAGTTCCCATGCCCCGAAAATAATAATAAATTAAGTAGCTTATGAAAACCTTTTTAGTTTAGGTTGTATAAATGTTTAGTTGCGCCCAACCAGATGCAAGGTAATGTGATTTGTTAGCAACTCCTTAGCGTCGCTAAGCGAAATGAGCATTTGCTTTGTCGAACCTTTTCTCCTCGAATCTTCGTAATTGGAGACTTGGTGCACCTTTACTCGCCCTCTCACTCTCATTGCGTCTTTCTCCCTCCTTCTCCCTCCTTCTCCCTCTTTCTCCTCGAGGCCATTCGCCAACAAACGCATTGCTTTGCTGTCCTCGTATCCGCGTATCTCGAATACATCGCATGACCACCAGAACGTCCCAATTCGTCTTGGCTTTGGCGACTTTTCGTTACAACAATCTGTTCCACATGCTTCGGAATTACTCGTAAATTCGCAGACCAAAAAAAGCCCTTTTATACTCTTAATTCATTGCCGTACGATTTGCGTGTTCCAACTATACATTTTTAGCCACACAAAATTAATTTGCGCAAGCTTAATCTTAAAGCATCTGCACCTTTCTTTAGCCACTATACTTTAGGCAATAAGAGAAATTTATATTTCAAAAAAACTTTGACAATATACTTTTATTATTAAACTTTCCAATTGAAACGGTTTATAATATCATTCTTACCGTTAGCATATATAAATAGACTTAATTGCAATAGATGGAGGCTTTTACGCAAAGCATTTTATTTCTATATAAAATCATTGAAAAAATATTCAATTACAAAGGCAATTTGAATCAACTTCAAATTAAACGTATCTATGCAATATAAACGTTAAATTTAATAGTAGTTAGTGTGTAATCGATTATTCTTTCGTTTATCGTTGTAAATATCTATTTAATTTGATTAGAATATGTAATTATATAAACTATATAATTATACAAGAATATAAAAGAAAATAATTATATTTTAAAATCCTTTGAGAGTAATATGTATCAATAATCTGCTGGAAATAATTGAAATGAAAAGTTTATATTGTATGACATATTTAAAAAAATGTTATTATATTCATTAAAGTGCGCGAAAAATGTTATGTTCAAAATATATAATTAAATAACTTTTATAGTAAAATTATTAGATTTATGATATTAATAAAGTTTTGTTTTACAAATGACTAATCTTCAGAACAAAATTACATTATGAAATTTTTGCGATTATATTAAATTAAATTTATTATTTATTGTCTGAAGAAATGTCTTTGTGGTGATTGCCATTAAATAAAACCACCATTCTTCTATTTTATACATGGACACAATAATTTTTTCAATTGTTATTATTTTTATAACGAATCTTTCGTGTAAAAATTAAAAGAACTCTGATTATATTGATTTTGATAAATGTGGATTCGAGTTCTTGAGTAGCTAAACAATATTTTAATTAATTGCCCCTTATAAAAAATATATATATGTATATATATATAAAAAATCCAATGAAAAAAGTTGTTCCGGAAGAAAATGTATGTAATAGTTGAAGTATAAATAAAAATTTTCGCTCGTTATTGCAAATGATAAATTCGTAAGGGAGATAGTCATTAAATCCTAATTAAGCACAAATTTGTCTATAAATCTGATAATGATCTGTAAAAGCTTGAAAGTACAAAGTTCCTTTATAATGATACGTAAAGTTAGTTCCCGCCTGAAATTATGCGTGAATTATAGGCTCTTTAAAAATTCCGAATTATATGCCCCATAACCGAAATTCAAGCAAATTTAATTTCCACATGAAAACAGTGTACCCGAGAAGTGCGCCATTAACCTAAGCTCGTCAAAGCATTATCGAAGCCCCGGTTTTCCGCCGTCATATCATCAAATAGGAAACGACCAGTCGCTGACAACTTAAACTGGGCTTCGATCGCAGTCTCGAAATATACCTCCAGATGATGAGGTCCAGGACCGCGATTTCCCCGATAGCACAAACACACACACACACACACACACCCGCGTGCGAGTGCGGGCGCACTTGAGGAATCGGGGCCGGGGGTGGATTTCATTGAATCTCGAGAGAAGCCCAGCCTCAATGTGTTTCGCCGAGGGGGTGGCAGTACGTGAGCCTGGCAGAGGTGATAAGTGGCCGCTCGTGCGCGCCACTCCATTATCCGCAGGTTCTTTAATTTCTCGCTCCACCCCTCGTCCTGCCCCCCCTTCTCCCCCTCGCCCCTCTGCCACTCGCCACCGCAATCCTCCTGCCGCTCGGGGGCTCCGGGGATACTCGAGTGGTTGACAAATAAAACGAAAGGATATGAGCCTGAGAGAAAAGAGGAAGAAAGGAGCTTGAGCTTAGCTGCAAAACGCGCCGACTTCCGTCCTACTCCCTCGATGCACAAAGCAGAGAAAATGGCTTTGGTGTTTCAGTGAGATTGTACGTGATTGGAATTGCTATTATTTTGTTTCCTTTTTTCCTCTTTCCTCGTTCTTTGTTTTGTTTTTGTTTTAAATTCTTTGGAGTCGGTGCTTATGAGCTTTGTCTCTTGCATGCGGACCTCGAACCTCATTAAGTGGAAAGTTTGTCTTCGAACTTGCAGCGCCGGATTAACGAGTGATTCGGAACGAAAATATTTAGGGAAATGTCATTTTGAGAGTTGGTATTAACCTCCGATCACTCTCGCATCTTAAGATATTGAGATTAACGGATGTAATAACGATCCCACTCTCCATAGTAATGAAAGAAGTTTGCATCTAATAGACATCAAGGAATTCGATACTCGAGAGAGTCAATGTAAAACCAAGCCAAACTTCAACCCTCAACCGCATTCAACGGCAGAGAGGAAAAGAGGGCGAAAGACCACAATTTACCCTCTCGAAAGATCAAGGGAATGAGAAAGAGAGATGCTTCAACTCCGACTTGAACTATATCTCCATAGTGTCAAGCGCTCTCCGGCTTCGAGAGAAGAAAGTACGAAAACGAAAGCTGGAGACGGGGTTGGGGTTGGGGTTGGAGGGGGGGTGGAGGCTGGGGGTATAAAGACAGGTTGTCTACAGCACAAACGTCGTCCTGGCGATAGATAGGGTCGCCACTAGCTTTTGGCGACACTCCAGTCTCCGCAAAAATACGACAGTCGCTCGCTGATTTTCACTTGCGGATTTGGCCTTCCTTTCTTTCTCCTTTATTATGCCCCTTTCATTTGCTCTTTTCCACGTTAAATGGTTTTCTTTTCTGCACTGTCTTGGTGTCCCTCCTCTTTGTCTTTCTCGTTACACTTCATTAGCCCAACCCATGGAGCTCCATTGCCTTTTCTTACTTTTCTTATCTTTTCCTTATACTTGGCTTGTGACTTGTGTAGTGTAACCCTAGACACATGTCTCGACATACTTAGTGTTGATGTGTGAATAATCTTAATTAGATTTCTAACGGCACTCATGCGTTGGATCGAGAAACGGTTTATGCTGTTTGAACAATGATTTAAAAAAAAAAGTACGCTTTTACAGTATTTATCGATTGCTTGAAAACAAATTTTATGTCTACTCATTCGCAAAAAAATTTATCGATAGCTCATTATTGATGAAATTTTTCATCCGTATATTAATAAAGCGATATATTATTTACAGAATTTATTTCCAATGATTCTTATTATTGTACAAAATACATCATTTTGTGCATTAATAAATTAAGCGTGAATTTAAAAAGAAAATTAAAAATGAAATAAAATACATAATTGTAAAATACATTATCAATATCAATAATTATTATGATTTTCATTTTTATCGGTGCATATTATGTAAAAATTAATATTTGCGTGATTTGTTTATTGAAGGAATTATTGAAAAAGAATTAAATGTGTCGATTAAATGCGCAGCCAGACGAATGGAATGGCGTTAAGGACTAGAAACATCGATCGATTTTGTGTTGCTGCCGGTTCATTATCATCGTTATTTACCATTTAATTTATCGCAATGTAATATTTTTAGTCACATCGTAAATAAAAACAAATGAAAGAGGGTTATTTAAATGAGCGGAAGTCGGAGGCTTAGCCCGAGCGGCCGATCTTTATTTCGTTTGCGGATTGAGCAATAAAAGGTAGGCCGGCATTTGAATGACAAAGGGAAAGTGTGGCACGTTGAGTGATGAGGTCGTGGGGGGGGAGGGGGTTGGACAGGGGGTAGCCGAGGTATTACCGGGTTGAAGCGGGGCACGAGCCTCCCGATGATTACGAGGATGTACGTTGATTCTTCTCCCAAGATTTAAAGACCACTTAAAGACGCCACTTAACGTCTATTTCGAGCGAGAAGGGAAGTTCAAGGGAAGTTGTCGCATGTTCCTTTTCCCGGACTCTCGGAGATGCGATATTGCTTATTTTTTCCATTGCATCTCCTCCTTTTTTTTTATTTTTACTTATCAAATTATTTCTCGCCTTTCGAGATCAAAGTCCACTTATTTCGTCTCATAAAATTTTAAGCAGCACATCCCTTGAGTCTTGGATTCGTATAAACGACACGATACGCGCTTTTTTGATATCAATTTAAAATTTTTAATAATGAATGCTTTATAATCAACCGAGGAGTATTTCGAGAGGTTAACATGAATTAGTTGTGCTTTCATTTTTAGCCAGTAGGGTTTAGGCTAAAACTAGTTACTCCGCATCCATTTAATAATGCAATAGCCTCCAAACTTTTACATTAGTTTTTATGTTAATTAATATTAATATAATGTATTAAATTTATTAGTATTCTTTTAAGAGTATAACGATAAATTAGTTACGATACTTTTTGTCATTACCCTATAATGGTATAATATAATCAGTATCATATAATAACGAGTAAATTCAGAGGGTAAAGATGGCTTCCCGTGAAAGATAAAACATTCCCTCGTATTAGAGTATAAAAAAATAAAAATAAAAAATATGTACATATTTTTTATTTTTATATCATATAATTAAACCGATTAATTAAGGGATATCTGCATTTATGATAACTAAGGAGTACATTTACGCGTCATGCACAAATGGATTCTTGGGTAGCGCAAAAGCATAAATTCGAATTTACAAATCATTGAGCACAATACATAATGAAACAGTCTCCAGGAATTAATTTATATCGACGACGAGGAATATTTGGCTCTGCATGATTTACAAACCCGTCGCGAAATGTCTTCATTATTTTACGTGTTTTGCATAAAATTTTTGGCACATTCCTCGAGTCTGAGACGGGGGACAGATTTACGATAAGTTGGCGCGTATGTGCTCGAGATGTACGCGACGATACGAGATCGTGCATTCATGGGATACCTTGCGAATGTTAATTGGGGAAATTTTATCGGGTGGTTCGACACGGAAATCCTCGGAAAAGTTCCCGGGCATAATCAAGGAGGAAGAGCCGCAGCAAATTAGCAAATCGCGGTCAGTTTGTCGGGGTCGGGGGCGAGGGGGGAGCTCCATTGAAATGCGAATGTCGCGGTCGGTGTAACGACATGCAGGCTCCGGGCTTAATTCAGAATTAAAGCGCGGGCGCAAACACACTGCGATTCCACCCCCGTGCGGCCACCCCCGCCACCCACGCCGCCCCCCGCACTCCCGAGACTTAGCCGCTTGTAAGCGGCGTTCCAGAGTACGCGTCGAGAGATTTTATGCAAATTGCCTTTATATTAGGGGTACTTTAACTGCCGCGATTAATACGCCCGAGATCTGTTGTGTCTCCGGCCGGGTCTCTTATATTTATGTAAATGTCCGTGCGTGGGCGTGCGTGCGTGTGTGTGTAGGGGCGGCCGCGTGCGCGGGTGTGCGCGTGTGTGCGAGCGAGTTGGTCGGGGGCGCGCTCGAAAAAACTCGTAGACTATTTTCAGACCCGCTCGTATTTTTCTGCTTTATGAACTTAAAATAATTATTTCTTTCATTAAAGCCTCTTGTTTGATCCGGAGGAATATTTACTTTTGCTCGTAGAAGGGATTCGCGGGGAATCTTCGCTGCGAGCCAACATCTCGAGCTAGTCGAGCACATTCGCCTTTATTGAATATTTTATCAACTGAATACGTTAAGCAATAATAGACTTTTTCGAATTATTAATATATTATTCATAAATTCATTGAATCAACAATCGAATCGAAATCGTGCTTTTATTGTGCTATACGTTTTATACCACATATGAGGGTATTGCATAAAGGTAAATGTTGTTGGAAAAGTGTGTTATTAAATGGACGTGTTTTTCTTTTCCACTTTGATATTGAGTAATAAAATCTATATTAAAACTTCTTCATATAGCTTTTATTTATATTTTTTAATCCGATTAATATTGATTGTGCTCGTGAAAAGTCTACTTGAATTAAGAAGATTCATTGAAAAAAATTGGGAATACTAGTGATTTTTTATTATACCACTTCAAATGAAATCGTATGGAATTAAATTTTTTATCAGAGCTAACTTATGGTCATAAAAGAAGCTTTGGAAATTTTCTGTCAAATTTATATTAAATTGGAATATCTCGAAATTGTATTTATAAATCGAAACGAAATTGCAAAGAAGCGTACAATATTGAGATTACACTTACTCTTTACGTACTTTATGTTAGTGAGTTTAAATAAATATTTAACAAAAAAGAAAACAAATTTCAACGAGGAGGCGAGCTGAAAAGCTCACGGATCACAGGGATAGATAGTCGGGCACTGAATGTGCAGTAAATTATAGCTAAATAGTATACCCAATGCTTGTCAACAATTTCGTTTATGGGAAACAAATTCGTTTCTCGGCGAGTCATCGTAAAGCGGCCAAACACCCACACACGCGCTCGTCGCCAAAGATCAGAGCTTTCAAGAAAGCATTTCGACGTTTTCACATTCAATAAAGCTCCGCTAATTCCCGAACGAAACGCCCCTCAGCCGCTCGTAAAAATTTGTCCGCGCCGTTGCGGATTCTATTCGTATTCAGTGACTCTTATAGCACGGCTCCTCGATTGCCGGCAAAGGGCGAAAGACGAGGGCAAAAAGGGCGAAAGGGACGGGCGCCAACGTGGGAAAAGCCTGTGAAGGAGAAAAATCACAATATCGGCTTTCCGATAACGCGGTGGGTTGTTCCTGACCGCCGGCTTATTCGTCTTCTCGACGCCCACGCGCACCCACACCGGCACACACTCGCGCACAGATGGGGCGTGTGCGGGTGTGGGTGTGCGGAGGAAGAGGAACGGCCTGGTGCGTATGCGCTGACATGCTTACAGCCTGACTCAGTGCCGAAAACAAATATTGAACTCGCACGTTTTCCTCCTCCTCGGGCGACCTCAAGGTCGGGCCTGACCTCGAGATATCGTGTTCGGAATGCGCTTCGCTCCACCTTGCAGCCGCTTCTGTTCATGAGCCCGTGATTAGACAAACAAATAGACAAATGCAAATACTTGCGATTAAGTAAGAGAACATGTGGGTAAATAAGATCTCTGATGACGCGCGCTGGTACTGTGGCCTCTCTCTCTGTGTGTGTGTGTGTGTGTGTGGGTGGGTGGATGGGTGTGCATCCTGTGGATATCAGCACACGTGTGCGCGTCGTTATGGGTTGGAGCGATGGTTATTAATGGGCTCCCCTGCATCTGTGGAAACACCCTCAAATCATTAATGTTTTTTTCACGTGGTTTTTACAGTGCCAAAAATCGTCAAGGACACACTTACACTTTTTCCATTTATTGATTCACAATGAGTATCATTAATTGTTAAAAATTGTTGCAAATAACGAGTGAACTTAAACAGCTTACTTAAATATCTCTTTATGAAGACAATAACAAATATTTTATATTATAAATATGAGATATGTTTATATTTTCAAGAAGATAATCTTTTTACATAGACTATAACGTAAAAGAAATTCGATAGTTTGTTCACGATGACTTTTGTTTGCTTTCTTTCTTGGAAGTTTTGATAAACAGAATTTATAGTAAAAAGCTCTCGAAAACATAGTGAGGCTAAACAAGTCAAGTCATTCTAAGAATTGGCAAGTCTGCACTTTGTTTTATATAGACGTGTCTCTACATTTCCACATCTAAGATGTAGGGTGTCTTAATGATGCAAAAAATATAAAAATGTAATAGATTTTACGACTAAACTGCAATATTCTCATGTAAAGGAGAAACAGTGAATAACAATTAAATAAAGAGGAGCATTTATTTTATTATGTGATAATAAAAATACATCTTTATTAAATAAATAAAATTCTAATATGGGAATA
The DNA here is from genome assembly GCA_018907245.1 of Eupristina koningsbergeri. Classification (NCBI taxonomy): domain Eukaryota; kingdom Metazoa; phylum Arthropoda; class Insecta; order Hymenoptera; family Agaonidae; genus Eupristina; species Eupristina koningsbergeri. The sequence goes on along the minus strand of JACCHV010000008.1, from coordinate 4,895,513 downwards.
GATGTGTAATATTATCAATTATTCGTATTCGTACGTGTAATTATCAGAATGTAAATATAAATTCACGAGGGTAAAAATACATTGTCCAATGTCTTTTATCCTTTTAAATATCTTTTCTTTCTGTACCACAATTAGCTTTACAAGAACTTTGTCACAATTCAAAATACAATTGTGTACGGTCGTAAATTTGAATGAAATATATATATATATTATATTATTTTTATTTCATATTATTTATTATTAGCCAGATTTGAATTTAAAATATTCAATACACATTTACGATAAAATGTAGATTAATAATTAAAAGAAGAATGTGCGTTTCAATTAAAAAATTAATTAAATGTTGTTTTTGTGAGAAAATACGAGCAGTTAAATAGAGATAAAATTAAAAATCTTGATTTAGAATGAGAGTTATTTCGAGAACTTCATTTATGACCCAAAGATTAAAATATTTAATTACGCATCAGTACTGTAACGGAACTCTCAAACGTAACATTATATGCAGGGACACTTGAGCTTTTTGTGCAAAAATCATCAAGTGAGTGTCATTGAAGACACTCGAGTCAACCTGCCTGAATGTTGAACGTCGAAGCTTGAAAGCTGAAATGAATTCGAGTGCCGGAGCTTGAATGTTTTCTTTGTAACGATAATAACGTCACAGAGAACCCGCTAAATTACATCCTCAAGGTAAAAGATGTGCCTCTGTGTAATTCGTAACCGTTGGAGAGGGCTTGGATTAATAAGTCCAAATTGCGTGGGTTACAAATTGTCTTAAGAAATTGTGTTTAGTCAAATGCGGGAAGGGCGTCGGTGCGTTTATGGCTCCTTGAGAGTGCAAATTGAAAAATAAAGTAAAGCTCGAGTAATTTACGGAGGCGAAATGGATTCCTCGATCATTTGTCACACAAGTTTCCGAGTTTATTCGAGTGGCGCTCTAATAAGAGCGGGAAAGTTGCGAAAGTCGGAAAAGCGCACCGGAAGCTCCGGAGTATCTTAGTCGCTCAAACTTGGTGGAAAAGTGCGTACCTGCCGGGGGTCGAACAATGCTGCGCTGCATCTCCAGGAGATAGGAGCGAGAGATAGGAGAGTAGGCACTCGACTCCCCTTGCCAAGTGCTCCAGTCCCCCCCCCCCACCCACCCACCCCCCACCACCCCACCACCACCCACCCCCACCACACCAACCCTCCTTTATCAACTATTTTCAGTCGTTCGTGAGCACAATATAAATGCCGTCGCGGCGCGCAATAATTAATAAGTGCCGGTGCAGTCCGGGACGATAAATCCTCGTCGTCCCCTTTGACCCCCGATTCGCCGGTTCCTGGACCTTATCCACGTGGTAGCCATTGTCGCGGGCTCCAAATTAAAATGGCTGGGCACGCGACGCCGGCCGCGCTGTTAATCACGGACTTGGCCTTTTTTAATCGTCCCCCGACCCGAGACGCGGACGTCCACATCGACGGTTCTCTCCTCCGATAGGCCGAGACCCGGGGCTATTAATAGGCTGGCGCGGGCCTATTTTCGACGAGGGCGCAACCACGACTCTCTGCCCACGACTACTCCCCGAGCCACAATTACACTCGGGTTACGTCAAGTCTCAAGTCCAGAGCACAATCGGCTCATCGATCAACTCGTGTTACGCCTCTGCATCTTCCCCATTAGGCGGTCACTCCGCACTGCAACAACGTCTCCGGTTCGCGCCGTTCCGCAAACGAGATCAAATGCGGAGGAGGCTGCGTGGACCGGAGAGGAGCGGGCGCACCCGCGCTCTGCCTGCCCGCCGCCTGTTTGCTGTTGGCCTCGGCACCACCGGTCCCTCGGCCTCCGGACGACGGGGCGAGGGGCAAGAACGGGAAACACGCGGATGGACGCATAGACAGACAAATGGCCCGACAGTTAGGAGACAGATAAATAGAAAAAAATTCCCCACAAGGAAACATTGTACCTTTCTGCGAATCCCCAGACACGCAATTTCAATTACAACAACAAATTGAATTCTGAATTTCTTTTTTTCCAAATTAATAGCCCTGCTTGAGAATTTAGTCTTGCTGCTCTATGCGTAATCCATGGAAGAGTGCATTCATCACCAAATTAATTATCCAGCTATTATTAACACCGACAATCTTTCACAAAAGACATCTAAAAATGATACAACTGAACAACGCATTTTTTTCTCTTAAAAACCATTCGCAAAAACGATTTCATTATTCAATTGACAATTTACACTGTCGATCGTTAAATCAATAAATAAACTTGATCCAAGATAGTATTTCTTATACTCGCATCCGTATGCTTATCTTTGTGATGGATTTATTGCAATTTTTTTTTATATTTTTCCACAATTTTTAATTTTTTTAAAAAAAACGATTGTTTAAAGTTGTTATATGAAAATATTCCAAGAAGCGTATGTCCAATAAATAAAGCTTTTTTGATTTTATGTAATTTTGAATGATGTATTTAAAATTGATTGGCAACACCTGGTCAATATTGTACGTTAAAAAAATATGAATAATACCATAATCAGTATATTCTTCAAAATAATTAAAAAATTTGTTAGCATAGCCAAAAACATATCAAGTCATATTCAAAACTCGAAGAAATACTCTTTCCATTATTTAATCAGTACTGTACTAAAAAGAGATAAACATTATAAAGTTGCGAAGGTAAATATGGAAAATAAAAATTGTTTAAATATACGAGAGCGAGAATGGGGAGAAAATTATTAATTATGCCGGGAAAAATGCGATTAATTTACGCTTAATATGCTGTGAACGTATGAGAACATACTTCATAGCTCAATATTTGAATTAGCTATAGGCGATGTCTCGAAACCGTTACAGTAAATGTATTTTAGAAGCTATAATTAATAAAAATAATAAATTGAGAAAACAAAGTTGACGTATTAAGAAAAATAAAGGTGGTAGGAGCCAGAGGAACATGACCTACAAAAATTATGGATAAATTCGCTGTATATTATGATTAAACTATACCTAAAATTTGTAATTCGAGAGACAAGATGAAAAACGCAATGTGGGTAGTAATATTTCATCATTACGGTTCGACCGATGAAAGCCCGAGTCAAAGTTACTATCTGGAACGTAATGACTCTTGATGCTTTTATCAACCCGATAAAATAGATAATAAAGATGATGTTTATAAACATGATTATCAACCATCACCTCCGCATATTTTAATGGCTATCAAATTAATATATGAAGATTTTCATAATGATGATGCAGAGAAGCAGCGGTAAGTTTAATCAAATAATAATAAAGAAGACATGTACATCAGATGCTTAAATTATGAATACAAGTATCAAGAAGCTTAATTATGCTTTATATAAATGTCTATGTAATTTTATTTTAATAGCCATGTATATATTAAAATATAGACTTTCGTATTTTCTTAAGGACAGGTAATAAATGATTAAAAAAGATGACTCGGAAAAAGCGAATGCGTCATCAATTAATCAAGGCATCATGAATATTAACATTGGCGGTAAATTGTAAATTTTTTTTCAAACAATCAAGATTATGGTTTCTCGACACTGATTATATTTTATTGGTATATTATTTTAACAAAAAAAATTTATACAATTAATTTTTACTATAATAATAATTACAGAATATTGTTATAAATAATTTTCTAAAACTATTTTTAATAGTGTTATATAGTTATATTAAGCGAGGAAAAAAAATATTATAATACGACAATGTGAAAAAAATACAAATCTTTATTTTTTGGTATTAAAAGAAAAAATGAGTATATATTTTAAGTGCACATTATCCGCATTACTGTGTTTTATAATTATGCATATTTTATTACGAGTAGAAGTATTATTTTTAATTCTCTGTAACCGAGTTATTCTTAGCTACGTCAACACCTGAAAGTTAATGTACTTTATTATACTTGATGCGGTATGATGTTGTTTTTTAAATTAATAATTATTTTTAAGAAGTTAATGAAATTGCATTCAAGGTTTATGCTATGATTTGTAAATTGCAAAAAATAAAACCGCTTGTAATATAATAATATTAATAATAACAATGAATAACGATAAATACTCTTGCATAAATATACATTATAATAAAAATATAATTTAAAATTTTGATAGGTATTTTTTTTTCGAGATTTTTGCTGTTTTTAAATAAAGAAAATGCGAGGAGTACTTGGAAGTTTAACGAAACGATTTTAACTTAAATGTGGTCAAAATCGAATGATTGAAGTATCATTTGGGACGTTAGGTACACGTTTGTGTACTTAGACTTCTAAAGTCCACAAATAGCTCCTTTACCATTTTATTCGATATTTCGATTATAGAGCCAGTATACAAGCCTTACATTACTATAATTCAAGTAATCGATTCTGCAGCATGGGGAAAAAAATGAAGAAAAATGAAGAAAAATGAAGAAAAATGAAGAAAAATGAAGAAAAATAACGAAAAATGAAGAAAAAGAAAGTGCAGAATGAAAGGAAAAAGTCGCCTCGATGCCTTCGGTCTTCCCATTCTGGAGGCGAGACGCAGCTCCACCTGCTTCGCAAGCAGAAAAAGTGTCTTTAGGACCGAAACCAACCCTCGATTCATTCGATAAATCTTATCGGCCTCATCATTTTCTCACTCTTCAAATTCGTTTAAGATCAGCTCGCATTTATCAAGATCCCACCTACCGATACGGTAATTGCTTTTATTCATTCTCCCCGGTGGAACGATGGGGGTTGGAGAACGGAGGGGCCAAAGACAGAGAGAAGTCGGTGCTCGCGTCTGATTACGAGTGTCGGGGCGGGGGTATTTGCCCTATGGTAACCGCGGGATTCGAAAATTTCAAGTTGAACAGTTGATGGGTTTTCAGGGAGTTTGAAGTGGGCCTGAAAAACCGAGTGTATCATCGAGAACCTTCAATGGAAACTAGGAGTTCCCGAGCTCTAATGAAAGTTTGCAGTAGACGTCAGGTGACTTATAGTGTCGGAAAGTTGGTGCAAGCGATCGGACTTTACCCGAGCTTCCCGCTTTGAAATCCAAATGGGGTGAGGGCTGGAAGACCGGGGGAACGAACAGAGAAGTTCCAGCGATGCGACACGATATACCAGGACGATAACGTAAATATATCCCAGGATCCAATCCAACGACCATCCCAACCGTTAGCGCCAAGTTTTACTGCGATGCACTGGGCTCACTATCGCTATCGTTGCATCTCCATCTCCCTTCTTTCTCTCTCTTTCCCTCTTTCTCGCTTTCTCGCTTTCTCTCTCTCTCTCTCTCGATCTCTCTTCTCCATCCACTTGCATTATGTCTCGAGCATTTTCAAATAAACTGCGATTTAGTTCATGGATTTATAATTAGATTGTAAGCAACGTTTTTATCGGTACATCGTAGGAAAAACCACGGAAACATATATCTATTAAACAATTATAAATTATAACCATTATCCAAATCATCTCAATGTGTTAAAAAAATAGTATTATACTCTCTAAAAGATATCCATTAACTCTTTTCAATAGACTTTTACATCACTTTGCATCGATCTAGAATTATTTACCATTGGTTAAAAATATTTGGATGGCTTTATTAAAACTTCTGCAAAATTTACCTACTCTTTCATTTAATAATATGAGAGTATATTATGAATCTTTTCATTCATTTCAAGTAAAAGGCATAAAAGAGATTATAATGCCAATTGATCTAGAAAAATTATTGATTGAGTTATTGTTCTATTAGCGGGAAAAACATAATTACATTTAAATTAGTGGCTTACTGCATATTTCAAGTATCACAATATAAATATTAATTAAGAAATTTTATTTACAGTATTTAATCAACCCGTAAATAAATTATTTAAGATAATTAATGAGTTCACGGAAGATTTTATTGAATGTTATTTTAAACAATAATATAAATATGCGAGTTCTTTTTATTATATTTATTTCTTAAATAAAAATTAAACGCTTACATACTATTAAAAATAAAAAAAACTATTTTATCTGTATTGTATAATTCAAAAAAAAAAAAATAAAATATACGTATTTATGTTTTTTTTTTTACATTTCTTGAAACACAATATTTAAAATTAATAAATTTCTAGTTATCACGTTTATTTAATAAATTTATTATTATTCTTGTTGGAAATATTTAAAATTATGTTGATAAATTAGTTTTTACTAGGTATTACAATATCTGAATTTTAATAAATACGTAGATTGATTTTCAGTTAAAGTAATTGAAAATAATTTTAACAATAAATAAATTATTAATAATCAATAAATGAATATGAAATATTAAACATAATTATACAGTATTGATGTATTTCATTAAAAACACAAATTTATATAATTTAGTAAATAAAAGTAATTTGAAATAATAAGCTGTGTATATTGTTTATTAATCAATAAATTTAATAATTTATTCACAAAATTTATTTAAATTATGTAACTTTATTTCATAATTGTAAATGCTGATCATAATATGAATTCCATGAAGATTTTTTAGGTAATTTAGTAATAATTAAATATTAAAAATAATAATTATATAAATTCTATATCATAATAAATGTTAGTTTCATTTTATAGATGTTTTATTATTTTTTTTTAATGATATATAGTAGAATAACAATAATAATATAAAAAAATAATATAATAGTGAGGCTATGATAATTATTGTAAAATTATTTTTAATTATAAAAATCGTACCCTTAATTTTTATAAATTTTTATTCAGAAAACTTAAAGTATTAAATGGCAATAAATTTAATTGTAATTTGCATGTACGTTTTGTTTATTTATAATTTAATCAACAAATTTTGGTATAAATTTTAGAAATTTTAATAGATTAATATTGTATTATTAGTATAGAACATGATATAAAACGTATTATATAGTTGAATAGAAAAAACTATTGTTGACAATTTATAATTTTTGTTAATTTCTATTGAATTGTCTATTAATAAATTATCTATATGATTTTATAAAATTGTTCTATATGATAGTAGTTGAAAATTTTTTTTAATTTTTAAAATAATGCTGTAATGTATATAAATTATAAATAAGCTTTATTAGACGTAATAGAAACATTATTACAGAAATTATTAAGGCCATAAATTAATTTACTATTTTTTTTCTTAATTCCAATTTTACTAATTGATTTCAATTGTTAAAATGCAAAACCAATGCTTAACCGTGGTTATTAGTTTTCATAAGTAATTTAAAAAATGTCAATTATTAATTGAAAAATTAATTATTGGTGCTAATGTAAGTCGTAAGCTTAGTTAACAAGGCGTTCATTTAGTACTTAAAAATGCAAAAGTTTAATAACACAGACACACAAACTTGTTAAACAATGCAGATAATTAATAATTGTACCCTTGAAAGTCAGTAAAAATATTATTTATTTTCTCACCTCCATTAGCCTTAATTACCATTCTTATTTATAGTTCCAAGTAATTGTACAGCCTTATTAGTTTCCAAGCGAAAAAAATAATGAATGACTGAATTAATTATAGTTTTTTTTACCTCTTTTCAACATTGATTTTGCTCTCTTTTCATTTCCACGCATACATTTCCTTTGTTGTCTTGGGGTCAGAAACATTCTTGGACATTCGTTTAGCTTTAAGAGCCAACGATTTTCCTTGTGACTTGACGACATAAGAATAATGAAGTGGAGTTCACTTTCATATTTACTATTTCTCCATTTTCTTTAACCTGTCTTATTTGAAAAGTTGAGTAAGAAAAAGAATTAAAGCAGGAAAAGTGACAGAGAGAGAGAGAGAGAGAGAGAGAGAGGAGGTAGGGAAGTTGGAGATGTAGCCGGAAATAAAGGGTCAGACGCGTAGCTCCAGAAGAAGACTAAGTTGTCGACGACGTTTCCTCATAAATTGAACAGCGAGAAGCACCGGTGACTTTTAGTGCGAGGCACTGCAGGTCTTTGTCTCGTGATTCTTACAGCACCGCGTTGCCTTATTTAAATCATCCGCAAAGTCCTCTTAATATTAAAAAATGGTTCACCGCCTGCTTGAATTTTCGAGGCCCCGAGTTTTCTCATGCACGACACCTCGCATATGCATTACATCTATTCTCGAAAGTATTACGCCACTTGTTCTAGGGCCCCGACATTTTTCCTATTATCATTTTCTCTTTTGAATCGACTGAGGGGCAAAATTTTTTTTACTCCCTATTTTATGTCTTCTTCGGCATCTTTTCCTGAGTACATTAAGATAATACTTTCCTTTATACAAATAGAAACTAAATTTTTTACTTACATATATGACGTTATTTTAATTATAATACACTACACATGTATATATATGGATAATTTTAATCTTATTATAAACAACAATTAACGGTACAAATTATTGATATTTTCAAATTACTATCCCATATTTGTATCCCATAATTATTTTAAACAGAATGTTCCCTATATAGTTTTTAAAATAATGAAAACATTATAAAGATCTGCTAATGTAAACTAATTAATTTAGCATACAAAATTTTCAGCAGTTATAATTCCTGTGACAAAATATTTACATATACTTTTATTTACAATATTTTTGACTAATTTGTTTTTTCTGTAAATTTTGTTACGTAATTTATTTAATACTAATTCTTGTAATAAATTATATTTAAATTTCATTAAAATTATTCTGTAACATTAATTACTTCTAACTTTATTTTAAGTACTGTGTACAAAAATAATTTCATAATTTTTTAAAGCGAACTATCTAGAATACAATATAACTTTTCCTTTTTGTTCACAAATAATTCAGAAATTTCATTGCTTGTGCAATGTTCTCCTATGAATTCTAATGCTTATACTTTGATCTTTACTGAGGAAATTTACTTTTAGTTATAGGTGACTAAGTATGTTGTCTGGATGAAAATTGCATACAAGAATATTTAATTACTCAAAGATATTGTACAAATAATTTTTTTTTTTGTACAATGTTTAATTTACATGTTACTTACAGTACATTTGCTTTAAGTATAAATTTGGAGACTGTAATATATTTTCAACCTAATGTCTCATTGTAATTTTATTTAAATATATAAATTTCAATTAAGCATTTCATTGTAATTTAGTTTAATTAAAAATATCAATTAATATGAAAAAACAATATCAGAAAACATCTAAAATATAAATCGAATATTAATATATTGAAGATAATTTTTTATTTGATATAAATTTTCATTTAACATTACATAGTAATGCTTTAAGTATATTTTTCAGTTATTATATTTATAATTTTGAAATTTTTATCTATTTTTTAAATAAGTTAAAAATAAATAGCTACTAAACTTTTCTATTTAATTTTTTAAATTGACATCCTTTAAATACAATGCAATGCTTCAAAAAAAATTAACAGTTATTATTAAATATTTGAAATGTCAATAGAGTTTCCTCGTGCATTTAATTAATCTATTTTATAGTAAACAAGTTGAATAAACATGAAATTTCTAAATGTAATTTTTTTTTTTAACAAATGTTAATATTTGAATCAATAGAAATCTATATAATTTCAGATCAAATAAGCTGAATGTCGTCATTATCTTTAAATCATCTTAATAAAACTTTATGCATTAAAGAAAACTAATGGAGAAACTATTAAATTGGATATATTAGTTCATGTAAATATTAATGGCTTTGTATTTGTTAGTTTAAATTAATATTATTACTTGTATAAATTCAATTTTAACAGCACGAATTTTTGGCCAGCTTTCAAGTTACTTGAACTATAATATATAAATATATTTTATATAATGTTTCTGAAAATAATCTATACTTAATAATATGTATGTAAACGAGTTTTTATTTTACTGTTTTGCTTAACAAAAAAAATATAATTAATCGTAATAATTTGCTATTATTCATACACTGATACCGAAATAAGGATATTTTGTTGTTTACGAGCAATATAATAAGCAGTTCTAAATATTACGTAATTAAACGTTTTCTATTTAATAAAATTATGTTTTTCTTTCATCGTATACATGGTATAGGAGCTTGATATTGTTTTGTTTTTATACCTATTTGAATTTAATATGCTTTAATGTTTTACAATATTAGACTCATTTTTGGGATTATCTAAAGTTAAATAGTCTATTTATCGAAATGACTTACAATAAATAAATTTATAAGTCAATGTATTTAGTGAATGATGTATTGTTAGATAAAATATCATGCTTTTCCGAATTCAAGTGTTTTATTTTTCTCAGTATTTATAATCTAAATGATGTGAGAATTAGAACTCCACTTATCTAAGGCAATTGGCCAAGTTCAAAATATTGTCTGAATTTTTTTTGGAAGAAATTATTAATTTCAAAAGTATGTATGAAATATAAAGTATTGTAATAATATCTACGAAAATTTAATTTAATTTTAATAATGCATAATATAGTTTAAAAAATATTAATAAAGTGAATTGTGTATTCTTGCATGTATATTATTTTTCTGGAGTTTTTCAATAAATTAAATAATAATTCACTGATCATAAAATTATTTATAATTAATTGTAAGGTTTACGATGTTAAGTTCATGATTTTTTCTATACTTAGCATTAACTTCCCTAAATTTAAAAATCATTAAATAAATATTTGAATAATAGTCAATTGATTATGTATTTTATATTTGTTTTTAGTGAATAATTTATAAATTTCTTGATAGTTATTTTTATGATGAAATCAGTTTTAAATAAATCGCTTAAAGTAAGAGAATCTACGTGCATTTATAGTTTTCCCGTATTTTGCAAATAGTTTTTCCACCGGTATAATTGGGTACTAAAGCAAGTGCTTTCTTTTAAATTGACCAATTTTTCATGTCTGCAGAATCAGTTTATCTCTGCTTATTTAGAATAGAGATCCTGCGTAATCAAAAATCGCAGTTGCAGGGAGAGGCGAATTCAATGGAACACCGGAAAAATAATGCACCAATTCATCCATGTCACCAGTAAAATATTTACGAGACCTCGCGCGCACGTGACGTGTGAGTGTGAGTGCGATCGGTGCATCGTATGCATCGCGTTGTATGGACGTGATGGGCACCCTGTCACCCTAGAGAGTCACAAGATGAAGGGAGTCTGGGCCAAGGGAATGAAAAGGGAAAAGGGCGCAGAGGACTTATGGACGCGTAATACAGTTAGCCAAATGTGACCCTGGACCGTGTCACCCTTTCGGTGTTTCAGAGTGCCGGCGAGCCGTCAACCGGATGCCAACATCGTTCCTCCACGCCTGACGTTCATGTCACCGAACAATGGACATGTAAATTTGACAGAGGAACGAGGATGATCTAGGCATATCTCCGTGCGTCGGTCCGACCCCCGCCCCTCCCAATCGCTACCAGGGAAATTCTTGAAGCTCTGCCATATTCGGACAGACTATTTTTTCGAACAGCCTCCCACTCTTCTATTCGCCCCACTATTTATTCTTGTTCCATCCTTTTAATAATTAAAATTTTTAAATCGAGCAGCTTCATTATTCTTCTTGTTCTTTCTCATTGAAGCTGCAATTAAAACTGATTCTACATATAGTTGATTCAGCCAAATAAGGGAATTGGAAGTAATGCATTACGTATTTATGTTTGTCGAGCTGCTTGTGCAAATAAAAATTTTATAGTTTGTATAATTTTAAACTAACAACTTGTTTTATTAATGATGTATATACCCTTCATAATTTAATATGAATAATTTCAAATCGACTTACTTATGCCTCTTATTTTATCTATAGTTGTGGTATTATTTTTCTATAAATTTCTGGAATTTTATAATTTGTAAAGTTTTTTATACCGTTGAAATATAATATGCATTAATGTCACTGTAAAGTAAATGCATGAAATATAAAAAAAATTGATTATTTAAAATGTGCTGAATTAAATAAAATTACAATAATTATATGATTTAGCTTCTAGGAACGCAAAAAAATGAAAAGTTTTGCTTATTAAATGATATTGTGATTATGAATTTTAAATAATTTGATATTATTCAAGTTCATCCACGATATATAAATATTGTTAGATATTGTCTTGAAATTGTTTTATAAACTAATTTTTTCAAAGTTTAAACGAAGTTACATTCTCTTTGAATGCACTTTATTATCTTATTTATTACACATTAACATTTTTATCGTAGTTTTAAATTTATAAACGAAAATATGCCATTTACTACTTAGGAGGTTTTTAATTAATGTTCTCTCCTTCTGCTTATCGCTCAATTAAGATTGTTACTTTTTTCATATTCTCGTGATACGAATCATTGAAATTAGAATTATTAAATTACATATATTTCCACTTTTACAAACCTCAGTTGAAAGATGTTCAACTCGATTTCAAAGTTTTGATATATAAAACGATTAATAGTACAATTTATTAATAGTTGTTATTAATTATTAAAGTTTAAAATGTTTTAATTTATGAGTACACAAATATAGAGTTGCAGTATCCAGTAACTTGTCTTTAATATTGTTTATTATAAACCAAACAATATTTTTAGCTCACTGGCTCAAGATGATGTAAAATCGCGTCATCAACGCTCGAGCAATTATGAAAAATATATTCGAACGTAGGCTGTAAAGTAAATAAGAACAAAAATATATTGACATCATATCCTCTAATAAATTAACATTAAATATTACGTTTTTTTCAGTTTGGATTTCTTGACATGAAAGCACTACGAGACAATTGAAATATTTTAATATTTTAAAAATAAATATTTCATGTCAAACTTTTGAAAAAATAATCAATTCTCTTCCGACTAGTGTGAAAAGCTCTTGCGTTAATCACACATCTGTAGAATAAATACAACCTAAAGCAGTATATGTCAGTTTTTTCCGATAAAGTTTTCCCCATTGCAAACAAATATATATAAGCGTTGAGTGAGCTCCGAGAGAGAGAGAGAGAGCACGATAAATGGAGATGGAAATTAGGAATGTAGATAGGACTCGGAGGGCCAAAGTCGCGTGTTCTCGACATTTCTTTCTTTTTTCTATGCTTCTACGTTTATAATATGCATGTGAATTACCACAACTGAAATGTATCTTAGAATTTGGCACGAGAAAAGAAGCGAAATAATCCATTTAGCAAAATGAATTCAAAATGCATGCGAAAACCACTGACGTAACTCGCGCGCTATTATTTTTTCTGCATTCCGTACACAATGCCATCGTGCTTTTTTGTACGAGTTTTTTCACTTTTTTTTAGCTGAAAGTGTTACTTTTTTTATGACGGAGTGCTCGTTCAATCGCATGCTCACTTATTTGTACAATCATGATATAGTTCGTACAAATAACTATTGATTCATGCGTTCTTTAATTCTAGGTATTCAAGAAAAAAAGTTAAAAATTAATGTAATTATTTTAAATTTTTTACAGAAGAAATACTAGTTATAATAAAACAATAATAATTTTTTTTTTACTTACTCATGGAATAAGAATCAACATTTATATTGCGTCTTTGTAACAATGTTTTATTATTTATTTTATTTAGAATGTGCAAGTTATTTAAACATATAAAATCGAAACAAAAATCAATAATGCTATAGTAAAAATACATAAGTACTATTAATAGTCAGAAAATATTTGTGCTTTATTTTAATGCTTTAGCTTGATTTATAAACGATAATTTGTTTGTAATAGTTTATGCATTATTATATATTTTATGAAAATATTAGTATCGGGTTTTGTAGTTTAATACAATTTCTCTACTATTGATATAGACCTAAAATCAAGTCTAAAAATGGGATACAAAATTATATTATATGCATTTACTACTGAAGAAAAAAATATCTCGAGTATTAGAGCCTACAATTATTTTAATTAGTTGCTGAGTTCTTTTTTGTTAGAAAACATTTAGTAGTTAATAATAGTTCTTTGAGATAGACTATATATACTTTTTGAATTTCATCAAGATATTTATACTCTAATAAAAAAATTATAATAAAATAAATCGATATAAGTATATTTTTATTAAAATAACATTCTTTGATCATATCATGTGCTTTTCTTACTTATTTTATCCTACATTTTTAAAATTTAGATAAAATTTCGAGTACGTTCTAAATTATATATTATAATTGATTACAACAGGTGTGAAAAATACCATAAATAATATTAAATTACATAGTCATAAAAAGGTACTTGCGTTGTTTAATTTACCAAAATGTTATGAAACATAAAATTTAGATTAAATAGACAAGAACATGGATTTAACTGAATTTTATTTAACTAAAAGACTAATAAAATTTCTATATATAAATATACTCGTAGATATAAGTTTTATCTAAATTCTTTGTTCATCTTACCGTTGCACACTTAACTTGCGTAAGAGAATAATGATCTAAATAAAATCACAACATAAAATCTGAGGATGATAAAAATGTCAGAGTTTATATAAGTTTTTTTACTACAGACGAGATTGTAACGTTTCAAATTAAATTTCTATAATTTTGTTTGCAAATTTTTTAAAATTATATTTTTAAATATAAAGAAATACTGATTTAAATTTAATTATTTCAGTTTAATGATTCATCTAAGTAAGTCGTGGCGATAATCACAACAACAAACTATAATTTTATTGTTTATACATGTTTTGAAATAAATACACATATTGTATTTCATACATTCCAAATTACTTATAATTTCAAGATACGTATTAAAAAAAAGAGAAAAAGAAAGTAAAGCCCCAAATTTATAATCGAGAATCTTTAATAAGAATCTCTCATCTTTTCGCAAATATGCCAACTGCAGGCACAGGATTATATATCCAGAATTACCATGATGCATATATGTATGGAGAAGGAGACTCTCATTAATTCGATTAACTTCCTCGTGCACGCCTGCATATATTGTACGTCGTTAACAAATCTGGATAACTATTTCTCTTTAGGTGCAGGCGCGGGTTCATTAATGGTTAGGGCGAGATCCGGGATGCAAAAATCGATTCTGCCAAAAGCAGCGGCCGTGCAGAGAATGAGGTCGTAATAGGGCTTTTCTTTTTTCCGAACGACGGAAAACTTTGAATATGCATAACCAGAATCAAGTTGATGGCAGTTCATTCGAGTCTGAGCGCGGGGGATTTAATTGAAAAATTAAAAGTACCCTCGGTTCGGGCTCCATTGTGGATGGAAAAAATTAACATAATATTAAGTTTAGCCGGTGCAGAGTAAACGCCAAGATCATGTGTATTATCCACGTGGGAAGACTTAAGAAAGTGAACTGAACTGGAGGAACGAGGGTGGCGATTTGATTCATGTGGTTATGCAAACAACCAGAGATATAAAATATATTCATTTTTTGATGAAAAGATTTGGTCTCCTCGGCTCTTTGGTTTTCGCTACAATAATGTAAATTATACTTGTAGAAATGCGTTCGTTTCGTTCCTCCAAGAGAAACGAAATTATGCCCTTGAAAGGTTTAATAGTACATAAATGTTTATAAAAAGATATATGGCAGTTGCGAAATATCATTCGGTATTTTAATAATTCAAAGCCTCGATGAATTCGCAAGAGAGGAGGAAAAGAGGTTCTTCGTTACAATGAAGGGGATGATTCCATTTGAAAGTGAAACGAAGATCTTAAGGCTTGCGCGGCGTGAATAAGAATTCCGAAACGTCAATGTTTACCACGATTATTTGGTAGCAGCGACAACAGAAGCATCAGTTTCTTCTCCACAGGACCGGTGGATGTGCATTTGTACAAAGTTTGACACGGAAATTTATTCGTGCATAACCGATTTGGCGGCGTTTCAAAACGGACGTGCACTCGAACTCCAACATTCCCTCCTACTTTTACCTCTTCCTCTTCTTCTCAGATGCACTCATTCCTCCCCTCGAACCCCCTCTTTTATGACGGAGGAAAAAAGAGAGTCGAGTTCCAAACGACACTTGCACGTCACCTCCTACGCCCGGTTTTTTCTTCCTCCCTCTCGCTCACTCCGACGCTCTTTTGTTTGCCACTTGCCGCTTCCAGCGCGCATTTCCCATTCTCTTTTCCTCTTTTCCGACTCTCGGTTTTTTCGGCTCCCGAGTATTTTCATTCTGCGGTGGTCTTTCGCACCGGCTGCACATCATCTGTGCGATTCTCTGCTGGGGTTTCTCCGGTTTCCAGTTGTGCGCGTATTCGAAGGAGCGAACTCGCTCGGTACTTTTTGCGTTTCTAACTTTACTCCGCTTACTACTTTTACTTTCTCTCTCTCTCTCTCTCTCTCTCTCTCTCCATATATCTATCTATCTACCACTCAATCCTCTCTATCATTTCGCTTTCATCTTTTTTCGCGGGATGCTTTTTCTCATTTACCTACTAGTGTATTTCTGCTTTGTTTTTTACTGTTCTAGTTTTTGTCGAAAACTACCGAGGAGCTTTATTGTTTGATTCAAACGTAGAAAAATTAAAAGTCGACTAATATTTGTAACTCGACTCTATGAACTTTTATTGGAGAACTAATATTTTCTAAATATAGAAATATTATAAATCTCGAATATGTTGCTAAAATGACAGGAATTGTCATTCTCTTATTTTTAAAGCATAATTATGATAAATATATTTTTAGAATGGAATTTATAATTCTGTTTTTATGAGGATTTTGATAGTGATGTAAATAGTTTAAGTGTGCATCTGCTTTATTAAATTCTTCTCATATTTTCGCTCATCTTTCCTTCTGTAAAATTAAAATTTATTATAAAAATAAGATAATTTCATCTATTAAATATATAATATAAACACATCAAAAAACAATTTTGTCTTGTTTTTTTTTCTCTCGTACATAATATACTTTCATATCCAGAAAAAGTTGTTCAAAGTATCTTTTTTTTTTTATGGGAAAAAAAGTTATAGAAAGCAATATTTTTTAATCAGGAAAACTGCTGAAATGGAGCTTACAAATTAACGTATCGCTACTTCAATATCAAGTTTTTCATTTCCTTCACTTAATTAACAAGTCTCGTGCATCAAGACCGAGTTCATCCGGGGAAAGCAGAGAAACGTACAACTCGTCCCTAAAAGAGCATAAATAAATAATTGATTTTTTGGGAAACACTTTGGAGCAGGAAAAGAGATCGTCTTTAATAGAGCACTTAAAAAAGGGCGGCCACCCCCGAGAAATTTTAGAATTCTCATACCCGCCCCCACAGATCATATAACTTTAATTATGCTTGAGCACTTTTAAAAAATAAACCTTTGCTCCGTCTCGGCTCCCGGTGCCACACACTCGGCCACGTACAAGGTGAAGCAAATGAAAGCTGGAAAATTCTTATACACGACCGTCTGACGCATTAATAATCAACGCTGCGTACCGTCAAATTTTCCGGTGCGCAAAAGCTCGCTCTAGCCTCGCTTTTCCGAATCTCCGACTTTCTCCGATTATCTCGGCATGTTTAACTCGAATGAGCAAAAGTGCGCGTTCACGGATTCTTCTTTTCCGTTTTCTCTTTTTTTACCATTTCTGTTTCTTTTTCACTGCTGTGAATGGCAAGTGAATCTCGGAGACGAGCGTTTTGTTCCAGCAAATCAGCGTCTTTTGATTTTCTCTAACGATCGCGAAATAGGGATTTCAAACTTCAGTTATTCCTTCGTACTTTTTTCCCCGATTATCAGACCTTTACCTCTTTGCCCTCGATCAATTTTTCACATCCTTTTTTTCTATTTTTTCAGTATTTTTAATAATTCATTTTATTGGTCTTTCAAATTAAATCTACTTTAAAAATTTATTATAATAGTTCAAAGAAAACATTGGATAATAAAGATTTATGCAATGTACAATTTGTTTTCAGTGAAAAGTATATGCATAAATTTTTATTCGCATAAAATTATAGATCGTAAAAATATTTATTTTAATATTATTCTGCAATAATGTTACAGTTAAACTTTGAGCAAGTTTTCTTTATTATTTATGATATTATTTGATTGGTGAAATATCCTAATTTTTTATGGTAATTATTTATATATTTTTTAATAGTATTTCTCTTTATTTTAATTGAAGGGATCAAATTATTAATCACGTACGATCGGATCGTTTACAGTTCTGATATAAAATTAAAAATATTTTGTTTTTTTTTTCATTCGGGCAATTTTCAATAAAACATTTGATTAAATTACATTGGCATTTTAATTGATAAAACTTTTAAATCACTTTACTTCTTGAAGACCTTATGTGTAAATACAAATATACTTGTTGCATTAAAAGTGAAGTAGTGATCAAAAGCCAACACATGATTTTGGATCTTGTCAGATTTACAACTTATTGTAATCTTAGTTATCTATGGAAGAATTAAGAGATAGAGACTTTCTCAAATTAGGGAAGAAAGTAGGGGTTGATGTAGGGTTTTGTGTTTATATGTATATGTACCTGCATTACTCCCTGGTGTACCATTCTTGGAGAAAATGAGACAGCTCTAACCTGTCTCTCAACTACCTTTCCTTTCATGGCGTCTCTCGAGGATAACTTTAGCTTTATCTTAATACTTATACAATAAACAGTAACATATTAAAATGAAAACGCTCTTTGAAAGTGACAGTTTCTTGGACAATGTATCTCTGACATTGGAAAAGTTATTAATAACGCGGGAAATGGAAGACACAACATTTATCATTCGGGTGAATGCCATTTTACCATCTACTGCTTTTTTATTTAGACTGCGTAGCTTAATCAAGACAACAGGCTTAAAATACTTATTAGTTTCAGTCAACATACTTAATTTTTAATTTAAGGGTAAATTAGGGTTGCATAAAATTATGAATGGAATAAAATTTCAAAGTTTTTACGGATAAATTCTTGAGGAAAATAAATATATTTTTCCAAACAATTTTATTTAAGTTGTATAATGATGATCAATGGTATATATTCTCAATAAACATTATTTCAATCAACATTGATTCAAAGTTATTTTACGTCTTTTTTAAATATTAAAGAAAATACATCAAATTGCTTCACAGAGCGATATTCAAATGATGTTGATTCTCTGGAATATTATTAAAAATAAGTAAAATCTAAATATGCCAAAAAATGTTAACGTTATAGTAAAAAAAACCAATTGTCGTGTGCCTTAATAATTTAAAACAAAATGAACATTAGCCACCGAGTAAAAAAAGAGAGCAACAAATGTACAAAAAATTCATCAGAAAATAAACATTAACATTGATTATTTTCTTGAAGGAAAACAACTTTGTGGAGCTGTCCTTTATTTTTACTTCCCTAAGGGTAAACATGTGATTAATTAATAATGAAATTGATGTGAAAAAAGCCAGAGACAATTCTAATTAGATTTATCTTCTTGTTCCAGAGTGACAGCGGGCTAGCGGAGCCAGATCCAGATCGAACTGGCAGCATGACAGCCATTAATTCGGTAAGACTAAGAAATGGAAGAATCCTGGATTCTCCACACACTTGCACACCACAAAAATCCGTACACAGATGGGTGTGGGTGTGGGGGTGGGTGCGCGCGTGTGCGTGGGTACGAATTTGGGGCACATAACTGCGTGCGGGGGTCGCTACAAAGTTGGAGAATGAAGATAAGACGGAAGGATGAATCGCGCATTTGCTTCATCACACGTTTCGGATCTTTTCGTGTGACTCTTTCTTATGCGAGGCTCGCCCCGTTCGGATCGCCATTGTTGCCGTTGAGAAGAAAAAGAAATGGAGATAGAGAGAAGAACAGAGAGAGAAGAGAGATGGCATTGGCCGGTCTAGCAGTTTCACCACGTGCGCGTACACCTCGCGAATTTATAAGTGACTTTCAGCTTCATGCAAGCACTCACTCATACACACTCGCACACAGAGTTACTTTCGAGTTCGGGATCCATCCTCATCTCTGCTCACCAGTCATCTCCATTCGTTTCTCTCTCTCTCTCCCTTCCTCTCTTTGGGTGCTTGATTTTACTTCGTAGCGTTTATTGGCAACTTTTTTTGTTGGAAAATATAAAGTTGCACGCGTAAAGATTTCAACGATTAGAACTCCAGTCGGTACTTATCAACGTTAAGCCCTAAGTATTATAATCATTAAATACTTACATTTTTAAATTGAAATTTTTTTTTTTTTTCAATCTATTTTGTTTCTAAAGCAATTGAACAAGTTTTTCAGTTTAAATGAACACATTTACATTCAAAATCCTGAATTCGTATTTAAAAAACTTACATTAAAATAATGTATGCTTACGAATGCAATATTTACAATTATATATAAATTTAGATACTTTATATATTGTTCATTTTTTATCAATTGTTTTTCAAGTCTAACGCTATTCATTTATTTGTCAAAAAAGTCAAAGTATCACTTTCCGGTATTAAATATAAAATTTTAAAACCTGTCTAATTAACAGATGAATAAATCTATATTCTTTATAAATTTAAAAGTCTGCTGATTAAAAATGTTGATCATGTCGAATATTTTTATTATTCCTGGCTAATTTTTCGTTTTTTTTCTTTTAATTTTTTTTTGTCATAAAATCACTACACCAAATAAATAATATTTTTTCAAAAAGTTCCAAGATTTATTTTTATTTAGTATTCTACAGTAGTTATTTATTTTAGTGCAAGAGACAAAATGACAAAATAAAAGAGAGTAAAATGTGAAGATAGAGCAGACAAAAGAAATGAAAGTTGAATTCTTTGGAACTTGGTCATTGATTCGGGTATTACTCGTGGATTACGTTTAGTAAATACATTGTTGTCATTAGTCCCATTTTCAGGCACTAATTGCAAGTAAGAAAGTAATAACTCCGAATCTATCAGAAAAAGAGAGTAGTAAAGTTTAGAAGAAATAAAAAGAGTTAATAAGAAAAATGTTCATCTTTCAATATAATACTTAACTTAATTTCAGATATTTTTTCTACAAAGAAAAATGGTTCATAAAATAAATAAAATTTACAGATTCAAAATAAAGCTAAACATTATCCCTGATAATTTTTTAAATTTAAAATTTCTTTTAACGTTTTATGTTTTTGTAAAATTATCCATTGTTGAATATTATGTTAATATTACAAAATGTTTTTCTTATTTCTAATATTATCATTTGTTATTTTTACTAAAATTTGTGTTATTGTAACAAATCAATACGCGATAATATTAATTAAAAATTTTATATTTTATATATAACTAGTACATATTAGTTTTTAATATGATCATATAATTTAATATTATTTTTTATTTTTTGTGACTTATAAATTTTACAATTATACAGTTGCAATAAATTTAATGAAAAACATAGAAAAGTCGAAAAATTTGAACTCTATTTAATTGGATTTTTGTGTAGCATCCGTAGAACATGGACATAGATGTAATTTAAAAATTAATTTTATAAGTAATGAACCATTCTAAAAGTTGCCTCAATATATGCATGGTTATTTTTAGAAAATATTTGCAAAGTAGGTCATAGGCATTCACCGTATCATGTTAAATGCAACAATATATAAAATAGTTCAACCCTTGTAAATCTTTTTAATTTAGAGCGCCAATGTAGTATTATTTATATTATTTTAGCATTGTTTAAAATAATTTTTCAAAAATCAAAGAGAAAAAATTTTTTTGAAAAAAAAAATGAATATAGTACACGTGGATTAAAATCAATTAAGCCTTTGTAACTCAGCTTCAATAAATCTGCAGTTGCAATGAAATATTGATTAACTTTATATTGACAATAATAAAACGCTCTTTTTATTTCTGTTATAGACTGAGATTCTCAGTCTTCTGAATTAGTGCATATATCCACTGTCTATGTTACAATGTAGACAAAAAAAATCTCATTTCTATTGAAAGAACTATTAATACGACTGTAATCACGATACAAGCGTGAGATATTTCTAAATGTGTATTTCCTTTCCAAATTTATGCAAGTGAAAAATATACGTATATATACAGAAAAATATCTGAATTCCTTTTCCTTCAGATAGAGAAAAGCTCACGCTTTCTGCAACGCGATTATACGAAAAGAAAACTCGTAACTTTTTCAATTTCACTTCCATCCGGGTCACAAGCACTCGCTCGCTCATTGCATTCACTAAATCGGAGTTTGCAAAAACTTTCCATTTCTCCTTCTCCTCCTCTCTCTCTCTCTCTCTCTCTCTCATTCTCTATGTATAGTTCTTTGTAGATGTTATGTATAAGCATATTATGCTTGTGCATTAGTACTAGGATACATTTTTCCAAACAGGATAAGTAAAAATTTAAATAATATATTTAAGTATGAAAATGTTTTTAAAAACGTGTTTAATGTTTCCTACGAATTTCCTTGCATTAAATTCCAGCTATTAATGTAAGTTAAACACGATATATTTATATTCATGTAATAGCTACACACGTGTATGATTCAAATTAATTATTTTAATTCATAAGTTTCCACAATTTTCAAATAAATCATTTTGCCTTCTACATGTTTGAAATAATTTTTATTTACAGTTCAAAAATTTGTACATTTTATAAAAAATTCGAACGAGCATAGGTATAAATAATTATTTTGACGTGTATTTGTATACGGCATTATTATATTTAATTAAGTGAAGGAAGCAATAACAAATTGGAAGCAGATTGAATATAAGATAAGTTTTTCTCATATATTTTGTAAGATTACCTACGTATGGAAAGCAATCAATTCTCTTGACTTTAAGTCATAGCAGCTATTATCCCAATATAAGTGAGTATCGCAAAGGCGATTACTATTGAAAACCGATTTTGATGCATTCATGATCTTAGAACTTGATTAAAGGCTGAATCTTTGATCTCATATCTATGGCACCTTAATTTAGTTTGAAAGGGGATTGCTTATGATCTTAATCTATGTTTGACATATATTATGTTTGAATTAGATAAATTGGCATAATCGTATTTTGACATTTTAAGATGAAAAAGTCTTGCTTGAAACACTGTCATCATTACCGAACCCTAGAAAGTTAATAA
Organism: Eupristina koningsbergeri; assembly: GCA_018907245.1. Lineage (NCBI taxonomy): Eukaryota > Metazoa > Arthropoda > Insecta > Hymenoptera > Agaonidae > Eupristina > Eupristina koningsbergeri. The sequence goes on along the minus strand of JACCHV010000008.1, from coordinate 4,872,662 downwards.
GTGTTATTATAAAATGAATCCTAATCATTTTGATCACTATTCTCTTTCAAAATTTAAATACAAAAAAATATTTATAATGTATATTACTAATTTAAAATTTAATATTAAAAATAATTTAAAAGTTAGATTTTTATTAATAGATAAAATTGTTGATATCGAATAAGGATTAAACAATCATGAAGTGAAATGCAACTTTCTTTGTATGTCAATATAAACATTTGATGATATTTATTATATCAATAGATTTTTACTTTCAAATAATGTGTAAAACTTACTGTTCAGCAGATGAATTTCAATAATACACTGTTATTGTTTTACCATGATAATTATAATTTCACAATTATACCTTAATTATAATGTAACGAAATTGATTTTGCGATGTAGTTGAAGATTAGTATCACACTGCAATACGATTTACCAGTAAAGAAAATTTCCGATAGGAAGCTTAAAATTCTTTCCATTCATGGCGTTAGCTTCCTTACATTTAGAAGGACATTAGATCTCCAGTTTTCAACAGTAGTACAGTGCTGTATATCCAATAATTCGAATTTTACAAAGTCATTGGCGAAAAAAGGCAAAAAAAGGCAAAAAAACCAACCGTTTTTTTTTGAAGAAAATGAAATATTCGCAAATCGAATCGACAAAATGCCCGGAACTTCACGAACCGGATACAGCGAAAAAGTGAAAGAAAGAGTGAAAACACGTAAGAGAGAAAGTGAGAGAGAAAGAGAAAGAGCGCAAGTCCACAATGCCCAAAGTAGCAACGAATAGCACAGGAGAGAGAGAGAGAGAGAGGGAGAGAGAGGGAGAAGGTGCGAGAGTAAAGGGGGTTGAGGTGCGAGAGTAAAGGGGGTGGAGGTGTGTAGTACGTGCTGACTCGCATTTCTCGTTCGCACTACGAAATTCCACTCGACCCTCACTCCAGAGGTATGAAAGAACCCGGTCTCCTATGGGACTCAGGGGAAAAACAGGGAAAGAGAGAGGGAAAGTTTTTCTCACCCTCGTGCTCGTGGGACCGCCAGGAATTCGTCGGTAGCTTGGAACCGCGTTCGCAGATGCTGGAGGCCGTGAAGACGAGGTATCGATAGAAATTCAAGATCTTTTTTGCCTGACTCCCTTTTTACACAATCTTCCACATATTTTTTCACGTTGTGGAGCTGAATACTTTAGAGTTTTTTAGATATTGATTGATGAATTTCGATAGTTACGTATCATGTAATAATTTGTAGAAAAGCTGCTATCTTTATAAAAATGTACAACTGCATAATTGGGTTAGTGTAATGTGTTTACAATCCAAGGAGGAAAGCTTTGATGTTAGGGATTTTTCAAATTTACTGAGCCACTTTTTTCACTTTTTTTTTTTTTTAAATTATAATAAATTTTTTGCGAAATATTGAGTTATAAAATACGTAAAAAAGTGCCATTGAAATACACGTCAACAGTATAATAGTAATTATAAATTGATTTGAAAATTTACGGATATAATTTTTTTATTTTTATATTAATAATTCGTAGGGATAGCTTTCAAGATACTTTACACTTCCATTTTTAATTGGGTAAGATTGTATTTTAAGAACACTAATAATTAAAAAGGCTTTTAAACGTGCAGGCGAATTCGAGGAAAGATAATTGAGAAGTTCTATTGCAATCATTTTCAATAGATATTGCATGTCACATAAATAGTCGATAAATTAGAGGTCGAGAGTCGTAGGCCAATTGCCTACGTCGTGTTGAAATACTGCAACAAGTAATTCGATTAGGCTTTCTTTACTTTGAGAATCAATCAAATCCATAATGTCAGCTCTTGATATTTTTCCATTTTGAAGAGTGTTGGACGTGATTGAAATCAAATGGAGTCGGTACTAGTAGACCAAAAACGCAATGACACACTTTCCTCGAGTGAATTCTCAAAGTGGCAACTATGTATGTCGAAGTACACCAGCGACGCTCCGGCGTGCGGTTGTGGCTCTCCCTCCCTCCCTCCCACCCTTCCTCACCCTCACCCATCTCTCTCAAAGAAAAAGCGAAAACAAAAAACGAAAAAATAAATTAAGGAGCGTAGAGAGATGGGTACATTAGAAGAATGCCAAACAGAATGAATCATGAATGTATTTCGGTTGGAGGCTTGTTATGGGTGCCCGCGCTGGTACAAAGGATGAGATGAGATGGTCGCGTGATGGACAGTGACGAGGCGGACGTGAAACTCGCATCCCCTTTCTCCACCCCTTGCCCCGGGGGTGGGTGAGCGGCACGTGAAAGTCGAAGCTAAAAGCTCGGTTAGCCGGAGTTGGTGTTAGTGGCCGAGGCGAAACCGGTTTAAATAAAGCGCGTGTATGTGGGTCACTCGTGTCTTGGTGGTAGGGTGTACCGACGAGTACAACACGAGTTGACGCGCGACGTCTCACACGCACTTGCTGTTGTGTTGCGCAACACTGTTGTACCCTCTTTAGGTGTTCTTCCCTCCGCATTTTTGCTCCCCTCGTGGCTCGGGAAAGCCTAGACAACTCGCCGTGGCTTTTCCCCATTTTCTTCGTCCGCGGTTTCCACTCTTCGTTTTCGGCGCAGTGCCGCTCGCTCCAAATCGATGCGACTAAACACGTGCGTCTCCCTCTTTTTCTTCGCAATGCACCCGACGCAGCTTTGTTTTTGTCTTTCGTGCCGCATTCTACTCTTTTTCTTCGAGTATAAGAGTCAGTAACTTTATGCAGGTGAAGTAACATTTTTTTTTTGCAAGGAAGCCATTCTTCCATAAAGCAGCTAGCATATACTGTCACATTAGCCGGTATTTATACATTTTTATGTTACCCTCTTGTGAAAGCTCTGCTCTGCATCAAAAGTTTTTCTTCTTTAATAACGAGATGTACATTTTTTATCAGTCGTACAATATTCACGAGGCTAATGATCGGCTTTCCAAATGCATAAGAAATCATTTATCAATAATGAGCAATAATGCCTTCCAAATTTATCTTTAAAAATTTAGTAAAATTGTAGTCGATGTAATTAATTAAATTAATTTAATCAATTAAATTACGTTTTTTTGAAATGTTTATGATTTTATAACAATTTTCGGAAAAGATACCCTATTCCTCGACTAAGAAAATATATAAACTTTTTATAATTTCTTTACTGTACATATAAACATTTGAAATTTTGTATCACATCTTTTGTATGCAAATAGTACATTTTGCTAATGCATTTTCACGTGTTCTTGAAGACTCATGCTTAGAGTTGTCTGACATGCTCTTATTTTATTCGTATTTTTCTCTTTCATTTTGTCTTTCGTCAATTTTATGAGTGTAGTCTTCGGGAGTAGCTACTCGTAAAAGTCTCATCGTGAAAAACTAAATATAATGGACTTGTAAATTATCCAGGTCAGTCGAGGATCGTCAGTTTTCTTGTCTCCTTTACTCACTTTCTGTTTCTCTTTACTCTTTTCCATCCCCCTTTTGATTCTCGGTTCTCATTATTCTTTGCTCTTTCTTAAATGGCTTTGTTTAAAATTCTTGATTAGAATGGGATGTCAAATGCAATACAGTTATTCTCTGACTTTCCATTGTCACTATTGATTGAGTATTGTCAAAATTCACATTGATTAACTTATGTACATATATAAGGAATAATAAAACCAGAAATAAAACTTTATAAACAATCAAAGCAAAAAATATAAATTTAAACGCGATTTTTATTTTATGTTGGAGTAATTTTAAGCAACCGAAAGAAAATTGTGCTTGTATATCTGTTGATGTTTGAAAAATGCTAATGTATAATAAATTCTTTACATTTAAAATACCTGTACTTACATTACTTTTTTATGTGTATTTTTTCATTGTCTCGTAAAGTTCAATTGTAAAGTATTAAAGTTTCTTACGTAAGTTAATAGATTAATTTTGTTAACTTATACCTTATCTTTTACTTTTATACTATTTAATATAATTTCAACATTATTAATAATATTATTATAAAAATTCTTAGGAATCTAACAATTGAACTGTATTTAAAGATAAGTTTTTCTGAGTTAATCATCATTTATAATTCTGCTTGATTTTAAATATTTTTGTAAATTAAATTGTTTTAATATACCACTACTTTTCCTTGATTTCTGTTTGATTTTTATTTTTAGTTGACTGTTACATTACTTTTTTTATTCGATTCTACTTTAATAAAATGGAATTGATTAGTACCTACGGAATACACATACATACACAATATATATATACAGTAATTTAATCGTTACTGCCAATTGAAAAATACGGAAACAAGTGCCAGGTTTTATATATGAATGTATATAGATACACATAATATAATGAAACTATAGGAAAGACAAGGGTCAATTTTATTGAGAGAGAAGAGGGTAGTAAAAAGTGAAAACGAATAAGAGAGAAACAGTTGAAGAAGAGAGAAATACCGTTGAAGGGAACATGTCCAAAAATTTTCTTGTGAAAGCTCCTTCGTTTTAAATGATCCCTGTTTCCATCCCTAGTTTAAAGACTTTCGACGTAAATCAAAAAGGAAAAAGTGAATCTGTTCATAAATAGTTGTTCTATCTCCAAATACCTCAATGATTTCAATTAATTTGTACGACAGACACTACTCGTACAATTGTTCAGAAATTTATTTTAATTGTTTGATTTTTTTTTATAATATATTACATACATTCTATTTCTTTATTATTGTTTTTATTAAATACAAATGGTAACGTATTTTTTTAATTGATTTTTTGAAAATTCATTTTGAAACAGTATGCGTAAATTTGAATGTAAATCATTAAAATTTTCATTGAATACCAATATAGTTTATTAAAATATCCTGTTATGAAAAATATTATGACAACTTTTTAATGTAAATTAAAACAATATTTACGATATATTTTGAGTATTAGTAGTAAGGGTATGTATAATGTCAGATTATTTTTACGCTACTTACCCCGAGATACTCGGGGGGTCATACAGCTTACCTACTACCACAGTAGATAATCTGGTTGACATAATAGACAACACGGTGGACAATCATGAATAGAATAGGTGAAAATCTTTACGGTCACTAGTAAACTGGGATTCTACCAAAATTAAATTACGTGAACATTTTCAGAATGCATGCAGCATTATTGAAGAAATAATCAACAAAAAAAAATATCAAAAATAATGCATGAAATGGCATTAACATTGGAATTTAAGAGATGCATGAGCGACAAAAGTCAAACAAATGCTAAATCTCTGACAAAAACTGACATGTGAATGATAAAGCTATGTGTCTAAAGATGAAGGAATGTTCTCATTAAGAGTGAGTTGTTACTTAAGAGGAACCTACTAAGGAAACTTTAATGATCGTTATCTCCAAAAATAAAAATAAAAGGAATAAAATAGTAACCGTAACCAAGACAGACTGAAAATACTGAAAATTAAATGAAACCATCGGTTCAATCAATCAAATCTGAAATTCTAAAAAAATTCCTATTAATTATATTATCTATTTACAGGATAATTTAATATATTATAAATAAGATCGATTTATCAATGAGTAAGATGAAATTGGTAATTTTGGAAGATATCTCAAAACTTTCGGTAAGATGTTCCTAGATATATAACGGCTTATAATATTAGTACTTGTCAATATATTGTATGTTATGATAATGCAAGATATCATAGATATTATTAATCGCGAATTAGAATCTAATTTCTCAAGTTTAATCTGAATAATTATTACCAAATTTTAATATATTGTGAGATAAACATACTGTATGTAAGAGAACTTATCGAGAGATACTTCAAAATCTGATTAGATATTAGATCCATTAATTATTACTAATTATTAAATAAAAATGTAATAATGAATATTAATTTCAATAAATTTTATAGTCAACCGTATATACAGCATTGATTTACTTTAAACAATGTTGCATTATGTAGGAATTCAATTTATTGATTTTTAATATAATTAATTATGTATATCTTTATATCATGTCATTACCAATCACATGAAATCATACCTATAACATATTTTCCAAATAATATTTTTAAAGTACTAAGGTATACAAAGAGATGCAGAGAAAGAGCGAGACAGTGAAAAGTCTGAGAGAGAAAGGGAGGAAGCAAAGGAGAACGACAAAATGTTGATGAACATAAACTATTTTCTGTCTTTTTGTGATGGATTTTAAAAATTTCACTGTAATGACGTTGAACCAATATTTATATTTAACAGTTATGCCTTCTTAGCCATTACAAATGTGTAGAAGAAATTGAAACGTCATTTTCTCTGTCTCAAGTAATTTTTAGATCTGCTAAATAAATATATGTTATTTCTATACTAACATATTTCTTATTTACATGTTATAACTACTTGTCAGTTATAATTAGTAAAGTTTAGTACATCTTTCATTGAAATTAGTCTTACTTTTTGTACTATGTTCATATAATAATTAATTACAAATTAGTTAAACTTTAAAATTAATATTTGAAATTAGTAGTATACAAAAAGTTTAAAAATACTATTTCCACTTTATTTAATTTATTAAACAATTTGTAAAATTTTGAAATATTAAAAAAATTTATATTTTTAATAAAAATAAATACCAGTAAAATAATTTTCAAGAGAAAAAAAACTGACGATATATTACAAATTTTAATGTTAATAAAGACATAGTACCTGTTTAATAAAATGATACAACAGTATTCTATTTGCTAAGCAAAATATTTAATAATGCAAATTTTGGTATTTGTTATATAACAATACTAAAACATATGGTGATAATATAATAAGCTTTTGATGAAACAAAATTATTTGAAAAGAATTTCAAATTTTAATACGCGCTACATGAATATTAAATTCTATGAAATTATATTTAAAATAAGTTTATGAAACATTAATACTATTTTCTATCTGAAGTTTATATTAAAGAATATTATATAAATATTATATAAACCAATATATTAAAAAACTAAAATAGTATTATAATGAATATTTATCATTGTATAATTTATTTCTTTTGAATGCACTAAACTTTTTTAAAAAAGAGAAAAATAAAATAATGTAAATTTTTATGGTTTTTTATGTAACTTTTTAATATATTATAAAATGCTATATGTTTACTTTTCAATTTTTAATAATATGATTTAGAATTCAACAATTCAAAAGATTCAATAACTTGTTGCTTAAGATTTTCAAGATCGTTTTCCAAATAATACACAATATTTACATTTCTTTCATTATTTTATGAAATAAAAAAATAAATTGAATTTCAAGATATATCATAAATAAAAAATTAATGTCTTGCTCAAAATAAAATAAATAAAAAACTTCATGTATAACTAATTTGGGAGAATGAAGTAATTATCTTAACAAATATAATAATCAAAAATACAATTTATGAAGTGAAAAATTTAATCAATCATATACATACATTTGAAGAACTAAAGCTACTATTGTAATATTTTTGATCTACGACATTGAGTATGATTAAACGCATATAAATTTCTTCATAATATATGTAATATACTTTGGAAATTTTGGTTTTGCTGTGCTTGTTCAGATAAGATTCTTTCTATGAGATGAAATTTTTAAAATTTATATGACGTAGATACGAATTTATATCTGTAAAAAATGGAATAATATAACAATTTTGAACAGCAATAATTTTATTATATTGTTAAAAATAAAAATACAGATTTAACGCGAATATTTTTGAAACTCTAAAATTTTTTATAATTTAAATGATTTAGTTAGTTTCAGAGATAAATAAAAAATTTTACGGAATTTCTAAAATGTTTAAATAAATCATTCATTTTTTGATGCGAATGAATAAATTCATGATCAATAAATTTTGATAAATTTATTATGAAAAATAATAAAAATTTAAATTGTCAGAAATGTTATATTCGATTATGATACCATAAAAGTAGATGGATAGACACTTTGAGAAAAAAATAAAGATATTGAATATTTTTAATGAAATATTTCAGACATATTACAAATCAATTAATGAATTTATTATTGTGAAATTAAAATTATCATGTGATTTTGCATTACCATAGGGCGTTATAGTTATAGGGAAACGTAAATTCAAACTAGTGAATGTACAAGGAAAATGATATGAAAAACACGCGAGTAGAAGAATTGACAACAGAAACTTAATTTGTTTAAAATCCTTAAATGTGCTACATAACATATAATTATGTATTAGTTTATTCTTCTCACTGACAGTTTAAAATAACTTGCAGGTTTTAAAAATATCGCGAATTGTTAAATTTAAGTCTTATACATGCTTAAGTAAATTTGCATTGAATAAACCAAAATCAGTATATTAATAATATAAATATATCCCCATAGAAGTTGGCTACTGATTACTTGAATTGAAATTGCAATATATATAAATTAAATGCTCGATGTTGAAATTGTATCTATACTAAGAATCGAAATGAGGTCTAAATCAGCATTAACTGCACGAGCGATGAGACACAGTGCTAGTCGTTAATTAAAGCGTATGTTTTTAAGCGAATCAGACTAAAAGAAAGAAAGAAAGTAAAAATGAAATAGGGGGTGAGGGTAGAAGAGGGTTGAAGAGGGTTGAAGAGGGTTGGTAGGAAAGGGGGAAAGCAAAGCAACTGGATACAATTAAACGTAGATCATTGAGCAGAGAATGGGTTCGCATAGCAAATGCGCATATCCCTCCTCCTAATGAATGTCCGATAGAATCCAGTGGAGGACTCGAAGAAAGATTATGTTCGTGTGTGGGAGAAGGGCGGGGTCTCGGCGAAATAACGCGCTCCAGTGAAAAGAGAAAAGGTAGTGCGGCTCCGGAGTCTGTGACCCCAAAACCCGAGCTTCCTCCAGACGAGCCGGGAAACTCGTCCGCCCGGAAAATAACCTCCGCCAAAACAACTCCCACTCTTCGGCGCCTCTTCTTCCTTATCCCGGTCTCATCCTCCCCCGCGTTCATGTGCTACGTGAATTGTCTCTGCTTCCTCCCTTTGCGTCCCTTTACGATGCTTATTTTCTTCAATTTTTTCCTAAGAGGGCATTCACACCGCTCAATTCCCAAAATAAAACGGATGATTCGTTGATCCTCGACTCGCACTGCTTCACTTTTTTATCTCCCTTTCTGACCTTCTTTTATTGAACCGAGCATCCCCGGTATCGTTTCAGGATTATATTATCTTAAACCAATAAACATTACACACGTTTCAGTCGATCTTGTAAAACTTTACAATTTCCGATGTATTTTCATTATAAATATTGTTTGTTCGTGACAGTACTATATTTGCATCTCAAACATCGCTATTCCGATGTTTTCCATATTTTAAAAAAAAAAAAAAAAAAAAAAAAAAAAACGCGGGCTTTTTCTCGTTCTATTATTTTCCTTAATCCAATTATGAAACATCAGGTTCGATCGTGAATGCTATGCGCTGTTAATCTCACAGTAATTGATAATACATTTTTTGACTATTTTAAACTTTGCTTATTTCCTTATCGCATTATTTTCCTTATAATTATAATAATTTATTTTACCTAAAATATATTTATAAAAAATGTTACTAATCTTCCCCTTATCTTATTATTACATTTGCACTGTAATAAAAAAAGTTGGTAAAAAGAATATGGTAGGAATCAAGGAGTAATAAAAAAGAATAGTGAGCCTTATTGGCCTGATTTCAACAGGACCGTGAGTTTATTGCAGATTACACGTTCTTTCTGATTGTTTCCAAGCCAAGTTTTACCCTCCCATCTTATCCATTGTAGTATTCAACACATCAACTTTTATTCTTTTCAATTTCGTTTCTTAAAAGAATTTACACATAAGTATTTTATACAAATGAGAAGGACCTTGGACGTGAATTTTACCACAATGTTTATCTTTTAATACCTAGAACTTGAATTTTTTTTTTCCTATTAGGTAATATGGATTCATCATAATTAACAAAATTGAAGTTGAAAACAAAATACATATGCAGGAATGTATTAAATAAATGTTCCAAAAAAAAAAATATTGATGTATATTATGACGTTTATATTAAAATTGATGGACATGCAATTTTATGCGTACCGTTTTCACAAAAAGTTACATTTCTCGAAATATTGATAAACAGTTTCCTCATTAACGTTCCTTTGACGTGAACGAATATAAATAATATTTATAAAGATAAAAGAGAAAAATGTTTCGAATTAATTACTAAATAAATTAAAAATATTCAACATAAGACGAGACGCTTTTTTCCTTTTTCTTCTGGCTTTTAAAACAAACTTTCTTCAAGTGGTAGAGACGTGAGTTCAAAAGTACACAGGATGTGTGCATCTATAATGAACGGTGGATAAATTTGTATCGAGAGTAAACGTTAAAGTTGTAGAAATTGTATGCACTCCATTTTGTTTTTTGAGCAGACATAAATCCACAGACGTAAATATGCGTGTAGGGGTAGCGGAACTTTGGCAACAATTCCCTCTTCTGCGGGATCGCCCGGGGCCACCTCTCAATTGCTCTCGATTTTGCCTTTTGCAAAGCATCTCTAGCTCCTGAACACGAAACCAAGGGAGAAAACTCGAATTGCTCGACCGAGAGAATCTCTTGTACTCGAGTTGTCGACTTTCATTCTCTTCGCACGCTGAAACCTACTCCACTCACTTTATGGCACTACCAATTGTCACTGCACTTTCTCTGAAACGTACACCTTTTTCACTTTTCTATCTACTTTGGCACAAATGCTTACTTCGTACCTCGACACTCCGACTCATATTACGCTTTTACTTTTATGGCTCCCAATTGCATTTCCGATTATTTCGCTATAATTGAAGAATAAAATCAGTCGTCTCAATTTGCGCATTGCATAATAAAAACTACTTGTTCTTTTTCAAATTTTAGGCCGAGACGACAATCGCTTGTATATATATATATCTCTTGATTAGAAATATTATCATTTTCTAGTAGTGTTCTTTTCTGATTTCATTTTTTTTGGTTATTTTATTAAATTTTCAGGTGCCTTATTCACGTCAGGTCCGCCTATCTCTTTCCTAATTTTTTTTTCAAATATTTTCCCCTTTTTCCATCACCTGCTATTTTTACTACTCTTTCATCTATTATATCAACTACTTTCGCATTTTTGTTATTTTATATTTTGTTCATATTATTTTATCATTATTACTAATCTTATCTACTTGTGTTTATTTCACGCTAAATATTTCTTTGTTTTTAATGTTTTTTTTCTTTCAATTTTCTTTTTAGTTATGTCTTTTTATTTTACCTAAAATTTCAGTGATCAGGAGTTTGGCTTAAATCTTGCTTCAACTTTTGTACATTATTTACTTTTCTTTTCTTTTAAATTGTTTGCGCTTCTCTATAAATTTTTACTTCATTTCTTTTCGCACTTATCTTTTAAACATTTTTTCGTTATTTTTAATTTTCTGTTATATCCAATTTAAAACTCACTTTTTTTTTTACACCTATTTCAATTTCTGAACTCCATATTTCTATATTGCATGTAAAATCTTGAATTGAATTGTTTCTTCTTTTTCCGGTACATAATACTTTGTATGTTTAAGCTTAAAGAACACGACCAAGGTGAAAGTGCAATTTTCTAATGCACTAAAACCCTTAGTGTGTGTTTTAAATTTTTAGCCATTGAGGGATAAAAAATTTGACACGTGCAATTATTAAATAATTAAAAATCAGGACATGCTAAACGGGTGGCTCAAGGGAAGATCCTTGAAAGCGCGAATTTCCCCGAAAGAGTTATTGCTTTATTACCGGGATACCTCGAGGAGGAAGCAGTTTGTATCCCGTAAAATAAGTACCTCGAATAGCGTCTTTCATTGAATAAAATTTCTTGTAAATCGAAGAGTTTTCGCTGGTTCGCTGACTCAGTTTTAATATGCGCATCGAGAGCTCGCATACGTCATTCGCCACAATCTCCCCCTCCCCCTCCCCCTCCTCCTCCTCCTCCTCCTCCTTGGGCTCGGTCATATGAATCTCTCTCGTTCATCTCTCGTTCATCTCTCGTTCATCTCCCGTTCATCTCCTCCGGATCTTTTGCCTACACGTTCACGCGGTCCAATAGCCCACGCGGACGGCTAATGGCTTTTTTATTCCGATCGTAAAATCGTTTTATATTAAACCGATGCTAACGCGAAAATGCATTGGGATGACGATTCATTTCTCCCATTTTCCTCCCACCCCCTCACTTGTCGCCATTTCTTCATTTTCCATTTGTCTGCTCGTTTCCAAAGCCTCTTTCTCTTTCTCTTTCGCCGTTTTCTCTCCTCTTTTTTTTTTTTAGATCGTTCGGCAGCGATTTCCACGGCGATTTTACCGCAGGTTATCCATCCGAATGAAATGCTATGGAAACCCAAATCCGCTTTCAAGATGAATTATTTTTTTTCACCACTTTATACTTTTTTTATTCCAATGAATATCGGAAGCTGGTGTCGATGGTAAATTTATAAACGAAAGGAATACCCTTGATGTTTCAAATTTCTCTAATTTATGACTACAAGTGAACTTTGTAAACATAATTAATATGATACATTTGACACATATTTTAAATTGACAAACAAATTTATTAAACAAATATTATTATTAATACAAATAAGAACTTTTTTTTATGTGAAGAATTTATTGTTAAAAGTGACATACCTCATCACTACAGTTGTAAATACAAAAACATTAATATTGTATCCTCAATAATATTCTTTTTTAAGTACTCATAATGCATAACGTAATATATTTTTGTATTTCTGTTTCAGGTAAATTAATGATTTTTCTGCAGTTCAAAATTAGAATAGGATCTACTTTTCGTAAGATAAACTATAAAATTTAAAATAAATTTTTCATAAACAAATAATACTATTAAATTGTATTAAAAATTAGCTAGCGTAATATATGAAAAGTAAATTTATCCATAGCTATTTGAACTTTAAATTATCTTGCAGGTAAATATCAGGAAAGATTTAGTGGAATACAAAATAATCTTTAAATAGGACTAAATCAAAAAAAAAAAAAAAAAAAAAAAAATTAAAGGTTACAGGACAGAATAAAAATTGACAAATGATAATTTACTCTAGCTTAAGTTGGCTATAAAAATTCAAGTGATTTATTTATATTTTATTTCTTCGATAAAAAGCTAAACCGATAGATTATATTAAATATAAAGAAAATTATGTGAATTTTATTCGTTTAGAATAATATTTACCAATAATCTGTATAATTTATTAGTCATTAGAAGTACGTACAGGTGCTTTAAAACTGTAACACTAGAATGATATCAATGAACTCTAGAATGCCTAGGTTTCATGAAAATCAAAAGTGCGAGTTAATTTTTTTTAGTTCGTTACAGATACATATTGGTTTTGTGGCAGCAGTTATGTTTTCCTCGTAAAATTTTTATAGTATCATGTCATTCGATAAATTCATATACATATACAACTAAAGGTAATTCAAAATTTATGATATCATACAAGCGCGAAATCATAAACGCATGTTTTATATCTCTCGGATATCCGAATTCTTCAAATAAAAAGAAAATTGCATTAATCGTATAAGATCTCGTAAGTATTGGTATCAATTTAATTCAATTGAAAAAGTTAAGTAAAAGTAGTAAAATTAGGAATGAAATTTTATGCTAATGATGATTGTTATTGTAATAAAAATGGTACTAAAAAAATTTAATGTTTTAGTTATGATTAGAATGACATTTTCCATTAATTTTTTAATTCGGGATGTCGTGTAGTATAGATTTATTTGTGTGATATTGACAACTATAATACATTTGTACTTGTACTATTAATCGATGCAGCCTTTGACTTTTAGAGTTTCCTTGTAATATTTGATTGAACTTTGACAATATCTAGTAGTAATTGTATGTAACAATTGCAAGATAATATTTAAAGATAAAACATTTAGATTGAAAGTTGTGCGAAACTGTCAAAGATACCAATTGAAAGATTTTCGGAAAATTAGTAAATTGGATTAAGGAGATTATTGGTGAAATTATTCCACGAGTGAGATTAGTCGATTGGTCGTATAACAAAAGTTAAAATCGATGATGCCAGAGATTTACAAAAGTGAAGATACGTGCATTTGGAGGATAATCTAGAAAAGTCACGTATTTTTGGATGTATTTGTATTCATAAAATTTCAATCTTCCCCAACATACAAATTCAAATTACAAGAGCATTCGAAAAAGTGGAAGACGTGATACCCAGGAAATAAGACAAAAGGAAAAAAGTGTATATGTAAGATAAGATGGAAGAAGCTATAAAAGGCAAACTACCTTCTCTTTCGTGAGAGGATTGGCAAGAAGGTAGCTCGCGACTAAAGAGAAAGGAAAGTCTCTCACTAACGGATCGTCGAGGATGCACATACGACCGATAAAGCACCCTCGCCCTCACCCCCGCCCCTCGGCCACCCTCGCTCATTGCCAATGTTCTCGAAAAACATTACCGCGTCTCTTTCTTTCTCTCTCTCTCTCTCTCTCTCTCTCTCTCTCTCTCTCTGTCTCCGTCCTCTTTCCTCGCCTGCACGGCTTTATTTACTCGTCCAGGCGAATGTATGCATCTTGTTCCTCCGCCCCCGGTGCTCTCATCTCCTAGCGAGCCTCCCACCCCCCGCCACCCTCGAGCAAGGGAGACGGAGTGCAAACTGGGGAGAGGAAGACTTTTTAAATTTGTTTCTACTCCATTAACCTCACCTCCCTCCGTCTCGCTCTACCTTTTGCAGACGCGTCGGGCGTAGTATCTTTACCTCGACTGTGCGCTCGCTCCTGAAATGCGAGATAAAGAAGGGCCGGCGTGTGCAGACGCGTAATATCCATTTGTCCCGAGCCCCCTCCCCCTCCCCTACCCCTACCCCCGTATCTTTGCTCTTTCAAATGTGCACGCGCTTATGTCTGGGCTTCCAGATGAGATTAGTCCGAGCTTACAATTGCACTCTTTTCCTCTTCCTCTCCATCTGGCTCTCCTTTCATTTGATTCGGGCCGGGCTCGTAAAGAGCGAGTCCTTAAGCCATATTCGAATGTAGCGCCAAAAGAGGGGCGAGGGAATCTGTAAGTTTTATTTCTAAATGAGTGAAAGAGAGAAGGAGGTTTACGCGAGGGAAATCTCCGAGTCAATTAACCTCGGAAAGGAGCTCAAAGTCAAGTATATAAATAAGATGGATGCACCAAAACGGTCTTTCCTCTTTCCTCGTGTATGTGCGCTTTTCTCCGATTCTTACGGACCGTAATTTTCTCCTTTAGAAAACTCATTCTTTAGCGAAACTCAACTTTTTCCTTTTTTCTTTAACTTCTTTTTGCTTTATTCCGAGACAAAAAGCCCCTATAAATTAGATAACACAAGTGTACCGATGGCACATAAAAGAATCAACTCCTGCAACATCTACAATCACTCCGTTAGTCCTCCAAATTCTTTTAAATCTTTACGAATTTGTAAATATTTCACGACTGTTGCTACACGTTCCAGTAGTTTTCCAACAATTGTACGATAATGCATTTTTATAAGTACGTTGAAACGTAACTTTAATGGATTTAAATAAAACAAAATGTTAATGGTGAGTTTTTTTTTTTTTGTTTTTATATAAATAATTCGCTCACTTATTAAGAATACCATTTGTTGAATGATAACATGTGCATTGTGTCAGTATTTGTATCAAAATATATTTTAAATTGTACTGTTTATTCAGTTAATTTTTATTTAAAATAAATATAATTGTTCTGTGCGTAATTATAAAAATATCTTTTAAACGTATTGAATAACAACAACATTCATATTTTAATTCTTATGAATTACATTTAAAATCAATTATGCTTTTGATTTCACCGTTGAATTATTACTATGAATAATACCTATTTGCAAATAATATTAATTCTTTAAATAAAAAAAAATAGATTTCATTTTCCGAAAAAATATCTTTTCTTGTGTATCACTTACTCGTACTTATAAGATTAGTAAGGTTATTACTCTACGTTAACAAATTAACACATTCAATGATAAAAAGTGAAAAATAAAAATTAATTGAAAGCGTGTTCTTTGATAAAATACTGGTTTTTTTTTAAAACACTTTCTATTGTAAAAATACCATCACCTGAAAAGCTTTGAAATGCGATAGGTTTGTGTGAATTTCTTTGGTCACAAGAATGTATACTTCCTTTGTCAATAATTTTAGAAAATCGATATTCTTATATACAACCATGTATAGAAATATTTTTTTTTATTTTATTTAAACAATTAATATTGTATATATACGTTTTGTTTTTTATCAATGGCTAAATAATTAAAATTTTTTTCTTAATTGTTTTTAAATAACATTTTACTTTTAATATTTTCAAACTAAATGTAAATATATATAATTTTAACATGGATATTTCTCTTCATAGAATAAATAAAGATTTAAATGTTTTACAGAAATTTTATATTTTCTGATTGTTAGTATTTAATATTACGAAGCTCTAAAAATAAAATAGAAATAAATGTTTAGCATAAAACTATTTTAAAAATTGTTTTAAAATATAATGATCCTTCTCCATAAAAACAAGCATTTATTGAAGTTTAGTATCAAATCTGTAAATGTTTACAATGTTGTTATTTTCATTTCAAAAAATTTCAGTGTAAAATTCAGATATCTATTGTCGCTTGGATATTATGAAATAAAATAGAGTTAGTAATAGAAATATATATCTGGGAGTTATAATTTAAAGATACCGTAAGAATTATAAATAATAATAAATTATAATTTAATAAAAATTTACCGTCTATCTAAAAAAAATTTTTTGAATATTAATGCCAATGTAATATGTAAAATTATATTTATGAAAATATTTATTTATGAAAATATAAAATTATATTTATGATAATACCATTATTTAATTAAGTAAAATATATTTTAATAAAAATTATTTTTATTATGAAGTTTAATTAAAATATTTTTCTTCTATAAATTACATGTGAGTTTTAATTAAAAATCAGATAATTAAATTTGTATTTACGAATAAAATATTTTTCATCATTACATATTATTTATATGAACATTTTAAATTACATCTTGATACAGTTGATTTTTTAGGATGATTAAATTAAAAAATTTTTTTGTTGCTGACTTTTTAAATTTAATTGGTACAAAATATTCTATTCAGTGATCTTTCTTGGCTTGATTTCATACATAAATGCATGAAAAAGTACTGATATAAAAAAGAAGGAAATATAAATGGACTTTTCTTTTTTATTGTTGCATCGATAATAGAAAATTATGAACATCTAGAGGCAAGTCAATTTTTATATATATAAAAAATTAATTAATTAAAAGTCGCTAGTCGTGCGTTAAAAGTGAATGGTGAATATCATTTTTATAATCAATTGTAAACTCTTATTATTTTAGACAAAGCATGTTTTATGTGTGCATATGTGCGTGAATAATTATTTTTATAAATTGGTATGCAATGTGTGGGGTATTCTTTGTCGTCTCATTATAAAACAGAGGATACTTAGCAATGTTTCGTTCCATTTACTGAATTCATAGTTCATCTTGGGTAAATTTTCATCAGATATGCGATTATGTCTAGAATTTCAATATGCGTACACATTTACGTAAAAGCTAATACGGTCAGAGTCTGAAGAAATCTCGAGTCCTCTCTGTCCTCGAGGAATACAAATGGTAGAACTTCTCATCTCTAGGATTACGTCGTTAGTAATGAACACTCAAAATTTTTATTCAATAATGTCTTCAAAAACCTTCCCTGAGGATGGTCTTTTCTTTGACAATAAATAGTGAAAGGGATCCGTTCAAGTTCGTTTCATCGAAAGGATCACAAGGTACGTATAATATCATTGTTATCCAGGAGTGGAACAAATTGTCTTAAAATATGATGATCGGACACAATCATTGAAGGTCTATGTCTGTCACTTTTGGTCACTTCGTTATTAGCAGACCAGAAATTCATGAAACCGTGCTTCCTATATTACGTAGATAACTTAAAGCTCTTGGCGACTTTTGTCCAGAGCTGGCAAACCATCCATTCAAATCTACTTAAGTGGGAGGAAGTTCCTGCAATTTATCAGAAAAAAAGTATTGCAAGTGTTGTGACTTTTTTTACTTTTTTGTCAAGAGAAAATTTTTATGACTTATAGTATAATAAATATAACGCCTCTAAAAATGAACTTTTTAAGTGTAGGCTTCTAGTAATAATCAATGTCGTGCTCATTCAAAAGCTGATAACAATTATGGCTCATTACGTTAAGATAGTTAACATTTGCATAGTTTAAGTATACATAAATTTAATTTAAAAATACAAGCTCATGAAATATTTCTTCAAAATTCAATATTGTTTTTCGCAATTTTTTAATCAAATACATAAAAAATATAGATATAATACGTACCCATTTTCGGAAAAACCAAATTGAAATGAATATTCAATGGACGTGTAAGTATAAAAATTTTTAATATACGCATAACGGGCTCTTCGCGCGTTTCTAAAAAAGGATTTATAGGTTCGAATTGCCAATCAAATTCACCTGACGGTACAATTTACCCTCCAAATTCAAGACCAACTTTGGCATCAAAAAATGAGCTGCAAAATTTTATGAAGAGGAGGAGGAGGAGGAGGAGACGACTCGCATCGAGTGCATAATTGACCGCATCTGCAATCGCGAGGTAATCATCGGGCCGAGCGAGCCAAAGTCATTTTCCCCGTGGCACTCGCCCCCGCACTTTGAGTCTGCGAGTGTGTGCGCCGCCTCACGCACGTACACACTTAGGCGAGGGCTCGCACTTGGGTTCGTTCAACACGATAAGTCACTTTGCACCGGATGTGCATGCCCTCGCCCCTCCAGCTGAATTGCTGCGGGAGAACGAGCGACGGTACGTGAGCTGCATCATCCACGCACACACGCGCACACGTGCACACGCGCACACGCGCACACTCACCGCCCCCAAGATTAGCCCGTACGCACGATTAACCCTTGGATGGTTGCGCCCGGAGATGGCACACGCACGGCATTGTTGGGATTTTTTAGCCACGATCCCGAGCTTCCTCTTATGGTCAAAGTGATTTCGATTTTTCGTTAACTTTCAATAGGCACGGGATTTACAATAAAAAAGCATTACTCTTCGCCCTTCCCGTGCGTGAATATATTCATTCCTTTATTTACGTGTGTTTTTTTATTGTAAACGTAGAAAATGGAATTTCTTTTTACTATTGGAATTCCACATAAATACACATACCTCTCTCTATGCAGAAGGTGACGATGATTTTCTTCGAATTCTTATTTTAATTTCGACACAATATTCTAGAGATAGCTTGGGCTTTCTAATAAAGTTTAATATTTCTAAAACTATCAATATATTTCAAATTTTATGTCGTATAATTTCACCATTTCACTTCGGCTAACTTATTTTTTAATGAAAAATAATAATTATAATAATAATATTATATTATATTATTGTGCCTCTCCATACAATGACTGCTAAAGTGTGACAGATTTTAAACTTTAAGAAAGAGGCGTAAAATCTATAAATCAGTGTTCAGAAATTGAATGAACGACCTATTATACCGATAAATTTTGAGGTAAAAAGCTTTAGCTCGTAAAATCAAAATGTTTCGAAAAATATATACGTTCTTAATTTTGTTAATACATAATGTTTCATACTTTTAATCATAATTTATTCTTTTTATTATACAATTTCCTCTATTATATCTGCTATCGCCTATGATCGTACGACTGAAAAAGTTTTGGTAAAATGATTACGTGATAAATATGAATAAAATCAGCTAAAGTATGAAACAGCAAGAAGAGAAACAGGCTGGACAAAGAGATTGAAATATAGCGAGAAAAGGATAAAATAGCAGTAAATTATTTTCTTCAAAGTTTAGGTTTGAAAGTTTTTGTACCAAATGTTCAATTTATTTAGGAATGGTTTCAACTACAATAAATATATGTTGATGCTCACTTCTTAAGATGTTGTTAGTGAATAAATAAGCAAAGTTTCTGCATTGTATTATATACCAGAAAATAAAAAACTATGAATAAAGTCAATGATTTTAGAAAGAATACTAAGTATACTATTTGTGTATAATAGAGTACTGGTATTCTCCTTTATATTCTCCTACATGTTAAATATTTATTTATTATATAAACAAAAATTTTTTTAATTTTTAATTATATTAAAAAATTATCTGTATTGTTCTGATTTGATTTGAATTCCTATATTTTATATTCCATAGGAATATGTTTTCGCAGAATGATTGCACAAAAATAATCAACCTGCAAAACCTAATCAATCAAAGCAATGAAATTATCACAGCCCAAAATTCATAAACTCGTGCACGTACGCGTTACAAAATATTTTTCAAAGCACACAAACGAGAATAGATTATTCATTATTCTTACACGAGAAGCTTTAAAGAGTATTTGCATTGATTAAAATTGATGAAACTTCTGCTACCATAGTCACCCTCATCACAACACAATTTGCAATATTATTATAATGTATGTATATGTACGTATTGTGAGTGTGTATGGGTGCAAAAACAGTTTTGGAGTGGTATTGAGCTGATACACTCTGTATAAGAAGAACAAGAAAGATGAAGGACAGGAAGAAAAATCAGCTAAAGTGAGATAAAAACTTGTCTTAAAATCTTTTCTTCCTTCAAACTTGCTTTGCATGACAAGCAGACTTAGTTACACAACAGATTCACGGTCATTCGCTAACTTTCACTTCAACACTATTGAGCTAATGATCGTATGGAAGTTGTATTTTTATTTTAATACTTCCTAACTTAATGAATAATCATGTTATAATTGTTATACAAAATTTTTCCATAAGATTGAACAAGTGTTCTGAGTTAGTTTCTTTGAACACGGCATTCAAGGATAAAAAAGAATAAATACTAATGTTTGCATCTAAATATCTTACAGATATATTGTATAATGGAATTCATAGCTTTTTCAGTATCAAAGCACAAATGCATGGAAAATATTTTAAAATTTATGACAATATAAATTTAATGTGCTTTATAATTTCAATTGCTTGCGTTCTTATTATGCGTGTAGAAACATTTAATTTCCTTGATCAACTCAAAAGTTATTGTTGCCATTAATTTGAAGTAACATGTATCCTCTTTGTTTGATCATTATTGTTAATATGACGTACATGTAGTTTTTAAATCAATTTAATAGTCGCAATTATAATATCCAGTTTTCTTTGAACATCGTATTCATATAATCAAAAATACACCAATTGAAACTTCTAATGCGTTATATATGGTAAAAAAAATTTGAAGTCTTGAAATAAGTAAGTACTTGCTTAAAGTTTATGACGTGAATTAGAAGTGGTAAATAGAGTTTAAGAAATGAAGGCAGGAAAGAAAATGGTGAAATGGTGTTAATAGAAACATGGCTTAAAGGTAATCGTTAACTGTGAAGAATATTAGAGTCCAGGGCTCAAGTTGTGTAGTTTTAAAAGAGAGTAGCAAACCAAAAGGAAGAGAAGACGTTGCAGTCTAGATGTCCCATTAATATCACCAAATAATATTCGTATTTATAAATTTTATTGATATCTCTTTTGATGTTCCATTAATTTCTCAATTTATCTTCGTTTTAATACTTTTCATTCGTTCTCCAACTTAATCTCTTCTGTATTAAACGTTCAACATGCAACATTTAGTTACATGTAAATAAATATATAATGAATGAATTAAACCGCAAAATTCCTTAATCTCATTCATTTTTGTTAGATTGAGTAAGAAATTATTTAACAATGCAATTATTAAGATTTACTTTGATGCATTTAAGTAATAAATGTTGATTTGCATTAAAAATTTAAATAAGTAATGAAATATTTTCACGTATAAATACGTGTATACAAATAATTCAGTGATCAAAAATATATGTAATAACATGTGTAATTTAAAACAATTGTGTTTTTATTGCCAACAAAAAATATTAGTCAGTATACCGAAACAAATATATACGCTGTGAAATACATGTATTTGTGTGTACAATTATGGTAATTACAATCGAAAAACATGTCATAAAAAGAAACTTAGATTGAACAATTAATTTAGTTGATTTGTATTTAAATTTCAAATGTAAAACGCAAAAAATTCGTAAAATATGATTCGTCATGACTGTAGAAAATTATTTTGAAATTGAAATTATGTAGATTTTTCTCTCTTTCCAACAAAATCCAACTCAAAATTATTCGTAACAACGTTCACCACGAGCGCAATGCGTGTCGACGTCTGTCACTAGCCCGTTACTCCAAATTTGATTTCTTCCTGGGGAACCAAAAGATAATGAAAAAAAAAAAAAAAAAAAAAAAAAAAAAAAAAATAAAAAAAAACAACCTGAGATTGAGTGCATAAGCGATTCCCCTCGGCTAATTTCACGACCTCCCCACTGATAAAAATTTTAGCCCACCTGCATAGCGCCCCTGTATATCTAATAAGAAAGGCATTGCACTCCCGCGACTTGTGCAACACGCAAAGGAAAAAAGGAAAAACGTCGGAAAATGCATTGCCTCAGAGGAGCGAAGGAACCACGTACATTACCCATCCGATATTTCGCGGTCGCGTTTTGCGCATTTTCATGTATATTGCATGGATTTGCATACAATTTTTACATATTTTATGATTCCCAGCCAGCCGCGAATTTATTTCCAGCTATCTTTCCAAATTTACATTTTCTTTGGATAAACTATCCTGCACTTTTTTTTGACACAATAGTTGTTATGAAAGGGAGGATGTGTTGACCACGTGTCACATTTAATGAATGGGCCTGTCAATCGCACTGAAATAATCGAGGTTTTTATTTGTGTATTTGGTCAGTGGCATATGTGAAGTAAAGTATTTGTGATATATTACTTATATAATGATGGACTAATATAATCAAGGACATTAAAATATCTTGTTTCCGTTTTTTCAAAATGTACAGAAAATTGATAGTCTTAATACAGGACACTTAATACTTATTGTATAATTAATGGTTTACTAAATTTTAGAAACAGAATTACTTTATCATTTTATAATGAATGTTAAATATTAAAATATGTGCTAAACAGAGATTGCTATGATGTTTTTACAATATTCTTAAGATTTTCTTTTCTTAATATTCTTTTATTAATGCTAACGCTTAATTATGTCTCCGATTTAAAATACGTAACTCTTGAATATTGAAATTTATTCTTTCAGTTCGTATAAAACTATTTGTGATTTCAAGTTGACAATATACTTACAAACTTTTAAGATTCATCTTTTATGTTACTGTATTTAATATTTAAATATAATTGTTTTTTTTTTAAATCTTGGATTTTAAGTATGAACATTTTTTGATTTCATTATTTTGTCATTACTTATATTTCCATATCAATTGAGATATAATAAAATAACGTTAAAAATAACATAAAATATTCAAATGATATTTTGCTTAAATGTACAAAAAATATATATTCATATTTATTAAAACAAGATTAATTTTGCAAGAAAATGTTATTATTTAATCTACTACTTGTACAATATATAATATAACCTTATAATTATTATTTGAATAAATATAATGAGAAAAGTAGAAATTATTCCTATGTATGGAATTGTTAATTATAAGTTAATAAGCTAAATATATCTTTTAATATATGAAAATACCAGGTTATTATAATTGGAAATTGTTTGAATTATTTTTTTTTAATAAATATAAATTTAAATAATTTACTTTCAACAATGAATTCATTGTTTTTGTATCATATAATTAAAATAACTTGCGTATTTCTAGGGAATAATAAAAACAAAAAAAAGTTTTGTTATATAGAACCTTTGATTAATTATATAGAAAATATTAAAAAAAAAATGGAATGGCGAAATATTTAAATATTTACTCTAGGTGTAGAACAAGAATCACATTTCTGCTAATATAATGTAATTATTATTAGATACATACAATTAATGTACATTGATTTATTTTTCAAAAAAAAAAAAAAAATTCTAAATTATTATAAGCAATGTAATATGTGTCTTTTGTTCATTCAAAAATCTAAAATTTGTAGGAGGTTTTAATACTTAGTTGAGCTATAAATTTATAAAAATTTTTTGAGTTGAAAATAAAAATAAAAATTTTATAGTGTGCACAATTTTTTTACCGTTTTGAATTAAATTAAATAAAAAATGTTTGGTTTATTTAGTATTTCGCTTACTTTTATGAGAAAAATATAATATGAGTTTTAAACAAGATGCAATGTTTGTTTTGTATTCTTGAGTGAAAAATTATGAAATAAAAAATTGTTCGTCAAAAGTCACGGTGTAGTTTTATATGTAGGATACGCTTGCGCTTTGATATGTATTAAATTGATATGTATTTTCCAGAGTTTGAAAATGTTGAAAATTTTCAAAATTTTCAAAATTTTCCTTTTTACATTGAAATTTGAATACAAGTTAAAGGCAAATGGGAGGGAATCATTCGTCAGGAGTAAAATTTGAAAAGCACCACCGGAGCACTTAAAAATTAAAATTCGAGAGAGCAAAAATTGAAGTTTTGCAGAATAATCTAGGTTGGAATCTAAGTGAGTGGGAAGAGAGCGAAGATAGAGTCGAACGTGGATGTAGTTGTAGTGGTAAGCGATTGCAGTTGGTTATTCGAAAACAAAAATTCAGGGAGAATCGGCTATCTTTCAATTCCAGCTTGCAATTTCTTCTCTTCGAATGCACACTTGTGATCCGAGCCGTGTAGGCACACGCGCCCACCCACACACACTCCATCGTTTTCAGCTTATAATGGAGGGCCATTAACACGGGGTGCGCCATCAACACGTGCGGTTCGCTTGTTCAAAATTTTTCATCATCTTCTTTTTATCTGGCACTCACACATCCGTCGCCACTTGGATTAATAATAGTGCAGGCATCGATCCAACCCCATAGAACGCACGCACGCACTCATCTACATGCTTTTTATCCCATTTAGGTGCATGTGGAGTAAGATATTCTGCACGTGAGGGGGAGAACGCCCCTCTTCGTCACATCCACCCTGCGTATAATGTATCGCCTTTCAAAATATCGTGTAGCTGAGACCTTGACTTATTTATCATAGGCGGAGCAGTAGTACTTCGTATCACTCTGTACTGTGTCCCCCTTTCGACAGAAACGACGACAATCTACCTGAAACATCGCCGATTCCCATTATAACAACCTTTTTTATCTTTTAACCAGCGATCTCATGATTTACCTACTTATTTGCTTGCTTTCTTACTTACTTACTTACTTACATTCATACTTACTCACTCGCTTACTTACGGTTCGTGCGATTGCGTACTCACACGCGATTACGCACATTATTATTATTATAAATCGCATACCCTGTTTTCTTATACTTTTATCGTTCAGCGACAAATCTTGATTTTGCGGGGAAAAAAGTTTTTTAACCGACATGCATTTTTAATTAAACGTCTAAATTTCGTAATATACATTTATTACTAAATGAAAAGTTCTTATAACCACATCATATTTATCTTATTTTTTCTCAACAGTCAAAACAATTAACAATAATTTTTCATATAAATTTTATACTATTTGCGTTAAAAAAATTCTTTATTAATAAATCATTATATGTCGATATTATGACATTTTCATGCTATAAATCAATGTGGTTTTAAAAAATTTTTAACAAAAAGTAGATAATTGATGTCAAATTTATTTAATTTTTTAAGAATAATTCTTCTTTTTAGGAATAAAACAACAGACAATCTATTGAAGTTTAATTATTATTATTAAAAGTGAAGCTTTTGTATTGTCATTGTTTAAAAGTATGATTTAATAAAAAGAATCCAAGTTATTTATTTTTATTAAAAGTTCGTCGTTGTATAATTGTCAATTAATTATAATTTAACTAGTGTTTCGAAACTTTTGTTATAAATTTTTAATAATTTATATCTATTGCAGAAAATGCGGTCAAACAAAAAAACAAACTAAATTTTTCCTCAATTTCAACGATTACGTTACAACTCTCTTCGGATTCACAGTAATACTCTATATTTTTAGTGTTTTACAGATATGTATTTACATCAGTTATAAAAATAATAACATTTATTTATTAATATTATACGTGTTTGAATGAGAATCTTTTTTTAATATTATTGAATTATCATAGCATTGCTTCTGTCTGTCCGTATATTTTTTTCGTGTATTAATTCTTCCATATATCTTTTTCATTCATTTTCATATGACGATTCGTCTGCATATTCTTTAAATATCCGTATACTTTTTATTTAACTTTATTGCATTTATTGTAAAGTAAATATATTTATTATTGGCTTCTCGATAAAAAGATTTCATAACTTTATTTATTCATGTATCTGAAAAGAAATAGAGAAGGATCTTCGTAAATTGTCATTTTTGTTGTTTGACTCGCCTAAGTTAATATTTATGAAGATTATTTAATAATTTAAGAATTAATCATAAATGAAAGTTTATATATATTTAAATTCCATATTTATGATAGATATAAGAAGTAATTTTCAAAAATTCATTAGTTTAAACGATAACTTTAAAATCAATCGCAGCAAATAATGAAAATATCAGTCTAAGTAAAGTAGAGTACCTGAGATTAATTAATAGAGAAAGAGAGACAGAAATGGTGACAGATCTAGAGGCAAACAGAAAGTGTGTATGAGATTGAATACGTATGACCGAATCAATCTTAATCAGCAGAATACTCAAAATTGGTTGAACAACATTGCTAATTCGCAGTACAGAAATTTGAAACTATTTTTCAAACGCCAACGTTATATTAACAGTAATGTTACAATAAGAGCAAGTGCCATTATTAATTTCCAGAATGAAAGATGTGGACGCGTGTTGAACTATATATTCGAAATAAAAAAAAAAATTCTTGTAATTCGCTACATAATAATTACGATATAATTACGTAATCAACAAAAAAAACAACAAAAAACGCATAGATGGAAGGAACATTATATATGCCAATTTAGATATTTTTAGATATAAAATACCGTTGTCTATTCAGGAATTATAAATTACATGAAATTATCTGCTTATCGAATTTGAAAAACTTTAAACTTGATAAACTGAATTTATTTATATTAGTACTAGCAGTCGAGATAAAATATCAAAAATTATTGGCAATCATTGAATATAAATCTTATATGTATTATTATTTAGATTAATTATCAATCAAATTTAAAGTAAAAGTTAATTTGATATACAAAATTGAAAGTTTAATGACAGACTTTTGTCTGGATTTTGGGTATCATGACTTCATATAAACTATTTCTAATACAATAATTCTATCTTGATATCAAGTTTCTTTGATATTGGTATTTGAATATTCAACCAATAATTATTTAGATGTTATGCCTCAGATAAATAATTTCTAACTTTTCTCAGAATTAAAACAGATACGAACAACCGATATCTAGGGATATTAGATAATAATTTATATGCATAGCGAGGAAATGCATTAGTCTCCAAATAGAGGAAAAATGTATAAAATTGAAAAATGTATATATTATGAATCAGATATCATACTTGATAAATATTTTTTAATAATATAAAATCCTATTATTGTATATATTATTATCATATATTAGCCATAAATTTTAGGTGTGAAGATAAATGTAACGACTACACGTTTTCCTTAATTTCCATTTTTCAAAATTATTTTTAATATCACCAGATGAATATGTTATATAGCTTCGATTTAGTAAATATTGAAATGGAGAAATGGTATAAATTTTTTAGATTATGTTGAATTTGCTTGGTTGATTAGATGATATATTTAACATTAATTATAATAATCAACACAGCACGTGTCAAAAAAATATTAACATAAAAATTATCTTTTGAGACAACTCAAAATAATTTTTAAAATATCAAATAAAATATAGTAATCAAGATAAATGGTCATATAACACCCGAGAGAGTTAGAGAAAAGAGGAGAGAGAAAGAATCAAAAGGGAAAAAAGGTTGAGTGAGTAAAAGTGATTGAAAACTATTCAATCAACGGAAATTAACAGAATACACAAAACTGTGCACGAATTCTAAATCAGAGTAATTTAGATCTATTTTAAGCATTAATTAAAATAATAATTTGATATCAAGATAGTATCTTTTAAATTAGAATATTAGTTTCTTTTTAAATTTATACTTAATAAACTTAAAATTTTTGTTGTGTTTTATTCAGTTAAAGTCATTGTTATTAGATGAAGCATATTTTTGGATCTCTCCAATTGGTGCAAAAAATTAAAACACACTAATTGCTTTTTAAATCTTGACTGGTATTTCAAAGCGTTTAAATTGCTCAGAAAATTCGGTAACACAAACATTACAAGTTTAGTTTAATAAAATTAAGACGTTGAGGTTAGCGCCTAAGGGCTTGGGGTCCTCAAGTCGTTACAAATAAATTGTCTCGAAAAGGGCAAAGAGGCTCGGGTTGCGAATGGAAGAAGGGAGAAATTAATTCAAACCAGCTGTTGATGCTCGTATGCATGGATGGCGAGGTGCGAGTGGAAGCGAGATGGCTGCTGCTGCATTGAAGATGGCCTCATCTCATCTCCTCGCCTTTCCTTTCTTTTCATGCTTGTTGAACTATAATTCGTTTGTTAAGGTCGAATAAATGACTCCCACTGTGCGCCACCTTTTATTTTCCCCCTCCAAACAACACTGATATAAAATATTTCACCCCCCCCCACCACTGTGGAAATAACCAATGAGAGACCTCGGATAGGTCTGAGTAAGACTGCGCCAATGAGGCCCCGACGCTCGAATTCGAAAAGGCTTCAATTAATGCCCGTCGCTCGACTGAGTGACCACCCCCTTTTGTTCAAATCAGCGAGTAAATTGGAATTATCTGTAATATCTATCACCCCGAATACAAAAGAAAAGTAAAAAAAAAATTGTTATTTATTATAATTCGGTGGTGATCCTTTTCAAAGATAATATTTATTAAGCATTTCATCATTTCCAAAATTAATATTATTTTTAAATTATCTACGTAATAAAACTGATAAATCTTGGACTCTTTTGCTTTCACGCACTGTGGCTGAATACCTAATTAATTGAATCATAATGATTCAGAAGCTCTTCTCGTTAATAATTATTTTTGCTTTATTCATGTCTATTTTATGCATCATTGTAGCACTAATTTTCCTGTCAAAAATTAACTTCAACTCTTCACTTGAGATTCACATTCTTAATTTTTAGTTTTATTCAACAGCAGGTTTCACTTGTAATTGCATCTATTATTTGGATTCAGTAAATTATAGGCTCCTGGCGAACATTTTGTCAGATTCAAATAAAAACTAAAACTACAAGTTTTATTTGAAAAGCTTAGAGACACTATGACTAGTATCAATTTTTAAATTCGAGTGTTTTCTATATTTGAGATATTTCTCGCAAAATTAATAATTCTACTTAGTTGTATTATATTTTTTATAACCAATTTCAAATACTCTATTATATTCGAGCACAAGAACCCGAAGCTTATGATGAAATTTTTTTCATTATACATATTAAGTATAATAATAAATTTACATAAAAAGTTAAAAAGTACAATAGAAAAAAATTTTTTTTTAATTAAAAATTGATAGTATGAATACTTTAATAAATAGATTAAAACTGTAAATTAAATAACGTAATGAAATTTCTTAAAATTATTCAAAAATATTTTTACAACGTTTGTTTACGAATGTATATTATAAAATATGAATATTTAATTTTGTGTGATATGTATGTTTGCGTATCCACAAAGAGTATTCCATTCGGATATCTCGTTGTAAAATAAAATTATGAATGATATGCTTTGAAAATAATTTTTACATTATTATATTTTCATTTTATTGCATAAAAATAGAAATTATTTGTTGACAGTAATGTTTTTAACGATAATTAATTGACTTAATGTTTAGTAAGATTATATTTTAAATATTTGAAATCAATATAAAACATTCAGGATCGTAAACTTTTAAGTAAATCTAGCAATGCGAAGTAAATTTGCAAGTTAGATTTTTTAATTTATTACTTTATGTTTTTACATTCCCAAGATTTGCGTAGAATATTAAATTGATTGAATATATTTTCAACTATGAAGAATTATGCAGTACTTGATTTATTAATTTTAAAACAAGAATTTTTGATTGAAAATCATGCCACGTTTCAAGATTGAAGATTTTTGAATTTTGAAATTTAAATTGTTTTTACGTCAATTTTTATCTTAAATAATCTATAATTTACAACAAAAACTGATTTTTTTTTAATATACACTGTACAATTGTTTATTTAAAAAAAGAAAAACGTCTTATTGTTCATTTTCATGTTTAAATATTTTTATCGTAGAGCTAAACTTTTATAATACAAATTTACTTATTTGAAGAAAATGTTACGAAATAAAGCATAGCACTATTTAGCATGGATTTTCATGTTTTAACTTAAGGAAAATAGTGGATAGAAATATTCGTGGATGATCATTGCCAAGTCTTTGTTAAAACTTTATTCTAATTTCCATGAAATAAAAATGCATGTAATGTAATTTTCTTGATAACTCTAAAATTGCATAAAAAATTCAACTGAAATAAGTTGAGTCCTGGTAAATTACTGTCAATGAGATCATAATTTACAGTTAAAATATTGTTGGCATAATAAATTACACGTAGCATAAAGACTATAATTCAAAAGGGAAAAACAATTGGAAAAAAGTGAAGCGTGGAGAATAAAATTGCGGTCATTTTACGATTTTTTGTTAGTGGATTCGCTGGGGTTCGTTTAGTGCACGAGGATTCGCAGTACCAGAGGCACTGGCTACCAACATCGAGGCTCGCGGGAAAATTCATTTTCATAAAGCCTGCATTGAAACAGTGGTAAAAGTGTGGACTCGCGTATCGGCCTGAGGCTCGGCGGGATAGACAAAGAGGGAATGTGGGTAAGTGTGAAAGAAAGTGAAGAGAGGTATAGAGATGGAGAAGGAAGACCGGGAGGAATATAATATACACGCAGATGGATAGAGAGGGAGACAGGAGGAAGATATATATATATATATATATACGTATATTTCAGAGAGAGGGGGGAGAGAGAGAGATGGAAATAGGTCGTATCGAGGTATAACGTTAATTAACCATCCAGCGTGCTCCTGCATGTGGGCTCAACCTACATATCGAATGGCTCGCACATATCCATATTTACCGAGCGTACCAGTGTGCGTGTGCATGGTATCGGTTGACGCTCGAGGCTCTAAATGTGTTATGGCGAATGGGAATTTTAAAGGCAGAAGCTTCAACGATAATTAATCATGGGTTGACTGCCGCTCGCTGCGCTTATTTGAAAGGCGAATATTAAGTTACATCTGATTTTGATATGACTTTTCTACTGCGGGATCAGTTTTATCGCTGATTTTTCTAGCCCCGACATTGATAATTCACGATGACTCGTGCACCTGTCGGACACACGAGAGCTGGCGCATTTTAAATTATCATCCTTTTACTTTATTATGTAGTTTAATTACATTTGTGTCAACGACCGTTTTGGTGTAGGGAATCGACCTCCTAAGTATTAAAGCGACAGCTTGATCTTTTATCTCCATTGGTTTGTGTCAATGCTGCAAGTGGCATTGTCGATATTAATTCTAAAACTTGGATTCAAAGTCAATCGAGGGCTTTTGAACTTTCTTAAGAGCACACACGCTCTTGAAAATATCTCAGCCAATGAATGTAGTTGCCGACGGATATTTGCGATCAATTAGTGCTAATCGATTGTGTGAGTCTTTCGATTACTGGGAAATGGATTTAGTTAACTCCATTCGCTAAAAACTACTTGTTAAAGAAATTAAAGTTTTTATTGGCAATAAAAGTACTACTAGGTGCTAAAATCTAAGTTAATACGAGAAACAAACTGTCATATTTGAATAGGAAAAAGTTGCGTTTACCGGAATAAATTGAGTTGACTGGGAAAATAGAATCTTCAACGGTCAATAGCAGTTAAGATTACGGAATATTTTTACCTCCTTCTGAGGAGGGCAAGAAGCCGATATACTTTTACCACCTTCCGCTATATCCTTGCGTTTTTAGCTATTTATTCCATCGATGAACATGTATTCAGCGCCCCAGAATAAATCTTGATCTAAGAGGATCGAAATCTCTTTTTATAATAATAATAATAATAATAAAAGTAATTCTCCTCGAGTCACTGCTTTTCCTCTGTCACTCAGCTTTTCCTTGATAATTCTCCCACTCACACAATGCTCGAATGCATAGAAAATGATCTTCCTTTTGACCCTAAGGCGATTCAAAATCAAAAAGTCAGGCGAAACAAGGTATATGTAAAAATCTGTGGCACGACAGCCTTCCACATCTCTTTTTTACCCGTGCTTTTCTTGTTTGCGACCTCGTGAAAGACGCCAACCCCCAATCGAATATTTTTACATGCATGAGATTCTTATTCTCGCGTATCCGCGTTTGTGTTGGGCCGCGAATGAAAATTTTTGGTCCTTGAGCTTTTCCTATTCCTTTCTTCCTTCCTTCCATTCTTTTCTCTCGCTCTCCGAGATGCTGTGGTCCACAGCTTTTTTCACATTCGCTTTGCACATAAATTTCTGGTTGAGTACGATCCTGGTATTTTAACGCTCTCACACTTGACAATTTCATATTTTCAGAAATCTTGCCTTTTATGTTATGGAATGAAAAATTCTTTGAACAGTTATATTTTGTAAATTCAGCGTTAAGTATCTGAGAAGAAGACGATGGTAGTGTAATGATGTCATTGGGAAAAAAAGTGATCAAATTCGAAACAAGTTCAAGAATGCATAAATTACTTTTTAAATTAACACATTTGTGATTTAAAAATAAATAAATACAATCTTTTGTCAAAAGTAAATTTTCCCTTAGATGTAGTTAATCTTTAAATTTATCGTTTCAATGATTACTTAAACGCTTGGAATGATAAATATCTCGCGGATCGAACAAGAAGTTTTTGCTCGCGTGGCCTAATAAACTCGACGCTCCAATGGAGTTGTAGACATTTTAAAAATAACCCTTATATCTACTGGTTTATTATCTCAACTCATCCTTGGCTTCGGCGTCTCTCAACCTCTTCTCTTCGGCGAAGTTTCCTGCAGAAACGGGGCGGCGGTGATCGTGATTTTCGAAAAATGTGTACACTCGAGTAAAGGCGAGTAGACTATCCGGAACAGCAGATGAACTCGGCATTTTGCTCGATCCAACTTTTCTTCGCTGACGATCCACTCGAAGAGCTTCGTCGCTTCTTAAGCGTCCAATCGACCTCTCACTCTCTCTCTCTCTCTCTCTCTCTCTCACTTCTGCGTCTCACTTGCACCATTCGTTTCAAGGGTTATTGAGTTTTCTGTCGTTTCCAGAAGAAATGCGCTTTATTTACTTTGGGAGCGGGAAACGACAACGGTTTTTCCTGTGCAACGCATCAACAAAATAAAAGGGCAAGTGGTAAGAAGGGTGAGCTTTACGCGAAAAAGAAACGTGTTTTTACACCGGCACACAAAGACGCGATTGTGCGTGCACGTTTATACATTTACACACACAGAGAGATATATTTATATAAGCACAAGTGCGGGTGAGTAGTACCAAACGCACAAAGGCAGTTACGCTTTTCTTTCTGTAAGCGTTTTTCCGGTTTACGTTTTCCCTGCGCGCTCAAAACGACGAGCTAGAAAGTGGCGCCGGCGATATTATGCAAATTTTCCTGTCGCGGAGGATTTCCCGCGAGACATCCCGTTTTTCTTTTCTTCGCGCGAGAGATTTTACGTGAGGCCGTGCTCGCGCGGGGAACTCGCGCGCAAATAGCCATTGTAATCTATTATTTTCCCTTATGTAACAAACAACCCCTTGCACACAAACCGCGGCTTTATCGTGGTCGACCATCAAACAATGGCTTCTACGCACGGACTTCTAATTATTTAAAATGCAGCCGCAAATTCGCTCAAATTTGAGGGGGGCGGGGCGAGGGTGAGGGTGGAAGGAAAGTCGGGGGACTTTATCCCGCGTCTGTCAATCAAATGAAAGTATAGGTTTACGTGCCCGTATACCCAAAGCTTTCATAGCGCCATATCTTCTCGGTTCGAAATAAAGTGTGGAATGTGTGTGCGATATGGGTGGATAGACATTTGTTTGCATTTGTTTATACGGCTTTATTCGGACGCGCGCGCGCGCGCTCGCCTGTGTGTGTGTGCGTGCGGGGATGAAACTTCCGTTTAGCTGAATATCACATTCCATTGATTAATTGGAGGACTCGGGAAGAGTCTTTCAGCTGTGGAGCGATTCATCATTCCGCCGATGCGTGCGTATAATAACGAAACGATGTTTGAATGGGCATGGGGATGGGCATGGGCATGGGCAAGGGTATGGGCATGGTGGGTGGGGTGTCTCATGATTACAAGAGAGGAGCCATAATTTCATTTGCCATTGCAGTTCCTCCCTTTGAACTTTTCTCTAACTGACCTACGTTTGAGCGTATCGCCAACTCTTTTACCGAGCATTTCGATGGCGCTTTTGATAAATTTAATAATACAATAAACAGTTTATGTGTGATTGTGCTTCGCTCTAGATGGACACTTGTAGTGTAGTTATCAATATTTGTTATCCTTTCCTATAGAATGAATTCCTCTATATATGTAATACGGACAAATTTCTATATTCGTAGATTTGAATTACTCCACTTTGAATGTTACAATGAAGAGAAATTTTTTCGACATCTCAATATTTTTAATTAAATTGTAATTGACCAGTGCTACTCGGTTTTTTATTGTATTTTTTAAATAAATATTTTTTTGTGTTTTTAATTCAATTTTCAATTGCAACACTTGAAATCTTACAATGCATTCACAAAGAAATTTTTTTTGATTATTTCAGAAAAATTAAATTTTAAATGAATACATAAATATTTTACTATTTTTATTTATAGTTTTTTAATATATTTTAGTTCTCTATGGATGACCTGGAAATGTTTTTAGATATTGAAATCTAAAATAGATATAAGGCTCTCCTTTCTTTTTTATATACCAATTTTTTTATTTGCATTTTTTTAATAAGTGCGGGTATAATTTTTTTAATGTATATAAATGTACATGTATGAATTTTTATTTAGATACTATCTTTTTACCTTGACACTTCATTTATTAAAGTATATTTATAGTTTAAAATTATCGTTAACACGTCTCACATTATAAACTAATTAAATTATATAAATTCAGAAATATTTATAATAGTATTATGTGTTAATTATTTTTAACATTAAATTACAAGGCAATATTAAACAATGTACATAATATTTTTAATAAGAAACGCATAAATTCCTATATTTATTTATTGTTGTGGTAATACGTACATTGGAATTTTAACAAAAAAACTTTAAAATTCAATTAAAAAGTAACTTATTAAGGATTTTCGTAAAATACCAACAAGTAATTCTAGTATTATAAAAAAATATAAACTAAAAAATTTGTAGCCTATGAAAGTGTTGATGAAGATTTGTAGCTTTTGTTCTTTTTCCTTATAAAAGTTCATTTTTAATTACATCGTGTAATAATTATTGAAAAATTGGATAATATCCTCGATGAAAGGGAGAATTATAGATAGCCAGTATTATAAAAATTTTTCCTTCACCTACATATTATTGATACACGTAAAATATTGTTGAAAAGCATTTCTCTCATCTTCGTGCCCTAGTTCCCAATATTTTTTATTGTGAATAGATGATAGCGATGTATGTGTCAATTATTGGAAAATTATTGGCCTGGGAGACAATTAAAGGAAGTTTTGGAATTTCGCCGGGTGGGGGGTGGGGGATGGAAGCACAGGGAAAAAAGCTGGACTGTAAACTCGACGGAAATCCTTGCACCGGCGCTTCTTCCGTCCCAGTCACTCCGCATACCGGCGTAGATTGTAATACCT
The DNA here is from genome assembly GCA_018907245.1 of Eupristina koningsbergeri. Classification (NCBI taxonomy): domain Eukaryota; kingdom Metazoa; phylum Arthropoda; class Insecta; order Hymenoptera; family Agaonidae; genus Eupristina; species Eupristina koningsbergeri. The sequence goes on along the minus strand of JACCHV010000008.1, from coordinate 4,836,783 downwards.
GGAGGTTATCGATTGAATCTTTAGCCCTGGAGCCGTGCCGCAAGAAGTAATGGGCTAAGCTATCCTACTAGACTTTCCGATAAGCGATCCTCATTCCCTCCCGCACCCTCCTCCTCTTAGTTTTCACCTCCCTTTTTCTTCATCTACGCCAGCTTTTTCTTTAGATCTGTCGTCTGGAGAGGGTGGATAAGAAATTTTCTATTCCGAAATTTATGCGCTAAGAAGATAAATTACGCATCGATATTATGGTATTTACGATTTTACTTAATACGCGCGCTGCGATACGTCCAAATTATGCGGTTTGATTTATGCGCGAATTAAAATTTTGTTGGCATTTTATTAGCGATTTTAGGAAAGAATTTATTAGCCTCGTATCCAAAAACAATAAGAGCTCGAAAATATGAGGCGGATTTAGATAAGGGAAAATAATAAGATAAAAGTTCTTGTCCGTGTTTTGCTCGGAGTCTTGCGAACGCAGTTATTGAGCCAAGTATTTATCGGAATCTGTCAGTACGAGAGTAATAGTTTTACGTATCATACGCAGAACGACTGCTTAATTTCCATCCGTTCCGAAATAAACTCCAAATCCGTCTCCCGATTTAAATAAAGTTTAGATCGCTTAATATAATACGTGGACATCTTATAAATTCCAATCGAGTCCTATCGCGACTATTCATCTTATAACCCATTCCCCTCGTTCCCAATCTTCCATCCGTTCCCCGCTCCCAACCCCATTGCCATCCTCAACCTCATTTCTTTGTCTGGGTCCATGTATTCCGGGAGGAGAGAAGAGCATCAGAAGCAGCTCCGAGACACGCATATCGCCGTCACCCTGGTTCTACCAACTGCTGGCAAAACTCTCTCGAGTTAAAACTCTCCGGTGCAGCTGCTTCTCTCTCTTTCTAGTACTTCCTTGCTCCCTCTTGCATACACGCATTTCAAATAAATTCGCCATACGTGACGTGAATTCGCGGCCAAGGCGCTCCGGTACCCATGGTGGAATGATTTAACTAGCTGAACCCCGGTTTGGGAGGGGAGTCAAGGGCGAGCAGAGAAAGAAGAGGGATGATAATAGACTGACTGCCAGCGAGACAGAGAGGGAGAGAAAGTGGCGAGGGGTTCCCATAAATGCATGCTATGAAAAGGCGCAATCCCCGAGCTTAGCACTTGGGTAAGGGAAAAGAGGGTTATTTTACTTGCTATGCATATTTTCTTCTCGGCTCCTTCTGGTGTAAGCCGTTGCGGTTGAGGCCGATAACGAATCGTCAATTTCCAAAGACCAAGATTCTCCCTCGGTTTCACGCATTTTTTAAGCTCAGCACTTTTGCTCTTTACCTTATTACTTTTGTCTATCTCGATTTTTCCGAACACGTACAATATAACAAACTTGTGGAAAAACTACATTGTGAATAATCAGGTGTTACTCCTGATCAACTCCTTTTTTTTTTCAAGTACTCTAGACATTTTATCACATCATCCGATCTTATGATCTTTTATTTCTAATTTATCATTCAACTATAATTATTGTTAAAAGTTTTATCTATTCTGTTTATACGCTCCAATATTTTGTTATATGCATTAATTAACAAAAAAATAATAGGTATCCTATACTTGCATAAGTATTAATATACTATAATAGTGAATCTTCCGTATTTATTGAATTTATATATTATTTAATGAAAAAAATGTCCGTGTAGATTTAATTTATCGTTTCACCATAAAGGAATATAATGAAAGTCATCATTTCTTAAAATTGAATATACTTGTACTTTATTCACCAATAAAATTTTCATCAGATCTAGGACAATTCTATAAATTTATAAAGATATAGTTATACACTTGATTCATTTAATTTTAATTGAAGAATTGTGTTATGAATGATGAATTTTTTAGATCAATTGATTTAGCGAAGAGATTCATAAAAGAATTGTGATTTTTAAAAATGAAATTTTGTATATATAAATAATCTTTGATAAGAATATTTTATAAAAACTTTGAAAAATTATTTTTGTTCATTGTATAATTAATAAAAATTTAATAATAAAACTTTGTGAAATTGTATACAATTATATTAAAAATTAAATAAACAAGTCATTATATGAATATTCAATGAACTTTTGACTTTTTTATATTGTGTCTCTGATAAAAATATCTTTATTATTATAAAAGTTGAAGAATTACACAACAGGTTTTATCGAGAAAATTAATCTTCGCAAAGTCTTCTTAGGATCATTTTACTTATTAACACAAAGCCACGGAGTTTAGTCGAAGAAAAAAAAAGTCTCGAGAATTAGTAATTGGTAATCTTGGAAAGGTGCTTAGCCGATTAAATTTATTGTAAAGAACCGAGAAAAATCTTTTCTATTTTCTTGGACACAAGGTCCTTTCTTTTATTGTGTTCGCGGATAAATAGACACAAACACACACCCAAATAAATGCATACTGAAGATGTGAAAGAAATTATATCTTCGGCGGGGGTAGTTAAAGTCAAGCATTAAAATTTTAATTCCTTGTTAGTTTTACGAACTTGCAGCCCCGAACTCACTCGCTTCGCTTTACCTTTTCTCTCTCTCTCTCTCTCTCTGTATCTTTTCCTTTCCTCGCAAACATTTGGTTTTTGGTTGAGAGCCCAGGCACAACTCGTTTTCCATGTTTTCGAGAGCTCAGGTGATTATCAGGCGAGGCGTCGCTCGAGGAATATTTCAGGCGAGTCGCACGCACGAGAGGAGTTTTAAGCTTCGGGTAAGCGAAACAACGCCAATCGGTTAGTTTAGTTTCCATTCCCAGTGGAAGACCGCAAGCCCGGATTAGGTTCGCGAAAGAAAAATTCCGCGGGTTGTAATAAAAATCACGCTTTGAATATAAAGTGGGGTGCGAGGCTAAGGGTAGGGGAGTCACGTATCAGCACTAGGACCGCAACCGCCCAAAAACCGCTTTATTCCGGGGACGTACACACATACACTCGTACTCCTTCTCGTACTCCTCCTATGCATAGCTCTTACAAATCGACCGGTTAAAAACCATCCCTTGGATTCTCAAGATTTTTCATCATCCCCTCTCCCCTCTCCCGACAGAGTTCAGTTACCGCTTTGCTACCATTTCATTTCTGACAACATATACATTCTTTATTTTCCCGGATTACCCCGATAGTGGGGAATCGGGTGGTTTTAAGCCAGGACTTTATACTCGAATCTTCGATCAAACGATTTGAGTCAGAGCTAAATTCCATCAAGAAACATTCATCTATAAAATAATATCATGTACAATTCAAAAGTATCGAGCTGTTATTTAGTTATCTTGAGAATTCGGTAAATCGGTTAAAATTATTCATGACAAATTAAAATTAAGATATAAATGCAGTTTCACAAAATAATACTAAATGACTTTTAAAAAAGGTTATTATATATTCTGTATTTCGTAAACAAGAATATTTTGTTATTCGCAGTCCAAATACCATTCTTAATTTAATTAACATATTATCATTGAGTGAGTAAAAGTAAAATTGTTATGTACATATTTGTTCGTATCATTTAAAAATGTTCAAGTCTATAAAAGAAATTAAACAATTTTTAATATGATATCGTTATCGAAAATCAATGTGTTTAAACAAAATCTTTAAAAAGTTAAAACTAACAAATGTATTCGTAGCAATTTAAATATTATTGAATATAAAAATATCCACTTATTGCATGCAATGTGCAAAAATAATCTAGTCAGTACTTACTATTAGAGTGTTTAATGAAATTATAGAAACAAATAAAAACCGAATAAATTCAAAGTTATTTAATTATACTTTTATTATGATAGATGAAGCTTCTTGTTCACAATTCGCATAATTAACTCAATAAGCATAAAAATCTAAATTAAATTTCCTAATCAAATGTCACTCGAATTTCTAATTGTAGGGAACTTTTGATTTTATATATTCCTGGTCGGAATATCAAGCGTCGAGTTAAATGTGGGAAATATGGATTTTATGTATAATGGGGGAACGATGATGGTTCTTTTGACCAAGTTTGCAAAGCAATCTGAATTCGGTCGCAGCGGCTTTTTCATAAATTTATGGTATATATTATAGAGAGCTGAGCCAGGGGTAACAAAATGTAATGACAATTGCAGAATTGCTTTTTCTCGTCTTTTGAGTCTACTGTATACTATAAAGTTGAACTAGTGTACAAGTTTTTCTGAAACAGTAACCGTCTTTTTAAACTTTTCAGCTATCTTTGAAATAAATGAACTATAGAGAACTTTGACAGCAAATTAAATCGTCAACAAATGCCTCTGTATTACTTTCAACATTAAGTTGTAAAGTCAATATTTTATAATAGTCCATTGTTTTATTTTTGTTTATCATGTAATTGACAAAAGTAAAACACTGTTTCGATCCATAAAAAACAATCTCTTGAAGTTTTTATCAATAATTTTATCAAAATATAAGAAAAAATTAATCTAATTTATATTTGATAAAATTTTATATAGACGTTATCGTAATAGAGAATATATGTAGAAATGAAATTGATAAATTTGGTAAAATTAAGTAAAAAATAAAAAATATTCATAAACTTAATATTTGTTAAATAAATACACTTTGATTGCATTTATGAACTAAAAGTATTTTAATAATTCAATTGAATAAAATACAAAATATTTTGTCGTAAAAGTTAACAATAAATTTAAAGTAAGTTCATTCAAGTAAGTAACTTTAATAAATGTTAATAAAAATTTGTATTTACATCTTACTTACCAAAATTTAATATTTATTCCAGCAATTGTTTATGACTAAGTAGTATCATACTTTTCATTTCTAAATATCTGATATGTATATTGAAATTTATACTTTAGTTGTAGATACATTGTTTAATGTGAATGGAGTATATTTGTAACTGTATGTTTTTGTTCAAAGACTTGATTACCTAAATAATAAAAAAGTGTATATGTATCGTGATCTCTGAAACTCCGTAGAATTAAGAATATCTTTGAATTTTTTTTTTGTTATTATGTGTTTAATCTTGTTTTTGCCGAGATAATTGAAGAGTATCAATAAAATCTGCCAAAATAAATTTCACGTGATTTCAAACTCGGTGTAAAAAAAGCACACCACTAGTGAAGAGTGAAGAGAATCGTTTGAGGGATTCTTACAACTTTTTCACTAGGGTACATTAGTATAGGTTAGTAAAAACCTGGAAAATTCGCCACTACATTATGGACGTCCGATTGGAGAGCTGTTTCTATTTACATCCGTTTTAAGGGAAACATTACGCTTTAAAACCATCCATGCAACCTGTCTCCCCTATGCTATTTGTACTTTTTCTATTCGAAAGTAAAAACAGGTTGTCCTGTTCCTTCTCGATTCCTGAATAAGTGAAGGCTGGTATTGATACGAATCCACAAACAGAGTTGGCTTTGATTACCATCTAAAGTGATTTCTAAGGCTCCTTTCTCCTCTCACACTTATTCAATAACTTAAATTCTACTCTTCCCAATTTTTTGGAATATGGAAGAAAAATAGAGATGCTGTTCCTTTATATTTTTCTCTATCCATTATCTCTGCTTCTACATATATATATATATACATTTCTCGTGCATTTTGTCACTCACTTCTCTTTTCTTCATTTCATACGAATGATTTATAATCTTTGTAATTTCAAGATGCACTCTCGTGATTTGGTCAGTTATTCTAGATAGCAAGTAAGCGGAAAAGTTTCAATCCTGGATGCATTATGTAATATTTCTGATATATGTCTTTTCCACTTGCTTATAATGGTAACTAGGACAGCAAGATAAAGAAAAATGAAAACTTCGAGAATCAAATTTTTCCTTACGACACACAGAAAATTTTCCGAATCATCACTTTCATACTGCATTCGATTTATCACTATCCTCTTTTTCTCAAATTACTTTTCTATTCTTCTTAAATTATGTACTTAAATATCAGATATTATGAAGATTAGTTTTTTATACTGAATTTAGGATTAAGACATTACGAGCATTTTTAAAAAACATATATTTTTAAGTAAATGCTAAGTTTAAATTTTAGAATTAGCATTTATATTCTATTTAGCATAAGACCTAGCATTTACGCATAAATAACATTCTTTTTAACTAAAAATATAAATATTCAAGCCTGTACTTATCAATACTACACAAAGTATATTATATTATTTTTTGTTTTTTACAAAAGGGTTTCGAGTTAGCTTAATTAACAACCAATGCAGTCAAGATTTTTATTTATATCAATTAATAGAATAAATTTACAAAGATGAGCAATGTGAACCTTCAATACACAAATATGCAATATAATTTTTCTTTTTTTTTTTTTTTGAAGATTTAATACCTCGATAATAAAGTTTATTTATATAAACATATATATGTATATATATATATATTAGATATTCTAGTTATAACAATAAGAAAAAATAAAAAATTTTAAATATTTTTTAAAAATACTTGGAAAGATTAATTTCATTCTATCGTGATTTAAAGTGTCACTCTCTGGTTACTGTTTGATTAATTTGTACAAATATTTTTCTAATTTAATTTTTTAATCGAACAAATGATTTGTAAAAAAAGAATAATAATTATCATAAAATGCGATGAAGAAAAATTAGATTTTAATATTTTAAATGAAAATATCGATTTTATTAAAATAGTCTTAGTAATATCGTTAAGGTAAGTATTATTTAGAATCTGCAAGGTGAAACTATTTAATATTAAAGTAGTGTGTGGTATAAAACTATTTACAAGTGTATTATTATACTTTAAATTTTATTAAATAATAATGGTTTAAAATATTATAAAATGTTAGCAGAGGAGATACCGTATAAAATTGTACATTGCCATAAAGTTTATTTGATTATATTAAATATTTTATAGAATAAGAAAAAATTAAAAAGTAAATATGTACATTTTAATGCTTATACAAGTAATTTGAAACTGTAAATCTTAAAATTTTGAAGGTTAATCATAATTTCTGATGTATTTCAGTAACAAAAATTAGGAATTGATATAGGCAATGGGTATTTTTTTGTGCATTTTACTTTCTTGTAACGCTATAAAAAACTAAAAGGATTATAACCTCAAACACATATTTAAAATATTAGAAAATGTGGGTTCGACAACCCTAAGACAGTAATTCAATTATGACGAAATAAAAGCCCCAAGTAGTGGTGGGGCATCATCATGAAGCAAGTTTAACAGCAGATTTTTAAGAGACCAACACACAAATGAGCTTTTAGTGTTCGCAATAAATCCGTCGACTCTGGCCTTTGACCAGATTTATTCATTTGTAAATGTTTTTGCCTTATCTTTTTTGTTGCTCGGGTGCTTTGTCCCCCTCCCCCTCCCCCTCCATGCTTATTTGATTCCCGCTTCTTTATCCAAAATTCTTGCTCGCAAATATAACGAATTTTATTTGATCACTGCCCGAGGTTTATATCGGTTGAGCAAATCAGTAAGATTATCAGCAGATCCCACGAGTTGAAAGGGGGAAGGGGAGCGAGAATCGCTTGGATGTTAACGTACAGAATGAGAAGCTGCGGGTTGACTTTTTTACGCGGATCGTTACGTTCCGTCGTGCCAAATTTTGTAAGATGTCCGTAAATAAGTAATTCGTATCTCTCACATTCTACAAAAGATGCGACTTTTTTATAAGCCGACACTTTGAAAAATTATTTAAAAGTTTATGTTATTTTTATTTACGGTTAAAAGCCTCGAGCTTTCTTCTTCACTTCGGTGCATTTTTTTTTGAGTGTTAATATTAAATTTTATTTAAATTTTTTACAAAGATTGTAAAAACAATATTGAGATATTTTTGAATTATTACGAAATGTACTATAATTAAGATTATAAAAATAAGCAAGTTAATCAAGACAAGTCTACGTAAGCTCCATGGATTAAGAGAACTTACACTTTGAAAATTATTACTACAATATTTTTACAGTAAGAATAAAACCTTAATAAGCTCTTCAAATTTTTTTTATTCAAGTTTTTCTTGAAATTTTTTATGTATTAATTTTTAATTGAATTAATTCGCTATTATATTACATTTGTCTAGCATTCAAAAATGCATATTAAGTTTGCTTATTAACGGTAAGAGTTTTGTTACGCTTTTGCAAGATTCTTTTTTTCTGGATATTTGATTATTAAAGAAAATGAGAATTTAAAAATGTTAAAAATAGAGATTTATATAAGTGTCTTAAAGTACAAGTAACGAAATATTTAAAAACGATGTATCTTATTTTTAAAACAACTTTCTATCTGATATTTATTTTTATAAAGATAACATGCCTGAGCTAATATTGAAAATATTGTTTAACGTCATTTAGAAAACAGTAATTTTTTATCTAAAAATACTTATGCGACGACAAATTATAATAATATTTGTAGGTATTTCTGACTATTGATATATCTGTGTAATGTCATGCGTAGATAATGTATATAACATAAATATTTGTTGTAACAAACGGCTACATATGTGTACTCAATCAAATATTTCTTTTTTTTAGAATAATACGTTTACATTAATGTATTAAAAAAGTTTTATAATAATTCAAAATAAAATATATAAGATTCATTAACTTAAAGTTATTCTACGCTTTAAAATTTTAAAGATATATATATTTTATTCTAATATTAAAATTAATCTAATTATTGGAAAGTTTTTTTTAATGTTATAAGTTTTATTCATAGATATAGTTCTGTTCCTTTTTGAATCAATATCCATTATTAATTAACTATTCAATAATGAATATTTAAAGTGATTTATCGTTTTAAATTTAAATGCATAAATTATAATGGAAAAAGTTAGAAGAAACTTTTGAATTTTTTCTGTATTTTTACACAAACATAATGAAAGTAAAGAAATAAAAAACGCATCTTCGGATTAGTTTGTTTTTTTTTTTTTAATTCTAATAATTTAAGATTGCGAGAACAATCTAAGTGAGAACACTCCATTCGAGTACAAACAATTTTTTCATAAAACGTTGGAGTTAAAACGTCGGCTTAAGAAAACTTGTAAAAAGTCCAAGTAGCAAATAAAAGCACGAACCGCATAGTAAATGCGAGGAAAATTGAAGGGAGAAAGAGCCGCACTCGATTTATGGAAAAGCACGAAAATCGTCTGGTGCTCGGGCGAGTGGCCGGTGTAGTCCAGAGTAATTAAGTTAGAAAGAATTTTGTGCCACCGCTCGGTAGAGTCGACAAAGTGTGTAGCGCAAAGGGCAAATGGCAAATGGCAAAGGGCTAAGGGCAAAGAGTGCCACCCTTTGTTTGCCCGAAGGGCCAGGCTCGCGTGGATGCATTTTTCATCGTTTGCTCGTAACGGCTCGCTTTTCTCACGCCCTTTCTACTTACTTCTGCTTTATGTCCCGAGAGCGTATGTTTATTCAAGAGCTTCACGCCGTCCTGAATTTTCCTTTCGTGGCGACCTGGACCCAAAGCGAATCGCCCGTAAGGCCACTACGGGGAATCCCAGAACTGGGGGAAAGGAAAAACGTAAGCTCCTCGGTCGCCGTTGCGCTTTGCGCGAGTCATTTGCACACGCCGCGAAATTGCTTTTCCCCGCTTTTCCCCGCTTTTCCCCGCTTTTCCCGAGAACTCCGTCGAGCAGTTCCTCGACCGAGACAACTGCCTTTCTCCTTCGAGAATGCTTTTATAGAGGAAATGAATAGCTTCTTACGGCTAATATGAATTTATTCTCATATTTAACTTTAGAGCCGGACTTTGGTGTGACGACCTCGAGTTTCCGCCGTTTACGAAGCGGCTGTCATTTTGTTTACAAGGAGCCTCCGAGACGCCTTAATCCCAGTGAGTTCCTGCGTAACAAATCATAACCCTCTACTACCATTTTTCACATTAGAAGATACCACTCTTTTCAAATTATACCCGAGACCTCTTGGAATTTATAAATTCAATTGCGCCATTAGCAATTAATTATCGCCTATATGATATACCTGTCATTTGCTTTGTACATTAAATAAATTGAATTAACTTTTTCACAAAGGGTCAAAGCTATTACTTGTTAATATTGTCCAGAACAATATATCTCGTAGTTTTAAAAATATTTGCAGATATAAATTACATTTTCTTTTTCAAAAAGAGAAAATGTGTTTTTAATTACTGGCGAACTTCCTTCAAATACCTACTGTGTAATTCATTTAATTACTGGTTCTGGGAATTATTTTCAAGTGCATATTTTAAAATTAGCTTCAATTTACCTTGATGTGTATCGTTAATTTAAAAATGCAGTTAAATTCTTTGTGCAAATTCGCTGTAAAAATCAAAGGTGATATTTAAAGGAAACATGTTTAATAGCAGTTTTAATGGAAGAAATAATAATAAGAAATAATAACAAAAAATTGAAATTTATGAGTTAAAATTATCGAAATAATTCATTGTTTCCTAAGAATTCCATTTACATGTAACGTTGTTTGTCTTAGTTCCCCTGAAATCTTTTTCCGTCTTCCTCTTTTGTCTCTTTATCTTTTTCTCGAAAATGAAAGTAGCATGGGTGAATGAGCGGATCGCTGACGATGGTGGTCAGGGTAAAGCCAAATTTTAACTCCGTGGAAATTATTCTGGCGTAGAGACTTTAGTTTCCTCGGCTCTGTTTTCCTCCAACTCCTCCTGTTGTTCTGCGGAAAACCTCGAGATTCAGCGCAACGCGTAGTAGCTTGTCCACACTTTTAAGTTCCGGTTGGTTGGTAATTAGTTCGCATTAGGGTATCTGGGAAAACGAGACGTTGCAGACCCTAACGCCAAAAGCTATCTGCACAAGTTCGGACTAATTTTCTCCTTATCACCATACATTTATGGTCTTCCATATTCAACGCTCTAAGTCTATGGTGTTAAAATGTGCTAGAGCAGCTGGACCTTACGCATACGATATATGAAGCACATGATATACGAACAATTAAACTCACCCTATTTCGATTTAACGGCAGTTTTTTCATGAGATTTTAGTGCTCTTTTTAAGTAACGAGAAGTGGTAAGAATATTTATCGTTTTCGGCAAAGGTAATGACAAATAATAGGGATTGTTTTAAAAGTTGTTATTATTTTATATGATGATTATATAAAACGGAAAGTATATTGGAATTGGCAAATAATTTATTGAAATTTCTAAAGTACTCTTATAAATATAAATTTAATTAAAATAATCCATTAAATGCATCAAAGTATTATTACTAATGATTTATAGCTGATATTTGATTAATAAATTATTATTTATTATTTGGAATTTATGAATGATATTCATAAATACAAAATTGATGGCTTATTAATGATTAATAATTAACAGTGAAGGGCATTTCTTAATAAGCTTTATATTTAGGAATTATCCATAATTAACATTTTTATATATACAATTTTACATGCAATATCAGTGATATTACATTTTCAAAATCAATAGTATTAATCCTAGCATCCTATAAGTTTAAAAAGATATTTTTCAAATGAATTTTACGTTTAATTTAAATATATAAATTTAATTTGTGTAAAAAAATTATAAGTAACTGCCTAGAAAATTCACAAATTTATAATGACAAATGTAAAAAAAAACGAAAATTATATGTTTACTGCATAAAAATTTTTTTGTAAAATTGGCAAATGCAAACTTGAAAAATAAGGCAATTTTATTTGAACAAAACACTTAAGGTATGCCAATTACTATAGAACATGGGCGTTGCACAATAAATTCAGCTTCGGTATCCACAGTTCGAAGGCCTTCCAACGTTTAGTATGAGGTCGAGGTTGAAACGTACTAGTGATTGCAAGTTGAGCTTTTGGCCGTTGGTCTAGGCTTGGAACCGAACACTCGGACTCCGAAGTGTGGAGTGGAAATTGGTCGTCGGTGAAAAGCTCCTGTGTAGGTGGGATCCGATGAGCATGAGGGAGGAAAAGAGAAGAAAGGAGTCTTGGTTGGGTCTGACATAACTAGGAATTGGGTAAGCTTCCAACTGCACACAGAGGTGAGAGGGGCATTTAAGCGGCTTTTGTCGCGAAAGCTCGCAAGCTCCACAACGACAATTTTCGTACTAATATTTGCCACTTGACCCTATCTCTTCCCTTCCCAGGTAATTCTCTCTCTCTGTCTCTCTGTCTGTCTGTCTCTCTCTCTCTCTCTCTCTCTGTCTCTCTGTCTGTCTCTCTCTCTCTCTCTCTCTCTCTTTCTCTCTCTCTCTCTCCCTTTCTCTCTCTGTTTTCTGCCTCTCCCCTTTTCTGGCCTTTCAATTGCCTCGTGTACTTTGTTTTTCTTCATCTATTTACCAGAGAAAGTTTACTTTACATTTGTGGGTTTACAGTTTGCATTTATGTTCCATCCAAATCCAATTTTTATTTGTAATACAAGAGTAATTATTGAGTCATTAAAAATAATTTTATTTAATAATAATGTACATAAAATAAATATTTTAATAGAACTTTATTCGATCATTACTAGATTTTGTTGTTATTATTTTATTGCTAAAGTTTAAAACATTTAGAAATTATTATTACAAGCATATGCATAATTTGCACAATGTAATTACAATACAACTACAAATATCTACATAACTGTGGAAATAAGTACACATTCATATTTATACTTGTACAATTGGCTTCCATAATATAATCATAACTAATAAGACCTAATTTTAATTCAAGAAACTTATCTTGATTTCATATTATAGTTTATATAAAAATATTTACTTAAACATATCGATTATAATAAGCAAAATATTAATAAATTATTTTAGAAAATCTGATACTATTGATTTAATTATTGCAATTGTGAGTATGTTTGATATCAATTGAAAACAACTGTCCCCGTGTGTTAATATTTTGTTGTTTACTTTATTATAAAAGTCAAAAAGATTACAGGACAATAAAATTCATTAATAAGATTTATTTTTACGTATAATAAAACCTTATTCATTATTATGAATAAGGTTTTATTATGAATATGTATTAATTATATTTATGACACATGATTTAATACAAATAGTAATACTTATAAATTGAATTACATTGTATTCAGTATGCAATTGAATACACATAATTTTTAAATTTATAATTACATATACATAGTGTAGTGAAATTTCCTTTGGAGTCATATACATCACCGACTTTTCATCTGCTCATTCCAATAACGAGAGTACACGTGCAGATATTCTGTTTTGGTACATTCGAGTTTCTGCATGAACGCTCGTGTACTTGTTCCAAGATTTGCAATTAGCTCCAGCCTCTCTTACAAATGCACGTCGGTCCACTGATCAAGTGTTTATACAAGCAGTATTGCCCTTGAAATAAAAAAAAGATGAATAGAATATGTAAAAGTATGGAAAAGAGGTTGCTCATAAAGAGTATTACATAAATTTTATCTAAATTAAAAAAAAAAAAATATAATTTAATTAAAAATCAAACGCCCATAGAAATTATTGTTAGTTCAAAGCTATTTGTAAATTTAAAATACAGTTTGTATAAGTGTTCATCAGACGAATTAGTCTATATGAACCACAAATATTAAACGAATAATATTTAATTCAAAATCATGCATATTTTGAAAATAATGCAGATTTATAATTTTTATCAATATTTCTTGAAAAATTATAAATGTTTTTTCTGTGAAATTGTAATTATTAAAAAAAAAATAAAATTTTCTAAATAACAGATTATTTACTCATTTTTCACCCATTCTTCTGATAGATGCTCTGCTATACAAAATTAGTACTCCACTTATATTTATATTCAATATTTATATACTACTGTGACAGTCAATGTACATCTCAAAATGAGCAAATTAAACAATTTACGAAAGAGGAAAACTTTTGCTCTTATTAGAATTTTTTAGATACACTGATTTATTTTGATTTTATGTAATGCTGAAATACTTTATTCTTTATAACTTTTTTTTTTAAATTTACACATCTAATTCTAATTTATGTCGTTAAAAATTATGGCATAAAGTTTTTCAAATTAAAATTTTTTTTTTTTTTATTTGAGGCTTTCATTTACTAAAATTTTAAAGTTGAATCTATATTAAAAACTATTTTTTAACTAATAATAAAAGTATTATTCTATATTATAATATTTTTAATGTTAATTAGAATACTGATATGCATACTTGGAGTAAACTAATTTTATATAAAGCTATAATTTATATAATTTTACATTCATATGCTTAAAAGTAACAATTACTAAATATTTGATGTATGTCTTACGAAAGAAAGAAAGAAAATAAATTTTGTATCTTTAATTTTTTCTTAAATTAAAACAAATTTGATACAGATATGTATTATTTAAAAATAATAAGTTAATAATAATCATTAATAATAATGATATAAAATAATAATAATCGTGTTTTCAGGCCACTGTTTGAAAATTAGTTGTATATTATTCATTTTAATCTCATTATCTATAAGCTAATTATAATAATAATTCATGTGTGTTAAATTTATCACTACTAAAGCTTTTCATTTTAAACAAGTAAACTATTACAAAATTAAATATAATTTCTGAATAAATCATTCAAAATTTTTTGTAATATAGATCTAATTATGATTTTTTTTTAATTGATTTCAATTAATAATTAATTTTAATACAAAATTAATTTTTTAATTTATATGTACAAGCAAAACTCTAGTACATAAAATTGCATAATTATGAATGATGTAAATAAAAAATAAAAATATTAAAATACCTTCTATTAAAAAATATACTATAAAAAAGAAACTATAACAATATTCCATTAATATGTTGAACCATAAAAAATAAATATAAAAAACAAATGAATATAAATATAAGAAATAAACTTTCATCAACCGTTCATTTAGGGATCTGATATTATTACATTTTTTTTTTAATCCACCAAAACAAACATGCTAATATTTTCAAAAGATATAAATCTTAGATTTAAATTGAGATATTTAACACAAAAGTATTATTCATTTAAGATTATCGTTTTTTAATATAATTATAAATAATAATATAAATATCAAATATAGATTGTATAACGTGATGTTGTTAACGTCAACTATCCATAACTTTCGAAATAATCATCTCTCGTTTATAGATTTATACATAATCGTAAGTATGTAAGAAAAAATATTAAAGATTGTACATATATAGTTATGGGTATGAGAAATCACTTTATATATAAAAATATGTTGTGTTTAAGCCACGGGCGATCAAGCTTAATTTGTACTAGAACTCTCTACTTGCCGTGGCATGTAAAACTTTGCCCATAATTCGACTCAGTACAAGACAGAAACATACAGAGAGAGAGAGAGAGAGAGAGAGAGAGAGAGAGAGAGAGAGATAAAGGATGAGAGAGAGGACGAGATACCGTCCAGAAGGGGTTGGGAAAACAAGAGAGAAACTAATGCCATCGTAGAGGGAGAACGATTATTGGTAACTATTAATTGGTAAAGTTTCCTCTATGATTGCGGAGAGGAAACCTATAAGACGAGGAAGAAAAGGTACGAAGGAGGTGGAAGAACAGACACTCAAGTGGCATCGTATAAGTTTGTCTACATATGTGAGACTACTTTGCATAAATTATGAGGGGAGGGAACATCCCGTTCAAAGATGTTTGTTACAAAATCATTGCTAAAATCTTTCGGCTATTGGCGAATCTCATCCAGCACTTTGTGTCTCTCGTATTCCTGTTAACTCTTGTTATTGGCAACTCTCATTAACTCACTTCGATCCTCAATTTACTTTTCTTTTTTATAAATTTTCATTTCAATATTTCAGCTGGCCTACTTCCAAAGAACGATAAACTACAGATGTAGTCTAATGTTGCCTTCATCCTATGTTTGACCTCCTTTTCTCACAATTAGCATTCAAAGAGTCGTTGATATATAGATATTCTGTAAGAATCGATTTACAAAATATTCTTTATTACAAAATCGCGTATTATTGAAAATACTATTAGATGAAAAAAATAAAATTTACAGAATGATAATAAAAGTTTGTTAATTTATTTAATTATATTGCGATTTTGTGAGGATTAAATTAAATCTTGAATCTCTTATTTTATTAAAATATTCTACTTATTCTTTTCTTTTAGTCCATTTAATTACGTTTTTATAATTGAATAATTGTAAAAAAAAGAGTATTTCAACAATGCTATCTTAATTAAAATCCAAAAAATCATTTTTTCTAATTTTCTGTACAATTGTTATATAGAAACTATATATAATTTTTCTAGATATATGTTTTTTTAATTAAATTACATTAGAAATTATATTTATATATTGGGTAAAGGATATAATTCAAATGCAATATTTTATTTATTTGGTACTCAAACTAATATACAAATAAAATTTTTAGAGAAATAGATGTGTTTATATAAAAATAAATTGTAATCAACACGTATAAAAGCTTTTGTTTTAATCTTTTAGGTCCAATTTAGCTCATACGCCTATAATCTTCTTTTTTTACCTATTCTTTATTATTGATTATCAATACTTAACAATAATTATTTGAAAACTTACATAATAATATTATAATATTAGATTATATATTAGGATATATATTTTTCCAAGACATATCAACTGTTTTTTTAATTTATTTTAAATTAATGATTTACCTTTTTGAGAAAAAATGGAAATATAAATTATTAGCATATTCATAAACGCATTTTGTCAAATTTATGGAAATCTACAATTGATCGTTTTAATTTTTTAATACTTTTGATGCTCGTATTTAAATAAATGATTATCTTCACGAATTAAAAAATCTATGCAATTCAAAATTGTACCATTTATATCAATTGGTAATTTTGAAATACTAATTTTGAAATGTGTACTAAAAATAGTAATATTGAAAATATTAAATTAAATGAATTAAAACCTACCTACAAAATGTAACATTGAATAAAAACAACTTTTAATATAATATAAATTCAATGTAATGACTTTTATGTGTTAGAGTTAATAACTAATTTTTCATATTTTATTCACGCACTAGCTATATACTTTGTTAATTAACTGTCAAAAAATCCATTGCAAATTAAAACATAAATATTCACTGATAATAACTATCAGAAATAAAACTATTATTTAAAATTTATAATTTTGTTTACTATAAATAAAATCAATAAGAAAACCTAATTAGAAAATATTATTTTTAATATTATAAGATTTTCATTAACTGTATTATATAAAAAATTTTGTTTAAAAAATGTTTCGATTAATATGTGAAACATACCTTTCGTACTTTGTAAATTTTTGTACAAGGTAATAATGTGGGCAGATTGAGAAAATTGTGCTTATTTCTGAAAATAAGTTCGTCACGTATTGAATTTACACTTGGTTATTATGCTTAATTTTGCACTATAAAACATTTGAGTTACATTTACGAAACTACAGTGATAATCTATAGAAACAAAGAAACAAATACAAGTTAATACGTGATAGTGAAAGTTTTATTTATTGTTCGTGAATTTTCTGCATGCGCGTACTTTTAGAGCTATCGATTTTAAATACATTTCACTTTCTCTCTCTCTCTCTCTTCCTCTCTAGTATCTATTATATAAAGAAGCTTTTATCATCCACTATAATATAGTGCAGGTACAGGTAAAAAAAAAAAAAATTCTATTGGACGAGTATTTAAATTTATGTACTAATTATAACATTGCATAACCAATAAATGATTGAAATATTTTTTAATAAGTAATATTTGATATTATACAAAAGATATTTGTAAAACAATTTTTTTTATCTCTTTATTGTTTTACTATAACAATAATAATGGAAGTGCTCTCTCAATGCGTAATTTCTATTATTTAAAACAGTATTCAGTATATTTTTAAATGAATATAGAAACATTTGTGTAAACACATTGTTTTAAATATTTCAATTTTATTATTTATTCTTTTATTATTTAACGGATGTAGTCAAATGTAAACTTATAAAATCACTTTTTTTCGAAAATTATTTTTTAAAAATAATAAAAATATTGAATGATAAAAATATATGATTATTCCATACTTTTTACTCATTCTATGTAAAGTTATTAATATAATTTTTATCGCCAACCAGATGATTTTGTTAAAATATAAAACTCTTGAAAGTTATATTGTAGCTGGGTTCTGATTGCACTAATACATTGATCACCATTCTCTTCAAATGATGTTCCTTCAATCATCGACATACATTGACATCCAATTGGAGCATCAAATAAAATTGACAATTGGAGAAATCGGTGTACACAGGTGCGGATGAGAGATAGAGAGAGAGAGAGAGAGAGAGAGAGAGATAAAGAGAGATTGGAGTAAAGTTTAACATTATTTAATCTACATTATGGACTGTGATAGCACATTCGAAACAATGTACACATGCATATATGCATGTGCACACAAACTCTCGTGGGACGATTGGTAAATTTCACAGCTGACAGGTAACAGTCCACCCATTGGTTCGATTCCACGTTCCCGCTTCCCGCCTCAACGACTTTGGCACCCCTTCTTCTGGCCCATCGAAATCCAAATACTAGCGCGTTGTTCTCTGTAATATCGCAATGTGCTCGTAGCTACATTTCGCCAATAACAATTGGAAACTCGAACCACAGTTCCATTGCACAGATACAACTGCCATTAGAGACTTGCATCGCTCTTTAAATAATTGACGGATTTCAGCTTTTAACTAATTTAAGAGCGGCCCAGTCCCGATTTCGCTTGGTTGAGCGTGTCTAGATGCGGCCAAGAATCATCAGAATTATCTCGTCGATTTCCAAATGTTTCTCCCGGTCTAGACTATTCTTCGAAAATAAATATAATTCGTAGATTGTTTATTGTGATCACGAAACGAGTCAATTGCACGTATTCGATAAACATGAGCTGAAATAAAAGAATTAAAAATGCAAACGTTAATAACGAATTAGAGCGATGTCAACAGCGATTTTTTCGTTTGTAATTATTATAAATAATAAAATATCTTTCCGAATTTTTAAAATAATACTGCTATCTTCCTTTGCAGCTTAATAATATGTTCTTTCATTTATTTAACAATTATTATATATCTATAATGCTTTAATGAACAACTGTTTTAAAGGAAATGTTAATCGTAAGTTGATTATTAATAAATAAATTTCAATATTTTCTTATAAAGATTTATATAAAATTTGTATTGATTTTTATTTTAACAATTATTGGATAGTTATTTAATTAAAAGTTGTCTGCTTTCATGTTCATGCAATGCAATAAACATGGAAAAAAACATTTTTTTCATCCACACAAAAAAATGTTTTTTATTAAATTTAATATTAAATTCACATATTGTAAAGCATCTAGTTGACGAAACTTTTTTTAATTAAAGTATAAAGGATTTTTAGGATTTAATGTTAAAAAATGAAAGCACATATTCTTCTTTAGCTTTTTGCACTAGTTCGTGCGATGCAATCATGAGAGTGTCGCACGATATTCTCCAAATAAAAGAGATCGTCAATGGAGAATAGAAGAGGGTCTGTTTTTCACACGCGTTTCGCATAGATAAAGAATCTTTTATATATTTGGGTTATAAAAGCTGGCGAAAATTAAATGCCGAGGTATTCGGTTGTCAGAGACTATAACTGAATTTCTACTCGAGCTCTCCCACCTTTTTTCACTCCTTCCATAATAAATACAATTTTTATTGCCTGAATTTTTACTTTCCATGTGTAGATGCGAACACTTGTACGTTTATATTTTATCCTGTATATTAAATGTTTATTAGAAGTAGTGGCTGTGCAAGAAATAGAAATTTTTTTTTATAATTTTATAGTCATCAGAATTGAGTTGATATTTTGAACATTTATTTTAGGTATGAAATATCGGATACAAATTACTAATAATTAATTATAATATATAATAAATTAATAAATTAATAAATATTAATAAATAATAAATTAATAATAATTGATGCCCACTTATTGAATAAAAAGAAGAATATTAATTATTTTAGAATATTTAGAGATTTTGTGGCTTTAAATAAAAATCGAGTTTCTCGGTTCAAGCTGTATTTATTATAAAAATTTCTGTACAAAACATTTAGAGGATCGATCAATTGACTTATTTGTCTCCAAATTTATCTAAATCACATTATTGTTTCTCTCTGACAACTTGTTTTTTATTTTATTTTTTTTTTCTTAGATTTAACTGACGGATACATTGAGGCCGTTATTTTGTACAAACTGATACATTATAGAATTTGTAATTTAGGAATCTGCTTCTCGTGTTATTTACACATATGCTAAACCGTGTCATAAAAAACTTTCAGTTTGCAGAAAAATCCATTACATTTTAATCCGACATATAAATTTTACACACCTACTATAAATCACTCAAATTCGATTATTTTAATATGCCATTCTTAAAATAAAGGAAAAAAGACTATGTGCAACAATAAGCGAGAGAAAAAAGAGAGTAGGAAATAATTAAGAACTACCCATTTATAGGCGATCGTATGATATTGATTTATTATGTAAAAAATATGTACCCCCATACATTTTATATGCATTTATCGCTGTTTAATATTACATCCGCTTGTATATTCGCATGGGATTACAGACGAATTGTCGGCTTTAGTGCACCATGGCTTTCAGCAGATACCATCAAAAATGGTCCAAAAAATCTAAAATTTATGACTTTTTTCGCACCCCAAACTCAAATCAAGGGTATTTCCGCAATCTGAAAACCTGCCCATATACACATACACACATATGCAAATCTTTCATCAGTCCATTACAAATGTTAATATAAATTTTTTGAAATATTTATTATGAATAGGCCCAGTTTAGGCCTGAATCATGATTAAAATTTATTAGGATTGTAAAAACTTAATAATTGATTAACATGTGAAGTATTAAATATAATGTATAAATAATTAAGTATTGATTTCCTAAAAAGTATGATTAAAAGTGAATTAAACAGTAAATTAAAAAGGTAGGTATAATTGTTTTTTTATTACTCAATATTCTAAAATATATGTAAAAGAAATTGTGATTCACTCGGTAAAACAATTATTAAGTGTATTTGCTATAAAGATGTTGTAAATATAGAACTTTTAAATAGAATGTCAATACCATATTATTGAAAAATTACTTGTAGAAATATTTTGTGAGACAATCTCTTTATAAATAAGTCAGCTTCATCAAAAACTTTTATAAAATGGAATCGAACAGATGTTGCACATAATATAACTGGGACCAAAAAACCTTACTCTCTTCCTTTGTCTCCCTTTTCATGCTTTCTCACTTTCACTCTGTCGCCTTTTTTACTTTCCCGTCCCTTTCCCTTTATTCCTTCAGCTCTATCTCTGTTATTTATTTACTAGATGCTCTATGGAATTATAAAGTGCGCAATAGTAGCTTTTAATGAATTTTAAAAGTTCGCTTATCTCTGCCACTCATAATGCTTCATTTATTATGAAAAAAGAAACGATGGGTGAACATTCACTATATGTTCGTGTGATCTATTTGAATCCCAAGGATTACTCTGAAAAACAGAGTCGAAGTAAAAACACACAGACAAAACAAACAACTAACAACTATGTTTATAAATATTGCAATAGACGCATAAAAATATAGATTTTTATGGTAAAGTAACCGTACTTAATAACTTAATAATGATTTTACAGAGCGAGTGCATTTTCTTATTCATGCGAAATTTATAAATATTTTTATTCAAATTATATGATAATTAAATAAGTAGATAATTTTATAGATATAATAGAAAAACAAAAAAGTAATAAATGATAATAAAATAATAAAGTAATAATCGTGTATCCAGTTTTTAATAAATACATCCAATACGATACATTCAATCAATTTTTATTTAATTTTTAACTTTCTATTATCATATTTATTTTCTCTATATTGTTATTATATCTTTGAAGTAATTCATACTAGAAAATATAGTCATAATATATTTAGTGTAAATTCATTTAACTTTAAGATTTTTTTTTACTTATAAATATATATTAGTATTTATTATTAAATAAATAGTTACAAATTTCTGTAGTTAGTATTAATATTTCTCTCAAATTTCTATTATCTCCGTAACAACAATTTGTTCTTTTTTTGTTTAGTATAAATAAATATATAGTATAAATGCATAAATGTTATATTATAAATAATAATATAAAATTAGATGAATTTAGTATATTTAAAAAAAAGAGAAATAGAGAGACTGAATGTGAAATAGAAAGATAGAAGTATAAGAGAAACAGACAGAAAATAAGAGAACAAACGAACAGGAGAGTTTCATAAAACAGATTAAAAATTAATGGCACATCGCATTGAGTTACAATTTTTTCATTCAAATTGTATACTAATTTACAAATATAAATTTTAGTAACAAAAATTCATCTAATCATAGAACTCAAATAATTATTAATCCATTAATTTTATATTTTAAAGGAAAAGTTGTAAATACCGTTTAATAATTTATTTTGAGTGAATCAACTTAAGTAAAATGTAATTTATTACAAAATGTTAAAGAATTGACTCAATTCTAAATTTTTGAATTTTTCAATCGTAATCGTAATGATAATAAGAATAAAACGTAGTGTATAATTTTTATTTATGTTTTTTACCACAAGAATGTAGGAAAATTAAAAGTGATTATATTTTTCATTGAAGAAAGAAAATTTCCCGTATATTTTAAATAAATAATATTATAAAATTATGGAATTTTATCATCCATTTAATTTGAAAAATACCAATTTTAGTAGAGCACACAGCCTGGGTATTTACAATGCTAATTTTCCCGCAGCTTTTCAGGTAGAGTTAACACGCGTACCAGCGAGCCCCTCAGGCATTAAATTTTTTACTTTCCAAGCAATGTTGACTTTCACTTCTCTTTTGGATCTTTTTTTCATCTTTTTTTTTTTTTATTTTTGACAATCAGTGGTCAAACTTTTAAATTTATTTTCTTCGGGCATTCTTCATTTTGTGTATGCTATTATACCCTTTAGCTTTAGCACGTTTTCCAAGTGACAAATATAAGCACAACTAATTATTGTAATAGATTTTATAATTGAAAGATATTCGCAAACAAAAAATGCAAGTGATTAATAAATTGAAGTTCATCTAAATTAATTAGAAAATTTGTTTTAAATATCAAATTTTATTGGAATTGTTTGGCATAAGCGTGGTGTAAGCTAGAATGTGAGGTATATTAAAACACGAGAATTATTTTAAAAAACAGTGATCGAATGAGAGTATGACTAATCAAATTATATAATTATGTAAAATTTAAACAAAAAAAGTACATTAAAAATCAAGATAACTTAAGGAAAGGATCTATTCACGATTTTATACTGTTTGAAATGCTGCTTAAAAGTATAAATCTATACCACGAACACCAAAAGTTTGGGTGTTCTAATACCATGAAATTGATCACACTGATTATTATGTAAAGCACAGATATTATGAGAGAACATAGTAAAGGTCGATTCGATCATCGAGTGAATCTGCCAGACGAACTTCAAACGAGGATAGAAACAAAATTAGCTGCCTTCAGTGTCGTAAATGACGATGGAGAGATGGAAAAGCAAATACAGACTTGGAAAAAATGAGGAAAGAGCAGTGCTTCTCGTTACTTGAGGTTAAAATAGTGCGCCCGTCTATTTCTAAATCAGGGTCCAAAGTTAAGTTTCGTGGCCAATTATTTACTCATAGCAATCATTACGGGGTGAAGCAAATTATCTTTACTCCTCTTATTTCTGCGTAGGGGAAAAGAAGGGAGAAAAGAAGAAGTAACGTCGGAAATACATGTATATTATATTATTTGATATGGATGGGAATTGTGGCAGGAGTCATGGGGGATTGAGGGAGAGATTTGGTAAAAATACGCTAAAAAACGTGATGCTGTTTGTTCGCAGCATCGAAGGAAATGCGTTGGGGCGTGGAATTCGCTCCTAATGTCCCCTTCCTTGCCCTTCTTTTCATAATTTATGGAATTTTCTCGGTTCCTCCACTAGTGTTACTTTTGTATGATCCACATTATCGGTCGTTTTGCTCTTTTCTGTGATTCTACTCTGAGATTTGTCGTTAATTACGATGGTTTAGTTTTTACACTGTTCCATTTCACGAAACGAGATTTTTTCAATTCTTTAGAAAATTGAAAAGGTGACCTTAAAAAAAAAGCAAATTACTGTTTATTATGATTCCAGAAAATGCAAAAATTCTTTCAGGAAAAAACGGCTTATTTTATCATAAAATTCATAATTGTATTTATTTCAAATCTTGTTGTTTATTAGACATGAATGTCAGTGGTAAAATCGCACGAATTGTTTTAAAGTTTTATTTAATAATTTTAGAAAGAATAAACGTATGATTTTTAGTTGCATCGAATATTCAAAATAAATTTTCCATGTATGTTTTTAACAACTATTGTTTTGCTAATATATTTCATCTCTGTAAAACTGAATGTAAAAGTAGAAAACTGAAAGTACTTGTTCAATACCACAAAAATTTATTATCAAATCGAGAAAAATAAAATTCATGTTCGTGAACATTCATAACATTCCTAGGATATTGTTGATTAGACTTTTAAATTTAATATTTATTCTTTATAGTTGTATCTAAAAAGCGCAAAGCTAGAATAATTCGGGTGCATGACTTGGAAAAATGAAGAGACTTGTTTCAAATAAAATTTACTAGGTTGACTTGGGTAAAGCTCTAAACAGATAGTTTTAATCATTTTATAGATCAAAGAAATATCCTTCGAGATAAAATTTAAGAGTCGGATTGAATAATGCCCGCTACAAATTGTGGTTCAATCGAAGGACATTGTTGTTTGGTGCAAATTTTTAAAAATGCAAGATATTTTTGTAAAAATGAGAATTTTAATGATATTTGGGACTGGGTGGGTTGGGATGAAGGATTTGCTTTTATGAACGAGTAAATAAGTTTAGAGGTTTTAGGGGGTGGGGAATGAGATTCTGGGAATGCACATGTATGATTGAGCAATTCACAGTGGAAAAATCCTCATGGAACACTCGAATGCTTGTAAAAAAGGGTGGGAATGGAATATTTCGATTGGAAGTGCATTAAAGAATTATGTTATTTCCATGAAAAAATAAAAGTTGTAGCATTAGTCGATTACTTACGCGCGGCGAAGAGTACGTTTATATATAAAGCAGTGAATTGAAAATAAAACGAGAGATAACGGTGAAAGTAAAAAATGAATTAAACGGAGTCTGTGCTTTCGTTGCAGCGGCGTGCACTCTACTGGAATAAATATGTAAATGCCATCCCGTTCGTTAATCCTGCGCCGTGCGGTTCCATCGGGAAAATCTCTCGACAGCTCGGGCACACAATTATGCATTAGACGTCGCATGTCGGGGCGTCGAGAGATGTAACGTGTGAAAAATTCGAGAAAATGTCAAGCCGAAGAAGGAGGAGGAGGAGGCGGCGGTGGCGAAGATAGAAATAGGCGAGGGGTTGGGCTGAGAGGGGCGGGGGCGAGAAAAATTAAAGAAGAAGACGAAGGAGAAGGTGGAAAGGAGGTCGAGCGACGAGCGACGAGCGACGAGCGACGGACGACGAGCGACGAGCGACGAGCGAGTGAGCGAGCGAGCGAAGCTGTCGCTGCGAGAATTTTCAGCGCGCGCCTCCTCTTCCTTCGCGGAACTCTCGCGTAATTACGTCAGAAATGAAAGAAAAGCGCCTCGGGGTCGACGTGAGCGGGCGAGTGGCGGCGTTTTTTACGAGCGGGAAGACTCGTTATTATAGATACAGGCGGAGGAGCAGAGGAACAGCCGTCGCCCTCCACGGGAAATAACTTTTCGAAAAGGCTGAGCGAGCCTGAGTCGGCTTTGGCGAGCCCAAAGGAAACCTAGAAAAACCGGGGAGGGCGACGCGCAAAATGTCGGAGCTTTCCCTGCATTTTCTATGAAATCTGTTTTCAAAAGCTCGCTCATTTTTTCATTTTCACTCTTTTACATTTTCGCATACACGGCTTAATACAAATTTACCCTTTTTTATCCTTATCCTAATTGTATTTTTTCGTTTTCAACTTTCTCCAGCTAAATTCTATTTAATTACGCGCTTGCTACTTCCTTAATATCAACATCGAATAGCTTATAAATTAACTTCATTATATTTTTTATCTAACTTACAAGCTTCAAACTTCCTATTATGCATACTACTATGGATTTTATTTACTTACAAAAAATATCCAAAATTTATCTTCCAACAGCCCCTGCAACTTCCTCTATTCTTGATAAAATTCGTTAATATTTCCTACCGGATAAAATTAAAATTCTGACTAGCATGTTGTGTGTTTTCATAAAACAAAAATTCCATATATACTTACAGAGAACACTTCTTAATAAATGTTTATTTAACAAATTATTCTACTCCAAACATCTAAATTTGCTTTAAAAATATTTTCTCATGAAAATCTTACATGTACTTGAAAAATTACATAACTTGTACATTTTTGGTAAATACATTTCATATTTAAGACATTAAAAAATATGCTTTGTTTATATTTTTTTTTTTTTTTTTAATACCTTTCCTTATAAGTCTAATTTAGTTTTCATATTCAATTATTTAAATTTAGAAATTTTTCTATTGATTATTGTTTAAAAATGGTTTGTTAACAAAATATTAATTTTAATTAAATAGTCGGAATCTTTAGAATTTCACGTTCATTAACTAATTTTTATATATTAGTAAATTTATATATTTCATTAAAAAATTCTTTTTTAAAACTAATTTATAATTTACGAACAATGTATTTGTGTAAACTATAAAAGTTTTGAATCAATTCTCAAATTTAATTTATATTTTACTATATTGCTTATACGTGTTGGAGTTTTTGGAAAATTTTATATTATGCAACATCATTTCTTTCCTATTTTCGTATATTGTTACTTTTAAAAATTTAAATATATATTTTGAATGATGTTTTTGAATATTAATGACGAATTTTGTAAAACATGAGTAAAGAAATATAAAAATTTGGCGAATAAAGTTGGGATGTGGGTTGCTATAATACTGTAAAAGGCTAATATGCTAGATATTAGCTTTGCTATCGTGAGCTCAAGCCTGCACAAGCGGTAAAATGTAATGTATATATAAAATAAGATAGAGAAAGAGAAATATATGTATAGAGAGAGAGAAAGAGAGACAGATGAACAAGGTTAAAAATTAATTATATTATATTGACATAATGTTGTTTAATTTTTACAATGTCGAGTTTATATGGTGTTTATTGATTGTAGAGAAAAAAATCCTCGGTTCACATTTTTTTTTGCACTTTATTCCATTTTCTTCGACTATTATAGAGAATTATATAATACTCGAAATATTTTATAATGTATTTAAAAATATTTTTTCAACACTGGTAAAGAGGTTCAGCACATTCACTGGTAAAAGCTGATTAAAAAAGAATTGTTCAATGATTTTCGTAATAGTTCATAGTTTTATACATTGAATTTCTCTGAACTTTTTCTTTTTTTTTCTTGAAATTTTTCTGAAATTTCTCGTTGCTTTCCATTATCACATACATATATTGATCTCAATATCAAAATTAAGTATGATAATTATATTATTTTTTATTATTGCAGACATAGTTGTTCAATCATAGTAGACATTAAGAGCTGTATAAAATTTTATTGCTTGAAATTCTCTATATTTAGTTTCTATAGTTTCATTGCCCTATAAGTTATCTGTAAATCTGAATTAAAAATCTTGTATATTATTCTTCTTCTTATTATTGTAGTACATTAAATTTTGAGAAATGGTACCAAGTCAAATGAAAGTCAACGATACCAGTACGAATCATGATACCATAATTATTTATTAAAGACATTATAAAGTCGTCGATACTTTAATGAAATGTAATGAATGACTTAAAAATAGTAAATGAAAAAATCTGTAATAATAATCGATTTTTCAAATTAATATCCACAAAATGTCTACTATTCTTGTATACGTATGCAGTTATAAAAATATTTGTAATTTCACAATAAATATTTGTTATACTTTATATTTGTTGCCATTAGCATACTACCGAAGCAATTGTCAATGGGTGTTTATAAAAATTATTTTTCCGTTGAGTAGAAGGATGTATTTTGTCAATGATGACGTGACAATTATAGTGTCCGCAACTTTCGTTTCTACGTCGCGTTTAAAAATTTATATTAGAAAGGCCAGGAAATAAAGGAGGCGGTGTATCTGATTTATTGTGTCACTCCGTGCGCACAATTATTCATACGGAGGTATAATTTATATAGATAGGCACAGCCAATACAGATGTGGCATGCGCACAGCTTGTCCGGGGGCTGGAGGGGAAAGCGGAAACGAGGAAAAACTGCGCGGAGGCTGTACGCGTATATGGAGCACGCCGCACCCGTAAACAATGCATTCGGCCTGATTCGTGCGGTCGCTCTGAACCTGGACCTGGACGTGGACCTGGACCTGGAGCTGGACCTCTGAGCGCGGCATCCACACCCGCTCTTTTTTTTCCAGCGGCAATAATTCATCACCGCACATATAATTGGCTTAGCACGCGGCTGCTGTACACTTCGGAAAAGCCTGTCGCCGGGCTGTATCGGTTCGCAGCTTTATGCCTTTGAAAAATGTTTTATTACCCTGGCTGACTATGCGTAGATTTCATTCCCTCTCCCTCTCCATCCCTCCGCCACTCCCTCTCTCTCTCTCTCTGCTGCTTCCGTTTTGACTTCTTTCCTATTGTCATTTATTTTTACTTCCTCTTTCTATCTTTGCATTGAAATAGTCCACGCTTTCCCCCGTATCCTCTGTGACGTTTCAGCTTTTATTTACGAATGGTATTTCTCCTATTTTCCTCTATCTTCTCCTCTCCTCTACGTCACTCCCCGTATTACCATACTCACCAAAAGAACCAAACTTTATGAGTTATATGTATTTTCCACTATTTCAATGCCCTCTGTGATTGCTAAAAATATATACGAGATCGACTCCGTGACAAAAATACTGTGTACATAGGTTATTGTAGTAATAGAACTGTGATTGATGAGCTATATGTTTTTATTAGCTTTCAAGTGAACAACTAATGACAAAAACTCCTACTCGTTTTTTACTTTTATATTTTTTCTAATTGATCGCTTTCTCTTAGTATAAATTAAAGTTTAAATTATTTTACAGAATCTTTTTGTTCGAACTTTCAATTAAATAAATTTTTGGCCCTAGCATACCTCGAAATAATATCTACGCTCTGCCCTGTGCTGTCTTATAAATTTCATAAAAATACAAAACATTCCATTTAAGGAATGTGATGTTTCGGAAAGAAATAATGAGATAAGTGTCCTGCAAACTATTTTCATAGATATTATTAAATTGATAATTTTAATTGCAGACTCAGCATTTATGCAGATAGAATTAGCATTGTTAATTCAACTTTTTACTTAAACAGTTTTTTTTTTTTTTTTTTGTTGTAATTCACACTAAGAAATCCATAGCAACGCTAAATTGCGATAGGGAATCGGAAAAAGATAGCAGTGAGAACATAAAAGAGTCTGATTAAGGAAATAAGAGTCAGTATTTGATCTAAACGCCGCAGAAGCGTTGGATTTCTAGTTCGGCTGTAGTGTTTAAACTAATCTACACCCTCGGTTCGATCTGCTCTGTTACAGATAAAACACGCAAGGGATTTTTTCCGGGGCACTTTTTTTCCGTGCCGCTATCCGATGAAAGCATTCGCCTGACATTATTTCATTTAACTATCCAATCCGCCCTTCTCATGACGAGCAACAAGCTTCTTACTATATCTGCACGCATAAGGGGTGCGGATACAGAGAAACTCAGTCATTACAAATCCGCCCTTTTAAGGGTAGAAAGCAATATTCGTGTGTCTATTTGTCGTTTGAACAGGGGAGTCCGTGACTATCGTGTTGCTTGGGGTGACTGGGTGATCAGAAACTCTACTCGCACCTTTTACGGTTACCTCACCCCCAAAAAATATTTCTTCTAATGCTAAGAAATACACGTTAAAACATAATTGGAGTATTAGGCGGTGAATATCACGCATTAAATTCCGATTGATTATCATCCTGTAGCTCACAATTATGAAATCGAAATAGGTGTGTTAACAATTTAAGGCAATGTTTTCTAAGGATTAAATTTTCTGTCGCCATCAATATTTTTATAGATGTACACGTTAGCAATATTTTATTTTCTTGAAATCAATAATAATTAAAACAAATATTGTATTTAAAAAAAATACTACGCATGTATACTTATAAAGAATTCAAAAAAATGATTTTTTATAAAATTGAGTTTCTGATATTTCGCAGTATTTTTAATAAATTGTTTAAAATTTTAAAAAATTCTACAAGCTTAAAATAGTTGTTTAGTGGTTGCTGTTCAGTCAGAGCTTGTAAATAAAAAAAATACATTTTTCTAAAAAAAAAAAAAAGTAAAAAAGGTAATTATGACACTTTACATGAATCTGAAAAACTGGTATTATTTCCAAAACTTTTTTTCCCATTTTTCTCATAGAGGAAAAAAAGGGTACCGACATCATTTTCTCTAAACGAGAACAAGATTCTAGTTTCAAAGAAATAACATCTTTTCAAGACTAATCCAACTTGGACTCATCGGTAAAACATTGCATGGCTTCTGGTAAATTGCATCCCTGAATGTGTGTGACAGCAAGAGCAAGTACTACCAAATATTTTAGTAAACCGTTTATGAGTTTGTCATCAAGACTTCCAAAACAACATCATATCCTCAAAGCTATGACAGTTAATCATATTGAACCGAGATAATAGTTCCCGTTTAGAACTAATCGTTATTTGCTCTAATTTTATATTTATAAGGCGCAATAAGAAGCTTAATTTATTTAATAGTTAAAATTATTTAATAAAATGTACCATTCCGGATATTTTGTTGAAGCGTGATAGCTATTTCTCATTTTCATAAAGTATCGTGCTAGAATTTTAGTCCTTGTTTAACGCACATGTATATGATGTAGAGCATGTAAGTGAATCTTTTATACTTCCATGTAATATAGTTCAGTAAATCTTATTTTTAATAGAACATTAAAAAATAATTTTTTTTTATTACATCGTTAAATAGTTAAGCATAAGTCTCAAGTTCCCGGCTTAGAGTTTTATATCGCATAGCCACAATAAATGTAGTAGAAATAAAGAACATAAAAACCGAATCTGTATGTTGTTTTTTAGCCAATATTGAATATTGATTTAGGATCCGTGATGTTTTGGAATAAAAAATAATCTTTTGGTAGCGATGAATATAGCGCCATTGGAATTGTTCGAAAAATCTCTTGCTGCAGTTATTCTTACCAAAATGGTACATGTGTACTATTTGCTGTATGTAAGAAGTTTAACCAGTAAAGTTGCGGAAAAAAGTAAAAAGTTTTTACATGTACATGTTGTTATGCACATGTTGAAAACGAAATCCGAAAAAGTGCGAACAATGGGGAAAGCTCGACGAACTGTAAATTTCTCGCGAGTTCGGGTGTGTCCTTCTCTATTTGTATTTTCACACGCCTCTTCATTCCTCTCTATCAAACAACGACCACGACGACGACGACGAGGACGACGACGAGGACGAGGACGACGACGACGACGACGACGACGACGACGACGACGACAACGACGACGACGATTTTGTTCAGATTAAAGTCTCTTGGCATGAAACTGCGCCTGTCCCTATCCTTTACCATTTCCATTGAGCATTTTTTGTTTTACAGGGCTACTTCACACTATCCTCTTGGTTCCTCATTTTCTTTTCTTGCGTTTCTTTTTATTATTATACTTTAGTTTGCTTTTCCATTTTTCCAATATACGCTCTATTCCTTTACGAATTTTATTAAATGTTCTATAAACGTTTCATTTTTCTGCAAGATCTTACATTTCTTTAATAAAATTTTTAATAAATTTTTGAATGCTTATTCATATTATTATTTGTTTCTTGTTCTTTTTTGTTAAATTGATACAAATTTCGTAGTTTTTATATTCGATTTTCAAACGATTTCAATATATTAGAATATATGTAACATTTG
The DNA here is from genome assembly GCA_018907245.1 of Eupristina koningsbergeri. Classification (NCBI taxonomy): domain Eukaryota; kingdom Metazoa; phylum Arthropoda; class Insecta; order Hymenoptera; family Agaonidae; genus Eupristina; species Eupristina koningsbergeri. The sequence continues at coordinate 4,804,806 of JACCHV010000008.1, read as the reverse complement.
AGAAAATTGAGTCAATAATAACGTTATTTTGCGAAGTATTTTGAATTGGATATATCCTGTTTAGAATATCATGCGTTTTAAAAAAAATGCAATCATGTTTATCTAACTGTTTGAACTTGAATTTATTTAGAATAAAAAATATACAATTTTTCATATACTTTCTTAAATTTCCAAAATATTTATAAGGCTTTCAAATGAAATATCTTAAAATAACTAGTAAGACTTCAATTTAATATGTTTTTATTATGTTGTATTCGTGTACAAAAATTTAAATAATGATATAACAGAAATAAATAGAAAAAAAATATTAATTTTTTGGAATGTTTTTATGTGTAATATCTCAAATGAATATAACAAACGTGATTTTATTGATATATTTAATCAATTTAGTAATTCGAGTATTTTAATCATGCAATGTGCATAGCTTTCAAACTTATATTTTAAAAATTGAATTGTACAATCCTGAAACGTCATTAATATATCAAATGTATTGCATGAATATTATTTGAAGCGTAAATACAACTAAAAGCAAATAATATTTACAATAAATAATAATGAAAATGAGTTTAAAAGTTGTAAGTGGCAAGAGATTTAATTTCATTCAATTAAATATAAGAGTTTCGCAGATAAATAGTTTGAAATTTAGAATTTAACTTTTGAAAACTAATGCTCTGGGAAGTTTTTGAAAAGAAAAGTTTACTTGACTTATTGATGGAGTCATGGAAAAAGCTTTCCCGGGTAATCCGAGGAGTGGATTCGCGTATATATTGCGCGTAATCCACACATTTGTACTCGCCAAATTTAATAAGCCCGCAACGTGTCAAATTTTGAATTCAAGCGCACGCTTCGGAATATTTGAATTTTGTCCAAAATTGACGAATCTCTCGTTATCAATGCTAATGTCGCGATAAGGCCGAGTGATTTTGCTCGGGACACACAAACGTAAGAGTTTGGGTCGGTTATGAATAAAACTGGCCAACGCCAGCAACGTGACTTCTTTACCTCTTCCTCCACCTCCGGATCCGTACTTCCTCGGCAATTCTTGCCGCAGCTGTTTTGGTGGTGCTGCTGGTGCTTGTTTATGGCCGGCGCGTGCACGATTCACCGAATAAAGAAGAGCGGGCGGGAGGGGGGTTTGGGGGTGGGGGTTGGGGGTTGGGGGTTGGGGGGCGAGGAGAAAGAGAAAGAGACAGAGAGAGAGAGAGTGAGAGAGAGGGGGGGAAAGGCAGAGAAATGGCGTGGCGACTGGCTGTCTGCGAGCGCAAAGGCAACCGTCTGGCCGTGTGTGTGGTGGCGCGCGTCCGTGTGGGTGAGTTCTTGGGGGCTTCTGCGCTTTCGGATACTTGTCAACAAACTACTCGTAAACTCTCGCGTGCACGGACATTCCGAGAAAATATGCGGTCGTGATAAGAAGAACGATGCGAACTGGAAAAATAGTTGCGGCTGTCACATACGTCATTCATTCCTTCTTTCCTTCTTTTCTTCTTTCCTTCTTCCCTTCTTCCCTTCCTGCTTTGGCGCCAACTGCAAAAACACGTGTTTTTCTCGTACTTCGATGGGGGGCCGAAGGGTGAACACACACGACTCCATGAAATATAGCGCGACGTTGGCAATCAATTGTGACTTGTGTCGATGTTCCATTATTCATACCGGCGAAGCTTTGGGGTTTGCTTATTTTCGTTTCTTCTTCCATTTCGGCCACTCGATATTTTTTTAATTAAGTCATTACGCATCTGACGAAAATATTGAAATAAATGGCTTTTGTAATATCGCTGTTCATCACCGTAATATAATCCGCAAGTGGCTAATCCACAATAGCTAATACCTGTGTAGCAATAAAAGCATTTTATTCGATCGTAAAGAGTGTGGATGCGGCCTGCAATCGCTGGGTTTGTACGCCTGATTACTCCAAATCTTTTCGATTATTGCTCAGGTCAGATTATTTCTTCTTCGCATTTAAATTATTTTATTCGATAAATTTCACATTGTTACTACGAATTAATAGTGCCCCAATTTATTACAAATGTTCACCTAATAATTACCAATTTCAAATATAAATTAAATAAGGTATAAAAGCCTAGATAATACAATTTACAATTTACAGCAGTTGTTAATACTATTTATAATAAATTATCTCATTTTAGCAGACAATTGTTAATGTATCCTTTATAAAAAGACCTAGATTATTTAGCTTTAAACTAAACTTTAATGTACTTTATATTTTTTACGCCGTAAACTAAGATCAAATCTTACAACGAAATTGAAAAATGGAATGGAAGGGAAAGCGCATTACAGTGAAATACTCGAGATTCGAGGAAAACTCGTCGTTATTTCCCTTTTTCCTCAAACTAACCCCGATTAAATAAACTAAACTGAATGTGTGAACGTGCGAGAAAACTAACATAGTGAAAGGGCCAGCCGTGAAAACATTTTCCTTAGGATAGACTGGTGTAGGGTATTCGGCAAGCCCTTCTGAAAACTGTATCCTTGTTTCACTTACCCTCTCGTTTATACACCCTTTCTGTTTTTTCCCTCTCTTTCGCTCTCGCTCGCCCGTAATCTTTTTCATTTGCTTGCTCTCTCCGTATTTGATAAAAAGAGAAATATTCGTTTAGGCTTGTAGTTTCTCATTGAGTTTACTAATAAAAGTGAGAAAGAGAGAGTTCCAAGTATAAGGGCAAAAAAATAAAAGGGAGAAAGAAGAAGAGAAAAAGATATAGAAACACAGATAGATAGACACAGAGATAAATTGATTATGGAAGGAATTTGAATTGCAATTCTTTTTATACTCGAATGAGTCCAAGACTTTTCATTTTGATCTTGTAAAGAATGAATAATAATCATAATTGTGTTGGCCCACAGTACTAAAGTATTTAACTTTTTCTAGATTCGTGCCGTACCGTAATACTATCGATTTCTTTATAGTATGCCATATATTTTCAAAAATAAATTTAAAACATAATAAAACTTTTTATTTGTAATTATGTTTAATCATTTTTTGGCATACCAAGCCATTGATTTGTTTTTCCTTTAAAATCCAAACTTTACTTTTCTAATAAAAATATTAGTAAGTTATATATCAATGATTAAAAGAATATTCATTAAAAATGGCATATTCAAGTAAGATTAAATATGTAATTTTAATCGTAAATTCAAATTTACAATGTGAAAAAGTCAATGACAGTTATGGAGAATAATTATTAAATATGGCACAACAAATAAATTTTATTTTGTATATAAGTATACATAAAACAATATTATAAGTTTAAATATTGACTTTTCTGATAGTCGTATCTATGTGTTCTTGAGAGAAGTATACAGTTTAATTTTTTGACATCTTAAATAATTAAGTGAAATAAAAAAAAGAATATGTACGCAGTTGATCGATTTTGTTAGAGATCATTTTAAATATTAATCATTATTATAAAAAAAAAAAACTAAAAATAATAAAGCTTTGTACATATAAATGGTTAATCAAGTATGTTAAATTAATAAAAAATTTTAAAATTACAATATTAATGAAACCTAGAAATTAGAATGCATGAAAAATATATTTATTCATTACATTTTTTTTATAACTTTGTAAATCATTCAACGTTTGTGCTTTACTTTTAAATCCTATATATTATAGGATTATTTATTTCAAGCTGGAAAATTATAATATGAAAGTTTATGGATTTTGTTCTATATTTGAGATTTAAATATACTCAATTATTATTCATTTATTTATTTTGTACATACATATTTACAATTAAAGGTGGTATATTATTTTACATAGGATTACCATAGATTCATCAATATCAATGAGATACAACAGTTACTAGTATTAAAAGTATTAACAGAAATATATTTTTATATTTATGTAATTATAAAATTAAATCTTCATGTATTTTAAATAGAATTTGATCATTGTTTATTGTAAATTGATGTACTTATGAAGTTATGAATATATTTAATAGATATTTATTATTTGTTTTAGAAATAAATAATAAGCAACATATATTTATTAGTCATATAATCGGATCAAATTTTCCCGTAAATGCTATTTAAGATTGTATATTTTATATAATGTTTCTTAAGCCATACAATGTTTATCATATTTATTTTGAATATTTAATATTCAGGTTGACGGAATTTTGTTGTATCTATTATTATTTTATCAATGGATTTTTCTGAAATATTACTAATATACTCTTGACAATGAAAGTTAAGTATTTTTATTTTAAATAGTTAAGGAAGCTTTTTAGTAATATTTTAGTAACGTATATCCTTGGCATAGATAATATAAAATATTAAATTTGAAATGCTCCATATACTTTGAGAATTGTGAACATAAACCCTCGAGTCTACATGTTTTCACATTGTTTTAATGTTTGCAAAAAAATTTTGTTTAATATATAAAATTAAAACCACCTAAAGAAATAGATATGTATTTATGTCATATATGTTTGGATATTATTCAAAGTACATTTTCCTCGAGTACAGTATATCGGAGAATTGGATTATTTTGAGTGAGGACTTTTTTAAAAAATCTTGATCCAACAGAGCTTTGAATGTGTAGAAGAGTAAACAAAGAAGTAAGAGGGAAAAGTGAATCCTCTTGACTCAATCAAAGTTACTTTGGTACTTTTCTCCTTATGCAACAGGAATTACATTCACCAAGAATCGCTCTCATTTCAATATGAAATGAGGTTCATAAATTTTCGCCTTTCATCGTTTCCGTACGTACACACGCGCCCACGTGTCTGATGTGCATATTAGAGTTTTCATTCAAAGGCTCGGGGAAGAATTTCGGGCTCTAGCAAGTGTGCAATAACTTTGGTAGCAACTGGTATTTACCATTGGTATATCATTTGGGAGTGTTCGTGCAAAAAAGCTATTAACATGCTTCCGCTCGCTTCTGCCAGTTTATGTGGGCCTATGGTCATTTTCTCTACTCGTTTTCAGAGCTGCTGGCTTTTCTTGAAAGTCACTGGGATCAAAGACCCATTACTGAAATGACCATCAAAATGAATTAGAGTTGTCCTTCACCTGTGTCATACCATTTTATACATGAGTAAGGCTTTCATACTAGGGAATTTTTTTTCTTCTTGATTAGCACCAAATGCGTCACTAATGGAAATCCATTTTCATCAAAAATTCAGACGCGAATTCAAAAATAAATAAAATGTTTAAACAGTTTACTTATTTTTGTAGGCCGCTTTTAATTTTTCTATATTCCCCAGCTGAGATAATTGCGTTTATTTAAAATTTATCGTTACTTGGTTATATTATTATTCAGATAATTATAAGGCTTTAAGTGCTTATAAAGTTATAATACAACAAATTTCCTTGGTTTTTTTTGTAAAACTATTAGTTTTAAATTGAATTAGGACATTTAAAAAGAGTCGACATGAATCCCACTACAAACATTCATTTTATATGCTCATGGAAAATTTGATCTAAATTCATATACAACTATGAATAAGACAAATTACATTTCAATTAGTGCTATGAGGATATTAAATTTAATTCTGCAGAGCCTGAAAATAAACAAATCTATTATTTAGTAATAATTTAGAGAACGTGACAGAGAAAATTAATAATTACTCCTTAATAGAATAACTAAAACAGTGCTGTCATATATTATATTATATTATATTGAAATATCCATGTGGATGTATGTTGAAAACCAGTATTAACATTTTGTTCATGATACTTTATTCATATAAAAATGATCTTATTTTTTATTTCGAATATTTAGACGATATATGGAAAGCTTAAATATTTTTGTGCGAATTAATCATTGACCGTTGCAGTTTGACTAAGAACGTACATTCGAAAACACCATAAAAGGAGGAATTATTTTATTTTTTGGCTATAATCTGCCCGCAACCCATATTCGAAATATAATATATGTGTTAATGCGCCATTGTGCGAAGAGGCATATGGGCCTGGGTACTTTCGGACAGGATGAAATACAATAAATTCCATCGCTAAAAGCATCGATCACGCCTTTAATTTTCCGCCCTTTGAGCGCGAATCACAGGCATCGGTATAAATTACAATTTCATGCGAGACAATTCGAATAAGCGGAATAAAAATGAAACCCGTCCAGAAAAGTTTAAACGCTCTTTTGTCGGGGCTGAACAGCGGTACCGGCAGTACACTGAGTACCGCGAGTACCCGAACAGTACCAACAGAACTCCAATGCGCAAAAGGGGGTAGGGGGTAGGGATGGAAGGGAACACATAAAGCCAGCCACACTTTATTAGCGTTAGGGCGTAAGGGTTATTCGGGTCCGATTCCAATTTACGTTGCCGTTGGGCTTTTCCCGTAAATGGAAAGTTTAGCTCGCGCAACTACGCGGCCGCGGCTTTTCTCGCTCGGACGATTTTCTTCGATTGAGCCTCCATCGTTTTCCGTATTCTCGAAACTTTACCGATAATTACGTGCGATAAGCTCTTGTCGAAAATTGCATAGACACAACAATAGACATGCAAAGAGCTCCTTTTAATCTGTAGCTACTCGATAATGCAAATCTATGTTATTGATCTAGCTTTTTATATACATTAACTTTGATTACTTCATCAAGTACGTCAAAATATGTGAACAATAGATATCACGATTTATTTATTATAGTCTTCATCATATTCCATATTGCGAAAGTTATGCTAATATGACACTGGTACTGAATAGAAGAATAAAAGTTTACAACAATGTTGAATATTTGATACATGGGTGAAATTAAATACGTAAGTAAAAACAAAATTTTGAATTTCAAAGCCTCGGTATTTGAAGTAAATTTAATTTGCAATTTGAACTTGTATTTCAAACTTACAGGTGCAACATCAATGGATATATTTCAAAGTACTTTAAATAGAAAAAATTAGTTGTAAATACTAGAAGTACATATCTCAAAGCTCTACTATTTGTTAAATTTCAAGTTCAAATTTCAATGAAAATTTAGAATCAATATCCAACCCTTTGAAGCACAGCCTGTTGTTACCCATCACAAAAATTCAATATACACTTTAATAAGATAAATTTATAAAATAACGTGTAAAATATAATAATAACTTTTATTACACGATCTTTTATTTTTTTATTCTGACAAATTAAAAAGCAATTACGTTTTTCTTGGTAAATATAATTAATAAATTAAATATTTTCCTCTATATAAAATAATTAATCAAAATTCATCCAAGTTTTATTTTTATTTTTACTTCAATTAAAAAATTGAATATTTTAAAAACAATTTTATTTAATAATTAAGAAATTATGTTGTATAACTTATTTAAGTAGAATGTTTTTATATATTAATAGTTATTTGGTTATAATAAGGTTATAATTACTCTAATGAATATAACTTTTTAAAGCTTATAGAATCCCACAAAACTCTATGTAACAATTTTTTAAAATAATAAGAAGTTCATAAATTGTCTACCCACACTTGAAAAAAGAGTGCTTTAAAATGAAAAAGCTTGGATATTTTAGCAATAGAATTTATCTGGAAAACATTAGTATAATACATCATTCGCTTAATATGAAGCCTTATTATTAGTGTTCCTATGAAGTTATGTAAGACAATAAAATTAGAACAATAGAATCGTCCTGATTCATAGATCCAATGAATATAAGTATAAAATATTTGTAATGTCATTTATTTTTACGTAAATATTCTTACGTAAGGACTATGAAAAAAATTATCGCAAATCTAAATATCGATCACAAAATAAATTTTAAACTTAGCTTATTTTCTTTTTTTTGATCTTTCTTGTGTTAAAAAATACAATTTTATTTCAAATAAATATCTGGCGTTGCAGCGAAACTTTTACTTAAATCAATTTAAAGTTTTATATTTAAAAGATTGAGCATCGAAGAATTATGAAGAAATCGTCTATAGACTTAATTACAGATCTGAAATTGCATTACTAGAATGAAAAATAATTTTTTGAATCTTTTCATTAGTTTCTTAAACTAAAACGAAGGGATTACGTAATAGCGTAAAAGCTTCATTTTAAAATTCAAAATTACCGGAAAAAAGTAAACCAAAATGTTGGAATAATATTCAGTATTTAATAATAATAATAATAATAATAATAATAATAAATTATTATTATTATTATAATTGAATTACATGTTGATGGTAGTGGTAGTAAATGAAGGAAAATTTGAATTTAGTGGGATGTCAGTGAAAGTGAAGTAACTTATTTTACTTTCCAACTTTTCAGGGTCCCGTCGGGGAAGTGGGTGGCGTTCGTCTGCCCCTGCAGTCCCTCCATGGCTACGGTTCCGTTTTCATGTACTCGGCCTCGACGAGTCCTGGAGGCGGCACTGGTGGAGGTCAAAGTGCGGGTACCTCCAACGAGGTAACTTTGCGCCTGCGGGAGCCCGAGGACATACCCGAGGAAGTCCTCGCAAGGCTCGAGGATACGGCGACCCTCTCCATATCGCTCCAGGGCGACGCTGTCCTCAGACTTGGGGCTGCTACTACGGGTAAGAATTTTTTGTCACCACTTTGTCCACCCACTCTTGTGTCCTCGATTTTCAGATTTTTATATCTTCAGAGCCAAAGTGTACTTTGAATTTTAATATCACATGGAATTGTCCCTTATAACATACTGCAGTTTTAAATATTAATTTTCGAACTAATTTTCAGTACTCATCCAAACTATTTATTCGAACAATTATCTTATTCTATTCATTTCCCTCAATATTACAGTTGTCTACAGAACTTGGTCATTTCATTAGTGAATTTCATCAACATTTGAGTCTGGATTGTTCATTTCATTTATAAGAGGATAAGTTTTAATAGCACTCGTGACGCATTTCTATTATCTATTTTTAAGTTTATTTTAATAACTATTAAAATATACTATAATTGGTAAAGGCGAGACTTACAATATTTAAATGTAACAGAAAGGGAACCATTTATATTCCTCCAGAAATGCGTGTCTTGTAAAACTCGTTAAAAGACACGATTAAAATTTTTATATGGCTATAAAAATTTTTACACTATTTTATTTAAGTCGGTTTCTATATAGTTGAAAATTCATACAACATAAGTACTTTAGATACATATTCTTAAATCGAGTAATTACTGTTAAATTTCTAAATTTATACGGTTAGTTTTTTTTAAAGTTCATCTAATTTTTATGTTTATAAAACTTCTTATATCTATTTTTTTTTAGTAAAATGATTAAATAAATTTCATTGTATACTAAAAAGAAGGAAATTTTTGGTGTCAATAGAATCATGAATAAGTAATATTGAAAGGTTTAAATAAAACATAAATTTTCTATTAAATTTAAAAAATTTTGTCCCATAATGATTGTACAAAATAACAATTAAATTGACTAAAATTTATAAAATAAATACAAAATCAAATATAAATGATATTTATTGTGTAAAATAATACACGCATAAAATAAGAAACATTGTATACATGAAACTGAAAATAATATTTACGTGAATTTAGACAATTGCGATATCATTTCATCGTTTTATCGTTGCTATGTGATATGTTTTACCTTTTATTTACAAAACGAAAAACCTTTTATCGAAAAATTGCATTAAAATCGTAAAAAAGAGGATTTAAGCAATGTACAGAAAGTTAAAGAAACAAACAGTAAATAATACTACTTACTATCGATGACTTTATAAAGTATACAGATTTAATTAAATTGTATAATATTTATATATATTAGATTTTAAGAAACGATAGAATTAAAATATTTCCATATGAAATCCTTTTTATTCGTACTAGTGCTAATAAATTGTATCTATATAATATTAAATACTTGGAATAGTTAAAATACTTTTTTTTATACAGTTCGATACTATTAAGGAATTTTATAACAATTTTAAATAGTATACTCAAATATTTATAATAATATATTGCAAAAATAATTTATTTATTACTTTTCAAGCTAATGCTTGCATGCAATCATTAACTACGTGCTCATGCATTTTAATTAACCACAAATCAATCACCGAATTTTAGATTATGTAGCTGGCCAAGTATAGAACAAAAGTATAGATCATGAATATTTATATGATGACATTAAACATCATAAAAAATGCCTATGTTAGAAATGAATGAAAAGAAATTATTGATAATATAATAATATAATTATATTATACAATAATACTCATCGATTTACTTTATCATAAATTTATTAGGTATTAAATAACTGAATACAAATAAATTATAATGATATTCAATATATTATTTGATTTGGTTTTATCATGTTTTTTTTACATTTTGTGTTAGTTAGAACACATAATTTATAATGATCAAGGAGAGGCTTAAAACGGCAATTAGTATTAGAAAAAAGGTCGTAATTTTGTAATAAGAGTCTGAAGATCTCCATAAATATATATCTTTCACGCCCATGTTCCGCCTTCCATCAGCAGTAGATTAAGTATATTTTTCCACTTACATAAATTTACTTTTGGATTATAAAGGGATTTATTGTCCAAGACATAATCCACATCCGTATGTTTATAACAATGATTAATTTTTATATATATTCGTTAACTCTATAAATAATAACATTTTTAAAACATAATTTTTTCAATTTTTAACATCAGTAGGAGGATGAAATTTTTTTTTATTATTCTTAACATTAGACTATAGAGACTGAGAACAAGGTATTACCATCGTGAGTGGGTAATTTCGAGAGAATCTCCAACATTTATCGTGACCAAAATTTATGGTTTTGTTTATACACCATTGATGTAAACTTCTCTTTATCATTTCAACCTATCTCTGCTCCTATTCCGTATCTTTTAGAGATCTTTAGTTTGACAAATTTAAAATTATTACTATTTTATGCGTTTTAATCATTTACAATATGAAAAATTTTTAATTTACTAGAATTTATTTGCCAATATGAATTGATTTACAAATATAAAAGTTGTTTGAAGTTACTTTGATTTTTATGGTTTAATAATTGATTCTATCAAACTTATGTGCTTGAGAAATAATTTTTATCTAAATAAATCATTACTTACATAAAAAGAAATAAAATTTAAACATTGTAACATCCTAAATAAATAGAATTTAGTTATTAAAATATAATTATATGATATTTTTTTTCGATGAGAATTTATAATTTCATATTAAATATTGAAAAATAATTTTAAAAGCATGTATCTGTTTAATGTGAGTTATACGTAAAATAAATTATTTCGTTTGGCATAAATCTTTTGCGCGATAAATCCAGAAAATTTATTAAAACATAAAAACTTTTATGTTTTATATAATATTTTTATTATTGCGTATTAAATTATTACCCTTTTTACTGTATTTTGTGTTAAATTCTATGAGATTCAAATTCACTGGAATAAAACACTTAGTACTTGTGGAGTATTTGGCATTTGTGAAGGGTAAATGATCGGTACTTTAGGTGAAATATGTGCGCGTTGGCACACGATCGAGGATTATTTGGATATCTCGCATTTCAAATGTTTCAGATTATTTATATTCAATCCGCTATCAAATGAATCATTTTGTATGAATACAGATGAAGTTGAAAAATCAAATGTGAAAGTGTGAAACACGTTCTGTGGAGTAAATCTTGAAATTAATAATGCTAAAATCAGTCATTTCATCCAGTCGAGTTCCTCGCAGATTAGTAAAGAAAAAACTATTTTTAATTTGCAACAAATTCCAATAGAGCGGGAGTACCCGAAGCTGATGTCACTTATAGATTTAAAGTTACAAGGAAGCTCAATTACGCGACGAAAGTAATTTTCTCGAGCTCTTTTATGTTTATTCTTAGAATTTTTATTCCTGTTTTTCCACCTCCTTCGGCCCCTCCACCCCCTGCCCCCCTCAATCAGTCTTGCTCTCCTTCTCGCTAATACACCTTTACTCTCGTACTCACCGCATGATTTATTGAAAGAGGTGAAGGGGCGCGAGGGGGCGAAGGCGGTAATGGGTTGTTCCTTGTATATTTCTCATTACGGTGAAAGGGGCGACGGCTTTCTCTCTCGTACTCGCGGACCCCCGCGGGCAAGATTTATCGGAGCAGTCGGTTGCGCGCGGCTTGTTATACGAGGGTTTTAGGCTTTGGCTCGCGAAAGCTCCAATGCTGCCGAAGTTGTTTGTGTTGGTGCACTCGAGTGCTCGAGGAGAATCACGGGACAAAGAGACCGAATCCGAGAGCAGCTCAGTCAAAGAGCGGGAGAGAGAGAGAGAGAGAGAGAGAGAGAGCGCGCGCGCGAGGGGCGGGAGGGGGAGAAGGACAAGGGAAAGTTGGCGAGTTCCAGAGAAACGAAGAGAGCCGAGAGATTTTAAAGAACAGAGACGAATGGGGCGATAAAGGTAACGGCGATTGATTAAGAGGGTCGTTTGTGTCGGGAAAATGCTACTTCAAACGGTTCGGCACTTACCCCTTTTTCAGCTTGCGTACGGAAAAAGAACTTTCACAAGACGATTTAGTTACGCTTACAAAATTTGTAGTGGTAACTATGACAACAGTTATCTCGATATTCGCGGCAAGCAACATTTTTAATTTTATCAACAGAGTACACCTAGTCGTGCATAATATTTTGATTCAATCAGGCACCCATCCGTGCACAAAATTAAGCTCAAAGTTGAAAGCTCAAATATCCATATCAATTTTGATTAATTTGGAATAGTTGTATCATCTGGCTGTCCCATTATTTGACTAGACCAAACTTTTACCATCTATTTGATTATGTAATCGGAATTTCCAAAATACACGTCTGTCAAAATAAACAATTAATATACGGGGCTCGCTATCTTTTAATATTATCGAAGACTCGACGCACAGCATGCAGTCACGCTAACTAAATATTTCCCCAAGCCCTCGAGTTGCTCTTGCAGCGAGGGACTTATCTTTCTGCGCTGCCATACCTTCTTGCATGCAAGCTCAACCAGCCAAACTTGGCTCAGAACGTTAATATAATGTCACCTGTTTTGAAATGAATCAGCCAAACATCTCTCTCTCTCTCTCTCTCTCTCTCTCTCTCTATTTCTCTTGAGAATTAACGGACAGAATATACACACATAATGGAGGGGGGGCTTCACTGTTTATATCTGATAAAAGCAGCTCTTGTATATCAAGACTCATCAGCGGTTAACACGTTCGGGCTGTATACTTCAAGACATTGAACTGGGTTTGTTTGCAATATCTGACAAGCTACCGGACCTTAATGAATCAACGATATTTGCTCTATCTACATTGTTTTAGCGGTTGATTCACCTTTTATTTTTTCATCCCTTGCATTAAAGATCTATAGAGTTCTTTAAAGCACTGGTGATTGTTTCGTGCAATTACGAGCGTCAGTCATCGTGTCATTTGAATTCAGTGTGATCTACTTTTAAATGCATCTGATGTTTGCCATTCTTCGTATTTCTTTTCAATTTTCTCTTCATTATCCAACGAAAAGTCATTTGATGTCATCGGAGATATTTTTGATTGTTTATTTCATTCAAAAACCCCTGCAAAGATATAAGCTCATCCGAACAAATGACATTGATACTTTTCTAAAGCTGCATCAATGCAGAGTTGTGAAAGCGACTTTTCATTCCCCATCATTTCAATTATTAAAAATGTAATTTTGATTCTAATGGTACATATGAATAAGTATAATATAAAGTCGTATATTATCCTGTTAATACATGGCATGTGCTCTGAAGGATAAAGAAAAATAAATGGCTGCAGTAACCTACACTAAATAGTGACAGAAAACAGTAAGCGCATCCGTGCAGCGTGTAACGGTAAAGTCGCAAAATTCTCTAGATCACTTTCTTTCACATCTATTTATTGTTGCGAGATGAAATAAAAATGATTCCAAGGAAAAAATGAGAAGGAGGAAGGAAAGTAGTAGGAAAGTAAGAAATAAAGTAAGGAAAGTTGAGAGATAACAGAACTTGTCACGGACGGTTAAGAGTTGTCAATGCTGCGTGTGTTCGCGAAGCCACGTGTTAGAGGCACAGTTTCATGGATGCCAAAATTGGTACAAGAGAAAAGAGGGTGTCGGGGAATAAAGGAGAAAGGGGAGAAAGGGGGGAAAGGTGTGGGTGGAGTAGAAAAGAAGTGTGGGTATAGTGTCTTGTTCCGAGAGTAGAACTGCTCCACGATTCTCCTCGGATTTCACTCGTTTTCAGAAAACATCCTGTAAAACGCGTCTGTTGTCTTGTTCTTCTTTTCGAACTTGTGGTTAGAAAGTGCGGTGCCTTTTTGTTGCGAAATGACTGCTCAACCTTTTAGTTTGACACACATCGAAATTATTACTCTTAACTTTATTTATCTTTAATGCTTTGCTATTTATGTACTTTAGGCATTATCGATACATCCATATAAAAGTTTTCAAGTATATCTTCCATCTGGTGTATCAATAGTTCGATTGCGTAGTCTACATTTCATCGTTTAGTGTTATAGTACCATTTATTAAATTTAACAAACATTTCGAGCACTTCCGTAACTCAATTGTGAACTTGTAAATAAAGCAATTATAACTCATTTTCATTATATTGATGTTTGATAATAAAATGAAGGCGAGAGTAATTATATGATGGCAGCTTGTCATTAAAATCCGTGCTAAATATTTCCGTTCAATATTTTGCCTTCTTAATACAATATTTTGCGTTAATTGCTGCGGAGGTCATTTGCAATGCGAAAATCAAAAATCCCATTTTCCATTGGGATGTGTGGAAAGAAGCATTGGTCGGCACGGTACAACATGGGCTAAATAATTTCGAAGAGGCATTAAAAAATCGTTTAGAACTTTATAGGGTGCGTAATTCAAAGTAAAGTGAATGGTAGGAATTTGAGTGGGGTGGATGGGTATATTGGGGTTGCCGGGAAGGAATCGATACACGTGTATAAATCGTCGCCCATATTTGAAAACTTTGCCTACAATTGGCGCGATTCGTGCATAAGTGCGAAAATGCAAGGGATACGATACATAGGGGCATATATCCTCGGAAACAATCCCAAAAGCATTATATCGTGTCGGTAAGTCGTAGCGGGCAGGCAGAGAGAAAGAACAGAGACACCAACACGCGCGTATATAAATTCAAGTGTTGTGCCCTGGCAATTTTAGCCCGTCGGAGGAAGAGAGGGAGGGAGAGAGAGAGAGGCAGAGAGAAAGTAAGAGAATGGCGCGTTGGAGCTAACGTCGAAAACTCGTGTAATGCCGGGCTGCAGCTCGGGTGGTAATACCATAAACCGGAAAAGAATGAAACTAAGCACGATAAAAGTATACGTGGAAAAGAGCTGGCAATAAGTCTGAAATATGTTCTGCGTTTTATTCGTACGCGCTCACGGCGATGCAATGCAATACCCACCCCCCGAACTCACCCTCACCCCCATCCCATCCCACCCCCGTTGTCCCTCTTGTCTTCTCGATTTAACTCTCTTGTTTATATACGCATGGGTACAAAAGAGTCCGGACTCGGGGAGGGTTGCTGTGGTATGTATTACGGCTGGAGATGTGTTGAAAAGTTTGCTTATTCGAGCCCTCGACCAACTTTATGTGTGGATGTGAATTTTTTTTTAGAGCCACACTTGATTGCTCGGGGAAAGAGATGCTACAGTTTAAGATGCATTAAATGGGAATTACGAAATTGGCGTAATGCCCAGATATTTTTACAACTCAATTTCCTTACCATTCTCCAACTCATTTACCTTATTGTTCAACGAATTCTTTTCTTTCCCTTAATTTATCGCGCTAACTTTATTTATTATTATTATTTAACTTATGCGAAAAACTTGTTCCGTATCAAACATGCCTTATCAACTCAAGTTTACACATTAATACTTATTAACGCAAATTCAAATTTATTTAGTTTAAGTATATTTGCAAACTATTAAAACATGCACGAATAGGCTTTGCTCTTGCTAATTAAAATATTAATGAGCGATCCGTATACTGTATGATGAAGTCTTTTTTAATCATTTTCATGAAAACGATGTGCATCTAGATTTCAGTAGTTTCGAAAAATTTGATCTTCCTGAAACAATATAAAAGATAAAGAAAATAATAAATGTCGTAAACAGAGATGAAAAATTAATTAAATTAAAGTTTTTTTAATTAAGGAGGTTTATCGCGCATTGATCATTAATGGAATTTATGTTCATTGCTGGATACACACAATGTAGAGGGAAACAAATTAGCAGAAACAGTATTGAACCTATTTTATTATTCTCTTGTCAATTGCTCGATTGCTCGACAAGAGAATAATAAAACTCAAAATGGCTGCGAATAACAACATAGTCAAACTAACTTGAATGACGAGGCAGAACTTTGCATTTACCAATACGCTTTATAACTTTGACAACGGCTACTTGTAAAACGACGACGAGTGTACTTTACTGTTTTCCTCGACAGAGTTTATCTCTGGAATGTGATTTTCTCAAATCCATTAAAATTCGATTGCTCTTTGGTTGTCACTGATGCCACTTTTTAAACAGTTGTAAAATTCGGGTTTTCCACTTTTTGCCTATTATTTAAAAGTCTTCGAGCGGGATCTTTTCTTTATGTGATCATCTGCACTTTCATCACCGCCGTTGCGTAAATGTTTTTCACTCGAACGGAGTTTCTTTGTCTTTCTATCGATAAGATACCATACCTCTTTAATAAATACGCTTTATCGAGCGTTAAGCCGTTCAGTGAGAAGAAAAAAATGTATAATAGAGCGCGTGAAACGGGGATAATCGCCAATTTTTGCTGGGCTTCCGAGTGTATACTACATTCAAGTGGCTTAGCGCACTCTTTCTCCCTTACATGAGATTTTTGCACTCCATTATCCTTAGTTACAATCGTACAAAGCAGAAGAGGGGCTTGAGGGTTGAAAAAAAAAAGAAATAAAAAAAAAAAAAAAGTAATATAGAATGGAGAAACGATGATGGAGATGAAGAAAGGAACGGGAAGATTTTCGATGTGCACACGACGTTGATTCTATTCATTATTTCCGGTTTTAATATATAGATTATTAGAAGAGATCAAATTTTTCTCGTTATACAAGCAATTGTTTTTTAAATCGGCAAATTAAAATTTTATAATTATAACTTTTAATTGAAATCTTGAATATTGATAATAGTATATACAAGGACTTGGAATCTTATTTACATAAAGAGCTATTCCAATTTTTTTTATTATCGCTTTATTTTTATTTTATTTTTTTTTGTTTTTTGTAAGAAACTTGTATTTCTCCTAAGAGTAGTAATTCAAAGATACCTTTTTTCCACTGGAGTTCTATAAAAGTTAATTTATTGATATTTAAGCTGTATACCTAATCATCCATAGTGTACTACAAATTCATTAAAATGTTTCTAATTTAAAGTTAAACAAAGGCTCTTAATCAGAATGGACTTTTTTTTTAGCGAGGAAGTATACGTGTATATATTTGAAGTATCTATAAAATAAGAAATCCTTTCCCACTGGTAAACGAACGCGCATTTTTTATCGGAATACAAAAGCAAAAGAACGAAATCGTTAAAGAGAAAGTAAGAAAAAAGAAGATAAAAGAGGGTTAAGGCCGCCTAGGTACACTGGGCACGTATACGCGCGTACATGTAACTCGCTTTCGCAGAAAACTTCACTGGTTGAAGCTTGAGCTTGCAAGCTCACTTCCAGTTTACGGTGGATTTCGAAAAAAGAGGATGGGAAAAGTAGATAGATAGATGGATGGATAGATGGATAGATGGATAGATGGATAGATGGATAGATGGATCGATAGACAGATAGATAGACAGATACTGAGCGCGAGGGAGAGGTGCACTGGCATCTCAAAGTCACGTATTTAAGAGAAGGTTAGGGGGCACGTAGTGTCGTGCGTCAACCTCAAGCCAAATACCAAGGAGGGTTAAAAGAGATAGACGATTTGCTCTGGGGCAAAGATGTAGCCAGATTAGGAGGCAGAAATCGGAGGATGATTTCGAGATGTCGAGGATGGTCGAGGACGGGGTTGAGACCTCGAGTTCGCTTCGTTAAATCCATTCAGTTTCATCGGAGTCGTCTTGCAAATTCTGCCTCGATATCCAACACCACTACACTCGCTCCTTATCAAGAGTGATTTTCAGTCTTTGTCTCATTTTCGGACATACTTACACAGACACCCGCTCGGTTTTTTCCTTTGCGCTTTTTTCGATGGTGTATTCCGTTGATTTGCGACGCTCTAACGAGCAAAATAGTTATCTCGAGCTTCGTGCCGAAATCAGGAACGCTTAATATCTGCTAAGAATTTTATATCAAATTTTTAGCTTTTCGTAAAAAGCAAGTCAGATTTTTTTAAGTAATTTCGTTTAAACTCCTGATGGGTATATAATGCTGAAGCAGATGAGCGATTGTTTTCATTTCTCTACGACTTACGAACCTCATTTCTATTTAGTTATCCCATATAATCAAATATTTTGCTTTAGCAATTATATTTTTCATGGTGCGAGGAAAAGTTTTTTCTTCTCCTTTTTATTTTTATACCACAATTTTTTTTTTAAACACTGCTCGTACGAAATTTTTTTATTTTGTTTTTACACAACGGTTTTCCACGATATAAGATTGTCAAAGTTAATATTAACCTACTTCCTTCGAGAAATTAATTGTATTTGTATATAACATTGCAGTCCTACATTTTATATTTGTTATATCTACTGAAAATAATTAAATGAAAATGTAAAAAGCACGGAAATACCATTTAATTTGATTCCTTTAGGAAAATTGTTCAACGCTTAAAAAGGCTAATTAAAGCTCCGGAAAAATGCAGACGAATTAAGAAATCTTGTCATTTTAAAGAAAGACTCGGGCGTGAAAGGTGATAAAATTTCATTGGCTCCTGGATAAAAAGAGGGGCGGGGGGCGCCGCAGGAAACGCTCGCTTGCTTGCTTCGTCAGTGAAACGAAATTATATTTGGGCGGGCGTTGATGCGTCTTCGTAATTGATAATAATCAATGTTGTTGTTCGTCGATGATGGAATTGAAAAAACAACGGAGAATTCCGCTCATCGGCAAAGTTCGCTAATTGCCATCTCGATGGGGATTGTTTTGGCCGTTGTTCCTCTTCTCGGAGCGACAGCCCATTCGTTATTATTTGGGGCTTTCTCAGGCTGATAATCCAACTGGCACACGCGCCCAATCAGGGCTTTTAACGGCTCGTGCTCGCATCTTCTAATTGAGGAATATCATTCGATCACGTTTCCCGCGCGTCGACAAAAATTTGCATGCATATCTCGTTTATATGTATGACGTGGACCGAGCACACAAGTCGATTCAATCCAATCCCCTTTCCACTTTGTATCGCAATGAAATATCGCTTTCAATTAAACACGCAAGGCATTTAGCTTAAGCAACTCAAATCCAAACAGAAAATTCGCGTTGCAAATTACTTTGTCCTGAGCAGCCAATGGATGCGTGGTTTAGAGTTGACGCCGCTCCCCAAAAGACGCAAAGGCCTTTTGTTTATTTGTCAAAACGCCTTTTTTCTCTCTATTAACCAGCCAGTGAATAATATATATATATATATAAATATTCGAATGCAGACTCACTGAAACTACAAAGACCATTATAAAACTACTCTAAATTACGTTTTTAAGAATTAGAAGTTGAAAGATTATCCTGAAACTCTTATTTGTAATACACATTTGAATAGATTTGTAATCGGCGAGGTAAAATTTCACCAAACAAAAATCCGAGCGCTTACTCGGTAAATATGAACTTTATATTATGTTTCACACATGGATAGACCTCATGTGCGTATTCACTACATACACCAAATTGATATTGTTAAAGCGATTAAATTCAAACCATCGCTGCGTATCATTGGCTACTATTCGTCCTCGAGTGCTTGCATTCAAATTATTTTCTAGTTTGCAGAATATAGAGTGGTAGAATTTCATATAATTTCATTGTAGCCCTTACAAATGAGCAGTTTTTTTAATCCATCAATTTAGATATTGAGTTACTAGTAATATTGTATATATTACTGCTCATTCAATATTTACCTATATAAATTAAATTTTCAGTAATAATCATCTACTGCACATAAAAGATAATTTCTGAAATTTTTTTTACGAAAAACGTTAAATTATATTACATGCAATTAAAAATATTAATGGGAGTTCAAAAAAATTTAATTTACTAAGAATATTAACATTTTTGTTACTGAATGTAAAAAACCTTTTTATTACGAAATTTTGTTTTTCATTGAATAATAAATTTAATAAATTCTTGAGGGTGTAATAAAAATAGTATAAAAATTGCATAATAAATATTGATTTGACAATCAATTGTTATTAAATAAGTTTCTTGTAGTTTTAATGATAAAGATGATTTAAAGTGCATGGTATTTATTTTTAATATATATTGTTGTTATATTATATTTTATTATATTATATGTATATTATAAATAATATATATTTATTAGATATATATTATTCAAAAATATATTCTTCCACAATTACGATAAAATTTATGTTCTTTAGATATTCCCTGAGCATATTTTTGTTGTTTGTTTTAAAGGTACGAAATTAACTGAAAATTGCCTCCCACATGAAATTCGGCTAATAAGCACAAGAGATTAGAGTTGAACTTTCTGGCGCAGAAGCATTGAAAGTGACCATTTGAATTGTTTATCGAAAAAGCAGCAGCGTATATAAATTTTCAAGCAGATATCTTAACATCTGGTGATGCTTGCGGAACCAAATACCAAATTCATACACACACCCTCAAACAAGGAACTGTGTATACAGGATGCAGGCATGGACGGCGACGAGCGCCACCAAATATAAACAAACACACACGTATTTTACATAAAACGTATAGAATTATCGGAATATCCGTGTGTCGAGAGGATGCACTACAAGGGAAAAGCGGGACCAGACACTAATACATCGATGAAACTACCTAAATTATGAATGCTATTTAACTTCGTGCAGATACGCATACAAGCATAACTTAGGTGCGCTTACATGTAGATTGAGTAGAGTATAAAAGGGCAGAGATAGGGATAGGGATAGGGATAGGGATAGGGATAGGGATAGGGATACGGACAGGGATAGCACGGGACTAAATTTTGATGGCCGCGTAGGCTCCCGAAGCTCGTTTACCCGATTTCGTTATACGACTTTTTCTGCATATATCTCTGGGTGATTTTGTAATGGGTTTTTGGATATTTTAAAGGGATTTAACTGCTTGTGTAGGTATGGCCAAATTGAGATTTGAAACATTTAAACGTCTACCCATCCCTATATGTATTTTATATTTTATTCGTATTCTTTATTTACGAAACCTGAAAATAATTCATTTTTTTAATGCTTATATTAGAGGATTTCAAATAAATTTAAATCGCGTACTTATATATTATTTTGACATTTAAATGGAATTATAATTTTTAGATATTTTAAATAATGACATATTCTAAAAAAGAATTAATCTTGACATTAATGTTTGGACTTCTTTAATACCATCCACAAAAGTTGACACTGAGATTACAATAACTTTTCTTCTATATATAAAACATAATTTATTTAACTAATTTTTTTTTTTAATATATTCCGACTAATTTTATATAAAACGAATCAAGAACTTGCAATTTTTATTTAACAAAGCTGAAAATTTTTTTTTAAATATATATATATTGTAAAAATTTTAAATTATTAAAAATATTTTTATTTTTTGAATATTTAAAAAATATTTAAAAAAGTACACATTTAAAAGCAATTATAGTTTAGAATATAATTTTCATATGCATGATTAAACGGTAAGCAGTCATTCGTTATAATATAACACGTTTTCCTCGTGCTCTTTTACGAAATAATTTTCGAGTCTGTGCATATTGAAGAAAAATTAAATAATATTTATTTTAACATCATGTATTTATTTTATCCCAGTTTTTCGTTTGCAAATTATCTTTTTGTGAAAAAAATAAAAAAAAATTTGAATGTTCATTGCAAATGAAGGGACATCAGTTTTAAAAAAGGACCAAAAAGTACAATTTTTTATAAGCTTTCTTTTAAAGCTTCAGCATGATTTTACTCCTTCATTAAAAGCAAAGGCGTATTAAAGAAAGAAAGAGATACAGAGAGAAAAAAGCGAAGGTTATACGCGGCAGCTGAGAAATTAGCTTGAAATATTTCCCTTGGAATTTTCTCATAAATTAAACTTTGTCGTAGCTCTCTTATAGAATATACACTTTTTTCCCGTCGAGCTTAGCAAGCTTTCCTTCGGACGATCTTTCCCCCTTTTTTTAAAACTCTTTTTTATCCTCGTAACGTACGATGTCACTTTTTCGTTGTATCACTGAGAAAAATAAAAAAAACTAGTAGTATTGCCGGTATCAGACTCAAGCTCGGGCTTTGTGTACATCGGTGAGCAATTCTTAAATTTCAAGGAAAAATATGCATCTAGATCTGGCTCAATTACATTGGATTTTAGTTGAGTCATGAAACATCACGTTATATTGACCAAGTCAAAAACTAAATGAGTTCAACTTATAGAAAAACTTAAAAAAATTTTAATAAAACGGTTCATGAGATATTCGTGAAATTGATTTATACATGTAAGAGTTATACAGAATAGAGAGAGAGAGAGAGAGAGAGAGGAAAATGAGATCAAAATGGGAGAGGCTGGAAGATTTATAATACGAAGAAATTTAACTATTACACAAGATTTACGATTTAAAGAACAATTGTATCTCTGCAGTAGGTAAATATAATTATATTTTAATCAAACAGTAAATTTAGATTTAGATTAATCTAAAATTTATATCTAGAGATTGAATTACTAAATTCCTTGATGGAATGTCATTAAATTTAATAGAAGCATTTTGAAAATATAGCTGGTACTTTAGTTCTCAAATAGATTTTTCTCCCTATGGATATTATGGGCCATTATATGATTTAGCCATCGAACTAAATGAATAATGTCGCAGATTCCTTGGGGGAATCAAATCGCCACTCTCCACTATCTCGTTGATCAGCAAAATGGCGATTCAACTCAGAAACGTATAACTTGGTTAACTCGAATTTTTTTACTAATTCTTAACAAATGTGAAATATAGTTAACAATATATGATCTTCATCCCTCCAGATAGATTTTTGCATATCGCTATATGTGCACTACCGACCAATTAGTTTTCTCCGTTACTAGTTTCCATCTCATCTCTATCTTTGTGGATATTATTTCATTGTTTAAAGTTTTTAAATCTCAGTAACGTTTATTTTGATATGAATATTTTTATCAATTTTATATTTAAAATATTGTTTAAAATATTAGTAATGATTACGACAGTCAACGTCAAATTCTGTTAATTTTTCATAAAGAATATCGATAACATAAATAATATTCATATATAGTAATAAATGGTGATACGATGAAATTATAATTTATTCATAAATATCAAATTAATGATTCTTCAACATTTACCAAACACCAGAGAAATCATATGGAGTATAGTAATTTAATAATACATAAATATTTCAGTTTTTAATTTACCTGTACATGAAACATTTATAGTTCGTATCGGGTTTTGTATAAAAAAATTTATATATTTTTTATGATCTTTTGCATTTACAAAGAGGTGCAATGTATTGTAGTATTTAATATGATTAACTAAAAATCGTTATAGAGATAATGAACAACAAAACTGTCTATTTCAAATCAGAAGAGCAATGAAAATTTTTCATTAAGGCTAATTATTATCAATTAACTCAATGGTGATTCAATAGTATGACATAATTGAATTATAAGTATTCAGCGTCAAAACTAAACGGACTGAGAGTTTAGATTTAAACGAAATAGGAAACTCGGAAAGTTGGAATTTTGTCGTAAAAAACTACGAGAAGAATTTCATAGATAAGCAAAGATATTGTCAGCGAGTGAGAGAGGAATCGATGAAAGCCGTAGTAACTGAAACAGTAATGCTAGTAATCTACATGGATTGTCAACGGATTAACCAATGGTATTAAATCGACAAGGGAGTCATTAATGAAAACGGGCGAAAAAGACCAATAGAAATAAAAGAGTTGAAGAAAATGAGGTTAATCGACCGGCCAGCTAGGGTTATTGGGCAAACGAATACTTGGTATTGTTATTGTTGGTTTAGAGTCGGAGAATTAACGAATCGTGACAGTGACCGTAGTAACGTAATCCAATACACTATATCTTTGTCTTTCTCAACAATAAATAGATGAGTGTATTAAGTATATTAATAGCGTAATTAAGTGTGTATTATGTCACAAAGTAAATGAAATGTATCGAGTCGACATGGGAAGACAATGTAGAAATCTCTATGGTCCTATCTCGTTATCTATCCGCAAAATTATAAAAGTAATAAAAAGTATTTTTATAATTAATTTAGGTATTCTTAAATTATTCATCAAAATTCTAAAGATAAATGTGCGTGGACAGGAAGGTCGAATTGAAAGAGTAGTAGAAGAAAGATTGTGATTCTTCAATGTGAATGTGAAACAATACTGATAGATTGTGAATTAGTGAGAGAATCCATGGCAAAAGAGAACTATTCGAGTGATTCGGAAAGGACAACGGTTTTGCCACTTTTTAAATGGACTATTTGTCGAGAAACTCCCAACTGAATGGAACGAAGTGCCTCCTGTGTACGACGTGCTCTCGAAGAATTAAGCGACATACAAGCTATTTTCGCGTGAGAGTACTGGCGAATTTTCGATAATAGACCAGCTTCAGTATCTCGGGTACATTGCGCAAACAGTATCATAACGAGAGCTCACTATTTCCGTTAATGAAGTTGGGGCTTTACATGGACTATTTAACAACCATAGTTTCTTCTCTCCTATTGGCTCGGACTCGGATGGAAATGAAAATACCGACGATTTAAATTTACGATATTTTCTGTCACTTTTACTCAATTAGTCAACTTGCTTAGCTTCAGAGAAACCTATATCTTATTCAACAGTAGTTACCTTGTCTACTGTTCATTCGATAAATACTAATGTAGGAAAATACTATTTTCGAAAAGTCGAAATAATTTTATTATTCCTTTTATTTTTCTCCCTCTCTTTTTAATTAAATATCTCATTATGCACTTTCGCTTTACAATACATTCAATAAGTTTAATGTTGGAATTTTATTTCATTTTTAAGCAAATTTACTTAGTCATCGTAATTTTAGATAAGCAAAATTGAGTGTTAAAAACTTTTATAATGTTTAAATGCTGCATTAATAAAAATTAGTAATAAAAGATAAAAACGTTACTATTAATTTTGAACAAGTTTATATTAAATGATTAATATTAATTATAAAGTGGCGAACTGCAATTAGTCATATGCTTCAGAGTTATTTTGAACAAATTACTTTAAAAAAAAAATAGATATTAAAACCTTTCATTAAAACTGATATTAATTCCAAACAATTATTTTTACCTCACTAATATGTATTATATATATTAGAAGTTAATTTTTTGAATTACTTGAATAAACTAGAAAACATTAATTACTAACATTTAATAAAAATTTTAGATGAAATGACTGTCATTTTAACGTAAAGATCTAAATACTGTAGAAGCCTACAAATTTTTTCATTAAATCATTAATTTTCGTTTCCATTGTAAAGATGTATGTTACTTAACGATACATTGTCACGTTAAAGAGATAAGTTTGAAGAAAAAAGGAATTTAGCAGGAAAATAACGGAGTAGATATTCAAAAGTTTCAATGAAGGTGGTAAATTTTGAAGTGACCCTGAAATAATACACGTCTATCACTTACCTCTGCTTTGTATATTAATAAAGAGACATCAAGATATACGGGAGGAAATGATGAATAAAACAGATATCGGAAAGGAGAAGGAGAAGGAGATAACAGGTGAGGCAGAGGCTAAGCACATATTTATCCTGGGCTTACCGGAATATTGGGGGCACATAGTAGACAGGGATACTAATATACTCTTGGGTGCTTTTAGACCATACAAGGCTTTGTGATATACTCCAGGTACTTATCGATATACGCAAGGTCCGGCCTTCAAACCCTTATTTGGAATCTTCAATCGGTTAAATACGCTGTCTGACCATCCCCCTTGATTTCATAAGAATTACTCGAAATCTACCTGTCTAATTACTTTTTATACTTGCCCTACTTTATAATCCATCGTAAAATAAATACAATATCAATTCATTTTCGATACTTCATTTACAAAGAATTCTATTTAAAGTATACAGAGCAAGATTTCTAAGGAATTACGTTCTACTACCTATACCTTTTAAAATCATTTATTCATCGGTACATTGTCAATTTCAGCATTGATAAACTATCTATATAGAAAATAAGTTATTGTTTGAATATATTTTTAATGTCTTTTTAAGCAATGCTTACCTGTGAAATTATAAATTTTGGCATATTTGTTGTTTTCAATAGTTTTAAATATAATATTAAATTAAGTTCTCTTGATTCGTATTAATATTGAAAGCACATTTACTTTGAAACAAAATTATTATAAAGTAAGAAACTAATTTAAAATAATGAATCGACATCATAGTGTAAACCATTACGTATAATGTATGTACACTTTGTCTAAATTTATACAATAACAATATATATTGCATTTACTCAAGTTTTCAATTTAGTAGTATTTATATTAAGTATTTATAATTTACAGTATGAATATATCGATATCATATAAGAAATTATGGTAGTGAAAAAAATAAATATACAGATTTAAAAAATTTAAAGCCAAAATATCGTAAAAAATATTAATCGAGAGAAGGATAGTTAATAAAACTTTGCTATCATTCAGAATTAAACCTTCATATTTTCAATTTCATCGATTGTAAATTTCAAAAGTTATTCATAAGTTTATTTATGTCGTTCGTTACATTTCCGTGGTTTTCTTGTCTGTATAAAGCTAGCGACCAGCAAATTGATTTAATATTAACTTAAATCGGTAGGAAAGTTCTTTGAAGAACTTACCAAACTAAAAGTATAGTCTAACTCACTCACTCTCTCTCTCTGTCTCTCTCTCTCTCTCTCTCTCTCTCTCTCTCTCTCTCTATAACTCGTCTGCTGATATACTTCCGTGACAAATAAATGAAGAAAAAAAAAAGAAAAACAAACGATGAAGCGTTATGTTCTAACATTGATCTTTACTTAGAGAGTTTTCATTTATATTGTCGTTGATTCAGAGTGTACAGTATCAATTGTAAAGCTTATTTTGAAAACTACATAAATCAATTGTAGTTTAATGCTAAAAATAAAACGCACGCTATATATAAAATAAAATGTTGTAATTGAAACATTTTTATGATTTACTATTATATTAAAGAAATGCTTGCTTATAAAATTTAAACTTAAAATAAAACTGTACATGAAAAAGAAATGCAGAACAATATTCTTAATTATATTAAAAGTTTGCTTAGATAAAAACAGATTTTGTTATGAAACAAAATATATTTAAAAAAAAAACGTAATCATGACACAAAAATGAATGACTTTAAAATTAAAGTAATGCTTTAATTGTTCAATGTATATATATATGTATGTATGTATGTATGTATGGATTTTTCGAAATCAGAACAGTTGGGCTTAGAAAATCAACTTCGGCTAGATCCGTTAGTAGACACGTAAATCCAGGCCCAAAAAGACAGTTCTATTGTGTATAGAGGGCGATGTACTCGGCTTGAAATACCGACGCATGTTATAAAGAACATGATAATGCAGACCTACATGTGACAAAACATGTTCAGTGAGAATTTCGACTATACACTTGGACACCATTGACAGAAAACAGAACTAATCAATACCAATTCTAGATATAACAATTTACAGACACCTAATAAGCGAATGAGAGAAATTCTGCGACACAATTCAAATCCTCTAAAATAACATGGATAATGTTTTGTGAGATGATGGCATCAGCGTCACTGAAAAGAAAAACAGACTAATCTAAAGATCTGTGAAATCTATACGCTAGAATTTTTAAACAGCATATTATATTAAGTTTATTGATATCAAATACATTAATTTTGTTGCTCGTTGTTATTCAATTAATATTTAATGAAAAAAATCATATATGAAAAACAAAGTTTCTTAAATTACTGAGAGAGATCATTTACAATATACTTTGCATTTTTAAAAACAAAATTATAATTTACTTTGTGATTATGAATCGCAATTGAGTTTGAATCATGAATAAATGTTAAGATTTATATAATGTTTTAATGTAGTAATATAGAAAAAATATGTAACCTGTTGTAGGTAGGAGACCTTTTACTCGTTTTACAATTACTACTGTATAAAATTGTACTTATTTTAATCTTGATAATGGATTATCCTTTTTGGAGTAATCAACATTGAATAATTTATAATAAAACTGATATTAAACATTAAATTGCGACAGTTGTTTATTATAATGAGACAGGTTTACAATTACAAAATGACATTGTTTACATAATCTAAAATACATTACTAATATTATATTTCCAGTTCACTCTTATAAAATACATGGAAAATGGATAAAACTTTATTTTTATTCTTATTGTAAAAAAAGTAATAATAAATGTCCAAATAATGAACGATTGCCTAACTTTTTTACTTAACTTTTTAAGTTTTACGAAAAAGAAGAGATCGGGCTTGCGCAGCAAATATGTATTTCATAAATTTTTCAATCTTTCGCGCTTAATCCCGCAAATGGATCTCGATTTCACTTCCTATTCAATGAGATCCTTCCCTTTCTACTTCTCTGTTTGTCTCTTTTCCGAACTCTCCTTCGGTTCTCTATAACTAATGTTTTAGTCGCTCTAGTGCCGAGTCAATATTGAGAACCACATGACGAAATGAGAAGCGGATAAGTCAAGCACAAGAAGTAGGAATGAAAGATGAAAGCAAGAGAGATAGAGGAAGGGTAGAGGAGAGAGAAACAGAGAATATTATCCGCTTGTGCAGTTTCGATATTGAATCTTGTCATCCAAGAGATCTGTGCCAAGTTAGAAGGCGTTGGTGAACTTGGATTAAAAGTCAATGTATCTACGGTTCGCATCTTCAGCGACGTATTTCTCACTGAACTACCCATTCATGCTTAAAATATTTGTTTAATATTAAATTTGATATTAAATATCGAAAAACTGTATTTTTCATTTATATTTCTAATTATTGTAATTATTTTTTAAAAAATTTCATTATTCATACTAGGTTGAACATGAACTTGTATCAACACATTTAAATAAGTAAATAGGACAATTTAATTGCGGTTATGTGCAATTTAAAAAATACTCAGGATTTATTATAGATTGGTTTGGATTCTATACATAGTATTGTAGTTTTATTTGACTATAATTATGGTATGTAATAATAATTTGATAAATTTTCAATGCCCACATGTGGTATACTTTCCAGTTTACAGTTTTAAATTTTGTTTACTCGTTACTTTTTAAGTTAACGCACAGTATACTATGGTTATGTTAAAATATTTAATTTAAACTTGTTTGAAAATTTCAATAAATACCAAAGCATTATATTCCGTGAAATTATAAATAAATTTAGATAAAAAAAGCATTTTACCAGCTAGCTATAGATCTTCAGAACAGGTGTTTAAGGGTCTGAGAAGGGTAAATATGAAGAGCAAGTTTATGTTTCACTAGGAATAAAATATGATCGAAACGGCTGAAACTTAGATAATGATACCAACATCCATATCAGTGTTTTAAAGAGAGACTAACGCAACAAACTTTGGCCAACGTTTAAACTTCACTTTGCCCTACGCCCTTTTCTTCCCCTGCAGATGCTGCTGCATTGGCATTAACCACACACACCCACCGCACCCACATTTACAGGCGTTAGTCTACCATTTGAATTCGCGTTACGACTCAAGCAGAAGCTACCCTCGGAAAATACCAAAAGTCCAAACTCCTGGGGGATGTACACTGGAGGGCGGGAGGGAGGGGGGTATAAGCACCTAACGAGGCTTAATCAAGCCAATAGCGCGATGCCAAACACGCAACACCGCGTCCCGATGCGAGCAAAGTAAAATTAAAAATTTAAAAATTGAAAAAAAGCCAAGGCAAATACCGGATGAAAAAATAGCGACAATTTCGATTTTCTCGTTTCCACCGCTAGACCTGGGAGTACATACAACAAATCATACTAATGAGGATTTATTCCCACTCGGCTGGCATTCGTTCCGTTCCTATGGTTATAAACTAAAGTAGAACTACGTTGCAACAATGAATAGTTAGTATTTTATCGACAGTCTCGTATATATTTCCGGTTATTTATTTCACTCTTTGTTTCCTACTTTCTTTTACTCTTTTATTTTTATAGTTTACCTTTTACCTTCATTCATACTATTTACCATTTACTCTCTCTCTCTCTCTCTCTCTCTCTCTATCTATATATCTATTTATTCTATATTTTTATTTTTTTTTACATCCTGGCTTATTCCAAATAAATAAATGGGAAATTTTCAATTAACGAAAAATCAACATTGAAAATAATAGTCTAATCTTCTTTTATATAATACTATCATAAATTCTATAATATATAATCAAATGATTGTCGTATTTAACAAATTAATAGAATAAAATATTGTATTATTAGTAGGTTTTACAATAGATTAACATACAATATTTTAATTGAATTTATACAGAAATACAAATATGTCAATATCTGCCTAATAGTCCTTTTCGAATTCCTCTACACTCAGTTTTAAAGATTTTTGATCTTTTATTTTCTCATTAAGTTATTATTTATATCACGAAAAAAATAAAAATATGCAATTTTGCTAGTTAGTAATATTTTCGATAAAAACATTTGGCATGCAAGCATATTTTTATTTTTATTATTTATTTATTTTTTTTTTTTATTTCCCAGCATAGGAATAGTCTGGTATTCAATTTGACTATGCAATTTTTAAATTTTCTGTATTTTACGAGATTCAACTTTCATTACTAGTAATTATTTTCATTTTTCGAATGTGCACTTATAAAATGCAAATCCTTGAATGAAACTATAAAAACTTATTTGATAAAACTCCACTCATACGTAAATTATATTAGATATTTTTTGAGAAGTACAAATTTAATTTTCATTAGTTAATATTCCGTATTATTAAGCTGTATGTATTGAATTAATTTTTAAAATTTCGTCTTAATTATTCAAAAGAATAACAAATTTATTAATTTTAGATAAGATGAGTAAAATTGGTGACTTACGATCTCACTTCTTTTTATACGGAATAAAAGCAACATTATTTTAAAAGCAGTATTGCACTAAAAAAATTTATTTATTAGTCAGAAAATGAATTTGCTTTTAGTAAAAATGAGTATTCGAAGAATAATATGGTGGAGTTTTATGTATAAAATTTTTTTAATGTACAATCATGTAAGCTGTAGCGGCATGGATAAAAGAAAAATCAAATTGAATATTTTACAAAAGCCTTCATATCTCAGATGCTTCTCGTAGGTTAATCTTTTTTTTCTATTTAAAAAATGCGTTGGATCGACTGAAAATTGGTATGCGAGTTACGAGAACAAAAATTACTTAAAAGAGAGAAAAGCGATTTGAGTAATTTTCTGAAGTAGAGACTTTGATAACATTCATGCGCATGCCCGAAGCGTGTCAGCTTTAGTAGCTTTAGTCAGGGCACATTTCTCGAATATTTATACCAGGGAAAGCTGTAACGGGAAATGTGCTCTAGGTATCCTCTCTACGAGTAAGAAAATGTAAAAGAGTTTAACAAAGAGATTGCGAAGGACAAGCAAATGTATTTTTTTAAACGATAAATTGCCTGTCTTCTATCGTACCATCAAAATTCTAACCAAAAAAATGTGGAAAAAGGGATGAACAGTAAGTTAAATATGTGGAAATGAAAAAAAAAAGAAAAAAGGATCAGAAAATAAAACGTATTTACCTGCCTGTGCGTAGCTATGTAGATGCTCCTCGATAAGAGAAAATATTGCGCAAATATACTTTTCCAAGTTGTGCGTAACAATGTAACAGTGAA
Organism: Eupristina koningsbergeri; assembly: GCA_018907245.1. Taxonomy (NCBI): domain Eukaryota; kingdom Metazoa; phylum Arthropoda; class Insecta; order Hymenoptera; family Agaonidae; genus Eupristina; species Eupristina koningsbergeri. Next base: position 4,772,887 of record JACCHV010000008.1, on the reverse strand, counting down.
AAGCAATGTTCCGCATTATAAATGGACTGATTAATTAAAAAATGCAACGTACTTTACATGAAAAATATAACTTTTTTCAGCCTTGAATGTAACCGCGAATTACATTACGAGAAATAAAAGTTGTTGCTTTGTTATTCATACATTCAATCATTGGTATATTGGCTTACTTGTAATAGTTTCTACTTTTTATAAATAAATTATAATTATATTCGAATTTCTATGAGTAACGAATTTAACTATACATCTCGTACAATAATATTTAATTACAGTGACGCATCCAAAATAAAAAAAATATCAATGAAATGCTGAAATATAATTAGGAGTATCCTTTATTCTATTGTACTACTCGTGAGGTATTTGTTTTTTTTTTTTTTTTTCAAATATACATATTAAAAATATTTCTTTATTCTCTTACGCCTTAAAAAATTGTCTAAATTCTAGTACTATAAAAACTAATTTTACGATCAGCACTATTAATGAACAATTTTTTTTAATTTTTCAAATAGCTGTATATAATAGGTGCCAATTAAATTAAATTTTTTTTATATTCTTAGAAATACGTTTTAGTTCAAGTACATTCTAAATTTAAATATATCTTTTTCATATTTTCAAATACAATCTCTATGTAATCGTAAAATGCCATCCTATTTGTAGTAAAAGCTGAATATATATATATCTATTTCTAGTAACCGAGTGCACAAATTACTTGATGGTGTAAAACGATGTGCAGGTCAAGACAATCGTTTGAATAATCGACAATCATCAGTCAATTGTGTATAAATGTTTGCATTCATTCCTGATTATCGATTGCGGAATATAGCCTTAAATAGAAAGTATTAATGATGTTGGTACGATCATTTTTAGTGATATTGATTATGACCTGTCACAGGATGATAGCATTATTTTTATATTTTGAGAGTTTAATCAATCAATTCTTTCCGTTGTGCTTAATATTTTTGTATTTACCGTTATAAACTTATGTATCCAATTACATGTGTCTAAATGTACATTTATAAAAAAAAAACACTTACTAAATTAAAAAATTAAAATTATTATTAAATAATGCAGTTATTATCGATTCAAATGTTAAATAAGATCATGAAATATTCATAAAAATGTTTAATATTATACTGCAGTCTTTTATATTGATTTGTGTATATTTTAGTATTCTTACAAAAAAATCAAAGTCTTTCAATATAAATTAGAGTGATGTTCTCAAAGATAAACAGTATTTAAAATTTGTAAATAAAGTCTATAATTTTTTAATATTAATGTAACATATTAGTTTAAAAAATACACAGTATTGATTTTTTTATCATTTGAAGATTTTTTCTAAATTATATTTTTCAGCAATAGTAACAATATACAAAGCAGGAAATATGTTTTTTAAAAAAATATACTTATAAAAATATAACATCTACATCAAATGATAAAAAGTTATGAGTTATTTTAAATAATCATGATGAATGATTGATCTTATTTTGACAATAAGAAATGCATCATTTATCATAATATAATTAGTTGCAATGCAAGTGTTGAGACTGGTCTTATATAATTTTTATTATATTTATTGTATTATCAAAATAAATAAATGAATATAATTAAAAAGTACTGATTATGGGACGATTAGACAGACCCAATTTTTCAACGTAAATTCTTAAATTTGAATATGAATCAATACACATATTGACATCGTTTTGAGAAATTCATCAATTGATAGATGAAAAAAACAAGTGCACGAAGTAAAATATCTGTGTAATGGTATATAGTTCGACATTGACAAATTGATCATCTCATTTCCATTTTCACGATTAAAATCTTATGAATGTTATCAGCGTGTTAAAGTTTATTTGAGAAAAAATACCTCTTCAAGAAATTAGAAAGAGGAAACGATGATGCGTAAAGTTAGAAAAACGTTTTAAGAAAACTTTAATAAATATAAATGTATTGGGTATTTGAGGCTCCTTAATTAATTTATTATAAAATATTTATATTTTCCTATCCATAAAATATATTAAATTTTTAAAAAGCTTTATACACAAGAAGTCACTATTCCACTAAATTTTATTTTTATCATTTTTAAATTTTATTATTTTGATTCTCGTATAACTTTAATATAGTATCAGATGTTTAAATTCGTTTACAATTCTGAAAAATATATCGTATATTGTTTTTATTACATATCACCGTCTAGATGTTTTAATGAGTTTGAAGTTAAGTGGATAAAAATTGCTAAATAAAGATTAGTGTTTAAATACTCCATGTCTACATTATAAATACTTCTTAATAAATACTATGTCGAAATATAGTACAAGACACTTTAATAATAAAGGTAGAGGGTATTTTTTCCCTTTTTTTTCAGAACGGAAAATAAGTGTATACTTCCTATTAGCCATAATACGTATTTATTGAATAAAAGTGAATTGAATAGATTACAAAAATTGAAACAGATAGCCCCCGTGTAATCCAGGTAAAGGTGGTGGGAGCGAATTAGAAGGTATCGCGATCGCGGCAAACCGGCCCGGCAAAATTGCGATGTCTTCCTCGATAATCTGCCGGAAAAGCGCATTGGATTCGTGGGGTGACGCGTCGGCGGGAGGGGGGGGAGGCAGCGGATTCGAGCGAGGAAGGGTCGAAGATATCGAGATAATGAGTTGGGCTTATGTCGGGCACAAAGGCGGGGGCGGAAGGGGGTTGGACGGGGTTGGACGGGGGTGGGGTTGTGCACACAGGCGCCGATCCTCCCAGGGACTTTCCTAACGCGACACTTGCGTTCTACGGCTTAACTTTCATAATACCACGAGCAAGAGACTGCAATATGGAAGATACGGGCGACTTAATATAATTTGCATATCGTCACCCCCGCGGTTAGCGAGGACTCGTGGCTTGGTTCCTTATTATACGGGCATGGATACCGACTGGCTGTTGTCCTTTTTTCCCTTCCTCCTATTTTTCTTCGAGAGAGCTACTTTCACTTTTTTTATGCGCCTTCCTTCATTCAAATTCTCCTGGTTGCCATAAGTCCAGGAAGGATCACTCGACTATACTCTTTGTGATGCTGCATCGAGTACGAGGCCCAGCCAAAAACGGTAATATATTCTTCCTGCATATATTTACCTATATTACCAGGGAGATTATCCTTGCACTACTGATATCTGATAATATTTTAAGGAACTTGAACGGCCTTCCTGTATTTTTAAATCAACTTAATCAATAGAGCTTTTCTAATGAGGAAGCGCACTTTCAACCAATTTCAGTCTTCACTCATATCTATAATTTCAATTTTATGGAACGATTTATTGCGTTTGAATATTATTAATGACCGTATCATTTGCTCATTCAATATAAAAAAATTTTACCCTAACAATTTATGTACCTTTGTTCATTAAATCATAAACAATAATCTGTGGAAATAAACAATCAATTAGTTAAATTTACAATTTCTTCGTTGTTTGGAGTAGATCATTATTAATATTTATGTATGGAAAACAGTTGTGATTTAAAATATATCCGTAAATTATTATCAAGAAATATTCAAAAACATATGATGGTTCATCAAATATATGGGTAATTCCAATTTTCCAGAAATATTGTAATATTCGAATTTCAAATTCGACCAATGTAGATTCGTATCGTGGACATATTCTGAAATCGTATATACCTAGTAAATATGTAAATTTTTGTTACACTGTTCAATTTAAACTATTTTACATCACAGAATAATCAATATTACTTATATCTAGTAATAATAATTTCTGTGTATTGATCAATACTTTTTAATAATCATTGTTGTAAATTTCATAAAACTGTTGATGTTTATTAATTGAGATAAAAACAATGTTTTTTGTTTTATTGGTTCATTTCATTTTTTATTTAATTACATTTTGTTTTAAATAATAGATTTAGCAATAAAATTTAGAAAGAAATATTAAGTACATAAATATTACCATATTTATGTACTTAATATTAAATCAAAACATTTGCTTTGAAATATTTTCAAGTAATTATCACCGTTAATAGTTATAACTAAAATAAAAATTCAATTTGCGGAATTTTTAATATTATTTTTCAATCACGTTTTATTAATTTTCTAATGTCATAAAAATTTTGTAGGACATATTATTTTTAAATTTTAATTTAAAAATCATTTATTTATTAGAATCATTATTTTTTCGGTCACTTGGATAAAGGAATCTCATTTTTTTTTATAAATATATTTAACATAATTTAAAATTCTTTAATTACTTTTCATTAAAAGCAATTATTAGTATAAATAGATATTTGTAAAAATGTTTTACTACAAATTATATACAAACGTTACGAAAGCTACTTACATGAATATAAACGGTAGTACTCAAAGCAATTCAACGAAGCAAAATTATTGAAGTAGACAAGATAATAAGGTATAAGCGAAAGTAATACATAAAAAATTCATGATATTTATGTATTTATTAATAGTAAAATAAATAGCAATTTATAAATATTCAATTGTTTCATACATATATTTGTGTTTCAATGTTTATTAATAGTTACGAAACTAATGTGTGTAACATTCATCATATACTTTTATATGGGTTTTCAGAAATTAAGTAGAATTGTTAAAGTTTTTTAATATTAATTGATATTAATATTATGTTTAGAGAATCTGTATATAAGTATTTATATTTTTAGCTTTGACTTTTGCGGAATTGAATAATGCACAATTGATAACTGTTGTATAAAATTATGTATGATGGTTATTTTTCTTAATCACTCAAGAGCCATTACATCATAAAATTATTACCTAAATAAATTAGTATCGATAATTTTGCACTGCCCTAATATTTTTACTGCAGTCTCATCCACTTTAACGTAATGAAATTCATTTCTCATTGATTGTTGTATCGCAGCCGATGCAATTGTGATAGGAACCGTAGCAAACATCGTTTCCAAAGCAATAAGGTAAGTGATATTTGTCCACGTCGGCAGTCGATAGTAATTTAGTCTTTCGGCATAACTTCGTATCTACAACGAAGTAGTCAATTACCTTGCCTTTCTTACCTTTATATACCCAATAAAGTATCTGTAGACTCATCTGTTTTCATCTCCGAGTTTTCCACTTCGATATTCCGTCATTTTCTCTCAAGGATGCATACTATCTCTCGCAAACCATTACTTTCACCCCGTCATGTTTTTTTCTTCTTCATTCTTCTTTTTGCCTTCATTTTTTTCTTCTTCATTTTCTAAGCCACGCTGTCTGGTAGACTAACAGCAATCAGCACTCGTCCATATACATTCAGAAAATTAATATCTCAGGGGTTTGGCAACTTCGTAAACGCGTCGAATGTGCTTAAACCTATCAAATGTCCCTAGGACTTGATCTTTCATTACTCTTATGCTTTTTATCTAGCTGTCATCATGGGAAATAATGCTCGAAAATATTGCACCCAATTATTTAATGTGAATTAGACGAATGAAATGTCAACTTAAATAATTATAATACTATTATATATTTCACAACAGTTAAGAAGTTTTGTATTAATGAAAAAATTAAGGCCAAATAAATATATATGAATTGTACAAATATTGAATTATTTTTAAAAGGTATATCCCGCTTATGTTTTGCGAACCATTTCGACAATATGTTACCAGTCACAACAAGCTATTAATGATTTATAAAAAAAAACAAAAATACATGTAACCAAAGATACAAGATACATATATAAATGCAACACATATAACCATATAAAAAGATACTAAAAAAGTTACCTAATGACAATAGGTAGAAAAATCCGATAACATAACCATTATCGTAATGTTACAATTAGTCAACTGAAAACAGTATCAGTGTCAAGGCGTATTTACATATATAAATTTAAATGCTCAAAGACCTCTTGAATGTTTATTTAAACTCTGTATTTCGAATCAAAATTGTCTATCAGCCTGTTTATTATATTCATATTTATATGTCAGTATAATGTTCATGAAATAATTCTTTTTTAACGTGTTTATAATTTTGAAATTTTAACTAATCGATTTAGCGATTGCAGTTTTATGCATTATCTATAATTTCAATATTGTTAATGTTATACAAGTTTTAAATTTTTGTTAACAAAGCTTTAAATATAATTAGTAGAAACATCTATGAACTAATTTTAAGCAATATTACCTACGAACTATTTCTAAATAGAAATTTAACTTAAAATTTAATTTTATATTAAAATAATTTGTTTGTACAAAACAATATATTGTAAAATAAAAACAACAAAGGAAAGAAAACCTAGTATTAAAAAAATAATAGAGAAAAATGGATTTGATAAAAAAAATTAAAAGTGAGTAGGCTATTTAATGAAGAAGGAAGGAAAGTGGTAAGAATGGCGAATACTCATTTGCATTAAAATTTTTGCTAAAACGAGATGAAGCAACTCTACTGTCTCTTATGCTTTGCTTATTAGCATATTTAACAAACCCTGGTTGATGCGATGTGATGAAAAACCCGATGACGAATGACGCGATATAGTAACTAATACAACCCCACTTACACCTCTCTCTTTTACTCTCAATAAATATACATGGATGAAACATGTAATTAAAAATTAATTTTATATAATTTTAATGTGGATGGGGATTACATAGTCTAATAGTAGAAGAGTAATGGAAATAAAAATGTGGATAAACAAATAGAAAGACGAAAAATTGCGAGAAAAGAACAAATGGAAAGAAGAGCGTTAATTTTTCAGTAAAACAAGACATGTATATACACGTTTTTCCTGAATTAGTATACACGGGTTTTCAGTATTCGTGTACATTATTTGAGTGATATCATGCTTCAGTACCGGAAATTAACTTTAGGAATATTCCAAACATTTCTTTTTCTCTGTCTACTTGTCCGACTGTCTGTCGCCTCTTTTTCTTTTCATCTAGAAGTTGGAGTATAAAAATTAAATAATGCGTACATTCTTTGACTTCTCCTGGGGGTATATATGTGTCACTTTATCTTGTACTTCTTAAGTCATTGTCTTTTTTACTTGTACTTAATGTCAATGATCTGAACTTATAATGAAGCCACATGCTGTTTAAATTATGAATTTATTAATACAACTAAATTATTTTTTTCTTCATAAATGTTTATTTGACTGAATGATGACATTCAGTTAATTTTTGATATTTGAATTATAAAAAACTATAAAACATGTATTATGTGAGATATTAATTCACTAATGAAATATCTATAATTATAAATATTATTTCAAATCTAAAATCTTTCAATCAAATATACTGTAGTTGTTACACTTGAATAGAACATCATGTAAATACCTAATTTTTTTAATTCAAAATATTATTTTTCAAAATAATTTATTGCCTTTTCATGTAACTATTTTTGATTGATCATATCCTGTTTATTCTACTTATTAATATACCTTACAGAAATGTTTAAACAAATTTGATAGTATATATTTGAAAAAGTATTTGTAAATAATGAAAGTCCTTTTTTATGAGTAACAGCATATATATCCACAAAAAGTGTATAGAGACAAAATTAGCTAACTAAAAATTTACTTTAATTTTCCTTAATTTACTCTAACCTATTATTAAATATTATTTTCTAATTTCTCCTGAACGTTAGAGATAATTTTGAACTTTATTGCAATTTTCTTAATAATATTAAACTAATGGTAATTTTACGTCATTAAAGTATCTGGTTTTAGTATCGAGTTTTGTATACGCTTCAGGATAAAGTTTTTATGCAATAAAGTTATCTGTATTATGCTATGTTGTCACATTTTATTGCAGGAAAGTACCTCACTCGTGGACTAGCTTACCTTCCCATAGTAGAAAACTTTAGTGGTACTACTAAAATTTCAGTTGAGTAACATCCTGCTTTTATGAATATTTTTAAGACCTACTGTTAATTTAAAGTCACAAAAATTGTGTCTCTCATCTCACTCTGCGATAAACGCTTCATATATTCTAAAAGATACTATGTATATGATACCATTGTATTTTTATTGAGAATATTGTAGGAATTGTTTACTATTTACAAATTGCATTATTTTGACTTTTCTTTCATCGTGATCGCATAACAGAAATAGATACAGCCTTCAGTTTCTGTATAAAATAGTTAAAATAATACCCCAAGATAATAAATATAGAGCTAGGGAGAAATAAAATTTTGATTATGTTATATAAGGATAGTTAATTATACAATATTTGTTAAGCATAAGTATCATAAGTTTTCATAAGTTTAGAAATATTTTATCAAAGGAATAAATGGCTAATATAAATCTTCAATAAAATCTTGATTAACCTTAATTATAAAAGAACATATTTAAAATCATGAGTTTCAATAAATACCAATAGTTTAATTTATTTAAAATTAAGCATAAATAAAATTTAATGCTTTTTTTGAATAAAGATGTATAAATTTATATATTGTATAAAAATAATTGCGAATATACTGTAAACATTTTTGCCATATATTTAAATTAAAATTCTATATAATATTCAAAACTGTAAATTAAATTAAAATTAAAAGGTAATAAATTTATAATTTCATATATTAATTATCAATGTATGTTGCTTAATATTTCATAGTTTAACAAATTAGCAACTATTGTGAAAATTTATTTCATTCAAGAAATAAAAAAAAAAAAATAGTAAAACTAAAAAGACAAACGATTTAGTGAAATATTGTATAAACTGTTGATAATCAGTTTTTCGATTGTGAAAATCCGTAAAATTAAGAAAGTCTCTTGAGTAAAATCTATAGACACGCAGCTATTATTCTAACCACAATAACGTAAATTTTTGCTGACAAAGAAATGAAAATCGTGCAAAAACAGAGAGAGAGAGAGAGTGAGAGTGGCGGGGGGGTGAAAGAGGACAGGATGGAATAAGAAACATAAGTTGAAAGAGGATGAAAGGTTCAGGACACCTTTCTAGAATCCTGTCGGAGGACAAAGGCGAGTTTAGGTTCGACATTCGTGTGACTCGTCGCCTGCACGGTGTTTCAATTGGAAAGGACAAGACATTCGTTCTGATTTCGAGTAAGGCGGCACAAAAGCCCATTGAAATACCCTAACGAGGGTCTGCGGGTATCCCGTCCAGGATACGTGGCTTCGAGTTGCGTCAGACGTTCCTCCTCCACCTCTTTATCCCACTTTCACTCTTACCCTTACCATATTTTCCTCCGTTGACGGAAACCAAGATATCGACAACACTCTGGACAAAACCTCTTATTCATTATCATAAATTGAAATTCCAACATTTGTTTAATACTTTCATTTTAAATGTTACCGGATTATATAATCTGAAGCGAAAACAAAATTTTATTTGGATAATGTAATATCCAATACTTTGATGTATGATTGTTAAATTATAATTAAACTATAATAAATGTAAACGTTAAGAGTATTAAAGACAAAAATGTTTATAAATTTTCAAGGATTTAATAAAAATTCAGCCTGCTATGTATAGTTTTGCAATAAAAACAAAATTAACTAGAACACGTTATATCAACTGTTACTATGTATAAGTATTTACATAATTTAATGAAAATTGTAACAAACTTTCAAAATTTTCATCTACATTAAATTTAATTTAATTTTATGTATATTTAATATAATGTATAAAGTTTTCGGGTACTGTGAAAATTATAATATAAATGATGTTATGAATAAATAAATAGTAATTTTATAATTATTTAATTGTATACGATAATCGTTATTGTGCATTTCGATATTGAATTATGAAATTCTGTACATTGGCTGTTTACAATGCATCGGTATTTCTTCAACATTTGAAATGCAAAACTAATCTTGCATTCGTTTTTTTCAACACAAACATTTGGTTTGTTATCAATTTATTATTACTTGGGCAATCCTTGAACAGTTTGAGGAGAGGCAAAAATTTATAAATAAAAAGATATATCTTTTCACATATTTCAATTGGAAGAGAATACTGAGGTAATAATTCCTCCCCCACATGTAAATACATAAACCATTGATGTAGTTCTGCCAATTGCGGAACTGTCTAAATACACATCAACCAGTTCGTCTCAAGTATGTTTGATCACTGCAAAAAAAAGCATTTCCGATCTCAATCTTTCAACTTTTCCTTTAGCCCGAAGCTCCCGATATTAGCGAAAGTCGATTTATATAAACGCGGGATCGTTGGAGATCCGGAAATCCCTCCGACAGTTGGGTATATAGTTGGGTAAGGAGAGGAGTCGATATCGGAAAAGGGCGATTTCCTTAATGAGCTAGAGTGTCACCATCCCGATCCCGGCTCAGCCTGGAGACGCGGAGAGGGTGGCAAATATAGTTAAATTCGTTGAGAGCTCGAGGAGGACTTATCCCCGACGACGGATTTCCTTGGGGCTGGCTCTCTCTATCTATCGAAAATCGCGTTCCCCATCCTCGGAGCCAGCCCCAACTCCTCAAGACACAGTTTTTTCCTGGGCTGGAAAATATTTCGGTGGTGGAGGTGCTCACGAGGCTCTGTATTGGTGTTGCAGGAAACGGAAATTTGGAGCTGTTCGATAGTGAGAGTGGGCCGGATCTCACGCTATCGCCTCAAACGTTCACATCCTCGGCGGAGGCCTTCATCAATGACAATAGCGACAGTCTCGGGGTGCCCGGTGACAATGACACGGGTGAGTATATACCTATAGAGGTCATTTATTTTTATAGCGACTTATACGGTATATTGATTCCCAGCCCCTGAGCCATCATCAAGATCTACTATCCTTCCTCGCCCTCGTCCTCGCCCTCGTCCTCGTCATCTTCCTCTCCCTCCGCGGGCTACTCCCGATAATTTTCCTTTTATCGCCTCTAGAATCCAATCATTTCGTACTACCCGAAATTATTAATCAATTTATCCTCAAATTCCTTCTCTTTTTTCAAGTATAAATATAAAATCTCTTGCCTTGAGCTTTTAAATTTGGGCATTCAAACTGAGGCGTTGCCACTTTTTAAATATAAATTGGAATGTAAGTTTTATAAATTAACTCGATTGCTCTTCAATAGTTGATACAAATAATGTACACACAATTGCCGTTAGAGTTGTCATTTTTTCCATACTTATAATTCTTTGAAATTTTATTGTTTACGGAAATTTTTGTATTGTAAAATGCAAATTATATAGGTTTATAATACAAAGCAGTACAAATATAGGAATTTTAATCATTGATTAAATAATCCATTAAAAAATTATAAAAAACCATAAATGAGTAGACTTTCAATTGCTTACACAAACTTTCAAAAGTGAATTTTTATATACATTTTTAGTTTGTACGTTATATTTAAATTCTATTTAAAAAAATTTAATTATGAAATATATATATATATATATATATATATATATATTTATACTTGAAAAGATAGATATCAAATATTATAGAAATCTCCGTATGAAATAAGATAAGTATATTTCTTTAAATGAAATTTTATTTACAATTCTACCATATTATATATTTCTTATCTATATAATATTTAAATAATAATTAAGAATAAGCTGTAAATGATATAAATTTTATCCCAATTAATAGATATATTCTTAAGTAATATTTAATGGTGAAATTACTGTTTTGAGTTTAATTTCTAGTTTGAATTGTAAATTTAATATAATTTATACCAAGAATTAATGGAAAGTAAAATATCTTTTGTTTTTGAGACACGAGTAAAAAAAACTTTCACAGCAAAACGGATAATATCTTATTGGCAGGATTACATGCTAAAGTAAATTACTCGTTAATTTAACTGGCGAATGAACTTAACTATAATTTCATTAAACTAGTCTGAACAGTATAACAAGATTAAGTTAGAAGTACCGCTGGCCTACTTATCACCATCTCATCGATTTCGCAATCAGATAGATTTTCGTTCTTAAATCCACGAGTACTTCATTATATAAAAATTAGAAGTAATCCAGAATTAGGAAATAATGCTGTTCCTGTCTACGAAAATCATCTGAGAGCCAAACCAACGAGCTCTTACATAATTCTTGGCGGTAGAAAATGTACTTTTGATTCGTGGAAATGGCGATGACAAATGATCGGACGGATATAACGCGAAGAAACTTAAAGTCCAAATCTCGTTAACTCACTCTTTTTACACGTGTAATGAAAGCCACGTTCAATGAGAAAGTACATTTTTTTTTTTTTTTTTTTTTTAAATTTCAAGCAAATTATTATCTTACTATTCAGAGCTCTTAACTTGAATAGTTGACGATTCTTATAGAAACAATAGTTGTGAATGCGAAGAGGGTGATGAAACTTTTGAAGAGCGCAATTTTAAACTTGCAATTCTAAGAGGTTTATAAAATTAAAAGACCTATCATTCTCTACTTATTATTTTATACTACTTATTAACTCTACTCTTCTAATTATATTAAATACTATATATATATATGTGTAAGTATTTACTTAGGGTTTCAACAAAGATAGTACGATTGAAAATTTGATTTTTAAACAATATTATTATTCCTTTGCGCTTATAGTGTTCGCGGAGATGAAAAACAAATAATTATGAAGAGAAAGACACTTGGATAAACACACCAGTAAATAAGTTACTATTTGATCCTTTGGGAATGTCTCGAGAGTGGAGGGAGTTAACTTGAACTAAGTTCGTTATAATTTTGCGGATCGAAATGACTTTGCAGGGAGGCTGCTGCTCCAACACTAATACCAACACGGTATACACACACAGCCATGAATAAATTTCGGCGGGCTATTTGCATATCGTCGCATTTTAGTCAATGAAATCGAGAGAACCTCTTCGCTTGCAATTCACTCCTTAATCCGGACGTGTCACTCGCTGGAGATTGTAGCCAGTCTCAGTCATGCGTGGGACCGGGGTTTCCTCCAAGTTTCCCTTACCGTTCGGTGCGCTTTTCTCCTTGTTTTTCTTTTAAATTGATTCGAGTGCTTTCAATGAATTTCGCATAAGTTTTAGAGGAATAACTTTTCTTCTTGACTGAAAGTGCTTATACATTGGCGGGCTCTAGCTCCAACATTCTTCTTTATAAGTTGGCAATAATATTGATCGTTAGATTTACGCCGATATTTATGTCCCATGAGGATCATATTAAAAAATGAAGACGGGGTTATTGTACGGCACATAATGAAGTAATAAGTATGACCAACGTGCCTATAAATTAGAAATCGATATTTTATTGGTAAAAATGGATTTACCTTTTGGACTCAATATATTATGTATTTAACTTTTGTACACTAGTAACAAATCTTTTTTTATTTCCATGCCTAAGAGCATGGCATACATACATCGTACTATTCAAATCGAAAAATTTGTGTATTCGGTATCAAAATTCTTCAAACATTTCGGACTAATTAATCCCTTTTGAATCGTCCTTCTATGATAAATTAATTGCCAATGCAGGCTACTTCTGATTTGCTGTACTTTAATTGCATTCTAGAATTGCTGATCATATTAAGAAGAGCCGAGCATACTTAAAATTAGAGCTCAATAAACATTCGAGTTTGAAGTTGGGAAATGTGAGAGAGCGAAAAACGAAATGAAAAGCCAGTGGTTAAAACAGCAAAGTAGACGGTAATAACAATGGTAAGGATGATAACGAGTGCCTCTGGAGATGTTTGACGTGTCTTTGTCGAAATTACGAGAAAACAGCACATACATCGACATCGAGTGGGCATCCCCGCGAAAAATACACTTGAAGAGCGGAGAAGCAAATTCGCCGGTGTTCAGAGCTCGAGGGTGGAGGGAAACGAGCCAAGAGCAAAATATGGGGATCGGGACATTGGTGGGCAGGGGTGGGGGGGGGTTCGGATAACAAGGGGATATTGCATTCTCGAGTCGGAGCAATTATTGACAGGAGTTCTCGAGCTCCTATACATTATCGACTCTCCATCCGTGCGCAAGCCCTTGGAGTTTAGGAGCCGAGTTTAGCTCGCTGCTTTGGTCTTTTCTTCCTTTGTCACGATCGCGGATCTTTACGGGTGCAACGTGTTATCGCCGCCGCCGCCGCCGCCGTTGACACCCCCTTCCCCCTTCCCTCGGCCACCCTTCTACTCTCGTCGCCGCCACCGCCCCCGACACTGCAAACGAGCTTCGGAAAATGAAGAAACGCGGGAAGGTGGGAAATGAAGATGAGACCGAGCGATCCGAGTGCACTCTGGTCTGGAAGTGATTTACACTTGGTTCTCCTCTTCCCACCCGTCCACCCTTTCTTCATCTTTATCTCTGCGAGTTATTCTCTATCGCCTTCGACGCGACGTTCAAATATCAATCCGCTCTGCAGGATGTGTACTTTAAAAATAGTCTCTTTCATCTTTTTCTCGCTTCATTCCTCAATTTTTCTTTCTCCGCAATTCTGGTCTCATCCTTTTGTCACGTGTATTTGTCGCTTCTTGGATTCGAACAAAAAATCCATTTATAAATGTGGATTTTCTAGCATGGATTTAATCTATTGCAATTCAATATGATCGAGAAATAGTTTCTCTCTAATTTCTAATATTAATTTGGAATGTTATAGATATTCGCTTATTCGAGTAAAAATATCAGTACTACTTCATATTTGCAATAAATATAGGATAATTAAATTCTTAAATGATTAATAACGTGGTGATCGTCAGGAGAAAATACTTATACTGATTCGTCTTCATTAATATGCTCATACATTTTCATAAACATATGTCATCATGACATAGGAATCTTTGCATTAGTTTCTTGCCTGCCTTTTCATTGATTCTACTAATTTTTATAAATTAATTTCTAATTATCTCTTCTGTGGATAATCATCTCTTATATGTTTAAATCATAAGTGATGTATAGAAAATTTGTTAACAATAGTACTATTATCACTGTTTTTCCATAATTTTTGCTTTTCATTATCAATAACTTTTCATAATTAAATTAAGGTATTAAGAATAGTCAATCGATAAAAATAGTTAACATTACATTTCTAGGTAATTTAGGCTCTAATTTATAGGAAATTTATTGCTTTTTCGGAAAAAATTAAAAAAAATTTTGTTTTTGGTTCAATATATAATACCCAACCAGACTTTTTTTGTACACGTAATAGTCAAAAAGAGAATATTGGATATTTGGACTAATTCACTATTCGGCTTACATTTGTCGGAGGAACAACCAATGTGGTGAAGAAGACTTGTAATGCAAATAAGAAACTGGAAGAAGAATTATTGAACTTAAAAATCTGGCAGCACTTTCACGCGCAAACCATCATCGAGGAGTATTTTTCTCGCATAGTGTATTTGATCTTCATTCATAACTTACGGTAACGGAATATCGCACTTGGAATGAAAAGAATGATATATATTCTTTTAGTGAATATTCTCCAATAGAATTCGTGAGGTAGGGTGTAATAAAAGGAGGTAACGCGGAGAAGCTGTCTGAAACATAAATTTTGTCGTAGAAAAATTTACAATTTATACATATAGTTTTAAGACGCGAAAAATATATATGATTAATCTTTGCAATATTATCTTTAAGCTCGAGCGTCAAATAGCTTTTATGAAACAGACATAAAAATTCTTTATATACTAAAGTTCATTTGATCAAATTTATTTATATCTTTGATAAGTGAGTTTTTTAGAAAGCATTAAACATTTTAAATATTTATAATTTTATTATACAAAGTAAAGATATATGCAACAATATTCAACAATCTTAGTATTAATATAATATATATATATATATATATATATATATATAGCTATTAATTTTCGGATACACAATACTGAAGAGTAATTTTTAAATTCTTAGTACACAATTTCGTAAAAACCATATTTTTTTTCAATGGATCTCAATTTATTAAAATCCATTAAAAATTAAACTTCATTAATGTACAAATTCTAAACTAGTCGAATAATTCATAAAGTCAAGAATTTTAATTTCAGCCTACCAATAACTCTTATGTTTACTGCTTTAATACAGTTATTATCTGAAATCTACTGTCTATTTCTTCATCTTTCTCGCTATTTTTCTATTCCTATAATTTATAAACACATCCACACCATGTGTTCATATTTTTCATTCCATTGTCTTTCACTATTTTTTTTTCAAATAATGTTGATTCAATTTCATGAGAATTGATGTCTTCTACCTCTTGTCCGATGAAAATGCATGTCTGGATTGATGTTGCATCGTTTCCACAGAGACAACTTTATCGCTCTACGATATTAACCCAATAATTTCCTTGCACGTGCGAACGTCGGTCATCTCTATTGAGTCTGTGTAATATCAATCATGTCCAAGTCGCGTGATCCGATAAAATCATTCAGTAAATAACCGTAAATGTGATTACTATTACTATTCGATATTTCACTGTTTTCTTATTTTGTTTTTTTTTTTTGTCTAAATTTTTCAAAATTAATAATTTGCTTGAATTTTATACCTTTTTTTATATTTCTTTATTGGAAGATACAATTACAAAATTTTAAATTCACACACACACACACACACACACATATATATATTTGTGAAAACATTAATAAAATACATTTCCTAGTACTATTGTACAATAACACCTTTAATAATGTATAAGAATTTATAAAATTTAGGTAACTGTACATTTTTTATACAAAAATTGTCTTTAATTTAAAAAAATTATTTAATTATTTGTGAATATTTGAACTGAAATTGTTTATTGGAAAGATTATAGTATGATTATTCTATCGAATATATCTTTTTATAGTTGTAAAGTGCAAGGTTATCATATTTTTGTAAATAGTTAATGTACTTAAAGTAGAAAATAAAATTCTCTTAGTTATTATATTGAATTGAATTTTTTTACAAAAGAAACGAATAGAGTTAACTTTAGAAATTCTTATTTGTAAAAATGTTTGTTGCTTACTTATCATATATACCTATATTTTTCGCTCGAGTTAGTAGATATTAAATAAATCGAGAAATATATATTTGTATAAGTTTTTAAAACCTCTATTTTCTGTATCTGTCTTGTTTGACAATATTATTTAGTTCAACGAAGAAAACTCTTGGATGAGGAAAACTCTTCTAGTTTTCAATTTCCCCAGATAGGAGCGTAAACTGCACGAGCGGAAAAATCTATATTGGTGACACGATATTACACTTTTTTGTTAACAAATTTTCACTCATTTTTAGCAATTGTGAACCTACGCAATAAATCATTTATTTTATAACAGGATTTGTAAATATCAGCCTACTATAAGTGTTTGGATTAATAAAAATATTCTTTGACGTTTTTTTCCAAATATTTATAAAATTCATTTTATAAATTATTACATTTTTTATTTCAATATAATATAGATTATTATGTTTTATTAATTATTTAAAAACTGAAAGAATTTAATAAACATAGTTGTTTGTAGCTAGTAATAATTTCTTTGGTAAGTTATATAAGTGAATCTGTCAAATTAATTTAATGATTAAAAAGATCAATTATTCTTACTTCTAAACCCAAGCTTTAATTACTTTATGCATTGCAATATCGTTGCGAGTGTTGATAAGCCTGAACTTTAACTTCTTGCAAGGATTACTAACATCTAGAGCCACTGTGTGTTCAAAGTCAAAATCGATTTTCTATCATAATGGTATCATTCTGAGATATGAAAACCATGTAGGTTTATGTTTTATAGATTCCATAGGTTAAATATTCACTGGAAATCACAAGTATAGCGAAAAGGTGAATGTTTAACTTTTAATCGCTCAATTCTTATTAATCGAAAAAGAATATTAGCTGCACATAATTATGAAAGCACGTGTTACCTTTAGCATCGCTTCATTATTATGATATTATTTTAATGTATGCATTTCGTTTTTAGGTGTAATTATATATACGACATCCTTTTTTATTATATATATATATATATATATAGATTTGGACGCTCTTCATTTGTGTATTTTGTAATCTGATACATGTATGAATGTTTTTTTTAAATATATTTTTAGACAAAATATTTTTATTTATATGTATGCTGAGATTTAAGGATACTAATTATCAAAGTTCACTCCTTAATGAAATAAAATTAAAGCTATAATCAATTATGTTTTGTTTAAAGAATTATTTTGAAAAGAAGAAATGATAAACGAAAAATAAAAAAAAAAGCTAATTGATCGTACCTATTGGTAGAGAAGTGTGAAAACAAAATAAAAAAAGGTGTGAAAGTTAATTTGATAAAATATAAATATTAAATTAATAATGGAATAATTCCTAGAAAAGACATATTGGTCAGTAAATAATTGAAGGTAATAATGCATGTAAATTGTGAATAGCCTTATGGTATTCAATCAATTCAGTATGTTAAGATTCTTTGAATTATTCCCTTCTGTCTGTTCCGTTCATTTCTCCCATTTCTCCCAGTCAGTTGATCAAAATATGCAAGTAACTAATTCAGCGACCTCGTACATTAGGATAATTAAGTTGAGCAGTGGACGAGGATGTACCATAGTAACTCCAAAAAGGACCAACACAAGTTGTACTGAGAAACACAAACGCACACACACGCGCTCACACATTCCCTTGTTATACCCACTCCTGCAGCATATGTCTATTACCAGTCTGGTCGATCTTCCGAGTTGTAAAAGCCGTGTTGTATGTGTTCAGGAACAATTCTACTCCGAGAAATGCCACGATAGAGAAGGAGATAGAGTGAAATGTTGCGATAAAATCAGACACATCGGAGAGTAAGAGAGAAGCGATAGTAAAGGTGAGCAGATGGATGTTTGGATAAAGGGATTCTAGGATAAAGTTTTAGAATCAATTCAACAAATCTATAAGCTCATTATACTGATAGTCATCTGAAATATGATGAAACATTTTAAGAACTCCAAATAGTTGGAACGAGGATATAATGCATACGTTGGTAACTCTTTTACTTTCTTGTTGTCTTCTACTATCTATTAATCTCAATTTGTATCAGTCAATGGATCTTGAAAATGTCAATAAGATTTCAATATATATATATGTATAATACAGTTGAAAATGCTGTGTTAATAGATAAAGGAAAATAAAAAGGTTAAGGTTAGAGCAATAGGCGAGTGGCAAAAGAGAAATGAGAAGCAGAGCAAAATAAAGGAATAAAAGCAATGGGGAAAAAAAAAGAAAAGAAAAGAGAGCGGAAGAGAGAAAGAAAAAGCGCGAAATAAAGGAACAAAAATAATGATAAAAGAAGATAAAGTAGGAAGAAGGAAAGGTGGATGGGGGGTGGGGAAGAGGGTGCAACCATGTTGGCTCTAATGCGGGCTATTCAGCTTCCACAATGCACTAGTAATACGATTTCTCCTGCTGCTGCTGTATTCGTTCGACCATTCCTTCTATCTCTTTATCCACCCCCAAGCCCCCTTTCACCCCCCCCCCGAACCCCTGCCGACTGTTTCACTCTCGTCAGGTCGGGCCTCCCTTCCTCTCCAGGTAGATGCATCGCTCGAGATGGAAAATGAGACGGGAATATACGCGGTCGCGATAACAAGGGGAAATAAGGGGGTAGCGAGAGGAATCGAAGCACTTTCCTGTCTCATTCGTACAATATGTGCGGATGTGCGGATGTGCGGCTCCCGACGTGATTCTCCGCGGCCGTGAGGCCAAAGATACTTAAGGAATAATGTAGGAGCTAGTGAATTACTCATGCGAGTAAGAAATTTTATCGAGGCTGCCGCTCTCAGTTACAAAAACCGATCCTTCCGGCGGAATGTTAAAATAATATGAAAATCTAGGGATCGATTTTTCAATTGCGACCTGCTGCTGCTACTGATGCTGTCGAACTCCATCTGTACTTTTACCCGTATAATTACAAGTATTTTTCACTGTTTATTTTACAACTGTGCCACTGAACGATAAACATTTGATTTAATAATTGAGTTTATGATATCGATACGATTGCATAATTTATTATTGGAAATAAAGCCATTAATGCATTATTTATGCGGAATTAAATATTACAAGTTAATGGTTAGAGCAACATAAATTTAGCCTCTTCATTGATTATACAGAATAAATAGAATCGTAATTATTTTGATTCAAACATATTATATTACAAAATTCAAATTCAAATTCCTAATCAATGGGCAATTTCATTTATCAATATTTATTCACTATTATCTCTTATTAGAAAATTAAGTAAGCTTTTTCGTAAATCTGTGAATTAAAAAATCAATTGGAATACCAAAAATAATATTTCATAACAATTGTATTATGAGTTATTGTGTTTTTGATAAAATGTATAGGAGTGTATAGGATTTTGAATTTGGTCCATTTTTAAAGATAGATACTTTATGTTTGATTTATACAAATCAGTAAAACTGTAATGCACTATTAAATATTGTTCGGGTTGTTTTGATCACTTGAAATTATACATAAATAAAGATTATGCAAAAATTTTAGATGGATAAATTGCCTTTTATATATTTAAACAACATGCATAAATTCGATGAACGTGACATAATCCATTGAAATAATAAATATCGTATTTAAAAACAAATCTTGCTCATTTTAAAAATTAATACATTTGAATATCTAAATACCAATCTAATAATGTTATTTATGAGTTCAGAGTATCATTATATCATTTAAATATTAAATATTATTTATTTAAATGTCATCATTATATAATAGTACATATATATGTGTACTATTATGTGTGTATAAATGTTTTACAAGCGTCAGTATCAGTATGCAGATATTAAAAAGTTGTTTAATATAAATAATAATAACGTAAAGCAAGGTATTAGTTTTTTTTTACCGTAAAAGTAGATCCGTGCTTCAACTTAAAAATGGTGCGTCAGATGTACGCCTCAATCAGTAGTAAAAGTGAACGACGACATACTTTCGTTTTCTCTTCCTCTTTTTCAAAAAGTTTTCATCGTCTGCATTCGCTTTTTTTCTACTTTCTTACATCTTTTTTCAATTTATCTTGCTCTCTCTCTCTCTCTCGGTATCTAATACATAGATTTCTCTACCAGGGAAAACTCTTTACCAAAGACGAGGTAAAAGACCTGTTCGCGAATGGATCAGGATTTCCACAGGCAAAAGTTTTTTTTCGATTATGAGTCTCGCGGGAAACTACCTTTTGCTTTAGCAACTATTGCGAGCATCAGGTGTGCACACATTACTCTGGAAAGTAAAAGATGGAAAAGGAAAATGGGTGGGAAGGGGACGGGTATAAGCGAGATGCCATTCTCTTTTCCTCTCGCGAAAATTTAATCCACGTAGGTCGTATAACGCGAAATAACGACGCCTACAGATTAGGCGTCAGGAATAAAAAATAAAGGGTGCGAGCCAATGCTCCGGAGATGGGTTGAATCGACAGAATAAAAATGCTCAAGTGGCAATTTCCGTGAAGTGAGTTCAAGCTCCTGTTGTTCGAACAACAACAACTGTTTTCAGGCCGCGGTGCAGCTGTTTTTTCAAACGTGATGAAGCTTTAATTAGACAAGAGTCGTTGCGAGCCTTTTTCTGCTCTTACTTTATACT
This sequence comes from Eupristina koningsbergeri, assembly GCA_018907245.1. Taxonomy (NCBI): domain Eukaryota; kingdom Metazoa; phylum Arthropoda; class Insecta; order Hymenoptera; family Agaonidae; genus Eupristina; species Eupristina koningsbergeri. Next base: position 4,751,461 of record JACCHV010000008.1, on the reverse strand, counting down.
AACTTGTAGCCCACTAACTCAAAATGATTTTCAGTTAAGAGGTGAGGAAGTGCAGGCTCCTTCTAACCTTTAATCATGTTTTATCTCAGACCTGAGGAATAAACTTGCTTTTGAGAACGAGACTTCAAAGTATCTCGAAGATTATTCTCTTTATTCTCCTGCTTCAATTTATAGTAATACTGGAAAAAAGATACAATCGCACAGGCTATAATTGGGAAATTTTTAAGATACTTATTAGCCATTCAACTTGTAATTTTCAAACCTCTCGCTTAACCAATACCCAGTAGTTCCTTCATTTTATTAAATCTCAACATTTTTTGGCTAATTTATATTTTTATATTTTGATGCGAAACACTATATGACTATAATTATCAAAAATAATAAATTATTTTTATAAAAATTATTTTTCTAGCCATAAGCTGTTTAATGATTAAATTTAGTCTTATTTTATACAATACTTTCTATGGAAATGTACAATTTATTTAAACAGAACATTTAAAATGAAATGATATAGTTAATTCAGCCATTGAATAAAAATGTGCTAAAATATCTACTGAAACTACATGAAATAATTCTTTATTTAAAGATTAAAAAACTATTTATATAATTCAATACAAGCATAGAATATTTTTGATAAAATGCTAGTACGATTCAAAAGCTTTTGTCTAACATTTTTTTATGAATGAAACGTTTTACAAACTATTTAAAGATAAATGTTTCGTACTTAAAATTTATTTTAAAATACCAATACTCTTGTGCGTAAATATATAGGTTTTCATATTTATACAAATTTATGCTTTAAATTATAAATGAAAATCTGTGTGTGCACAGATTTATAGGGACAAGATTCATTCATTCTTCTAAAACGCGGTTAATTATATTATTACACATTATTCGAGCGAGTAAATTACGAAAAAAGTATAGAGGTTTTAAAAACGAGAAGACAAAAGAGTGATTAAGCAGACGGTATTTTTTTTTCACTTTTTGCCATTGTGCCCAATCAACTTAAGGTCGGGGGTTCCGAAAGCGACTGAGCCACGTCTACACGAACGCACGCCTGTGTGCGTGTGCAATGAGGGGGTGGAAAAGAGTTAGAGAGTGAACAGCAACATGAATTACGAATTTCCATCGATGCACTACTGCAACGCGTTCGGCGAATTTCAATAAATCCGCTTTTATAACGACGCGTTGCGATTTATCGACGCATGCACTGGAGTAGCGCTACCGCCGTCCTCGCCGCTAGAATGTTTCTTTTCCCCATTTCCTCCCGTGAGTTTTCCAAAATAAAAAAACGAAGTAAAAAACGGGGGGAAAAAATCTTCGACCGAAAAGCCAAAACGAATTGACCGGTCAGTGCAGCCGGTCCACGAGAAGAAATAAACCAAAGCCCTTGGTGATGTATTTATAGTCGGGCGCATGCGCGCCAGCGTATAAACACATATCAACGATTTACGAGGGCCAAACGATTTGTCTTTCTGCGACTAATTCGTTTTCCGTCGGGTGACGCACCTCCGCGCGAGCAAATGGAACACTGGCGGACTCAATTTTCTCGGTTCACTTCTACGAGTGTCCGAGTTAACCCTCCCTCCCCCTCCCCCTCCCCTCGCGCACACACACACACCCTCAGCCTCAGCCTCCGCCCCGCTAACCATCTGCTGCCGCTGACTCTGGACCTCCCGACTTTATATCCATCCCTCGCTTTTTTACCTCGGCGGAAAATTTACTCTTCCGTGATATAGTTCCACTTTTTGCTTTTGTTATTTCTTTTTCCATGCGCCCTTACAGCGCAGACCGCTGTACTTGCAATTATGGTTAACACGTCGTGCGAGTTAGCAGTTTTATTTCTTTCCTCGGTCCTATCAAACGACATTATTCTTTTATTATTTCAGACCATTCTCTAATACCCCAAAATTTAGTGATATCCTTTGTATTTCAATTATTCCGCAAAATTTTTTCTTTTAATTGGGTTTGAAATTTGTACCATGAATTAATAAGCGCCTAAGATCATCGACACTTTATTATCGTAAACAGTCGATCCTTCGAATATCCATTATTAGAACAAAAATACCTGCAAACTCAATAATAGTTCAAAAAATCTGTAATTTACTGATGTGCATTTAAAATTTATTAAAGCTAAGAATAAATAAAGTCTATATTTTCGATTTTATCGCTTTATTAAACGCATTTTGTAATCCACCAATAATTCCTACATAAATCGTACTTCAATTTAAAATTCAGAATCTCAGAGAATAAAAAGAAAATCGCAACAATTAAGTAATTTTGAAAAGTAATACTATGTTTTGCCTATACTACCCATTATAATTTATTATTTATTGTTAACCTATTTTAATCTTTACACTTACTCAATATGCATATAATTTGTGGTACCGCAGTATTATTGACGCTGCTTACATCGGTTTATTAAATTCCATTACTTTCTCTTAGAAAACATCGCACTATAAGTAAATTACTCGGATAGTCTACATCTCATTTCTTTCATTTTAATATTGAAAAAAAGTTTCAATTCTTCTATTCTTTCTTTTTCATATCATATTATATTACCATTATTCCTGTTATCCACATCTTGTCTATCGTATTTTTTGATTTTCCATGCATTTATTGTTATACAACATTACATTGAAGCAGTTATATTGCATTTTTTCTGTACCAAAATTACTTTTATAACAGAATTATTTTTAAAAAAATAATACGATTTAATTCTATCGTTTAACTTTGATACCCATAGGAATTTTTCATTGAATTATACTGGTTTCATACAAAATATTGCTTGAGAGAAAAAATAAATAGCGAATAACTAATTGCAGAAAATTAAAAAAAAAAAAGGAAAGTTATGGAATGTGTAATGTTACAAGGAAATTAATTTACTAAGTAACTCAAATAACAATATTAGAATTGTATTAAACATGCAAAATACGTATAATATGTCAAATAGAGTATGAAATAAAACCACTTATTCGCTTTACAATTGATACTAAACTTATCAATTTTTTATGTAATTATGTAATAAAATAGAAAAAAATTATTATTATCTAGTCAAGTATTGAAATTTCTTTATGAATTGTTCGTTTTTGTTACGTCAATTTATGCATACAGTAAAATTGATTACGAAAAATTTATATATTACAAAATTTTTTAACAATTAATATTATATCCAACATATTTCCTTATTAAACTAGTTACAGGTAGATAAAAAATAACATTATTTAGGATAACTGTACTATATTCCGAATCAGTTAAATTTTATGTTAGTAGTAGAACTTTTAATCTCTAAAGCTATGATACTGAATAAATCAGGAAAAGTCATAGACTTCATTTGGGCAGGCTAAACTATAGGTACTTTCTAACGGGGAGTGAAAGGAAACTCGAGAGTGAAAGAGAAAGGAAAAAGCAGAGCGATAGACAGATAGAAAACATGAGAAAATGGCAAAGAGAGAAAGACTAAATGACATTCACACGAATGTAGTACCCCGAGGGAAATAGATCCGAATACTCATTCTTCGATGTAAAGTTGGAAGCTATTGTACTCGGAAAGTAGATTTCAGAGTTTTTTTTTGCTTGGACGTAGGTTAAAGCCAAGTTTATCTACTCATAGAAGAGGTCTGTGACTATATATGTAATAGGTTCTTTTAAATAAGAGTTATATTTATAGAATGAAGAAGAAAAAAACATAAAAGTTTATAGAAAGATAATATTCTAATTACACGGCTATTTTTGGTACAGATAAACTGTTCAAATTGGCATGAGACTTGGAATTACATTTTCCGCAGTAACTAAAGGGAAAAGGGAGTTTTTTCTATTAGTGCTGATTTTTTAAAAATTGTTTTGGAATTGGTAGAGGATTTATATACTTTTTAATATTCTGTACAAACGATAAATTTCAAATATATTTATATTTTTCGGAAAAAAGTATAGGAATAACCTGGGATATCTACGCAAAGTGCAAAGTGTAAGCATACAGAACTGATTAATTATAATTATATGATTACGAAAGTTGAGTTTTATAATATATTTCACTACTTTGTTTGCTTAAACTTAATCCTACGATTATTTTCGAAAAGTTTAAATCTAAACTTTACTGAAATTAATGTAATTTGAAGTTTTAAAAGATAATTTTTTTTATAATTTAAATAGTGATGCTTTTTCTTTAGCTTAAAAATTAATTTAAAAGTAGATTTTTGTTGCTCCGCTTTTAAAATATTGTTAATAACATGCAGATGAACTTGGTATTAATTTATGGAAATGGCTATGATCGTGCTTAGCGTAACGTTCGATATTTTATTGGAGATAAAAATTTATTTATTACGCGCTAGGATATTATTAGAGAAAATGGTAATGAACCTGCTTTGGAATTGGTATTTTTAAGTGAAATGCACGGAAGATCAGATCTCATTAAAACACTGAAAACGGTTATTGCAGCTGTGTTTTTTATTTCGCGAAAATAAATAAATGATAAAGTAAGAGACGGTGATAATAGTTTGAGCGGAAGCGAAGAGGGAGGGTGGAAGGAAGGAAGGAAGATTCGTGTTATCGATGGGGGAGTGTCGGCGCCGATTGGGGGTTGGGGTTGGGCGGTAGGGGGAGGTGACATTTCCCCCCACACGGCAATAGCAGTTTGGTTAACGGCACCCCGAGTGCGCTTGCAAGGCCATTCCTATGCTAACGTCGGCCGCGGGTGCTGGTGGAAGCAAGTGGTGCCCATCTCCGAGGCTACGGTTTATGCATGCACCACTCTTTTTATGCTCTGACGATGTATTCTCCATACTCTCTGTATTCGTCGACCTGGTAAGCGGCTTGGGTTTATACAAGGGTTGAAACGGGGGTTAATAGGAACTTTGACTGTTAAACGAGGGCCGGCGTTTTAAATTCGTTAAAAAGTTAGTACGGTCAGGTAGGAGGCCTTTAGCTAGTGAATTTTCAAACTTTGTCCTTCGTAATGATTGTAGTTTCAAGATTTAAGTCCTTCCAATTGACTCGATAATTAGATTTATATTTATATTTTTCACGTCGATACATTTAGAGTGACTATTCCATGGAAAAATTTAAAACTCATTTTGTGCAATTACTTTATATTTATAATTGCGTCTTTTATATAGAAATACTAATTTATAAGTATGACCACAAATTATGATAGTGGAGTTTTTTCATTGAATTTTCGAAATTGGTTTTCAAGATTAAACTGTTATTTAAATAAATTATTATCTTTCAACGCAATCAAATCAAATCATCAACTTATTTTGATTTCAAGGAAAAGTACACTTCTTATTCGATATGTAGAAAAAAAATTTCATTCATATCAATTTTACTATATAATTCCAATTTTTAATATTTTATTTAAATAAAATATTAATAATGCATAATAATTATTCAAGCGCATAAATCGTCAATGAATGATGAAAACATCAATTATACTGTATTAATATATATATTGAATATTATGAATTCGTACTTTATTAAATACTGCTTAAATAATAAAACTAATATTCAATCTAATTAATGATGTAATACACTTTACTATATATTTCACAATTCACAAAAAACATATAATAGATCCTTTAAAAAATGTAAAACTTTCAATATCAAATATTAATATATATTTTGTGAATACTATTTACATTATTATAATAATTTGTTTTGTTACTCAATTTTGAATAGTTTCTCAAATTTCTTGCAATACTAGAAGCTGAAATCTATGATCTTACTTTCATCGACGATATTATTTTCAGATATCTTCTATCATTAACTGTATTCAATTAAAAATATAAAATTACCACATAAAAAATAATTAAAATAATTAATAATAAAACTTAAAAAGATTTTTTTCTAGTAACTTGTAATTGATTTAATAATTAGTATTTAAATTTGTTACAAAAATTATCAAAATCAACTTAATTGATAAATATGATATTTGAGTTTTTGCTAAATTTTGATAATATAATTATAAATTGAATTTTATACGAATGTTGATAGAAATCAAGAATATTCTTAATATTAGTATAAGAAATTTCCATTAATAAAAATTCTTAAATATTAATCAATAAAATTGAAAATATTAATATTGATGAAAAATACTTATTTTCCGTATTTATAATAAAGATTTGTATTTATATCAATTATGTTGTCGTCATATTGAATAGATTTAAATAAAAGAATCATTATTAATACAACTATTAAATTTACAGTTTAATAACTAGCAGTCTAAAATTTATTTTGAATATTCCTTCAATTTCTTCAATGTTAGAGTTAGATATAATTGACGCTTTTATCGTGGCTTAATTGCAAAGCGAATATTTTTAATAATATTCATTTGAAAATTGGGGAATCAAGTTTTGAAATACTGAAATTATTTTCAGCTATGAATCTGCTTATTTGTTCGCTATTAATTCTAGTATTTCTAATAATCGGTACCAACCTCATCCACCTCGATAAGATGTTAGCTATAGCCATTGCCAGTGAATTTAATATTGTCCTTGATACCTTAAAATTCGTGTAATATTTCTTATACTGAAGTGACTCAAATAACAAGAATTAATGATGGAGTACCAAAAATAATAGAGGTAAAGAAGAAAAATCCAAGTAAATGAAAACGGAAACGAAAGCAATGAGATAATAATTATAGAAAAGTTATTGAAGAATTATTATAATTCACAAGAATTTATTGATTCATTTAAACCACTTTAATTTATAAATTATTATATAAATTTAAATTTATGAAAATTAAAGATATATAATAGTTATAAAAAAGGATTAATTTCTTGAATAATAAATTTATGAAAGAAACTCAATAAAAAAATTGATAAAAATTTTGTACACTTCAAGCATTATATAGAAGAATTTATATAATTCAAAACACTTCAATTCTAATATAAAAATCTTAATTAGCTTTTTCTTTACACAATCTTATCATTCTCGCTATATATATATATCAAGTAATGTAATGAACACTAATTAATTAATGCTTCCGCTTTTTTTAGTCACTTTTAAAGTTAACGTAAATGACGACTAGGACGAAAAAAATAGTGATGAAATCTGATTTCTACAGTATGCAAATTTTTAGATTCATTTTCTTTTCTTTTCATTGTAATTTACTCAGAATAAATTTATATTATATACCATTAGATATTCATTTAAATCTATGTATAACGTGCTGAATTAAATTTAGACTATTACAATATTAATTAAGTTAATTTCAACAATAATAGTACATAGTTGGTATTTAATATGCATTACATTCCAATATTTATTTATGAATTTTTTTTTTTGTATAAAAACTAAATTAAATGAATAAGTGTGAAATTATCATAATAAATAACATTTTACTATTAAAGTTTATTTAGTTATTAATCATGAATATGTAGACATTACGAGTATTTCTAAAAAAAGAATTACAAGTAAAAATTGATTCATTCAAATGTAATTTATAAGTATGGGATCAAATATTCATTAACTATAGACCTGTTTAATTTTTAGTGGAATGAGATGCTTAGTATATGGTAATATTAAACATGAGATCAGAAGCTAATTAATATGATAATTTATTCATATGCTCTGTATTGTTTATAATGATGATTATTGTTCATAATATAATTGCACGAAAGATTACCTTTACATTTAAAAATACTAAAATTAATTTAGATTTAAATTTTCATTTAAATTTGACGACGCGACAACTCAAGTTGAGCGAAATAATTATTATAAAATATTAGAACAAGGCCTGATGAAGACAAAGTAATTTATCGAAACATCGCCGACGTTTAAAACTATTGTTTTATTCAACCACACCCTTAAGGAACTATTTTTCAATACTTATAAAATAAATTTAATTGCTTTCATATATTATACATGGGAAGGTATATATATTGTTATTTCATAATAAATCTTAAAATATTATGATTTTTTAAAATCATCCACAGCAAAATACTCGTGTATAATATGAATAAGAACATTATTAATTGTATTGTACCTTGTATTATAAAAAATGATGAAATTGAATAATATCGTGAAAAAAATAATAGGTAAATTCATAAAATATATATAATTATATTTACCAATTAGTACGTATTAATTTATACACGTATAGTTGTTAAAAATGAAATTGATTGTCGAGTTAGCCAATGCAATTACATATGAAACATATACTAATCCATCGTTTCTCGGAAACAAAAGCAGCAATTGAGAAATTTAGAATGTATAGATATGTATAAAAGAAATAGTGGACGCACAAGATAGAATTCTATTGTGTTTCAGGAAACATCAGAGATTACATGGTTTTAGAATAAAGGGAATATCTCAATCTAGAGTATAGAATTCTATAATAGATTTTTTATCCTATTTAATTATGAACTTAATTCTATTAATGCGATAACAAATCCATATGTATATATTTTTTTATTTTACGCTGCAGCATTTAAGTATATTTCATGATTCAAACTGAGTTACTATAATCCTCATTATAAAAGCTTAGCACAAAAGCCATCATAAATTATTGATAATCGAAGAACTTTCCGCGATCGATATTACGTTATTGAATGCGGAGATCAAGTTATAAAAAATAAGACGTTTAAGTAAAAATACGAAGGGGAGGCAAAAGGTGAAAGACGAGGAAACGCATGCATCCCCGAAATAAGGGTGAGCTCTCGACGCAGGCGCCTAAGCCTCCAAGAGCCAAGGTTATCTCAATTGGCCTCCTGCATCAGCATCACGGACACGGATCACCGGGAGAGCTAATCCTCCTCCGCGCCTGACAAAGGGCCATTGAATATCGATCGGATGTACTCGCCGTACCCACACGTGTGCCCCCCCCCCTCCGTACTCTCATTCTCCTTCTCGCCTATCTCGCTCGCCCACTGATGCTGCGCCCTCTTACCTCTCGTCCCCGGCCCCGAGCCCCCTCCTCCCCCCCTCCCTGGACCATCCGGAGATAAGGAGCCTCGTGCACGGCCAGGGGACGGATTAACCCAAGGCTGCCACTGAGTAGCCGACCGATGCACGTGAACGTCTCTAAACACTCGAGTCCGTCCGGCACCTGCGACCTCGGCCCTCCCTTGTTTTCACGATCATTGTCCAATCCTCGCGACTCTGATCTCTTTCTCAATCTCTTCTTCCTCCTTCCACCCGTCCTTATCCTCCTCCTCCTCGTCCTGGTCCTCGTCCACCCTGACACTTTATACCCTGCGATCGTTGCCTTTTATGGAGGCTCCTGTTCCTTACCCACACTTCTCACTTTTACGTTTGCTCTTAAAGGATTTGAGACCCTCCGATACTTTGGCCAACTCCAGCTATACTTGCAATGATTTCCTCAAACATTATTTTTATTTCTTTTATTTTTATAACGCTTCGAGTTCATCGATTGACGTTCGTAAACTGCGAGCGCTAAGCTTTTTCATCCCTCATTTGACCCAATATACTTCAACTACTCCATTTCAGATTTTACAAATTGAATTAACAATTTTGTTAAAATTCCATGAGAATTCGTCCCATCAAATTAAGGATAAAATATTGAATAAATAAATAAATAAATGAATAAATAGAGATTAATTTCTTAATTAATTCTCGAGGCGCTGAAATGAAAATTAGAAGGCAAAACAATTATTACTAGTGATTAAGACAAAAAAGGGGGATGCCGATGAAAAATGCACGAGACGCAAAGGGGAGAAAGTTCTTTGTGAAGGAGAGAGCGGTGTTTGGTTTTGTCCCGTCAGAGCTACGGGAAAACGAGCGAGTGATATCTGGAAGAAAGTGGCGGGTGCCGAAAAGCTCACCTGCTCGGGAGTTCGTGCATAATTAAGCCGCATACATTAATACGTAGCCGGAAATCTCGGATATCCCGAGCGAGTAGAGCCGAGGTATGAGCCGACCCGATTCCTCCCCGTGTCTAACACAATTAAACGGAGATTAATTAAAGCCATTTCACATTTCGCCGGGCTTTCTCGCCCTCCTGCTCCTGCTTTCTCTTTTTCACCCTTTCACTCTGGCTCTGTGTTTCTCGAGCTCATTTTGATGAGAGGAGGAGAAGGAGGAGGATGAATGATGTGACATTAGGCCCGACTCTACTCCAGAATGTGCGTCGTCTAGGCTTATAAACGAGACGTTTCCCGGTGTTGCTTTTCTTAGTTTTCCCTAAGAAATCATTTCTATGGGTTATTGTAGCACCCCCAACTTGATTTGTCGCATCATCTCGTCATGCGAATGTGATTCCGTATGATCAACAGAATAGTTTACAGCTTCGTTTAATTGAATTTTTTAAAATATAAATGTATCATTAATATTTAAAAGAGATTATTGAACATTGTCAGTTTTAATTTATTTTATAAAAAATAATTATCTTTTGTTATTGTATTTATGACTATATTATTTTCTGCGGATTATTTCAATTATGATTTTTAATTCTATTTTATTTTTTTATACGTAAAGTCACATGTACAGTTGATTTAATAAACTCAAATCCTTTCGTCATACTAATACGTTTATTAAACTTATACACAATTACTATTATATATATATTGAGGAATATTCATTAAAAGATGTTGGATATAAATCAAATTTTTTTTCTCTTTTAATCTTCGTAAATGGGTTATAAATTATATCTTTATTTATTATATATAAATTACAGATAACCAAAGACAGACTTTAATAGCATTAAATTAGCACAATTATTGGAATAAAATAAATTTTAATTACATTTTACATGCCATAGTAGAGATATTGAGAGATTAGCATTAAAACCTTATTCGTATACAATTCAGATATTTTATATAAAATTTTCTAGTTATACAGTAAGAGGAAATCATTTTAAAAGTGGTATCTGAAGGTTATATTACGTCATTCAGTAAAAGGAATTTTTTTATTTTTAAATTCATGCGAATAAAAATTCAAGGATTCTTTCAAAGTATATAACGTAAACAAAAAGTAAAGGGAAAATGAAAATATGAAAAAATAAGATAAATGATGATCAAAATTTCAAAGTACTATACTAAAGTCAGATATTTTGATACAAAAATGTTTATTAATACACGAATAATTACTTCAGAATGTTCGATTTTTTTTCATTACAATTTTTAACAAATTCAAACATTTCAATGCACTCGAGCTAATTAAAACGATTCATTTGAAAAAAATAATTTTAAAATTATTAAATTTTAAAATTTTATTAGAACATTTCTTAATAATGTATTTTCTGCAATACATACTCTGCATTTTTGTTTTAATATAACATCGAAGCACTGGATGTGGAGCATTGCAGCAACTTTGGAAAGAAAAGCAAGCACTGAATTTTTAACTAAAATGAAAGAAAGAAATACTATGAAATATATTCGAGGAGACTAAGCGAAAGAATTGCGGTTGCATCGATAAAAGTCATAAATTGATTCGATAAAAACGTCCGACTGACTGCCACTAATTTTCCGATGCAGGTAAAATTAATTTTAAATCAACTTTTCATTAAGACTGTTAAATTAATGAGTGAAGAAAAGTGGAAAGGGCTCGGTTCGCGATCCTTTTCTCCGTTAACTTGTCGTGCATCTGTCAGTGGCATAAGTTTAATCGCTGGGCTCGGATATTCGCCCTCAGAAATGAAACGCCTCGGAAGGAGAGGGCGAACCACGCTGGCGACTCCGACTACTAAGAGTAGGCGACAACTTCTTAATTAAAAGTATTGTGCCTGGAAAAGCCGGGAAGCTCGGCCTCTTATCGTCATGGGAAAATCGTTCCAGCGGAGCTGCGGGGTGAAGGGGCAGCTCGAGGGTGAAGGTCCGCGTGGCTGCACGGGGATGATCACGATTCCGCCACGTCTTCTAAGCCGTTATGTAAATTCGCGATAATGGCGGGGGGAGTGAGGGGGGGGGAGGTTGCGAGAAAAAGAAAGAGACGGGAAACGGAATAGATGGATGAGTAGGTAGATAGTGAGTGTGTGGGAGGGTGGCACTTTCTCCCCGAAACCGAGCTCAGCTGAGCTTTTATGAGTTAATAACTTGGATTATCGAGAAATTCACCTTGAACACCCGCGGCACACCAGAGCTCACACGCCTCTCTATGGTTATTAACTATTCAATTTGGAAAATGATTTTTTTTCATACCTTCCCTCTAGAACTGCATCTCTTCCGATTTAGGCAATTTTCTCGAAAAATATATGGTCATTTAAACTTGTTTTAGCATTTAGCAGCTCGTAAAGAATATTCGCTCTCCTATCATAACCACTTATAGTCGGTGGTTTTCTGGATAAAATAAAGACAAATTTATATTTACACTGTAGATACGAATCTTAATTTCGGGTTCAATTGACTTTTCGTTGTTTAAAATAATTTATCATAGCACATAACACTTATTTTTGAATAAATTAATTGCCCTCCTCAATTTCTATTTTTACTTGGATTTTAATCTACCGTTGTAAAATACATTTTTTTATTTTGCGATTTCTTAAAATATACATATATTTTTGTCTTGAAATGCAATGTATTAGTAGTCGAAGTGCATTCCAAATAATTTACGATAAAACATGCTATATATCTCTACAGTACATTTAAACCTTGGCAAAATATCACATAGTAAATCAAGAAATGGTAAATAACTAGCTTTTATAATTGTTATATGATGAATCTAAAATTATAATATATGTTTTTTCTCCGAAATATTCAAAAAAATTAACTGTATAAGATAAAACATAGTATATATAATTAAAAATGAATAAGATTTGTCAGTTCATGAATGAAGATTTTCTTTTCGATTAGATTCTCAAAAAGAAAGACTTTAATCGATACTTCGAATTTTCATGACAGTTTTACGATACTACTGTACCAGTAAAGCCAAGTACGAGAAATTTCCGAAACTTGAACTAAAACAAACATTAATTACAGTGAAAAGCGATAAGTATAACGTCAAGTTAAAGTCAGTCAATATACAGTTTTTATGTAGAATTTGAAAAAATTTTAAAAAATGTTACTACAGTTTAATAGAAACCTAACTTTTTCAGTAATTTACATTAATACTACTGATAATAATTAATAAAACTTGACAAATTCAAATGATTCTTGCTTAATGTTTGTCAAGAATATATTACTGTGAATAAAAATATAAAATTTAGTCTTTAATTAAACATTTTAACTTATAAAATTAAATATTTTAAATATGTCTAATTCAAATTATTAAAAAAAATTATAGCTTAATGAATGTCTCTTTATATAACTATCTGAAAATACATCGAAGTTTCATTACAATTCATCAAAATTTCAAGCTACTTTAAATTTTTTAAAGTTAAAAAAGTATGTTTCGAGAAAAGCACTATGAAAGTTTTAATCGCATATGCTATTCAATGTAAATTTTCGGTTTCAATTATTATAACTTTATTAATTTTGATCATGTTCGTATCTCGAAGGTTTCAAAAAGTTCTTATAGTTAAAAGATTAAAGAAATTTAAAAAAGAAATTTCATCATTTTGTCAAAAAATTGACAAATTCTATTTATAATTACATTAACTGAAAGTTCATTAATCAATAATCTTGATTAGTTAAAATTTCAAGATTTAACAATATCTCATTATTTCTTCCTAATTAAAAATGAACCAAAAATTATTCACATCTACTAAGGACGTCTATTTTTAAAAAAATTTAAGGTTTTTTAATGAACATTTATTTCAAATGTATGTATGCATAATTATATTTTCTGGGACATCGTATAAAAAGATAATCACCTGGAAAATTTAAACTATGCTATACTATGCTTTTTTGAATTCACAGCAGGGTTACATTGCAATAAAGATAAGTTTAAGTTTGAGAACATTTTTCAATATTTAAAAAAATTTTTTCCATGGACAAGCATTTTGTTCTGTATATGCAAGCTTGGAATTAAGTTGCATAACGAAAAAAATTTTTCATCTAATAAAAAAGAGCTGAGACTTTTAATGGGAGAAATTAATGAAAATCTATAGATGTCTTTAATATGACTAAAAATATTTAAAAATCAAGAAGTCAGTAATATTTAAAAATCAAAAAAATCTCGACATAAAAACACTAGTATCAGGAAAAAATATTGAAAAAATTTAGTAGAGAGTTTGTTTATAGTATGCACAGCATGATATGGCATATTCGAAAAATATAACGATAGAAGGGAAAGAAAGGGCTGTTTCAGACCAGACTAGGGTCATACGTCTTGGAACAACGGAACTTGGAACTTGCGCTCCGGTGAAATTCCATTATCGGTTTTTGCAGCCGATAAATATTATAAATTGGAGAATTCCCCTTGCTCATGTCTCTTTCTTTCCCTCGAAGTATTACAGCACTTGCAGGCTAGTGTTAAGGGAGGAAACCATTTCTTCCTACAGGACACGTTACCATCCAACACTTTCTCCTCCATTATTATACATGTGGCTTCTTCTTTATATTCTTCCTCTACTTTTTAATATCTGTGCCCTTTAGTTATCTTCTAATTTTTCCACTCAAACTTCTCTTTTATCAGTGCAAGAGTTAATAAAGAGTTTTAAAATATCAAGTGGAGAAATAAGTATGCTCGTGTTATAAATAATTATAGGCTTAAACAAAATTTCATTCAAATAATTTTCTTGTAAAATTTCGTATAAAAATTACCAAATGCAAAAATAAAAATGAATAATACTAATCACAAAATAAGAAAGAATATTTTTTAAAGTACACAAAATATCCATACATCAACACTGAAATATTTTATAGGAATATTTGTGTGATTTTGTACCTTTAAATATATAAGATTATTTAATTCAAATTTTACTTTTACTTATTTTTCATTTTTTTCTAAATAAATTAAAAGCAAATTTGCAATTGTACATATTAAATTTGAAGTTTAAAAATACTATTCAAGTTAAACAGACAACAAAACAAGGCAAAATGTAAATAAATTCAAAGATTTTAAAAAAAATGACATGTTCTATACGTGTCATCAAAATTCGTGAACGAAATTTGAATACAGACAAGACTTCACGTATTAAACGTACAATTTTTTAGCGAATACCAAAATAAAATCCAATATGCTTTGGGCTATCCACGTATAGAAGAGAACAATGTTGATATACGTTTTCATCAGCTAGAAAATCGAATGCATCAAACGAGTAATCCAAATATGAATATAGTCGTTCATGATTTTGTAAATGAGATGCGCCTTTGGTAATCAATGACTTAATTCGTTGATAAATAATAAAGTACAGCTCAAAAAATTCAACGACTGTTTTTACACGAATTTATTATTAAACTCGCAACGCATAACATATCTGTGTGCAGTTTAAAATGTGAAGTGTAAACTTAATTACAACGCAAATTAAATAATTTTATAGAATATTTATTTTTATAACTAATTAATAAAAACAAAAATATATATGTGTATGTACATCTCTAAAGTTTATCGCTGTGAGAATGAGTTTACATAAAATGACATATCCGTATTACTGCATGTTTGCAAGTTAAGATTAGATGCGGTGGCTTATGAGTGTAAACTTGAAAGAGTCTTAGTTAAGTTGTAATACATTGTTGCTCCGCTTGTACTTTAGTTGATAAATTTTCAGTTTTTGTATCCTCTTTAAATTATATTTCTTCAGTGTAGAGCAGGTGATTAACAAAAAATTTTTTTAGGTGTTTCATTAAATCAAGTTCTAACTTTTTACCTTCTATTTTACAAAAGATTGAAAGTTTTTAATTTTTTAAAGTTTATTTATTCTATGATGACAATATTTGTTTATTTTTAATAAAAACAAAAAATTACTAACAGAGGACCATAATAATTGTGTATTGCATAATAATTCAATTGCCCACTCGCTGAAAATGTCTGTCATCTTAATATTCTGTAGAATATCCTTCACAACATTGCAAAATATGTAAAATTTTAATGGATACTTGAATTCATAGCAGTTTGATAACTAATTGATACTATAAATTTAGAGAATGTCAACTATTATTCAAATATACTCTTCGCCACATTCATTGCTATATGTACTGCATAGTTTTCAGGAAATTATATTATTGCAGATTTGGTTAAATTTTTGTTTTGGTTACCTGTGACAAACATGATTTCATTGATTTTAATTATATACTAAAGTAGAACTGGGTGTGGAAAATTTATGTGGTTACATGGGACTTGTTTGTGTTGAATTGGAATAAAGTTCAAATTTTTCTTTTTTTTAATTTTATTTTGAGATTATTTTTGTGATCCTAATGCGTGAGATTCATCTAAATGTATCTAATGCAACTTATTTATCGATACATTTCGAAAAAATGTATTTATATACTTTACCTTTTCAACTACATAATCAACAGTTTCTTATTCACTACTATATTATTTATCTTTATAAGTCCATAATCAAAAAACTTGTTGTATCTTATTACTTCTAGATCACAATCAATAATTTTCCAGAATTATTACCCTTTTAAGTTACACCTACCTAAGTTAATTAAATATATGAGTTTTAAACATTGATTTTTCAACTCCTTTAATGCATATTCTTTTAAGGATTTCATTTTTATTTATTGTCAAAATTTGTAAACAATTAATCAAATAAATTCAACAAATCTATTTGATGTATTCTGTAGACTCAATTGAAAGTAAATGTATTATTCTGTAAATGACTATGTAATAAATGTTTGCCATTATTAGCAAAGGTAAACATTGATTCCCATTGCAAAGTTTGTGTTGAAGAGTTCGGTAATTTGTCGTAATAATGTATTGAAATTTACCAGTCTATTTTCAGGTTGAAGTTTATTCTATACAATAAATAAAATGAAACTTACTACAAAATCGTTTATTTGTTTGGTTTTATCGGTAAGACAAACTGTTGATATAATTTTAAGAACTTTTATATAATATTATTTATAACAATATATTTGTATAAATGAAACTTGACATCCATTTATAATTAATTTGATTATATTTTATATTTTGAAATTTGATGGTATGGACCTTCCATGTTTATTAATTATAAATTACGTGATCCAGTGAGGTGCAAGGTGAATAAAAACAAGTCTATTCAATATATTTCATCCACCTTTCGGCAAGAATCACTTGCCCTTGTCAAGACTATTTATTAAAAAATTTACATAAATTAATAAATTAGTTTTACACATGTATAAAACAACAATTTTGTTTATAATTACCAAATAAATACTGCAGTAATACGTTGGTGTTCAACGACTTGTCAGTCGTAACGTCACTTAGTCAATTGTAAACAAATTACATTTCACCTCAATATATATAATGTTTGACGTCACGCTCTAGGTCATGTTGTTATGATTGTTATGTTGTTATGATTGAGGATCATATGACATTTGTAATTAAGATTTTGTGTCTCCTCTTGCCCATTTATCGTGTTATTATTGATCTTAATATGTATCATTTCAGAGATTAGTTGTTTTTTATAATTATTTTCATTGTCCAGGATGTCTACATTATTCCAATCAATCATATGTTTGCTATCTCGTGCATGTGCTACAACGATAGATGTATGACTATTGTCTTTTTTGTGTTCATTAATTCTTGTTTTTAAATTTGATTTCGTTTCTCCAATGTACAGCGATGGGCAGTGTTTGTATTTTATTTTATACACAATACACAATAATTTATATTTTATACTCTTTAACATTTTGAAAATTAAAAAATTTACATAAATCTATAATACATTGCCTTACAGAAAAGAGTATTAAAGTAATATAGACGTTTTCAGTAAAGGTAACCTGTGCAATAATTAATAACAATAATAATTAATTACAATATATCTATAGATGAATATATACAAATTTTATTTGATAATGTTAATTTTCGGAATTATCAGAATTTAGAATTATCAGAAACAAATATAAAAAAGAATTTACGTCTTTATATTACGATTTAATTTATCAATTTTTTTTTCTATTTAAAATCTTATTCTACACAACAAACTTCTTATAATTTTTTTAATTTATACTTAAAATGGTTATTGTTTATACACTAATAATTCATTTATCAAATACTTATAGAACAAATAATTCAAATATAAAAAATATTAATATTTCATGAATGTACTAAGACTAATAAAAATAATGTATTGAAAAATAAAATTTGCACCCGGTGTTAGACTTTGCGATGATTATTCTTTTGTTTCGTGTTGATAAATGATAAGAGAATGAGCATGAATTATGATTGGTCATTGTTAAAAGTTTATGATGTTTTTAACATGGTGATACTGGTAATATATAAATCCAAATTTTGAAATGAGATGGTAGTCGTAGGTTTTTCGCGTGTCAGAAATATCAATATTAGAAGGAACGAATTCCAAGAGACATTTAGTAAATTGACGATGGAATTAAATTTAATATGAGGTAAATTAAATAAACGAGCGGTATTTGTGTGATCATTAACTTCGAGAATAGATGGCTCAAGACTGGTGCTCGTAAAATGAATGATAATAGCTCGAAGGAGAAGGCGATGGTATAACTTGTGTGTGTGTGTGTGTGTGTGTGTGTGTGTGTTTAACGGTGAAGAGTGAGCGAAACAGTGAGGAAAGGAGCTTTCGCAGAAGTTGTGTCTCCTTTGAAAATATACATGAAAATAGAAGTTCCTTTACCAGTGCGCATACAAGCTCTCGAGCTTTTCCGTCGCCTTCCTCGAACTGGCTTAGCACCGTACCGGCGATGGTCCTGGTAATTTTCCGTACTCGCCTGGGGATCGTAAAATTTATGCCGGCGTTTTACGAGCTTTATGCCGGCTTTTTCACTATTGCGTACATACGTTGGAATATATTTGCTGTCTTACAGCCCCACGACTGCACTACACCCCGCTACGCACCTCCCCCCCTCCCCACCCCCTCCACGACCGTCATACCTTCGCCGACCCCTTCCACGTTCGGCTTTTCTTCTTTTTGCCTCCTAAATTATTTCTTTCAAATCTTTACGCCTCAGTTTTATATTGCCAATGCACGGTAAAACGAAATTCAGGGATCTCGATTATTGGCCAAGGAATTGTTTCTCTAATTCCACAGTTATCTATGAGGCTCGAAATGATACTCCCAATGCACGTAACAGTTTTAATTTTCATGATTCAAGAGCCAATTTAATATGCCTTCAACAAGTTTTATTCTCTCGCCAAATCACGGAAAATTACAAATTTATAAGAAAATACATGTATTTTTCATGAAATATTTTCTTTCTTTTTTTTTTCTATTTGTAGAAAAATATTATGTGTTTTACTTATAATATTATACTGATTTTTTTGAAAAATTTCATCTTTTTAAATTGTACATGATTTTTTCGTTGTAAGAAAATACTTTTATTTACGCAATGATATTATTTTTGTATTCATGATAATTTGATACAATATTTACGATGTAGAATTTTATGATAAATTATTTGACTATAATCAGCTAACTAACTTTTATTAATGTTTTTTATTACTTTTATTATTTTTTCAAATATTTTTTCATAAGAATAATATATTTTTGAATTTGAAAAATATTACGCATTGAAAGAACCAAATGGATAAATGAAAATTGTGAAAACATTATTAAGGAAGTAATATAATAAAATACTTAAAAATAAAATTAAGTTTTGTTGGACTTCCAAAAGTCCACTTCTAAGCTTCAATGAACTTTAGTGGTAAATTTTATCTATTGTTTGTTGTTTTGTGTAGTACTTTTTATATTTTCTCGAATTGTTACTATACCTAATCTGAAAAGGTTTATTACTGATTAAATGAGGCAGACACATAAATTAAAAAAAAATAAAAGCTATAATTGAAAAACACTTTTATAACAAATCAAATATTTATTTGACAAAGAAGTACATTTACGAATAGAAAAATTACCTTGAGAACAAAAACCAAAAATAAAATGAATCTAAAAGAGACATAAAAACATATGATAGCATAAAATTAAACATCTTATTTTATATACATATATTTCTATAAAATAATGTTCGTTAGCTATAAACTTGTGTCGCTGTAATAATTTGATAATGAACTACGTTTTGGAAAACTCTGACTTATCTCTAATCGTAATGTTCATAAAGGAATTTCAAAGACTTGACACAAGCAGCGAAATTCTTGATACCATATACGTAGTGAAATAGTTTTGAATTAAAAAAATAAAAAATTATTCGAGGAAAGTACCTACCACTCATAGAGTTCAGGAAAGTTAAGAAAAGGTGTGAAATAGAAAAAACCATGTTCTAGTCGATCGATATTTATTATTCTATTGTTGACGAAAAACAATAGTTTGGAAGTTAACAATACATCAAGAGTAATTTTTTTTATTTGTTTTTATAAGAATGTGAAAAGTGAAGGAAACATTTGATAGAATCTATATTTATACTTTGGATGATTCATGAAACTGAATGATTACTTTTATATTGTAGAAAGGAAAATATTCTATGTTTTGAAATAATTAAAAGCGCTGAAATCAAAGTGTATTTGTAGAGGTAATCAGTGATGTGGAATTATCATATCGACACACATCTTGTCCTAAACGTAGAATCGTTTATCTAGGGCAGTTTAATTAGTTACACAATAGGGCATAATTTATAGATAATAATTGATATTTAAAGGCTAGTAATGGGTCAATTAGTCGGTTGTGTTTATCCTGCGAAAACTTGCTTCGCTCGCATATCGAGCCGTAGGCTCGCAATCAATTTCGGTTTCTAGGTCTCACATACACAGAGAGAGGGCCTCTCACACGAGCAAATAAATCTAACGCCCGACTCGTAGGGTGGACGAGTGTCGAGGGCGTACGTATCCAAGACCCATTGTATCCATCAATGTGATCAGATTTAACGATAACACTACATAATTAGACTTCACCGCTAATTCACCGCGTCCAATCAAGGCTGGAGCCCCGGCCAGGGCGGACGAACATTATCGGCGCCAGCGAATACCATCCCAAATGACCTATTCTATGAAATATCGCCGTCTTCGTTTCGCCCCTTATCGCGGAACTCCCGGCGTGTTT
Source organism: Eupristina koningsbergeri (assembly GCA_018907245.1). NCBI lineage: Eukaryota > Metazoa > Arthropoda > Insecta > Hymenoptera > Agaonidae > Eupristina > Eupristina koningsbergeri. The sequence goes on along the minus strand of JACCHV010000008.1, from coordinate 4,730,520 downwards.
GTCTTCGGGCTGCGTGGCTTAGTTACTCTTACTTATGGCCAACTGGGTGCAGCCTTCAGTTACCATTGATCATCCGTCAGCCACCGTCGGCTACCGGTTACCGCCACCCCCCAACCCCGCAATCTACCCACCCCTTAAGGAGGCACCGCGACTTTTAGCTCGGTGGCGCGATTTTATCGCGCCAACTTTATCGCTTCTTTTACGCGCCTCAACTCTTGAAAGCATATTAGCCGAGGGATCTGTATGCGTGTCTCATCGGAAATTTTAAGATTTATTCTCATGGGGCACCGGCAAGAGGCTTGGCCTTTTCGTATTATCTTCTCGGGTTTCTCTGCGGCTAATGCAATCGCACAGATGGCATTGTAATTACACCCATTCTTCTTCGACTTTCGCCAATTTCCATTTTTAATGTCAACATTTCTTTTTATATTCATTACCTAAAAAACGTGTAATTACCTTAATTAGGTATTAAAACATTGCTTTATGACTTTTCTAATATTTAATCGCATCACACGTCAAGTGCCAATTAACAACTAATACACAATTCGAACTCAATTTTGTGAGATTTAAATTATCAATAAATTCCAAGGGGTAGAGTTCAAAAATTATTACAATAATAAATATAAATATTGAATTATGGTTTCATTTTAAATTTTCTACACTTAAATATTTGCATCAACAATTCTCATCTTAATATTATTAAATAAAAAATGAGAACGATTCAAAGAATTATGTTTTAAAAGTAAATTTTTATTTTCATGTGAAGTGTTTTTATGGAAAGATAACTCACACTCGATTTCTAAGTTTCTGATATTTCGAACCAAATAAAAGTTTTTTAAAAATTTTAATTTAATAATTTAATAATTGATCAATTATCAATAAACTCTATCTAAAAATATTTTTGTAAATGATAGAAGATGTACATTTATTGATTACATAATTACAATCACATAATACATAATACTTTCAATTTTACATGTGCTTAAAAAAAATATAAATTTATAATGTACAGATAGTTATGTTTTTATATGCTCAAAATAGAAAACATAGAACAAATGAGCCAAATATAATTTACCAAGAATAAAGCTATAAAAAATGAATAATATTGGAAATAATTCATTTGAAAATCGATAAGTATACGCTGAATAGACAAGAAGACACCCAACATCTTGATACATAATGTAATTACACCACCAGCAATGTGTCGATGAAGCAGATGACTCACAATATAAATAAGCTTGCTACTTCTGAATAGATAAATGTCTCTAAAATAGAAGTTTCTCGCATATTAATTCCTGACCTCTATTATAAAATACAGATAATTATAATTTTTATTTTAGTAAAGTCATAAGTGATTGTAAAATATTTTAACATTTTTTATAAATTAATATATTGTTACATTGTTTCTTTCGTAAATAATTAAAATTTTTTTTTTTGTTAGAAAAGCTTTATTAGATTAGGAAATAACAATTACCCAAGCATTCCTTAAAATATAGTTGTCTAATTCAATAACACAGCGATGCCATTTTAGAGGTTTTCATCAATCTAAATCTATTAAACTGGAGTTGATAGCTGCCGAAATTTCAAAATAATAATACATACATACTTAATAATTAGGAAAGTTCTAATTATAGAAACGACGGCCTTGCTCATTCAGACGTTAATTATTGCGTTGATGTTTAATGATAAAAGTAATCTGCGACATAAATATTCCACCGTCGAAGCAAACTCGAAGCCGGTCGAATAAAATATCATCGACGCGAAAGCGGGTCCGCCGGATTAACCGCTGAAATTTCTCTGGCAAACTTACAAGAGAAAGGCCTCTCCCTCGGCTCGACGAGTTCCGCGTGCGCACACCCGTAGCACCGCCGCTGTCGCCGCCCTCGACGTCGTCATCGGGGCTCGTGAATGTGCTTTATTAAGAGCAGCGCGCCGACGCCACTTACGACGTAATTGAATTATAAACGCATCTACGAACCTAATCCTCCCGTTGCGGTTGACACCCTCGGAGATGCTCCTCCCCTCCCCCTCCCCCTCCCCACCCCCTCGTTACCCATGGGTGGAAGATCGAGAAATTGGAATTTGCAATTATGCGCAATTATCGCTACGACAGAAACGTCGGAATGGCTGGGAGCCAGCGCTCGTAATGATCGGCTCGGTACCCCATTCCACCCGGGGCACCAGGAGGTCTAAAATTGTTGAATCGTGCACGTACCTTAATTGCCCGGAGCCTCGTCTCCCTCTATCCTCGTAGACGCTCCGCTCGTCTTTCCGTCTTCGCTACACCGCTCATGCGTCTAACGCACTTTCCAGAATCTCGATTCTCTATGGATGAAACAGGCCTGTAATTAATCTTTCGCGTCATTCAATATCATACCACGATATATAGTGTGGTTAATCGAGTGTGCACCTCGATTGTCCCTACCAAACCTAAATCACCTTTCATCCAGAATATGATTTTCTCAAAAGTCAAACTAAAACCTTAAAGCCGACAGCACAACTCAGACTTCAATCGTTCTCCCTTTTTTCAATGGATTAGTTAATCAAAATAACTGATATTTGTAAATAAAATATTTGTCAATTAATATACATTACAATTAATTAATATACATTTAACATACTATATTTTAAATTTTACGTGTGAATAAGGATACCTGCCTCAGTATTTGATGAAAATTAAATTTTCACTGTCGCAAGTTTGATTAAATAAAAAAATGAATTTGATTAATCATTAAAATCGTTAATAGTAAAATTTGAAATATAAATAATATTTTTGACAGCTTCGTTATTATAACTATCTTTCATGAAAAGTATTTTCGTTATTTTGTTGCATAACTAAATGTAAATACAAGAAAAATATCCCTACTATCGTTTTAAATGATATCTATACAACCGTTCATTATAAAAGTAGTGAATATAAAAATACTCTTATATAATTCGCTTTAGGTCATCAAGAGTAATCATTAAAAGCGCTTTACCAGAATTTACTTCTAAATGTGTAACTTTTATCACTTGAATCTACTATGAAATCACTCAAAATACTTACAAGTTTTAAGAAAGCTAAAATTGAAAAGGAATTTACTGGTCAAGTAAATATAATACGTCATTTTTACCCTAAAGTAAAAACTAGTGCTAACATACAACGCACATATTCTGTTTATGTATGATGTACCCCGGAAACTTTACGGATCTTTTATGTTTGCTGTTTTTCTGCGCCTGTATTTTACGGAAGATAATAAAAATACCATTCGTTTTTAATGTTTCCGTGAGAATTTTCACGAAGCTCGACAGAATACCTTCCTTGCCCCTTATACATACTTTATTTACCACGTCTTCATTTTTTTCATCTCTTTTGATTCCTAAAGCTATTTTTTCTTTTTTTTTGGTCACTGTACTTAATTATTTTTCTAGATATTTTGAATGCCATCTCAAATTCATTACTTAGTAATTATTTAAGGTACTCTTTCTTTAATTCTTAAAATACTTTGGGAAATTCAAAGAATAACAACTGTAATGTTGTTCAACTTACAATAATTTTGTATTACAGCATTTTTTACAAAAGGATAAATTTATTTTTCCGTGAACAATCTACTTTTGAATTTGTTTTTGAAGTTTTTTTTGAAATATATAAATTGTAAATATTTCAAAATGAAAAATCAATAAAAAGTATGTCACTTTATTATTTTTGTTAAGATCATAAATTATATTAATTAACAAGATATTTGAATACTTGATTAATACGTAAAAATTTAATATCCTCTAAATTCCCAACTTTTGCAATAACCGCTTTATTCGCTTCAACCGTTATTTTGTATACGTCGATGAAGTTTGTGGGTGTCTATACACTTATATCATACACCATACATCTTTACGAATTCGAACTCTGCAAATGCTTGTAGTGAAACTTCTATTTCTCTGTCGCTTGTATAATCTCTCTCTCGCTCTCTCTCTCTCTCTCTCTCTCTGTCTTTCTCATTGTTTATCCGTTTCATTCTGTTCTGATGCCTCCCCGATGTTTCTCGCATCCATCTTCGTGTGTTCTCGTCCTTAACTTGTGGAGGCACCGCACACCGCATTCACAATAATTAATTAGCGAACTTGCCATAGTTACGGAGCCAGGAGGAAAAGACGAAGAAAGTGGGTGAGAAAGAGAGAGAGAGAGAGAGAGAGAGGACAAAGCATGAAATTTCCACGCAGGTGCTCCGGATTAGAAGTAACATAGCATCGGCTTGGAGCAATCGTGTATTTCCTTGCGAAGTGAATGCCGCCCGGATTGTTGCTGTTCGGAAATCATACTGATTCACCATTCCAAATCCACAATAACTCAAGAGTTGTCTGACGCTTTTACAAAATATGGGCGGTTTCACGAAAAATATATTACTCATCTCTAGGAATATCATAATATCGGATCTCTGCGTGTGTTTTAAAAATAAAGGAGTAATACTATATTGTATAACGTATCGGAAAATACAGTTTTTCAGACGTGAATATTTATTAGATGATATTTCAAATTGAACTCAAATTAAATTTACGATATCTGCTTTCAATTACTTAATTAATTAGAAATGTATAAATAGTATTTCACGTACTACAACGTAATATCGATTGCACACAATAGTAAAAAGTATTCAATGACATTCAAACAAGTTATTATTCACAATATTTCAAAGCCAAGAGTTACATCTATTAGCAACTTTACCATCATGTTTTTTTTTTTATATTTTTGGATAATAGTCTTAATAATTCATTGTAATTAAAGTTTTTACACTAGACTAGTTTTTACAAAGAAAATATGTATTTTTAGCGAGTACTTTTTTTCTATATAAATATAAACATATTATACATAGCTGATGAAACAGAAACATTATCTTTTTTAAAAGGTTATAAAGTATCCGATAGCTTATATATTTCCTCGATATTTTTCTTGCGGTATTTGAAGATGTGGTATGGTTAAAATTCATTTTCAGCGCAACAATATGATATTCTTTCAATTTCATATTTATTTCAAACATGTTTTGATAAGACAGCAGCTTAGTCCTTTGAAATGATTTTAATAAGTAAATACTTTTTGAAATATCAAGCAAAGATTTTAATGGTAATACGTTATTTCTTTCGAGTGGTTAAATGAAAGTGCGCCTCGTCTTTTCTTTAAAGAATAAATAGTGTAGTTATGAAGTATAACCAGCCAATTAAATAATTATGCCATTTTTCAGTAGTGAGCATCAATAACCCATCCTCCGCATGGCGTATTTTTCAAAGGGAAAACATAATCAATTACAGCATCGCCGGGTAAAGTAACGAAGGAAATTTTTCACGGTCCCGATAATGCGATTTCTCGGAGTAGGAATAATTCGCACCTTTCGAGGACGGAAGCCTCTCGTAAAGTCAACCTCGGCATTTTCCATCTCAAAAGGAGAGCTATGGCGTGCTCGTTCCTCAAAGTCAGCTTTTCCAAAAGCATCCGTTATCGCCGAGCGAATGGATCGACGTCGTTCCCAAGCTGTTCGACCATTAACAAGTCCTGCCGCCGCGTTCCGCCCTCTTCCTTTTTCACTTTTTTACCCACCCCCCCTTTTTTACTTGGGCCTTCCCCCACTCGGCGCACAAGAAACACCCCCCGAGTGATCAATCTTCCGTAAGTCGAAGTTTCGCACTTTGGGCTTTTGACTATCTTCCCGTATCTTGTCACGGATTCCACCCCCTTTATATCCCGTTCCCAGTTACTTGTCCCTTACATCTCAATTTCTGCGTTTATATATCTATATATATATATTGGGGATCTCTCTCGGTCTATCCTCTGTCTTTTAATTTTTCTTTGCGTTTTGTAGGCCTTGGTATAATCGGCTCAATAATCTTAAATGATTACTTAATTTACAGGGTTGGCCACATCTTTTTTCAAGATTATTCACTTATCATTTATTTACGTCAACAAGTTCTTAGGGCGATGAATCATACTCAAAGTTTGTAAAATAAAATATCCGACCATGAATTTTAATAATCAATTGCTCAGGTGTCATGAAAAAAATACAGCATCACTCTGATTTTTTTAAGGTTTATGCAAATACGGTTGATTATCGGAGCATAAAAATATATAAAAACACGGTAGCATCTTTAAAACATACTTTTTTATGCGTCTTGTAACCGTTACTGAAGCACAGATTTTTTATACTTGTAATGTAGTTTAAATGCATAAAGCAATTTTTTAACATCTTATCATAAATTTCTGAGATGAAATACTAGTAAAAGTATTTTTTCCGTTAAAAAAAAAAGCATAGAAATGTATTGCTTTTTAGAGAGCTTCTTTTTATAATGTGTGAGTGAAATAAAAAGATATTGGATGGACAGACCGTCAATAATATTTTTCAACGATCCAATACCTTTAGCTTCTACATTGACAGTAGCGAAGTGACCCTTGAAGAATGTTTGAATATTTTTCGTTTAACTTGTTCGTTGGTTTGTCCGTCCATTCGTTACAATGTCGATACACTTGCACTCCATCTTCTTTTTGAAGTTTCTGTAAATGCACGCTGAGTGGAGGAAAAAAAAAACACGCCGAATGATACTCGCACGTGCATTCCCCAGAGAAAAACGAGATATTGCATTATGCGCTTTCTCTTTCCAAACTAGACGCCAAGAACTACCCAGTTTTCCCTCGGAAGATAGTTGCAGGTCACGCTTTTACACATCTGTCAGAACTTTGCAAAACGTTGCGGGAATTTCAAAGTGTATCCCCGTTTAAGAGCTTCTCGTTACTCTTACGAATCGCATAATTAAAAGATAGTCAAGTCGCGCTTTCTCAAAGTTCGAGTCTACAGTTCACAATTATGCTTGCAACTAAAAGCAATTTCTTTACAATTCCCCTGGTATTTATCATGAACTGAACTCCTCAAATATTTGAAGAATTAATTTTTAATAAGCTCTTAGTTAAAATCTATTCGTGAATAAATTTACCAAGTGTATCGCTGAAATTCAAATGAATGGATTAAAATATTGTAAAATAATAATGTAAAAAAAGGAGCAGCCTTTCTTTGTAAATTTTTACACGATGATTGTAATACATTTGCAACTATTTATGTATTTAAAATACTAATTATAATATAATATAAATCTACTTATTTTCCTTTCTACATATCAAATAAAGTTTACATTTAAAGAATTTTTAATACAAGCCAACAAGGTACTACTGGGAAATTACCATTTTTGTTTTTAGGGAGCGGTGAAGAGTCGAGGGCGGGTTCAGGCGATCCCAGCAAGTTGGGTGTGAAAAAACCAAGACCGAAAGCCTCTTCACCCAACCGACAAGGACCACAGCAGTGTCAGGTAAACCGCTTATTCTTTTACTCGCAAATTTATCTTTTGTATAATAAGAGGAACTTTCTTTACCGAGCCGAGATAAAGTATATAAAATGTGAAAAGTTTATAATTCGGATATACTGTTGTAGTTTATGTGCTCTAGATACAAGTACTGATAGTTGAGAAAAGTTTGGTGTATGAAACATTGGTTATTCTCTACTAATTTACCACGCGCTACCGCAGTAAATAATTGATAAACGTGACCATGAAATTCAACTCAAACGGAGGAGAATGGATATCGCCGGAATTTTTAAGGTTATTTGTGCAGGTGTAAACGTGAAAAGTTCATAGATGCAAGGCTGCAACACTCGCGCCGAAATGAAAAAGCCAATTTTTAGGCTGATCGATATTCCAGTACAACGCTTTACTTTTACAATTGGAGTGGGCGCAACACCTGGAAAAGGACGCATCAGTAGTAACGGCTGACGAGAAGTCAGCCGAGCGTTCATGTAATGTGGCGCTGGAGGAGAGGCGCAAAACGAACAAAGGCAAAAAGAAAAATGGAAAAAGAACGGGGGCAGGAGAAGAATGAAGAAAGGGAATAGGGCGTAGGTGGAAAATTAATTTTCCAGCAAGCATGGTCGAGCGAATTACAGGCTCGCTCGCCTCTCGACCGCGAGAGGCGCTTCAAAAATGTGGAAAACCCACAAATTCGAAGGGGCATTCAGCCGCGTATCTAGACGTGCCCACATCCACATTCGCATCCACATGGGTCTTTCTCACTTTAATCCCTTTTGCATTGCCCTCTTTCTTCCTCTTTTCGTTTCTTTTATCATTCTCTCTTGTGCGCTGGTTTACTGGGGAGCGAGTGAGACCAGAACCATCGGTCGCTAACGAGTCTGACCTACTTTCAACCCCGACTGCGCATTTATTTCGGAAAACTTAATGCGCGCACTGGAAAGTCGTATATTTTCAGAGGAAGAGTTTCATCTACTCGTACTTTCTCTGCTTTCTCTGTTCACGGAAATGGCTTTTCGAAATGCATAGGTGTGCACCCTCTTTTGCCATTTCACCAATTACCTCTATTTTCATTGTTTTATTTCTTCTTTTAATCTTTTCTATCGAAGCTTGCGGCTTAACATTGAAAGATTGAACTGCCAAATTTTATGAATTTATCCGAAAACTATTTCATATTTGCAAATATTTATTATTTGGAGTGTCAAAGGTTTTTTTTTTTAAATATGATTATTGAAGTGCGTTCAAATTATTATTGTAATTAGACAGTCGAGTAAAAATGGATCGTCGTTAGAGATTGATAAAGCTTTCATATATTGTAGTGCTACATTTCATTATTCATAAATTTACACTAAAAAAAATCTACTTCTACGTTAGTTAAATATTTTTAGTCGTTAAAAGTACTTTTAATTAGCACATGAATTATTATTTAAATTCTAAAAAATTATCTTTTATACAGTAAATATAATACAATGTGAAATATGCAGTTGCTTAATATTATTAAAATACGTTAAAACAGTAAGCGTAGGTAACTAATTCTTTCGTGTACATTATTGATGGAAATTAAATGTACGTAATTATATGACATTCAGAGCGACACATCATTGTATATATTTATTTAAATTTTTGTTTTTGTTAATTAAAAAATATATAATATAATTATTTAAATCTGAATGGAAATAAATTATAAATATATTATGAAGTTAAAAATATATATACAGATTAATGCATTTTAATTTTTTTAGTTAATTTTACTTTAATATATTTTAAATAATCTGGTCATCTATCCATTACCATAGACTTATAATAAATGTAATGATTTAATGTAAATATTATCATAATTAGGTTTAACTTCAATGAATATAAATATCTAAATCTTTAATTTTTAGTGAGTGATTATATATTTTTCTATATTAAGAATATACAGTAAATTTACAATTATTCAATCTTAAATTACATAATGTATTTGAAAAAAATAGTTTATTAGTATAAATAGTTTTAATATCTAATATACACGTAAATATTTCTAGTAAGTAGGAAAGTAATTAAAAATTATTAATTTTTAGAAATCAAATAAAATGTTAATTAATTACAACACAATAGTTATTGAATTAGTTATTTAGTAACCAAAACTGTTTATTATAATGATTATTTTCTAATATAATTACTAAATCACAAATAAACGTTTAATTTATTTTCTTTGATTATCATTGTATTCTCTTGTTATTATTTAACTAAAATTTAAAAAATCTTAATTACGCCACCATTACTACATGCTATTAAATAAGGATCATCTTGAAAGTTTAGTGCTAAAGTTTAACCAGTTAATATAATGTATATTGCTCTGATTCATAAAAATCTAATGAGGTTTTCCAAAACTAAATTAACTACGAAATAATACATTACTTTTACCTTATTTACTATTTTATATATTAATAAAAAATATAAAATAGTTTAAATAAATTATTCAGATTTACAAATTATAATAAACTTGACTTATTTGTTTGATATTATTCTGAACTGAATTAGAAAATATTCATTTACTTATTTAATTAACTTTTTATTGTACTCGGCTGAAATATAAAAATTTTCATTTGAATCCTTCTAAGTAGTTAAATATCTTTTAATACATTATAAAGATTTATTTTAGAATGTAACGGTTTTAATAAATTAAATAGTTATCGTCTATAAAATATAACAACTTCATTAAAAATTTCAACTATTTGATATTTACTTAATTAAATGTAATTAGATTAGAGTTAAATACAAGGTACATAATTTTGATATATATTATGTCAAAGCAGTGTTTTGAGGTTTAAGATTTAATTACGAATATCGAATTGTTCAAAACCATTGTACTTTTCCCCTCTATTAATCATAATCAAGTTTAACATGATTAAAAAAAAGGTAAAAAATTTTTTAATCATGTACCAGTAATTATTTCCTTCGAGTTGTGTTATAGAACAATAGGGCACGAAGCTCCACAGCACTGACCTAATTTCCATCGTAAAAATACTGAGAATGCAAACGGTTATGGACAAATGGGCAAGTACATCGTCCACCGCGAAATCAAGGATCCTCTAGTCTCCTCACGTAAAGAGGCCGTGGACAGAGACTCGTTACGTGTTCGCGCGTGTGTGGGCAAAGCCCGGTGCCTTCCATCCACACCTACACGCACACCCACACGTGCATATGTCTGTTGCTCTCAAGTGGGTTGAGGTCTGGGCGCATCTATACAGGTGGTGGCTGACGTGTCGTTTGGGACACGCTGTTGAATATTCATCTCCGCGTAGTAGCGACCGCACCGTCTCTCTAGAGTACATCCCCGCCCCTCCCCGCCCCGACCCCGACCCCTGGTGCGCTCCCTATATATCGAAACAAATGAGTACTCTACGTTAACTGCCAACTCCAACACCCCTTTTCTCTTTACCTCTCACTCCTCTTATTCCCCTCTCTCTCTCTCTCTCTCTCTCTCTCTCTCTTCTTGAGTCTGTTTAGATACTCCTAATGCTCGGTTTATTGTAGTGCACCTTCTATTTGTGTCGACGTACTTGAATTTCCGGGCAGAGCCGTTTCTCGCACTCGTTTATATTTCTTTTTATTTTCCGTTCTCTTTTTTTCTACTCGAGATTCTTTTTATTTCGTCTTCGTGCTTAAGAAAAGCAGAAAATCTGCTCTTTCGATCCCTGTTACCGAAATTACGTTATTTGCGTTTTCTTCCATTATCTTCTTCTCCGTCACTCTGCATTACCTAATTGAATAAGGATTCTATTCACAGGACTTATCGATGTATCGAATTAACTACGAATTAGTCTTTCCTTTAGTTCGTTCTGTATTTCCTGTTTATCTATTGCTTGACATCCATATTATTCTTCCGTTATTTATCATTTTCTTGTAAACTTGAATATTTTTATCTTGAACTCGAATTTATCCTTCATTGATAATCGTATATTTGTAAATATAATGAAGGTTTTTAGTCGGATACAACATTATGAGTACGTGTAAAAACATTATGAGCTAAAAGAAGCTTACTGTAATAAAAGAGGACAAAAAACCACTCAAAAATGTGTTTACAATAAAATTTATATGTCAAATTATATTTTCGTGAATATCATTATATATCTACACAAATACATGTACATGAAAAGGACTTGTGAAGTTAGTACTAAAGTGTCCAATTATTTGTATTTTACATAACCAGAGTAAAGGGCTACTTTAAAAATTACATTATCAAGTTGAAAAATCTTTTCAAAAATAGAAATTTTATTTTCTGCAAAATGTACTCAAAATAAAGCTTTATCATTTTTGTGTAAATATTTCTGAACAACTGACATTTTTTTTAATTGTCCATCAACATATTATTTAGTATTATCTTATTCAAATTTGTGTATGTTTTGAAAATTAAACTTTTTAATATGCACATTCGGAAAATTTTTTTTTTTTAAATTGCTTTATGCTTTAATTTAGCTTATATACACATTATATTCTAACAATAAAAACTTATTAAATTATTTTTTTTACATGTCATATAAAATACTACATAATTTTTATATAAATATTTATTATAACAAAAGATACTGAATATTTTAAATGATTTAAATAAATTAAAATATTAGTGAAATAAAATGTAGTCATAATTAACTAAAACAAGATATTTATTATAAAAAAATATATTTTTTATAGAAAAGTTTGAAAGGATAATTTTTTTACATAACAAATCGGATTGATTTATAAGTTTTGATAGTCAAACGCTGGTTTTAAATTAAATTAGGTCAAATTATGGTTTGAAATCAAATCAGGTCAAATCTAACCTTTATTAAATTTTATGATTACTGTAAACATAGAAATAAATGAGTTTATGATTGGTTTTTGGAATTAGTAAATAATATTGTTAATTAACCTTTTTAAAAATGCAAATTTACATTATTTTTTGAATTAAAAATCCTTCTATTCAACCAACTGTTACTAAATGTTGAAAGAACTTTATAATAGTTCTTAATTAAAATTATACATCTTTCTATGAGTTTTTCAAATTTATACCATCTTGTAAATCAAAGTTTACCCTTCTTTTCATTTTAATTACAAGTTTTTCTTTGGGGTGTATTTGTAACTTGCATAATAAGCATAAAATTTCTTGACTGTTCTACACTTTTTTCGATTTTCTTTTTGTACATCAAAAGATGTGTACACATAAAGACCCGTTTACATTAAAGCGTTTAGCGTTAAATCGCGTAATGTAGAAAACGTGACTTACTACGACTAAATAAAAATAAGTACCTCGAAGAACGCACTTTTGCTCTATCCATATAAAATGCTATAAAAAAGATAGAAGAGAAACTAAATAAGCTTAATTTCGATTAGAAGGTACTTGATTAATTTTTAAATCGGTAAATGTGCTCGAAAAGGGTATGCAGGGAAAATCGAGTAAAAGAAGTGGAAAGCGTTAAAGCTTAGGAATGAACGATAAGAAAGATAGATACAAGGGATTGACAAAAGATAAATGAGGACAAAAGGTAAAAAATGGAAGCCATAATATCCTATAATGTACTAAAGGTAAAAAGGTCCGTTCTTCCGATCGGAAGGGGACGTCGATTATCGACATTAAAGCCAATGAACGAACCGATCCTTTCCTGCCTCTCGCTTTACCAATATCTTTTTCTATAGACAGAGTCCTCGATGAAATCGATACTTATGGTGTATCTCAATGTCCAATCTTGCCTAATATGTGTGTACGGAAAGTTTGAACTGATTATCCGGAATCGTAGATAGGCCGATAGATCAAAGATATGAGGATGTTTAATTTGTTAATTAATTGACTAGTTATAGAACTGCCTCCGGGTTGTTATTCTTTGGATTTTATGTGATTTATATTGTATGTTTGTAAAGATTATTATTGTTTATTACAGCGATGAAAAGACAATATGGGAACTTTATGGGAGTGTTGGTATAAGCCATCGATTAAAATCCCAACACTTTAATACTAACAATAAGCTGATTACCAAGATGCAAACATTTCTCTTAAAAATTATAAGATTTAAATTTAAAAATAACAATTTTATAATGGATATTTTAGAACAACGATTTAGCAAAAATATGAATTTTACTTTTATGAAAACTAATTAAAAGTAATGGAGAAAATTATTAAACTTTTTAAAATTTTCATTTAGGAATTAATAATCTGTCGGGAATGAAAAACCAGGAAATATTTTAACCACGGAATAATCAAAGACGTGCATGTCTGGTTTTTGTCTGGTTCGAAAATCTCTTATGATTCTGATGCCGCAGACATTGTCCCTTTAATTAACCGAACTTCTGTGGAAGTTAGATGGAGTGACGACTATGAGAGAGAGTTCGTCGTTGATTGAAACTTCGGCTTTCTCTGCATCTGTAACCGTGAACTGTAATTTCTAGTTTAATTTATTATTATACATCAGTGAGAGGACAAATTTAGGGCTCTGTAAGACTTGTTTACCCTGTTACTTGGGGATTTTAGATTTTTTATTTAATGCCGTATTATACCTTGAGATTGCAAGTGGCTGTGCAATTTCAATACAGTAATCATCGGCTTTAATATTTATTTATCCTGAGGAATATTTCACCCTTTGAAACTTTCTGTGAACTTTTTTTTTTCAAAAACTTGTGTATTTGGCATTATTGTACTTTAGGTATGCTAATGATCATTAATTCAAGAACACGCTTATATGTTTTACGAAATATTGTATAATATTCGATGTACATAAAACAATTTCTTATAATTATCGAAATGTTGATAAATATATATGAACATCAAAAAATTTACAGTAACGGAATTTAATTGAACAAGGATAAAAAATATTTTGCACATTTTTATAGTCATTTTTATAGTAATTTTTACCTTTTCATTCATTTTACAACTTATTATAATTTTAATGCATTATGAAATAAAAGTAAAGTAAGATATATATATGCAAAGGTTAATGTTGGTAACAGAGTATATTAGAGTTAATAAATTCTGTAATATTTACACGTGACGTCAATTGTTAAATGAAAATACAGAGTTTGTTAATATATTTTTAAGAAATAAAAATGTTACAGAGAAATATTTTCTAAGTATGTCAGTGCATAAAAATTAAATTGCATTTTTCACCGAATACTCACAATTTATCCAATTTATCAGTATTTAGTGACAGCGAAAGAAATTTAAATAAATTGACTAGTTATTGAATTTAGAAATAGAATTTATCGATCAATGTTGTTGACGTCATAAACGGGAAAAATTGGATTTTTCTATAATCAAATTAGATAAAAATCAGAAAAAATGAAATATATTTCGAGTTATCGGAGCTTTAAAACATTTAATCCAAAGTAAAATTGAGATTTAACTTTGCACGCACGTCAATGGAAATGTTAAAAAGATGTCATTAATTTGTAAAGATCGCTGTCACCTCTTAACGCGTCCCCGGAATGTGTTTCATCCCTCTTCTCCGACAACTATAAACCTTTTATCCCGGAGCTCGGAGTTTCGCAGAAGAGGCATTTGCAGCTCGGAAAATGAGCCGCTGCTTGGTTTGGGTATCGAGTCGAACTTGACGAGGTTCAGCACACGAGGGCATGCATTTTCCGAGGAGTGGAAAGCGGACGACAGATATTGCTTCACGGGTTTCACGCGAGGGATCGGAACTAGCACGTTGCTAGATTGTGCGGAGCGACAAGGACGAGATAAGAGGCGACGGAGTTGGAGAAGTCACACTTCAGCTTCTAAGCAGAAAATCTAATTTGCGCAGCTTAACTCTCCTAAGAAGCTTCGACATCACGGGCTGTTACAACGCGCACGCGTGCGGGCGAGTTTCAATTTACGTTCCTCAAAGCGCCAGCATCCTCGGCTCGAGATAATATCGTTCTGGCTCCTTCAAAAATTCGCATTCCTTCCCGCTCCCTCCTCCCCCTCCCCATTCCAAGCCCGCGCATTTCTTGATCTCGTTCCCCTCGTTTTCCACTACATTCCCAGTCGCCTCTTCGAAAGCTAAGTAAACATCATTACTCCCATCCTTTGCCTTCGGCTACATTGTCTCGGTTCCTCCTGTTTCTCGATTCTCGACCTCTGTTTCTTCGAGACATCTGTGTGAATTTTATGAAGCACTTTCTCCCGCTTCTACTTCGCACTCACTCTCGCTGTGTACTTTCCTTTCCTTGTTCCAATTTTCAAATTATTTCCTCCTTTACCATTTTTCGAATAAAATGAGGCATAGGAAATATTGGAAAAATCATTATTCTCTCCACAATTCTTGAAATATATGGACATAGTGTAAATATGAAATCACTTCCACTAATACACACATGTATAAATTTTTCATTGTTACATCACTCTTTTACGAATATAGGTCATAATCCCTCATGTAAGAATATCATACGTGAATAAATACTGATTTTTCAGTATTATGTTCGATTGTAGTAGCTTTCTTTAAATAAATTTCGATTATACTAGCTTTCATTGAAGTATAATTTTTTATCTTCAATTTATTCGATCTTATTGTTTTATGTTTTTTTTTTTTTTTTTTTTTATTATTATATAAAAACATTACACAAAAATCTTTACGAAAATATATTTCTTATTTCAACTGAAAAAATTATTTTCATTCAAAAAATAAGCATTAACGCTTATGCCACTTTTCATACGATATTTTTTTAATCTTATTAAAAAAATAAATGACCATTTCGAGAAAGATCAATATATATCATTAACTAATTAAATGCCTAAATATGAACTAATATATTGCTCGACTATTCTATTATTTAGATTTAGAAATGTTAAAGTGTTGTTCTTCTAGAGGTACTCGTATTACTTTTTTCTTAATTGCATTGCAAAAAGAAGTATAATCGGTTCTCATTCTCGTTTCCAGAATGCGTAATTTGAGATCAGTAAGAGAGAAAGAAAATGTTTTACGTATCAATATGGAAATGAATGTTATTGTCACATCAAAGAACATCCGTAAAGTGTATTAAACTAAATGCATGCATTTACTACCTTACGTATACTTTGTGAATAAGTTGCATTATCAACTTTGCTTTTTAATTTAAGTTTCATTGAAAAAAGATTGCGTTGCTGCTGTCTTATTGAAGATTATAAAAATATGTAAAACATCATATATTGGAGCCTTACTTTTTAATACTATTTATTTATAAAATATTTTTATCATGAGTTAAAATTTTCCACAAGTTATTTTATTTCCTTGGATTTTTAGTTTGTTACAATTATTAAATAAAAAAGATAAATGATTACTTTTAATTTTCTATTATGTATTATATTTTATTTGTTTTAATTTACTTTTTTTTTATAATTCTTGTAGATTATACATTAAAGTGCATGTTACATGATGTAAATTGAAATTGTAATGCATGAGGTTGATTCATTATATTGTAAAGTTTTTTGATTTTTGATTACGGTTGTTAATATAATGGTTCAGCAATATTAGAATGAGATATTACTTTAATTAGCATAAATTCTACTCCATAGAATCCGACCATAAATTTTAAAGAATATTATTGAGTGCGATAATTAAAGGATAACAACACTACGCATTAGTAATAAAGAGATTTCTATATTTGCCTTCATAATAATTCATAAATTCACAGGCAGTTATATGAGCTTGCGCCTAAGTATAATAGAAGTAAACACTTCTAAAAGATAGGAATGATTGTATTTGCAAAAAGCAAGATAACAATTAATGCTGATCGATAATACGTTAAAATCGTAATTGATTTTATTGTGAGAAGCTTACGAAAAGCAAATAGTAATTAGTGTGGTAGAAAGGAAGGGCTCTGTAATAATGGTTATTAGGCAATGGGTTTTTCTTGACTTCCATCAGCAAATAAATTATAAAATCAACGGCTAAGGAGTTAAGCGCGAATTCCCTCCTCACAATTTCAATTTCCTAGAAATGAAAAGAGAGCCGGCGAGGGCGGAAGGGAGGAAGTTGTAAGAAAGGGCAGAGGGCGCTTTCGATCGATCGATGAAACAACAGTGTCGGGGGCAGGGGTAGTGGCGGCAGCGGTGATGGGGTCGGCTGCACTTGCGTGCGTAGTCATATCAAAGATTTTCAATTAAGAAAAGGAAAATGAAAATCATAATATTTACCGAAAGTTCGAGGGGATACTTTCTTAATATGTTCGCGAGCAGCTTGTGCTAATATAAGATTTTCCAATGATCTTGCTTTTCATCTCCGACTCACTCAGCCACGCGGGTCACATACAATTTGTTTTTTCCCTTTTGTTACTTTTATGCACACAGGTGTACACAAATGCGAGTCCATCGATGGTGCAAAAACTGTCTCAAATGGTGAATCGATGTACGTGCTGCGTTTTTTCCGTAAAAATCGACAAATATACGGACTCCGGTCCAGTCCCGGTGAAAATTGCGGAAACCGTGAGACTTTTCCAATAATGAAAGAACTCCTCTCCTCCCCCCAATCTCGCACTCTTTCTCTCTCTCTCTCTCTTTCACTCCGTTTTCTCCAACATATCACGTATTCAAAAAATGGTTGAAGTGAGGAAAAGTGAGTGAGATGGAGAGAAGTAGAGCGAAGGAGAGATGAAGGAACGCAGCAGGTCACAGGTGCAGTTAGAAATTAATTTCAATTCAACACTAGTAGCAGTCATGTATATACACAGGTGGGATGAGGAAGAGAACGAGTTGAAGGAAAGAGAATGCAGGATCAAAGTTCCTGTAGGCCTATTTATTAGTGCAGAAAAGCTCGTTAACTCATTATTATACTTGACTGCGTCGCTTATCGTATTATAATGTATTTATGACTGAATTTTGATTCACTAAGAATTAAAAAATAGAAATTGCATTGGAATTTGCTTAAAATTCTGTAACATTAAAAAAACATTAAGATCGTTTACTATGCTTTTCTAGATAAATAAATTTTTAATTTTAAATGATCTTAAATCATATTTAAGTAGAATATTTTTTTTTTAATTTATGATGATAAATTTAAAAGGTTATATTATTCGATAATTGGAGAACTGAAACAAGAACAGATGAGATTTACATAAATAAATCGCATGCTAATTTTATGTTCATAGCAATATTTAAAATTTACATCCACCTTTTAAAATTATTTAATTAATTAGAATTTTTAGCAACGATTTCGAGTCGGTAGACATGAACAATGAGAGTCTAATTAAACTGTCTTAAATTCTTCAATGATAAGAAGATCCAACTTAATAACAAAGCAGCGCGATAAAAAAGAAACAAATGTAGTGAGAGGAAGAACCGTCGGATATAAATCAGTATAGTAATGCTGTCTCCATCTTTCACCCTGTATAACTGCTCCTGAAAGCGCGAATGACGTCCATAGAGAGAAATGAAGGCTAAATGGACTGATAAAGAGAGGCGTAGCGCATTCGCTCCCAGAACGCCGAATCAGCACTGGACTATAGTGGTTTTCGCGCTCTATTAGTCCACAGCGACTCATCCAAGTAAAACTCCAGCCCTCCGATGCACACCCTCGCCCTCTTCCCCCCCCCCCCCCCACCCCCCGCTCCCGCTCTACATGGGCGCGGTTTTCGTGCTGCGAACCCAATCAATTCTAGTGATTTGCGCCAATTATTTTGTACTGGCAATTGTCTAATAAGTATTCGCGCTGTGAAATCAGTTCTAACAACCCCTCATCGAATCTACTTTAATATCTTTTTTCTACATTTAGACCTTTTATTTTATTGTAATGACCCTGTGTGCCATTCCATTCCGCTGAAACGAATTCACCGTCCGAGGTCGTTGCTTGCTTATCGAAGGGAGCAGTGAATTGCATTTTTTATAAGCTCACACGCTTATCGCTGTATTGAATGTTCTACACTGTTTTTCTTTCCAGACGCATTTAAATCTCATTCAATAGAAATCAGATATTGCATCACTAATAATTATACATTTTTTAAGAAATTCTATATCAATTTGTAATATTCGGTCATAAATATTTTATGATATCAAATTTATAAACACGAAATAGTATTAATCCAAACTTTAATACGAGAGATTTAATAATATATTTATGTAAAAATTTTCAGAAATTCAATTTATTAAAATTTAAATAGTTATCAAATAAAATCAATTGAAATTGTTTCGTATTAAAAGTATTTTACTTCATTACGTATACAGTAATTTAATTGTGTATTCCATTCGGGCATGATAAAATACATAAATACGTTCAAATAGATAAATGGTTGATAAATAATGTTTTATTAAAAATCATTGCATTAACTCAAAAAGAAAATTTCAATATTTTCCATTTGCATATAATATTATGTTAACATGTTAGTAACTTTAAATATAATTTTAAATATAAAATTAAAAAAGATTCAGGAAATGTAGAAAAAATTTTAAAGGAAATATTTTTCATGAAAATGTGTACAATTATAAATTGAAAATACAAAAATTTTTTCATTATTTCATAATAAAAAATGTAATTAAAAAAATTCTGAATATTTTGATATTCAAAATAACATTATAAACTTTTAAAAATTATAAAATACATTCCCGAGGTATTATTTATAAAATAGAACAAGTTTTAATAAAGGAAAAAGTACCAGAGTATAATTTCAATTATAATATTTGATTGAACTCCAGTTTTTTTAATGAAGAACAATAGATTTAGTTTCCAGTAATCGCATTATGATTACAACAATATAAATATGTCGATACGAATTAGTGTAATTAGCAAATAGAATATTATTGTGAATTCATGCGTGAGAATGTAAACTAATCTAAACGATAGAGAGATAGAGAGAGAAAGAGAGAGAGAGAGAGAGAGAGAGAGAGAGGGAGAGAGAGGGAGAGGAAGAAGTGGGAGTTGTGAATGAAAGACAAGTACAAAGTTTAACGGAAACTTGCGATAATACCGGACCTTTATCGGCGTCTCCGATGCCCTCGTAAAATTCCCTTTCCCGACATCCATGTTTTATGAGAGCCATGCATGCTAATTGAAAATTGCTGACCGACAATTTTACAAACTTTAGAGAAAGAATACCATTTGCTGCAGCGATTTATATGTGTACGCATTTTCGTCTCCCTTTTTACAGCTTTCGTTCTGCTATCTTTTTGTACGTGTACAATTTAACGATCATCAGTCTTTAAATGAAATTTAATTTTGACCCTGAACTGTTTCAGCTTTTCTTTGGGGCTTCCGTAGAATTTCTAACTATTGAAATTGAATTTAATGAAAAATTACAAAAATTTGTCATGCATTAAGCTACAGATATTTGTCAAAAATAAGTATCGTTGAGATTATGCTAATTATTATTCTTATTTTAATAAAAATAATAAATATTCGCTGTAATATAATATATATTTCTCAATTAATTATATTACAATGAAAACATATTAAAAATATATGTAATTACTTGTACAATATAAATCTGTTTAAAAATATTAATCTGATTATACGACAAAATACTCTTAAAATTGTGAATTCTATAATATTTTCTACCTAAACTATATAAATAATTAAATCGTATAAAAAATTGTTATGTTAATTTATTTATTTATTTATTGTTATGTTAATTGTTATGTTATTGTAAATTTACAATAACCCTTAATTTATATGATAATATTACTAAATTTTATGTTGCACTGCAGTTTATTATTATTTAATTACGTACTTTATTATGTTATTATTGAATTTCCTAACCAATTATAGGAAAAAAAACAAATTCAATATCTTAAGTATAATTAGTAATAACAATACTAAAATAATAATATTTAGATAAACAGAAATTTGTTTAATAGTCAAATTTAATTAGTTGAAAATCGAAGCAGTGCAATCTCGAGGTTTAATTTTGTACATCTATCTGCTTGCGCACGAGAAGCAAGACCTCAGACGCACCGTGCATTAAGTAGTTCAAGTCAATGAGCGCGCAGCCGTCTAGGACGCACAGGTTGTGGCATTACTGATACGTACATATTTTGTTTCGCAGGTATGTGGTAAAGTGTTCAACAACGCATCGGCGCTAACGAAGCACAAGCTGACGCACAGTGACGAGCGGAAGTATGTCTGCACTATGTGTGGGAAAGCGTTCAAGCGGCAGGACCACTTGTGAGTTCAACTGGAACAACAGATTCCATACCTTTCTGCCTTCACATCTGTACATGTGCATCTATCCATCCCACTAAGACACTTTTTGCAACAGCCAACCGCCCCCTACCCCCGCACACATCATTTCCGGTCCTTGATGCTCTTCTGCTACAAGTCCCGACATCTGCATGCAACATCATTGTGAATTCCTCGAGAAACCCCGCTGCGCTTTGTAAATGTTTTTCCGTTGTACAAATTGCACGTACTACTCTATTATATACCCTCTAAACACAATTTTTTGGATTTTTCCAACTCGGCACGTACTTTCTTATTGCAAGAGATCTATAAATAATCTGAAAAATTCCAGAGATTTTATTTTGTAAGACACAGCTCAATTGAATCTTGGACATATTTATCAAAATTGGTATTTACGATCGGTTTTTGTTGTTGTTGTGCATATGGTTACTTTCGCAATAAATCACTTTTTTCATAAGTATTAATAAATTAATTAAAAAATAAGTGTTCTTTCATTTTCTTTTATAAATCTCACTTATAATAAAAATCATAGAAGTATGTATATTGTAAGAAGAACAAAAAATATTAATTTTACACAATCACGTAGCACCTAGGAAAGATATTTCATTATAGCGCAAAGTATGGTATAAAAAAAAAAAAAAAAAAAAAAAAAAAAAAAAAAAAAAAAAAAAAAAAAAAAAAAAAAAAAAAAATAACCTTTACTGAGAGTAGCAAAATAAAATGAAAAGAGCTCATTGTAAGTGGTAAGAACAAAGACTGTAGGTGGCTATTTTAACATGTGCGTGCTTTTGAACGGGTAAAGTAGAAAGATCGGATGAACAATGTCGAAGGAAAAATAAGATGACGAAGAGAGGATGCGCCGTAGAGGCAGTAAAGATTTAATTCCTTTCGAGGGCAAAAAGAATGAAAGAGAGTAAACGGGAGAAAGGAATCAATAGCTTTGTCAGAGGTACAATGTAAAGGAAGCCAAAGAAAGAATTTAAGGTTAGAGGGAGATAGTTACAGGAAGAGGACAAGCGATAGGAAGCGAAAAAGCGACAACAATTCGTTCACTGGTAGACTAGAAATCTACTAATACCACTTCTAGCTATCCGTTCTTGTTTCATCTTTTGCCCCTTCTGCCCCTTCTGCCCCTTCTGCCCCTTTGCCCTTCCTCAGCCCCTACACATTTCACAAGTTAGCTTTTGCCTCGACAGACTCGTTGTCAGGCTCTTGTTCTGTATTTCCTTCAAGGAATCCACACACGAATCTCTAAATCTCACCTTTACTGGACTCTACTTGGGATTCACCTCGGCGGTACACGAGTTCGTCTACAGTCGGAGAATAGGTTGTACTTTTCTTGTGCCTACATTGGTAGACGCCAGTATTTTGTACGGAACGAAGAAGATGCCTCACCGAGGAAAATAAAAAAAAAAAAAAGACGCGAATTCTAGAGCGAATGAGCTGACGCTGCGAACGCGGGGAGCGACGTTTGGACGGATTAGAGTCAGGATCCTCCAAGAAAAAAAGTTCATGCTCCCGACGTTATTTGTTCGAGGTAGAACTAACTTGCACGCTGCACTTGATTGGTTGGATGTGATGGGAATCAATACATACAATAAGGGACGCATGCTGGTAATTTAAAAAGTGGTGATTAGGCGACCTTTTTAATTGTATTTAATTCTGTAGATCCACAAGAAACGTATATGTATAACACATTGCAACTCTTGTTTGGTTTTCAATCCGGCAACTAAAGTAGAGTTAAGAATGTTCTGGATCGTGAGATATTTGAAGAGATTTTCGGTAAAACATAGGTGCATCGTGTAAATAATCACAATATTTCGGCACTAAATAATTTTGGATTCGCCGTTTAAGTGTTGGCCAGCCCAACAGCATTATTTGCAAAAAAATTGGAATAGTTGAATTTTAAGTATAATAATAATAATGATAAGAATCAATTATTAATCTTAATTAAAAATTTAATTTTTAAATTTTCCGCCTCTGTTCGCATAGGTAAATTTGTCGACCTTTGAGCTCGAATCTTATTCATTAAAGGATTGGCAGATGAATTATTTTATGAAAGAGCAAAGACCGTATTTCGTGAGCCGGACTTTGCGAAATATAAGAAGAGCGCATTTACACTTTATATCCGAGTCCGAGGGGGCAATCATGAGCCGGTCTATAGACCTCCAGGAGGTCGCCTCGTTAACTTTTTCCTGCTTTAATTGTTTGCGAGTCCTCGCTTCGAATTCGCAACCGTAAAGAAAATGCTCCCACTTCAAAATCAATTTACCGCGCGGACACACTAACGAGGACAGCCTTTCACCTGAATGGGATTTGCATTCGGCGCTTCCTCGTATTTCTCTTCCAATACCTTTCTTTTCCAATTGACGTCACTTTTTCTTTTATCACCTCTCTCGCTTTCGCAATTTCTTTAACTTAACTTCTCTCCTTTTTCACCTTTACTCGACTACTTTTTATTTTTATTACTTCGTGGAGGACTTTTCGTTGTTTCGCTCTTACTTCTTCTTCGTCGTAGCGTCGAATACCTGTTATCGCGTCTCGCGAACCTAGAAAACTCTTATCTCTGTTTTTCCTACGATTTAAAAGTTCTCCACTAGGCAAACCGATTTTATTGTCTCGTCTTGAAGATTTAAAGCAGGTACTTAAATCCTTCAGACTCAGATTCTTTTAAATGACAATTTTCTGCAAGAGTAAAAAAAAGCAACGGAATAGAGCGCAAACTAACAGAGAGAGAACAAAAGCGGACAAAGCCTTCCAAGATTGTTTCTTCTTAATTTAGAACCAATATAATGAATTGAATTTTGATTATTTTGTTTTGTCCTCAAAGAAAATTTGTTCTTAGAAACATGAAATTTTTCTCTTTAAAGAAAAGTCAAAACTCAATTTTCTGATTCACGTATTTGATGAAGGCTCGTTACCTTTAATAATAAACTTTCTTAATTTTCTTTCATAATTTAAAGAGAACATACAAGAAAATTACGTTTTTTTAATAATTATAATTAAACTTTCAATATTAGATATCTATCTACTTGCAAGTTAACCAAATTATGCATTATAAAGATAATAAATTAATAAAAGAAATAACTTTCGTGCCACAAATAATTAGGTTTCAGAGCATTTTTCGTGAATTCAATCTAAGGACACTATTACGTAAAAAATTTATATTCATACAAATTGCTCTTAAAGTTTCCTTTTTTAATACCTAATTTCTTTGTCTCTCTGGTTTGACTCTTTAGAGGCAATCGAGAGCCCAACGACTCCCTCGTTTTTCTTTGACGAGTATATAGTCGGGCTAAAAGTTCGGTAAATTAGCTTTTACAAATTAAAGCCGTTCCAGCAGGACTAGGGGAAAACTTCGCTGATTTAAGGAGCTCCGTCGGCATTTCCCTCTGCCGTTAAACTTTCCCGGATGCCATGCGCGCGTTCGCGCTCTTACCCGGCAATCGTTCTTTCAAAAATTTCGTACGCTAACGATCGGTTTCCCCCTCATCAAGTAAAAACCGCATGTACGATGGCTCAAAAAAACTTTTTCCTCGCAAATGACATTTTCTTTCAGCCTCGTGTATGAAAGCTTTTCATTAACTTTCTCGACAAATCAATCAAAACGCAATATCGCGCACTGTGTCACGCATGCTATTCTTAAAAGAAGGTATTAAAAATTGATTACAACTAGAACTTAATAATAATAAAGGTATACTTCAGATTAGCTTGGATTTTTTTTTAAATTTATCAAGATTTTAAAAAATAATAACAATTTATTTAAGATTAACGTCTCTATTTTTTTATCCTCATTTTCTAATGCCTAATAAAGCTTTAATATCAGAGTTAATTAAAAGGAAATGCTAATATTACAAATTAAGGAACTATTTTATTCTGTTTAATAACTAATTATTAAGAATTAAAATTTTTAATTAAGAAGTTTCTAATTATATGATAGTCCCCTGTTAGTTCAATTTTATAATAAAAAAAAAAAATTATGATTAAAGCGTTGTTATTTTTCAAATCTTAATTATAGTGCTGATAATCTCTTAGTATTCTAAAATAATAATACATTCCTCAGAATTACAATAATGCTTAAGGAATCTCTGTTTTTTAAAAATATAGAAATATCTTTACTTCTTCAAATAGCTTAGTAAGTCATTAATTATCTATAAATAAACGGATAGCTCCAAGTAGTATTTTTAATCTAAAGTATTTCACCTCTTTGTTAATCCTGATAAATCGATGCAGTTACTTTAAAGTACGTACTTTAACGGTTTACAGAATATTATTGAAATAATATCTCTCTCGCAATTGGTTTTTCAATATTACCCTTCGATCCGTCAAATATTTGTTCAAGATTCTTCGCAATTATACATTTGAAGTGAACTAAAGGCAGATGTGTTCAAGTGTTCCGTGCACCAAAGAATTTTTTAATTAGCCAGGCCTCGCAATATACCACTGTTTAAAACTGCTGATAACTGTATTTGAATAAATGGGCAGCTAATGTGCCAAAGTTCGAATCGATATCAGTCACCTGGATGTTGAATCCGAGTTTCGAACTCAGACTCCCCCCCTCCTGTAATATCTCGTCTGTCCAACATTTACATTAATATTTACAAGAGCGATCCAGCCTCCGGAGCTCAGATTCTAAACTTTTGGCGCTCTTTTGACTTTTGCTCGATGTACACTTTGCCCGCTGACACGCATCGACGTGAATTCGCTTGATGCAAAAGCCGGAGATAAGATTTCTCGTAATAAAGTGGCCCTCCCGTCATTCCAGTGACTGGAGCTCCGGACGAAAACGAGTTATCGCAGCGGGCGAGTCCTGCTTACCGACTGCTTAATCTACCCTAAATCTCGAATTTTCTCGTCTCGTGTGGGTCTTCTTAACGACGTAATTTCCCCCAGGACTTACTCTTCCTCTCGAGTAAATGCAATTATGAAGGAGTTCTTTCATTTTTTTTTTTTTTTTTTTTTTTTTTTTTTTTTTTTTTTTTTATTTTATTTTTCGTTCGGTGGCAAAGTGCATGTAAATGATGGTGGGGATGGTGTTCTTGTAACCGCTGACATGGAGTTCTCCACGACGGGGATGATGACTCTTAAGTGAGTATCGCTCCGAGGATTGGGCGTTAGGAGTGGCGTCGAGCATGTGTGCTCGACTCTTTCTTTAAAACTGCAAAGACAAAGAGACTTTGGCTTAAAACTACTTGTTGCATGCTTGTGAAACTTTATACAAAGTGGCTATTTAACCAAGGGCTCATTTATCTAATATTATATTTCCTTATAAACACCATGTACAGGCCAACCTTTAAACCTTACAAACCTAATTACTATTTCTAGCATTACAATTTTAATGCTAACTGTAACATTGTCTATTAAATCTAGCTTTTCATTAGTCAACGATCTATTAATTCACGCGATGATTTTTTAGATTAATTTTTTATGTGTTACTTTCATGTAGAATATTATAAAAGATATTAAAAACTTTTAAAAATAGCATGGGATTAATTCTGTTTTATGTGTGCCTCCATTATATCAACCAATTTTTACACTTGTATACATAAATAGATGTTAATTTTTTAAAAATTATATTACAAATTTATCTTAAATATGCATCAGGGAGGCTTTTATTGCTTCAAAGTAATATTCTTTTAAAACATAAAGAATCAAAGCAAAATTATGAATTCCTTCATATTATAAGCTAAAAATTTTTTTTTAATATAAGCCCTTTGCATAAACATACTTTTCGCGTAATAAAAAATAACACTGTATCGTAATCTTTGGATAAAAGAAAGAAAACAAGACCTATGCAAATAAGAAAATAACGCTTCACTTTGATTTTTATGCTGCCTTTTCCTTATCCTAATACTTCAAATACAATTTTATATAAAATCATGCTTATCGCGCTTCACCCTCGAATCTTTAACGCCTTTTTTTCTTTCATTATCTTTAAGTTCTCAAATACATGAATAAGGTAGGGATACTTTGAACTAAATACTTATTCTGTGTCTCGTATTTCGTAATCTTCCTGTTCCCATTTTTTGTTAGATTAACCTTCATTATTAGTTCGCTTCTTCATCATTATAAAAATGTTTATGATGTAAATTTCAAGTATCGACTTCGTGCATTTAATTTTGAATAATCTACAATATCTTTCAAGGCTTATTCCCTACAATTGCTGACGTCTTAACTACCAAAAACATGAAAATAGATATACCTGACAACAAAATTAAGTAATAAAGTATTCCTATTTCTCGCGATAAAGATCGTAAGAGTATATGTTCTCCTCTCATCAGGTATCAATACTCCCCTGTTTTTCTACAACTATCACCTTTGTAAATCTGTGTACCAGCCTTTTTATCTGTTTATCAATTTATATCCATTTACGTATTTATCAAACTACCAATCGTACCAACAATCTCTCCATAAAAACATCGAGCACTCCATTCGCTGTGCATACTTTCAATTATTTTTCTTTTTGTTTTTTGTTTTTTTGTTTTTTTGTTTTTGTTTTTTTTTTTGTGTCTCCTGCTTTGCGCGATTTGCGTTCAGTGCCATTGTGCGCATTCTGATTTGAAATCGAGCGCTTGTAGATGCTAACGATCCCTCTATCTGCTTTTATCCCCTGTGTATTCCCGGACGCGTATAACATCCATTCTTCTCAGTATTAAATTCGATTTTTTACAACAATTTTGCCTAGTCCCAGTGCATGCCGTTTCGACTGGAACTTTCATTTCAGCTGTGACACGGAAGCGATAGAGCGAGTTGCTCTCTCGACAATTGCAAGTGCACTAGTCATGTTGCATTGGTTCAATACAATATCCCTCGCAAGGGCCATAGATTTGTTGAGTCTCGCCTAAGTTCGAATAGGCTTTCACAACACGTAATAGAGTGAATTCATGGCATTTGTATATTTTTATTCTTTTCACTTCCACATAAAATTTATGTTTGTTTAGTGTACTTGTCACTCGAGTACCTATTGGAATTAATGAAAAAGAGGTTAAATTAAGGTATTTGTTTGATTTAAATGATCGTTGGGAACGTTGGCATCCGTTGGTTATTTTTTTTAGAATGAAAAATACCAGAAATTTTATTACTCCTATGCTTATTGTTTTTTCAGTAGTTATAAATTGTTAAACTCTATTTGAATATTAATTTTCTCATTTTTTTAATTTAATACAATAATATTATGTGCTGCATCCATTAAAGTAGTCTGTATTTAAAAAAAATACTTATGTAATTATTCAGAAAAATAATAAATTTATGTTAATGCCAATCTTATTTTGTTAATCATTTCCTATAAAAGAAATTAGCAAAGTATATGTGCATGCGTAGTTTAGTATAGGATGCAAGAGATGTGTGAGTCATGTATTGGACTAAATTCTGATTTACATATTTTATTTGTATTCAATTGTAAACTGCTAAATTTCTATCATATTTAATAAATTGACAACATATTCTTGTAACAAAGCACAGTTGTAGATATTCATGCCACGTGTCCAATATATGACTTGTATACTTAAATTAAAAATGAAATTGAAATTTGCATTTTTTTTTTATGTGCCTTTGATTAGCCTTTAATCAAATATTCTCTGCTCCGAATAATCAATCCAATCCCAACAAGCCTTTGCTATAAATTGTTTGTTATTGTTAAATTGCTGTTTGTTAGAATCCTCCCAAGTTGCAAGTAGCGATTCATTTTTGGCGCTTGACACAATGAGCTTTACATTCGAATCCCAGGCAAACCAGCAAATTATAACGCACCTGTTTAATAATGAAATTTAGGAATGGTCATATGTTAACTCATCGTAATAAGAAACCATACGAGTGCAAAGCCGAGGGTTGTGGAAAGTCGTACTGCGACGCCCGGAGTCTGCGTCGTCACACCGAGAATCACCACGCGGGGAGCAAAGTGAACGAGAGTACGAGTCCCAGCAGCCCAGCCACGGGGCCCAATACCCCCAATACGCCTGGGAGCAACCCCAGCACTCCCAGCACGCCTGGGGCCGTTGGCAACCCGGTCTCGGTCTCTCAAAACGGACACGGGCACACTGCCCTCAAACAACTCCTCGCCTCCGAACCAGCATCCACCCAACTCAAGGTATGCCTCTCGCTTCCATTACCCATTATCGCCATTTATTTAACATTAATTCCACGATTTGTGACTTGTGAAAACTCATTATCACTTAATTATTAGCTATTTATTTTATAAACCGTCTGTTATTATCACTCCTTTCTCGTTGGCGAATCATTTAATAACATTTAAAACCTATTTTGACAGTTATTTTATTATAGCATTTAAAAAATAAATTTTTTGATTCTTCATATATTTATAATACATTTTCTACAATTTATTATCGTTGCATTTTTAAATTTTTTTCTTCCTTCTTACGCTTCCACTTCAAATAATTTTAATGTAATTAACATTATTTTAACTTCATTATGGAGATATTTTTTAAAAATCTTTACATTATCTTCTAATTAGCTTCTTAATATTTAAAAATATTTTCGTAAAGAGAAAATGAAAATAATACAGAAAATTTTCATTTATTAAATGATTACAAAATTTAATTTCTGTAAATAGTGTTTCATTTCCCTGCTCATTATTTAAAAAAAAATCTTAAAAAACTAAGATTCATACAATTATAACACAATATATCTATAAAAATAAATTTTATTCAGTAACTAATATTTAATAAGTTATTGAAATATTAATCGTCTTCAATTATACTTTGTTCTTTAACATAATTGTATTTTAATTCTTAAAAAATTAAAAATGATAAAAATTTTTTATCCATTTTCAGAAAAATTTTAAATGATTAGTAAAGCTTTTTTTAAACTATCTTGTATATCTATAAAATAAACAGTACACATAATATTAATATTCCTAATAATTTTAACAATCTTGGTTCGTCTTAATATTTTATAAAAACAAGTTATAAATAAAAATCTTTTAGAGCTTTATTAAACTGATTGTATATAAAATTTTTACCTCTTACATTGTTCATTGTGAGATAAAAAGGCTTTCACAATTCTTATTGGATATGTTGAATGAATAAACGAACGATAGTGCAATGTAACTCCAGGTTTTGAAATAGCTGAAAGATGGAAGAATGAGAGAGGGAGAAGAGAGATGATAAAAATCGCGGCTCGAAATATCGAAAAATTAGTTCTGTCTACAGGAACTTGATGGTCCATTGAATTATTGCTTGCTTTCAAAGAAAGAAATATGGACATAAGAGGGAATAAAAGTGAAATGACTTGTGAAGAGATTTGCGAAAATATTCAATGAAGAATTTTGATAAGCTCGCTGAATTGAAAGATGTTAAACACTGCTAGAGAATAATATATAAAAGAATAAAAAAGATAATAAAGAAAATTATATGAAAAGTACATTGCTGTAAATGAAAAACGATATGTTTAATTGAAAAAAATTATATTTTCATTTTTTCTATTAAAAATTTGAATTCGTCGGTTTTTCTATTGTCAGATATTTCTTACATGTACTTGTATCTTTTTCTCGAGATGATAAGTATTGATATTGATTAATATTTAGTTAAATTATTTAATACGTGTAAATGTGTTGGTTCTGTATAATAGGGTCTGCAATAAAATGATCCTGAAAGGATTATTGACTGGTTTTGTCATTGTTACCCGATGGTCTGTAGCCTTAGTTGTCTCCAGAAGCTAATTAACTCTCTCAAACACTTTTAGTAACTTTATACAATCGTTTAAAATAACACAATTTAATATAATCTTCAGGCAGTAGGCTAACCCTTAATTACAACGGCTTCATAACTTAATCAAGGTTTCAGCTTTACTAATTAGGTGACGATAATGTCTAGGAAATAATACTTATCGCATTTTACAAATACTTTTTGTACGTCTTTGTATTTTAATATCAGTCCTCTGACACCTGTTACAAAGTGTATTCAGGGCATTACTTTCATCAGCTAACCCTATATATATATTTAAATTGTGAGAGTTTTTATGTGAGATGACCAGGTAAATCGGCAACAGGATGTTATTCTTTCTTTTTGGTTTATAAACTTTCTCTATACCCAGTAACTGTAAGCCGATGCAGTGAATCTCTTTAACTTTACAACGAGATTTGTAAATATTAAATTAGAATAAATGTTTGGATTTGTAACATCTGTCATAGATAAATTTATATATATGTACACGTTTGTCCAAGCCAAAAGGAAATTTAAAATATCTTTATTCTACCAGTATCTTTCAAAGCCAAGCAAGAGAGTATGCACAAATGGACAACCGTTCCTTTGAACTATCGTCTAGATTAAATTACCGTTCAAGTAAATAATTAAAATAATTTACATATTCATTTATTGATTAATTACTCTATGGCTATTTAATAAATCTTCCACTTCTCTCCGTTATTAAATAAAGCTGAAAATTACTGACTCAGCGGAAATGATCTGGCTTTTATGTTCGTTTCGTTATATACGCAAGTGAAGCACATAGATGAACTCTAATTCCGAGATATACACGGGAAAAGAAAGATTCAGAAAGTTGTAAAAGTTTAAAGATTGATTCGTCACTTGGCTTCCCCGAACAAATAGTTCCGTGTAACAGGATAGAATAAAAAATACGGGGGCGGTCTAAAAAGCAAAAAAGGAGAAACTGTAAGATAAAAGGAGTGAGGAAGAGGAGGGAGGGGCTGAGGAATAGGCGGTCGATAATAAATGAGGACTCGGCAAAGGAGGGAAGAAAGGAAGAAAGGAAGAAAGGAAGGAAGGAAGGAAGGAAGGAAGGAAGGAAGGAAAACGCGGAGGAGAGCAAAGCATAGAACAGCACACACCGAATCTACGATATTGAGTTCGAAGTGAAGGCCCCAAGACGCTCAAGTGGATGGTTAATAAAATTTGATGACCGAGAACTTGGGTAATGAGAAGTCGGGGCTCCACCGTAAGACGCAGCCGTGCGGCTTTACTATGAAAACTTTTCAGACGTGGCCGCAGTCATGATTTATGACGCTTCATCCGGGACTGCATAGCCTCCTAGCCATAACCCCGCCGAAAGAAGCCATAGCGCAACTGTTTTTTAAATACATTTTTAAGTCATTTAACGGAATTTCCCCGGGTTTAAGTGCCTCCTCGAGGTGCGAGCTATTTATTACTTTAGGAATTTATTTTGAATAACAAACTTTGTTACGATCCGAGGATATGCGCCCGCCGACAATACGAATCCATTCCGCAGGCTCTGTCTATTCTCGGCTATTCCGAATACCACGTGACTCCTAAACTTCTTCGCTATTCAATATTTATAAACATTTGGACTGGATTTATCCCCACTTCAATCTCCTATTTCAAATCTCAAGACCCTACAACAAATATTCATCAAATATTAAATTGGGGCTTCAATTGTACTTTTTTAATTGATTAGTACGGAATTTTAATAATTCTCTTACGATTATTCCTCTTTTGGAAAATATGTTAATGTTTAAACTCGGCCATTGAACCCTTTTATACCTTACACGACAATAATGCACATTCCGACAATTTGCTATATCCTTATCTTGTGAAAAGCTTATCACGGCAAGTGGTAGGAGCTTCACAACCAAAATTCTCAACCATATTAATTACAAAGTCGTTTTATGATATTATGTACTCCCAAATTAAAAAATATTTTATTTCAAAGTACATTGCACAACGAGAAAAATAAATAGATAAATATACTTCAAAGAATTTTAGATGGAAATTTTATTTTCCTATCTTTTGAAATCCCTTCAAGAGTTGATAGGTTCATTACAGAAGATAATGCACGAAGTTGTATCAGTGAAACTTGTAAAAGGTCTATTTGATGTGACGACTGAAAGCTTCTTGTCTGTTATCCTCTGATGCACCACAGGCTGAAACTAACGACTTTAAGTTCTACTTTGTGTATTTGTCTTAATCTGTCAAGATTAGAATTATTCGAATTATTCCTAAACAGAAGAATTTCGTAGTTCTGACAGATGAAATTTTTTAATCTTCATCGAAATACTTCATAAAATTTTTATAAGAAAAGGTGGTATAGTACAATAATAGTTTGTCAGTTAATTTGCCGTGGAATTAATGCCTCTAAAACTGTCTCATTAATCCATTGATAATAATAATTAAGCTCTAAGGATGGTATTCTGGAAAATTATGCAAAAACGTGGTTAATCTTCTAAATATTAAATCAGGAGAAGGGAAAAATGTTTGAATATTGCATAAAATTGTCAGCGTGTAAATTTTGTTTAAAGGCAGCATACAAATTATTAATTTCCTTCACATCAGAAATATGAAAATTTTCGTTACGAAGAAGTAAAAAAAAAAAAAAAAAAAAAAAGTTTTATTCGACTATAAAAAAACGTTAGTAATAAAACTTTTTTTTCTCCAAAGTTTTTTAAAACTCGCGACCTGCTGCTCGTGACCACTTATAACCAGCAGAAAGAAAAAAGTAACAGTGAAAAAGACGCACTGGCTTGAGTGAACATAAAATCTCTCACTTACAGTTTGAAAACAGAATGCGACAAAAACAGGGTCAAGAGAGTAAATAAAGTATATGTAGAAGACCGGAGGGAGAAAGAGAGAGAGAGAGAGAGAGAGAGAGAGATAGTGGAAAGAGATAAGGATAAAGAAAAGGGAGGATAGGGCGACATGGAACGCATTCAAAGCGCGTTTATATTTACGAGAACAAGCTTAAATATGTGTATAGATGGTTGAGCTTAGATCTCGTGCTCTTTCATTTTCAGATACAAAGTAAGAGAGAGGAGAAGTGTCAAAGCAAGAGAGAAAGAGACGAAAGAGAAAGAGAGCGAATCTCTGCTTTATATACACGTCCAGTAATGTCGCTTCGGGCGACTCAAACTTTGCAAATTACGCGTTAGGAAGTGTTTGTGTATTGGCTTTTGCCGAAGAGGGCTTTATCTCAATATCTATCTATCTATCTATCTATCTATCTATCCGGCTTATCTCTCTATCTATCTATCCATCCATCCATCCATCTATCTATCTATCTATCCATCTATCTATCTATCTGTATATCTAATTCCTTCTAATTCTAAACCTAAAGTCAGTAAGTGCTTCCATGCAGTTTGATACATTTGAAATATACAATAACGGCATCTTTCTTGTTTAAACATTTCTAATGCTATGTAAACGAAAGCATTGTGTATCATACAACAGCTCTTTGATGTTATGTAATCACCTATCAATAAAAATATACATTTTTTCAAATTTTATTGATTATTCAAATGCATTGTATATATTGAAGCCGTAATAACATTAGAACTAATTCAAATACAAACCTCAATATAATACTTTTGTTTCTAACAATTTTGCCAATAAATTGTCATTCATAATTTTTATATTTATCTAATACCTTCTACTAAGTCGTAACAAGTATAAACATGAATTTTGACATATATATCTTTACATCATATATGCATATAATCTTTGATAGACATTTTGATGTAAAAGTTCTAAAAGATACATTATAATAAATTTATAATGCTCTTTAATAGTTTCTTTGGTGAATTAAAAATATTGTTCTTATAAACATTTCCTTTGATTCTCCATTTCTAAATGTATACATATTTATAATTTGAACAGATAAACAAGATATAAATTGAAAACATTATTTGTTTGAAATTGTCAACAATTTGTATTCGAATTAAAACTTACACTATAAATAGTTATGCATTGAAAGTCATAAGTAAATTGCAAATTAGCTGAACATTCCTGTAACATATTTCTACTGAGAACACAAGAGAGTAAGAAAATGCTCGTCTCTTCCGTTTCATGGGTTGTAAGCACAGTACCGCGATTTTCATTTAAATCTCATAAAACTTTTTAAATTAACACTGTCGACTTTCTTGCTATTGCCCCTTTTTCCGCTTCAGTTTAGATTTTTCTTCTGGACTTCGTTACATATTCTCAACCACTTCTATAGTTACACAACATAGTTTCGTAAACCTTTAAAGACAATTTTACTTTTTTAATGCATGTAATCTTTGAATTGCTTTTAGTACACCATTTAATCAGTAAAGTGCTCTTATGAATTTATTTTTAACAGCAATATAAATTTGAACTAGTTTTATACTTTATTGATGGTTTGAGATGCATTTAAATTATAATAAAAAACAGCATCGTAATTTAATTTTAATTTTTTGAACATTAAATTCCAATGGGAAATAAATGTAATTAGAGTGATCTAATTAAGAATGAATGTAAAAATAATGCGCGTTATGATTTTTTTAAACAAAATTTAATATAAATTCATTGTATCGCATGGGTGCGTGTTCATTGAACATATTTAATATTAAATTGGTCTTATAAAATATTTTACAATTATTTATTTCTTGAATATACAAATCGTATATTTATAAACTTAAAATTAGAAATATACACGAGTCAATTACGCGTACATTCAATATCGATTATGCGTGAATAAATACGTACACATGTTCATATAAATAAATGTGTAATTTAAATAATATGTGTATCTGATAATCCTCATGTAAAATACAATAATTTAATTTTTAGATTTTCGAATCATTCAACATTTAAAACATGAAAACATCCAACAAATGGCACTGAATCCAATAAACACAGTTTTTGTGTAATTTAATATTTAATATACTCTTGTATTCATTTTGTAATTGGATATTTATATAAAAATAACATTTTACACGAAATGAGGGTTTTGATTATTCCAGAAATTTAAAGAGCTCAAATAACATGCTTGTATGTATTATTGTATTTAAATTCTGGTTTCTTGAATTTGAAAAACGAATCACCCATTTCGACAATAATTTCCAGGCAAACAATATCGAAATAATTTATTAAATTATCAGATGCACACCAGGCTGCATCATTTGTTACAGCGGAACCAAGGTCTACCATTTCGTACAAAAACAAGCTTCCATTGAAATTCAGTGATTCAATGGCGCATGTTTCTCTGGTAGAGCTCGATTTTAAACGTAATTAATCTACCGCAATAAGAGTCGTCTATTCCACCGGGTAACCATGAAAGCTTGTAGATGTTGGTCGCAGAGGAAGGAGAATCGTGTCCTGGTTTCTCTATAACGCTGTCTGTTTCAATCCTCTGAGCGATACTTCAACAGCGCCTGACGATCTTAACTCAATTATCAGCCAACCGAAGTGAGTCTTCCTGATCGTTTCGTGTTCATGGCTTCGTATTTTCGACAGTGAATGAACGAAGGCAAGAGAGTGGCCGCCAACTCGAGGCTTAACATGATGTTTTCATTTGTCCGTCTCGACAACCTTTTTCCAATCCTCTTCCTTCGATCAGATCATCTTGAAATATGAGGGAAAAATTGAAGATCATTGGAATTATATCGTTAGAGGGAAGCTTCCTTCCATCCAAATCGAAATTAAAGTTTTTAAATATGTTCAAAGCAGGTGCAAGTCCAATAACTCGAGACTACATTCGCTTATCCGTATAATTATGAAAAACGATTTTTTATGCTATTGTAAATAGCTCTAGGCTGAAATTTACGCTTAATTGCATAAATCAAATGGGAGGCATACGCATACGCATACTCATTCACCCAAGTTCATCCAATTTCAATCCAAGATCCAGTTGCTCAAAAAAAATGCAGTGCAAGCATTTAACTTTTAAACGCTTTAACGGGATTATATCAAATAAATATCCTATTAAATTTGGAGATATTTACAGTGAATGGTGTCTCGTCTGCGGCTTAATCTTGTTTCAGAGTGAAATATACCCTTAACATCCAAGATGTTCTTTTGGCCCTTCCCTCCCCCCCGCCCGCCCCCCAATCCCGCTTGGTTCGCTGCTACTCGTACACCCTTATAAATTCAAAGCATAGATTCCCACAATGGCTCCGGTAAATAACGTCCAACTGCAGACCGAGAGCAACTCAACTCCGGCGAATCAAACGCACCCACGCGCTCGTATCATTAGCTTTTAGCTCCCATCCCTTCTGGCCCTTTATTTTTGTTTGGCTTTCCCTTTTCTCTCTACGTGCGTGTTTTTCCTTTTGCCTCGCTACCTCTGCGCCAACCCCAGTGTATCGCTTTCTCTCAGTTCGAAACATCCTTAAGCCGCTTGCATTCTTAGATCCTGGTCCAGGAGCCCGAGGTACATCCGTGGAGTCGCCGCTCCCGAAAGCGCCCTTGGGTATATTGTAACGTAGGGCGCTCTTCGATTGGCCGGTTGCCAAGCGCTAAGCGTTCGATAAGCTATCTCAATTTCTTTTATTTTCCTCTCTCTCTAGTATGGCAACTTTCTACGTGATGTTGTATTGTAATTTCCCTCTAATCCGCTTTCAGCAAGTCGCTTAAGTATATTGAAGCCTTTGATAAAACTCCTGTCCCAATAAAAATGTGTTTGTCATTATTTTCTACACATGTGCGACAATAAATTCTCCTACAGGGTTCGCTCGAATTTATAAACATTGAATCCATTTTCTATTGCGCATTCATGTGTATGGCTAATTATTCCACGTCAACGTCATATCATGCTAATTGGTTATCCCAAAGTATTAATTATCAATGGTTAATTA
Organism: Eupristina koningsbergeri; assembly: GCA_018907245.1. Lineage (NCBI taxonomy): Eukaryota > Metazoa > Arthropoda > Insecta > Hymenoptera > Agaonidae > Eupristina > Eupristina koningsbergeri. The sequence continues at coordinate 4,692,609 of JACCHV010000008.1, read as the reverse complement.
AGAAGTTTTTATCTAATATTTCATATGCAATGGCAATAGTCGGCTATGTAATAATCTAATGCGTCAATTACAGTCGTGTTACAGAATATAATTTAAATGAAATTAAAATGTAAGCCTCAAGTGACAAACTGTCTCTGACTATTACAATAATTATCTAAAATCTATAATCAACTCTATTTATTTCATTAACAACATTCTATCTTATATTATTTTCAATAATTTACAAAAGAAAAATTTTAACAAAAGAAATTTATTCATTAATCTAATGAAGTATAATTTTTTGTAATTTATGTAAATGTATTTGCTCGCAATGATAATTATTCAATTAATTAACTGAGTCGAATTATTGAACCTATTGCTAATGCTATGTGGACCGATTGTGTTTCTAATTATATGATGGAAAATTGGGAAATATATTCACTGCATGAACTATTAATATTCGTAATAAATTCTTGGAAATTCTTTTCATTGAATGAATATGTAAATACTTGGAAGTCTCGATAAATACATTATATAAACTAGAAAATATTTCGCATATACTTCAAATTTCAAAAAATTAATTATTTAATTATTTGCATTTAAATTATTTTATCTGATACAAATATTATTTATTATTATTAATTGAATTTAATTTGCATTATTTTTATTGAATAACATTTATAAGCTAACCTCTAAATGATGTGAATTATATTATAATTAGTACCAGATACTTATTTTTGAGTACAATATCACTAATCAGTAATTTCTCAAACATATCAAAATTAAAAAAATTACTGATATCAGAAGAAATTATGTTGAAATTATCTAAACTGTTTCTCTAATTAATGAATGTTAAAAAATTTAAATTAATGATCACTTTTAAATAGGAAATTCTCCATTATTTATCAATATTGCGGTTAATTAATATTCAATTAAACTGGATGAATGCGCTTTGTCATGCAAGTACGTCAAAGTAAACTAGAGAAATAGTTTCTGTATGTATCCACTATTTCGTATGCACTATTCACAAGTTTTAATAAAGTGCACATTTAATAAACTGTAGAAATTAATTTCCTGAAAATAAAAATTTTAATTTTTTTCGAAATAAAGTGCAGTATACTAATGAATAGGAATGATTAAATAAACAATATTAATAACATTTAATTTTCTACTAAAATATAGAATTAATAATATTATTATAAAATTTTGCAATAAACTTTATCATAATATTATTTTAAATTGTAGTATATATGAATTTTTAAAAAAATATTTCTAAACTTTTATAAATCAGACTTTTGAAAAAGAATAATTTGACAGTTTTTTTAAAGTCGAGTTTTTATTAATACACAAATAATATAATATAAAAATTATAATATTTAATGTTATTCAGTTGAGAATATATTTACCCAAATATATATTTATAAAAATTGATTGTATAAATCAATAACTTAATAAATTGAGTTTACTCGAGTGCTATAAAATTGTTTATTAAATTATAATCACAATCTTATCAGAAACGAATTATTGAATCATAAGTTATATACAAATTAAATAAATTTAAAAAAAACAAAAATTAAAAAAAAATTGACTTTTTATTCAAAAAAAGAAAACGTTTGTACTATTTGGAAAATCGTGTAATAAATGGAACGATTTTAATCAATCTACGGAAGATCTCATTGTTAACTTAGTATTGGAATGAAGAGTAAATTGCACACGACGACCAGCAAAGTTGGATTTATGATGTGATCCATCTGACACGAACACTGATTTAGATATTGTGCATTGTTAGTGGATGTGGTTTCGACTTGGATATCAAGATGGTGGCTCGACTCCTAATTTTGAATTGCATTCCAATCGATTGGAGATATTGCCTCGACCCTTAACGAACGCCTTACACAAGCATAATGTGGTACTTGTAAAATTCAAAAAATGCACTGCACCCGCAAGTATTAGTAGTATTACAATAGTTGGTAGTGGTTTCTTGTTCGGAAATGTACCTCATTTTTATGGGGAAGATTACAAGGACAACCGTCCCGTCCGTATAATAAATGGACATTGCGTCTCGTGCATAGTAATGATTGGCAAACTACTTATTTTTTAACACGAATTCGCCCCGTCCATACTTTATAAAAATTTTAATTATTACTCTTTTATTTTAATTAACAACAAAAAATACGTACTGATTTATAATTATGTACTATATTATGTATCAAAGATTTTATTCGCAGATCTGACAGTTTTTTAAGTAATATATAATTTAAAAAATCAATTCTCCATAAAACGTAACATTTATTTAGGTAATTAAAGAATTTTATTCAATTAAAAATACCATGTTAAATTTATAAATTTTATATAACACTTAAAGTTCAAAAACCGTAATAATACAAAAATTCCTATAAATTTATACATCCATTGTCAAATAGGTTGAAACAAATGTTTGTAAAATATTAATCTGAATCGTATTTTGGATACTAAAATTTCTTGTAGTTTCCATATTTTCCCAAGAATGACAAATATTTGTACTTATAAAAAATTTATCATGTAGATATAAAATCAGTAAATCGTCTATAAAACGTGAATGAAAAATGTACTATAATTACACTTATGAACAAGTATTGATATGCAATGATACTTTTATGCCGTCAATCTTTTTGTACACCATAAAAAAGAGCTGAATATGGAAAAATTATATTCTATCAGATCAATAGATTCGGCAACTCACCAGTATCCTAACTTTGTAAATTGTCTACATAAAATAAATATGATAAAGACGAAGCATTGCTAACAAAAATCATTTATAACAGTTGAAATTCAAATGAAAAACTATTCAAATACGTATATTTGAAATGAAATATATTGAATAATGCAAAACAATTTTTTAACATGTTTACCTATTTATTTTTGAATAACTGTGAACTTCTAATCAAATATTTAAAAAAATGAAGCACTTGAAAAATCAAATTAGAAGTGTTAGGGATGGAATTGGGCGTTGGTCCCAAATAGACGTACGTCTTGGATGCGGGGGCGCCCGCAAATTGATGAAACATTAAAAAAGGCCTATAAAATGCGCAGTTTTGTTTTTTGCGCTGGCCGTGTGTATGTGTGGAGCAAAGTGGCTCATAGGACGTACGTGAAATGGGAATGGGAGCATTTTAGAATGTGTACGGATGCGTAGGAATGTGTATGTGTGTTCGGAAAGACGTACTCGTGGACGTCTCCATCTTCTCTCTCTCTTCCTCGCGAGCATAACTCGGCCGAGCCCTACAATCTCACCATCTCCCTCTCTCTCTCTCTTTCTCTCTCTCTCTTTTGCTAGTGCTCTCATTTCTCTCTCTCTCTCTCTCTCACTCTCTCTCATTCGTGTTGCATGACTCGTTACCTTTTCTCGCTCTTTCTATAATTTCTGGAGACGAAGACGTACCGTCATTTTTTACATCGCAATATTGTGTCAATTCATGAGGATGTGCGTTTACATCGTTTCGGCTTTTTCTCCCGTCGGCAAGCCGGGAGTTTTTTATGCCTAGGGAAATGTTCGAAGTGTGAATGTATGCGGACGCGGTGTCGGAAAATGTGTTTGATCGGAAATTCGAGACATCGTAACGGTTGAAACAATAAGATCAACCGCCCCTTTATTCGGAGAAATAATAGATGAAAATCGAGTCGCGAGGGGCGGGGCCAAGTTCGGCAGCCTAATTACGCGCGAGAAATTATTGTAAAGTCAGTTGCGCTGACACCGCGGGACTATGCGATAGTGCAATTGTGAAATATTATGATCTGCTCGGAAAATAAAGTGTTTGTTTATGGCTTGCCGAAAACAATTGCCTTTTTCTTCGATTATCCACCCAAATTAATCAATCCTCCATTCTAAAAATAACAAGAATGTTGAATAAAATACAGATATTTGTATTGTATGATTCAAAAAATTTAAGAAATCAATATTAAAAGGTCATAGAAGTTAATTTGAAAATTTTTTGCTAGAATTGAAATTAATAAAATTAAAGTCTTAATGGTTCAAGTAAGTAAGAAAGAAAGAAAGAAATATAAATTTAAGAAAGATACAATGAAGTAAATTCTATTTTTAGGATAAAAAATGGAACTTAAAAATCATTAATTGATGAACGAATGTTATATAAGAGAGTTTCCAATGAATCTAAGCAATAACGTTAAAAGAAGAAGTCGATCGGAAGAAGTAGCAAAAGTTAAAAATAAAAAAGAGGAGGAAAAAGTGAATTCAGGTAAGAAAGGATGGATATCAAAAGTACCGAACTGTCCTTGCTAAATGGAACGACATCCCGAGGAATTTGATAAAGAGCAGCTGTACTATTCAGGAGAAAGATATTTTAGGCTCTTCTGGTCTTCGGGTGCAGCTTCTCCTTGGCCGGATCAGCCGAGTTTCCCAACTATCGATAGATATAAGTCACTCGACTTCGATTCGCGGACCTTTAATCAAACGCATTCCAGAATTGGTTTGAGCTTCGACGAGGCTTGTTATGTCCGGACAAACTCATTGTTCGTGAACGCGACACGAGTGCAAACCATGTAAAAGCCTCTTTTCGTCAATTACCGCGAGAAAAATACTCTATGCAAATGAGTGGGATTCAAACTTCGAAGGAGGGAGGAAGAGAGAAAACCTAAAAGAGAGAATGCGATTAAAAGAAACGTTGCAGAAGAATTAATTAGCACTGGATCCAAAAATGTTTGATCTAGAGGAGCTGCCTTCCGGCTAATTATTTTTGTAACTTTCTGTAATCAAATTCTTTGTTTCTTTCATTCATTATTGGAGATATTTAGACAATTATCGATTGAAATACTTGTTTTAATATTTCACTGCACTGTGTTTTACTACTTCAATTTGTTTTTCTTTATTTAGAAAACTTAAGATTGGTCTGAATATACATATTTTACTGTTACAATATTAATTCAATTTGTACAGTAGATTTATGTTTTTATTTGAAATAGTTTGGTATTTACAATTTAATCCATTTGGTCGTCAGAAACGTGCAAATATTGGCAGCCTTTTGTCGTCGAATAATATTTAATTTTTCTAAATTCGCTGTATTTTTTGTTAGAAGTATCCTAGAATTGACACGAACGGATTGCATACTAATCTCATTATTTACATTGGCAAAGTTAAATGTTTACAAATATGAGTAGGGAAGTGCACGTCAATTAAAGGATCAACACATAAAGTCTAGGTATTTTTATTTATTCTTTCGGAGCTTAAAAATGAAAGATGAAACCAGCCAGATAGACGTCGTAACAGTGATTGGATAAAAAAAAAAGTAGCCAGATAAAAGGTAAAGTTAATTAATCAGTGAAATAGGAGATAAATTTCGAATGCCACACACGAGAGTCGCGGATAAGGGATGCAAATAGAGTTGCTAGATCTAGAGAAATAGTCGTCGGTTAGAACCCCAGTGAAACGTGCTCTCAAGGAGGAGCAGTGTAGACATTCCCTTGTAGACCCTAAGAGTGACGTACCTTTGCGGACAAATGTCAGGCGCTTAAGGATCACAAGAGATTACCCGGCAAGTTTCGCTCCAGGTACTTGAACAGGAATTGACGTAAGCCACCAACCCCAGATGCAACGCCAACGAGAACGAGTCACCCCACTCCACTCTAACCCACCCCCTTTTACCCGTAAATCGAATCTCGTTCTGTTGTCTGCTGACAATGCCAACAGTGCGAGGGTCGGCAAATTCGAGAAGTCGAAAGCAACAAACACCTTGCTAACAAAATTTGAAATATCGCGTCGGCCAGTTAATCACGAGACAAAGGTACACAGGCGGTTTATTGCTTGCGAATATTGCCAATTCCACAGCTATACCAAAATATCATGAAAATCGTAAAAAACAACGAAAACCAGTGTAAACAGTTCAAAAATCTTGATGAGCTCGCGGAAAAATGTATAATCATGCACATTGTTCATCGTGAATGCTTTAAATCAATTTATGTGTAATTTTTAAAAAAAAATGTTGATGAATGAAATTCATCGATACGCATTCGATATTCACTAAATGAATTCCATTGGATTACATGTTCAAAATAAATAATTGAAAAAATTGAATCATAAATCTGAGATATTTGTTCTTGAGGGAGTAGTTCTCTTAATAAACAATGCACATTACGTGCCGCTACAATTCAAGTAAAAATTTTATTTATCAGACATATCCGGGATATTAAACAAGCACTTCAACAAATAGAAAAATTTTATCGATCCTGGATAAGCTGGAGTTCTCAATTTATGCTGGGAATTCAAAGATGGTTGTGCCGGTTGAAAATTGAGAATCTTGACAAGCCAACGTCGACGAGGGCAGGTATAGCATTGATAAATTTGCTTTGTTTCTCTTCAAAAAGAAAATGCAAAAGCTATTAATTAACTAAAAATAACGTGGTGGAGAACGTTTGAAGCTCGATACTTATCTAAAATTACAATGAGGAATGGGTGGGTGGCGTGGAAAATAACGTTTTTAACTGAAATAAGAGACGAGAAAGGGTTGAAGGGCCGATGGGGGAGAAAGAGTTAGCGAGCGAAACAGTTAAAGCGTAATCGGCTAGTGGCGCGAGTGTCCGCCGAGTTAAAGTGCGGGGGTGGCGGTACAAGTCCGCAACTATCCCATGGCCAACGGGTGTATTCCCAGAGCTGGAGCTACGTCGCGGGGGAGATCGGCTTTGTTAGATCTGGCCGACCAAGCGCGAGTTCATTTGATATACAGCTAATTAGAGATCAAAATCTCAGCCTCTCCCTCTCTATCCGTCTATTTATCTATCCATCTATCTTGAGTCCCCCCCTCTCGCTCTCTCTCTCTCTCGATCTCTCTCCCATCCCATCCTCTCCCCTGCCCCTCTCCCTCCCGCCATCGTAAACGCGTTTGTGCGAGGATGCGAGGGCGGTGCAATCGCAATACGTACGACCTCGAGTATTTCTATGGGAAAGGGTACGGAGCGTGGCAACGCCCTTCCCGATGCCATACACGCTCTGGTTATTTATACTTCATTTGCTCACACAGCAGAGTTAGAAATGGTGGAGAAAATAAGATAAAAAGGGAAAAAAACGAGACCAGAGAACCAGAGAACCAGAGAGGATACACAGATACACTAGAAGAGAATTGAATTCGTCTGATAGGATGCGGAAACTGACTACTATTTTTAATGGATGTGTAACGTGTAAATTTATTCACTTAAATTAAAATTCTTCCCATTTTCGCCCTTTTTTCGTTTGAATTGGCACTCAGTTTGTTACAGAGCGACTCCGCTACTGATTGGAAAAACCAAAGATAGTTGTTATGTAAAAAATGTATAAAATAATATTTTTTTAACTGCTACATTTAACCTGACGGTTAAATAACCTTGTTTTGCTAGTAGCGATGCAAAATTGTGTAAATATTGAATTTTTTGCAAACTTCAATAATCTAAATAATTTATTTAAAAATTTGATTTGCTAAAATAATTTTTTTTATAGCAAAATATAAGCTTAAATAAAAATTTAAATTCTACTCATTTATAAATATTTATGTGTAAATATATTATGTAAACAAGCAATATTTTTTAATAAAGATTTTTAATTTACCTTTAAAATACATTAAACAAAATTTTATAAAATCAATTTTAAATAATAATTAATATTAATACCTTAATAAATCTTTATGTAAATGAAAAAATAATAATTTGATGCCAATTAATAACTATAAGTACTGCAGAAATTTTTCAGAAGAAATATAGTTCATCTGTTGCAGACAATTTGTTTGAATATTTCCTAATTTTTCGTCTTTTTCTTTTTACTACTAATAATTAAAGATGTCTTAAGTGCAATAGATATAATATGCAATAATTTTAAAAATCCACTCAATAAAATTTACTTCCTATTATTTATGTGTATCTAATATAAGTTTAAAATGTTTTTATTATTTTTCAAATACTTTAAAGTATAGATTTTAAGGTATAGCTTTTCCAAGATAAAAAAAAAATTAACAAAACATGATAAATCTTATTTTTAATAAAATATTGTTACATGGAAATATGGCGATAAAAATAAGTTTTTGAATATTTAATTGATCTGTCTTAACTTATTTTATTGTTCTATTCGGATTATTTATGATCTATAAAAAATATTTTCTCGTACAAGCTACAATCATACATTTAAAATATACTCATGATGTACGATGTATGAAATATACTTTTTAAAATATATTTGTAAATTCTTTAGTAGCAAAAGGTTCATGAACATTAACAAAAAATTATAATAAATATTCTAAAACGCAAACCATCATCTGCAAGTACATTTTTAGAAATGACCAAGTGGTGCATTATATTTTTCACTTATCACAATATTAGCTTGTATGAGAAAAGAATTAAAATAAAAGAATAAAATTATGCTTGCATATATCTACAAAGCAAGTTTAATCTTACTTGTAATGGAACCATACTTTTGCATCTAGGGACTATATGTTCGTAAAACTAATCTCAAATCATTATTTAATGATGTATCTCAGGAACAGACTCTCCTCTGTCGAGTAGATATCCTTTGTTTCTTAGATTTTTCAAATTTCTCAAGCTCTGTAGCACCGAGTATAGAATGTAGTACGGAAAAACTGAAGAATTTTCCATAAGGATAACAGCGTGTTTATAGGGCACGAACATTCACGAAAAAACGATTTATTACCGCCAACCGACGATGAACCAGAGTCGCAATAATTTCATCTTTTGCAGGAGTAACTGGGTTTACGTCTAGTATCGCATTTCTTGAGTAAGTCCATACAAATAAAATTTTTATGTAGGACAATACACTTTATTATACGCGTAGCCATTTCACTATCTCTCTATATCTCTGCCTCTATATTTTTTTTTTGCATTTGCATTTGCTAATTTTGCAAAACTTAACATAGATGTTCTAATATTAAATAAAAATGAAGTAATCGTATTAAAATAGATAAAAAAAATGAACACAATTTAAGATAAAGAAATTTCAGTAACATATATTTTATATTATAATAAAAAAAAATTTATCAATCGATATATAATTTTCTAAACTTTTTATATTGATGTTATCAACTGCCTTTATCGTAAATTTATAAAAATATCTAAAATATAATCTCTTCTTTCTCTTCAAATAAATGATGCATTCTAAATGTTTGTAATTATTTAAGTAAGATATCTGTACTCATTAACATGTATTCATTTTTGTTGGATTAATAAATTTATCTATATTGTTAATTATTATTAGCAACTTTTTATTCGTTCAATAAGTTAAATATAAATAAAAAAATTATAGAATAAGAATGTAAAATATGTTAGTCATAAAAAATATGTATCACTTGAGGATCAATCCTTGAAATTAAAAAATCAATTAAATTTTCAAGTTTTACACTCTCTTTTTCTTGACGCTCAAACTCCATCAGAAATATCCACCATCTTCGATTACCAGAGCTCTGACATTAACTCTTAAACCATTTGGAAGTCTATAAATCCTCAAAACTTATTCGCACCGATGTGTACGTAAGTAAAAACCACAGAATCCCAATCACTTAAGATTGCATCAGACCGAAGAAATCACAAATTTTATCTATCGATGCTTGCTCGATGGAAGGGCATGGGTATGGGGTCTGGGTATGGGCATGGGTATGGGCACGGATATAGTATATTACGACATCTGCTCCTGTGCCACTGCTACCAAATCAAATCAACATCATTGCAGGCATCAGAGACACAATCTCAAAGGGAATTTCATTCGAAAAAAAAGTTGTTGAACTCACGAGAGTAATAACCAACACTCCGTACATTCATATCTGATATTTTCGACCGAATAAAAGATTCAAATTAAGATTGCAAAAGAACCCCATGAACTCGATAAATCTATTGTATAACTTCTTTTTTAACTCGTATTTGATATAAAATATTTTATATTTTCATAAACTTTAGATTGTAAAACCCAAGTGGTAAGTTTTAATAATTACTAATATTACAATTATTTAGTTGGAACTGTTCTAGTTTTAATAACCTAAAAAGTACTTATTGTATTTTAGAGAGTATTGTAAATAAATAACTAATAATAAGCTTCTAATGATTATAATAATACTCAAATACAGCTTGTTTTCACTTTGTTGTATACATGCATCGAAGGCACTACAAATAAGTACCAAGAACATTGTTCAAACTTTATAAAACCTTGCTATTATTATCAAGTTATGTAATAATAATTTCTAATTATTATATTTATTTATAATAATTACCATTATTACAAATATATACATTATTTGTCAATTATCAGTTACTTAATTTGAAATTCTAAATAATATTGGTTTGGATATAAAAACTTTGAATAAAACTTGTGACTGTTGATAAAAAAAAAAAAACATCAAGCATATATTCATATGTACGTGGGTGTACAACTCAACTATATATATTTCTGAAATATAGCACGATTAAATGGTATATACTCTGCCTCTCTCTTATCATACGACAATAAAAATACCACTTTTATTTCTCTCTATCATTGAATGTTTACTTCATGCTTACAAACTATTATTACAAATACATTTTTATCTAAACTTTGTTTACTGGTTCTACTCTTTATTTGTTTTGTAATACTTTGTGAAAGTTTTCCTGAAAAGATGTGTTTCTGTAAAGAAAATGGTGAGTCAATGTAAACCGAGAAGTCAGAAATTTGTACCTCAAGAATCACCATGTGTGATAAATGAATAGAGTAAGCAAAGAATCATTTCGACAATATTGCACATAAATACACATAAAAATTCTTAAAATTTACATAAAAACTTTTAAAAGGCTTTTGATTCGAATTAATTATTTTATAAGAGTCCCCTTGAAAATTTTAGACGGAAAAATATTGAAATTAAGATGTTATAATAATATTTCAAATAAGTTAAACTATTGTATATTTAAACTTTTGCATCGCCAGTTCTAAAAAAGTTTTTTTTTATGATAAATAAGTATAAAGGGTAAATTGCATTTTGAGAATACATGTCAACAAGCAGCTTACTTCTTAAATAACAGGTTAATTTTACACAAATATTAGCATAATATGTTTTAAATAATAATAAAAAAGAAGATTAACTGCAAAAGTTTAAAATTGATGACATAAAAGACAAGGGACGGATAACACAGAAAGAGAAAATCGAATAGAGGAAACTTTCGATAATCTTCGATATTCAATTCGAACTTTTCCGCCACTTATTCAATATACATATAATTATAGATGGATTTGATTTTAAAAAGTAAAACTCGATAAGAAAATCATATATGGCTTGGTCGATGTATATATATATATTTAATGCAAAGTACTTACTTTAATAACAATTATCCAATATTTATTTATGATGTAATGAATAAAGAGAAGTGATTGTTGTAAAGAATCGTTGGACGATGTGGTTTAAATTCATATTTTACGGATAAATAAGTGAAATAATAAATATGAGCTCCGACTGTGTAAGAAGAAAATGTTCTTGGTAATATAAAAAGAATTGGTTAGAAGCGTAAAAGATAAGAGATGAAAGATGAAAAATCATAAAAAGAAATCTATAAAGAGCCGAGGAGAAGGAAGGAGATCAAAAAGTGAGAAAAATTGTTGGGGAATCTGATTTGTTTGTCGAACTAAAGGCTCTTCGGAATGGAATTTTCCGGCGTTATGAACTTTGAAGTCGAGTTGAAATAAAGAGAAAGTTCTTGGGCTGACTCGTCCGCACCAGAGAATCTGGAGTCAAAGTTTGCGAAAGTACTAGCGCACTCGACTCGACTCGACTCGACTCGACTCACTTGGAGCGATCGGTATCAAAGCATTGAACCTAGACTTGCACTGCGTTGCGTTTGTTATAGAACATTAATGTTGAAGTGGAAATCCCACGAAGCGAAACGCCATATCGGAATTCCCTCTGCCACCTCTCCCATTGTTGCAGGCGTGAATTAAGAGTCACATTATTTTAATGAGAAGAGAATTTGAAAGGCCCACTCAAATGAAAATTAGATCATTTGAAAACTGGACAAACGCCCCTATTTTTTTAATTATTTATTTTTGCGACGCATTCGATAAATATTCTTTGGTTAATTGGCACTGAATGAACCGAAGGTTCGTATTTTAATGGAATAAAAATCGATTGAAATGTAATGATATCCTCGTTCTTACATTTCCATTTTATCGAATTACTGTAACGAGTATTATTTTATAAAAGAGGTCGTATGAATTGTGTTAACCGACTATTGATATATTAGCTGTTTTTATTTGAGTTACATGGATTTCTTTCATAAATCAATCTTTCGCTTCAGTAAAACGAATGATTTTTAATTTATTATTTTATTAGCTGGAGCGAAAGGTAAAATATATTTATTTTACTTCTCATTAATTAACTCGAATGTTTTAATTTATAAACGTATTGCATAGTAATTTAACACGAAAAAAACTAGGTAAATAAATTTGTAACAATATTTTATATAAATGTAAAATATTGTATCCAAACATATTTCATTTTGTTATTTTTACACATACAAATATCTTTTTATGAATTAATTATGATCACAGCTCGAGTGTTTTATGATACGTACAATAAATTATTTAGATTTCAAAAAAATATGGTATAGCTATTTCGTATTCCTACTTCAACTTGGTAAAGAAATTCAAGATTTAAATATATAATTTATTTTGTGCTCATCCAAAAAAACATACACTTTTAATACAAATAAAAAAAAAAATTAGTGCAGATAAAACTAATAATTGAAAAAAAGAATTAATAATGACGAGGGCAAGATGAACTAATTACAAAAAAAGTACAAATGTCATAGATGAACTAACGATTCATCTGAATTCACATCTCGAGAGGAGAAGGAAAAAAATTATGTTGAAACCTTGTTGCGATCTTAAAAATGAAAATTGACGCTCGTAACGAAAGGTAATACATGGAAGAACTGTTTTCCCGTGTATATACTTGTCTTAGGTGTGCTACTCATAATAACACCCACGCATAATACTCGCCTATAACAGAATTAAAAGTCTAAAAAACATTCTCGAAGGAAAGAAAGAAAGAAAGTGAGAGGGACGAGGGGTTGGTCGGGAGGTTGGAGGGGGAGGTCTGGGAAGGTGGTTAAAAAGCGAAAAGGTGTAAAAAGTTGAGCTCTCGGTAAAAGTTCTTTCTCGGTGCTTATACTCCCGCCGAGGTGTGAAAGAAAAGTGCAGAACGCGAAGTATTGAAGTTTCCACGCCCTTCGAGATAATCTGGCTTAATTAATTTAACTCCATAGCCAGAAACGTCTTTCTTAGCTTCCTCTCTTTTCTTTTCCTCGTCGGCTTCCACGCTTTCTTTTGACAAGTTCATGTTTGTGTTTAATGTTAGGGCAAAGAAAGAAAGGAATTCTTTGCGGCTTGTTTTAGTCGGAAGGTTTTACTCTTGTTTATTATAGGTGGATTAACGCATGTGAACATAGAAAGTTTTTAAGAACAATACGATGTTTGATTTAAAAGGTATACATATCCCAACAAATAATTTAATACATCCATTTAGTCTATTTCATTATTTAAGATAAACTGCCTTGTAAAATATTCAACTAAATTAAGTACTATTATCATTGAATTCCTTAAAAATGTACACAGATTTATAACAAATAGACAAAGAGCGTAAATATTTTGAAAATTTTGAAACATTAAAAACACTAATTCAAAAAGCTAAATTATTCTTCGTCTTTTAATTTTCATAAAAGTCCTCTTTAAAATATAATCAAGTTTAATTCAGTTTTATTCAGTAGGAAAACAAAATTTTATCAAAATATTAAAATTTCTGTAGGGCTAAGTGCTTCAATTATTTACTCGTTAATATTTCCTTAAATTTTCATTTAAGGAGTTTGCCAGATTATATTCATCATCCGCTTAATTTTTTATTTAAAAACGTAGAAATTATTTATTAAAATGAGTGTAAGTGAAAATTAAAATCCCTCATTGAATTATTTCCGGGAAAATTTGGTAAATTTAAGCAAAAGCATTTTATAAGCGCAATTTAAAAAAAGAATCCAATAAATCAAAAGTTGAAAGAAAAGTTAATTTAGAAGCCAAAGAGAATAGTTCCACGTACGTGGCGCTTCACCGGCAGTTTTCCGAACGAAAAACTAGCCCAAGAGACCGAAAGAGATAAGGGAAAGCGGAAAGTACGAACGCGCGAGGGGAAAAACCAAGTGCGGAAGAGTCTGGGAGGATAAATTCGCAAGTCCCTCAGAGCGGCGATTTGTCAAAAGCGCGAGAAGTCGCCGCGATAACGCCAAAGTTTCGAGATGATGACGAGGGCGTGGGAACACGGCACTTCTGGAAAACACGTCGCCAGGGACAGCCTAACGCCCATTACATATGCTTACGTAGAACAAGAAAGAGTGAAAAAGCCGGGAGAAAAGTGAGAAGCCGGGCGCCCAGATAAAGGGAAACCAAAATCCTTCGGAAAAACTGCGGAGAAAACACGTTTCGTTTGAGGAAAGGCTTTACCCCAAAAATCCACGGCTAAAGCACTTTTTTAATGCTTTTCTCAAAATTTTTAAGTTTTTGTTTGAGTTGGAGGTGCAGAGGTGCAGTTGGGTTAAAAAGTGTTCAAAATGTAATTATCTTCCCGGGTAAAAAAACCTAGGCAAAACGTAAATTTAAATTTAAGAGCACATGATTGTCTTCGGTTTATTCGGTTAGTGTTTATTGATTAATACAATCGGTTTTTTTCTTCAAAAGTTCTTACAATGAATCGATAACTTTCCATTAAAATTAGTGCATAGGTCGAATAACAATTCAAAGTTATATTTCCATTACTTGTTTCTATAAATAAATAGATTTTACAATGTCTAAACTGTTATTTTTATTAAATACCCATAGGTAAAGTATATAAAAACTTTTATAATTAAATTATTTCTTAAAAAGCTTATATTAATATTTTTTCTAAGAGAATGTAATATAATTTGTATGCAAATTTTGTAACATGCGTTTTATTAAGGAATATAAAATTTGCTACATTAAAACTTTTATTTTTTTTTACTTTTCTTTTTTTACTGTTTGAATTTTATTTTGCCCTCATTTGCATTCTTTTTTTATATTTTATATTAAAAATAATTATGCTTAATGGTTTTTAATACGATAATAATGGCATTAATAATTAAACGCAAGCGTTTTTTAATGCAATAATAAAAGTTTTTAATTCGAGCTGTAAAAATACCTCTCTGAAATCTCGACTGATTAGCAAAAAATGAATTTAAATGTGTGACGACAATCTCGAGGTCTCGTCTTTGGTCAGTTTAAAATAAAGCGTCAAGTGCTATAATCCAGACCAGATCAATTTCTCCATTTGAGAATGCAGACTTCACGAGACACTCATCAAATAAAGACGCGAGGGTGGAAACTATTACTCCGAACTCCCACTCTTTGCTGAACCTCCCGAGTAATTAACAAATCCAATTTTAATCGGTAGTCCAATCCGCTTGTTTTACGAATTCTCACTCTCCTTCTCTCTCGGTTCGTTTCAGCGCAAACTTTGAGGATACAGTGGGTGGTGGTAGAAAAGATAATCGTTAAATTAGGACGTTAAACTGATTACCAGAGCCTGTTTTACGATCTAATTATTTGAAACTATATAGGTAAAATCGAGCGAATTTCCATTCCAAGTCCGCGACTTCCCCGACTGCATTCATTTAAGGACCTCGTATTTTTATGGCGATTTTTTTTGGCGGGTGGCGGGGCGAGGGGGAGGGGGAGCGATGGGCGAGCGGAAATCGCGACTGCGAGAATTAAAGTCATTTCGAGTGCTGAAATAAAAGAGTTACACGCAGAAGCAGAGGACAGCCCAGCCTCCTCCACGAGATAATGCATACAATCAAAAAGTTGCGAGTTTTGCGCGAAAATTTTTGCGAAACCGTCGACCAGAGTTGTTGGAGCTTAAAAGCACATATACCGCGGATGTGCGGCGCGGCATTTTTTTACCGTGTTTCATTAAAATAATTATACATGCTTGGAATTTTTAACCTAAAGTATTACGGGGCTTTATATTAAAAATTCTGCAATTTTTTTTTCTTTTTTCTTTTTTTTTTGTTTTATTGTAAATGACTTAGTTTTCGAGAACTCGCTCTAAAACAAAGGAACGAGCGCATTTTCAGATAATGCGAGCTCTCTTATGATAAAAACCTTATAATACTTTCCATTTGATGTTTCGGTAGCATATTTTTCCATATTTTGACGTTAATGAAAACACATTTGAAATCCCTATAAATTGATGAATATTGAATTGCATTCAAATTTATATACTCCCAATATGCATACTTAATTAATTATTCAACACGGATGGAAAGCCTTGATATATAAAGCAGAATCGCTCTTTTCCCTGTAAAATTATTTTTAAAATTAAATCAGCGAATAAGTACGAACAAATTTCAAATTTATCTAATAAAATGTTGTGTTTTTTTTTCAATTACACGATTGTATCGAAAAATAAATTCGAAATATAAAAAGCGTCCCACATAAAAGAATTGGACAGGGGATTCAATTGGGTGGACGTAAAAGAAAAATTTGACCCTTGAATTTATTGCAACGTGTGAAACAGAAGAACTTCACAAGTACTAACCTTAATGAGCAACCAAAGTACGAGCTTTTTCAAAGGGCATTACTTTCGGTAGAATGAATTGAGGAAAACTTCAAGCTTCCTTGGCTCTGGAAAGCTCTGGTAATTTTTAGGACTAGGGCACATGTTTATCGAGAGCTGACGAGACGATCCTTTTAAATTCTGCGTCTTCACCGCAAACGGAAAACATGACATCCCACCATTTTCCCATGTCTTTCTCTGACAAATGACCATTTCAGATCCATTTACAATTACAGAAACAATGTGTCCTTCCAATTTAAATGTTCCGTTGTGTGTGATTATTCTTCCTCTTTTTATTCCATTTGCAAAAATTAAATTTCAGGAAAATTTTATCCTCATTTTTAAAAGTGTCAAATACTTGAAAAATTATAATTATTTATAATTGCATTTGCAATTTGTAAATAATAATGCACTTTACTTATATATATATATAGATACTAACAATTAGCGATAGAATTAAATTATTCAGGCAATGTAAGTGATTGTCATAAATTATAAATAGTGTAAAGTATATAAATATATATATATATAATTTATACCAATATGTTTTGAAGAAAAATAATTTTTTAATATAATATGTCAGTAACAAAAATAATTTTATATTTGGCTAACTCAATTTACTCAATTTTCCGAGATTTTGTGAAAAAGACATTATTGTAAGTTTACCAATAAAAAACTTTCATATTAATTTTTTATATAAATTCTTATACTTTTAAAATATAACTTAAATATAAATAATTTTTTAATTTCTTTTTTTTTTTTTATACAAACTTTAATGTACTTCAACCTTTTTCATATGATTTCAAGCTAACATTATTAGACAAGCACGAATAATTAAAGTTAATGTAGAGACTTTGAATGAAAAAAGTGACATTTTTATTTTCTTATTTTATTACAAATAGTTTTATAATTAATTTATGTCATAATTTACAAATAATTTTTTACATTATTATATTTTAAATGAAGTTAAATTTATACTTTATTTAACTCATAAATGCTTAAAAATGAATTTGTATAATATTACATTTTTTAAATTAATTTTGAATTCAATATAAAATTTTTTAGAATATTTAATTTTTATTCATACATATATTATACTTATATATAATATTCTCTTTAAAATATGATTTTTATAACTATAATATACTTTGATCTAATTTAATATTAATTTGAGACAGAATTCAACATTCATTATTTATTTGCAATCTTTTTTAATATGAACATTTTTTAAATTAGTTCAACTATGGAATTAATGTAATTTTAATAATAATTTTAAAAAACTTTTTGAAAATGTTTAACTATCAATTTAAAAAAAAAATTGGTGGTAAATTTTTTGTAGTATCTTCTAGTATATTAATTAAACGTGATTATTATTAAAGCAAAATAATAGATAGTCTAAATTCAATATTGTTAAATGAATTTCAAAAGTAGTAGTATAAAATTTTGTACAATAAGTTTAAATACGAAGTTTCAATTGTTAAATTTTGCAATTTGGAATAATTAAGGATTTAAATATATGAAATTTAAATAATGTTAAAAAAAAAAAAAAAAATGATAAACAGAATGTGTGTAAAAAATCCTTTAATCATAAAAATAAATATTTTTTTCTCATCACGGTCAACAAATTCCACGGGTTTTAGGAAGTGTCAACAAATCTCCTTATACTTCGATAAATTTTTCACGTTTCTTTCTTTGAGACGCCCTCTTCTTCCTTCTCCTTTCCTCTTCTTTATCTATTCTTCCCGTTTCTACAGTGCCGTAAACTTTAAATCTAGCACTTTGCTAATCCATCATCTCTTTCCACCAGAGACAAAAAGAGGATAAAACCTGAGTTCGCGTGTGCTTTCACCCTCGTCTACCACACCCACGTACACCTATTTTATACGCACAAATGCAACTTTGACAGAGTACGAGTGTGCGTGTTATGTGGCCATTTTCATAAACCATATGTGCTTTTCGTTTCACCAAAGTGTGGATGTACTTTCTCTTAATGTTCGCCGACAGTTTTGCAGCTTCTTTTTCATTTGTGACACTGACCTCCAGTGTGATTTGTGTATCATGATTCTAAGCAAATATGACTTTTATTTCTATACAACTAATACTTTGGGGTAATTCGATAATTTTTGTTTGTAAAAATAGCTATATATATATATATATATATATAATACATAAGTAATTTGCAAATAGTTCCAGAAAACATTTTGTATAGGTCACGTAATTGTATAAATATTTCCAATATAAAACTTGTTAATTATAACGATATGTTGTGCAAAAATATATATACACAAATATTAATAATTTTATGACTAGTACTTTTTGTACATTGTATTTTAAATATTAAGAAGGAATAATAAAATATATATAAATTGTAAATGAAAGAGTTTCTTTTTCGACCAGACAAAACTAAAATTTAATTTACAGTAAATCATGTTCAGTCGCGTATTGTAGAAGTATTGATGGATGGAAAAGGCAATGCATTTGGTCCAAAAACTGACTACATATCGACAGCTAATCAATTGTAAACCCAGAAACAAACTCGAGAAAAGAATTTTGTCTTGAAGTTTTATTTGTGTCTGCATATTTTTAATAAATGCGGATCCACGGATTATAAATTATTGTAAAATATTGAATTTTATGTAATTACTGCTTATTTTTAGATCAAGTAATTACATTAATACAATCAATTTTTAATAAGCCATAATATAAGATACTGGTTTATGACATATTTATTTATTTTTAAATTACAACTAAATTTAAAATAAATTGAAATTTTATCCATTTTAAAGTGAAAATTTTGAAATATCTATTTTTGCCTAATTTCTCGAGCATAAATCATGAGTATTGTTATTAAATTTTAATTTCACATTGTATTAAAAAGAGTATCAGTTCTAGCAAGGCATGTAATATTCAGAACTTTATTGACATTATTATTCTTTTTCACAATCTACGTATATAATTGCTCATTCTCCTGTAGCATCATACAGCTTTATGGAATATGAATAATAAATCAGACTATTGTAGTAGTTTGTTTATTTGTAATTGCTCAAAGATAACTTTCTACTGTAATAACTAACTTGCGATTTTCAAACTCTTGTAATTTTCGAATTTTGAAGCCATAATCATTATTTGAATCGTAGTGTTAGAGATAATTGAAAGGGAGTAATGATCTCCATCGAAGGTAGTGGCTTGTAATGCTTGGGTAGATCTCAAGTAAATCGTGAATCATTAAATAATTGGATATATTTTGCAAAGCAGACAATGCAGATTGTAAAACTAGCGCTAAAATAAGATGAAGAAATTAGTTAATTAATGCGGGAAAAGAAAAGTTAAAGCGAGGAGCCAAGCAAGTTGGTTGCAAGTGCGAATAGCTTGATGCATTTTTTATGCACAGAAATACAAATTTAAAACGGTGGAAGCCATCCCAAGTAACCATATATCTTTATTCAGCTTCATCATTAAAATTTAACAGACGCATGCAGCCTTTGTTGTAGAGATGAAGGCGAGGGAGCCCCGGCCATATTAAATCTCTCCAACGACATATAAACAAAGAGCCACGGTGCATTTGCGCATCCACCTGCAGAAATCATTCCGAAGATTTCGGCTTTTATTTCGTGTGCACTCTCTCGTATATACGAGGCTGCCAGCTAAGATAAAGATCGACTCGGTAAGATTGTCGTGAATGTGATTCTATTTCTATGCCTTTACGATTTGGCCCGAATCGTCAAAAGGTAGGAGACGAGGGACCCGAGTTTAAATGCTTTTGCGGGCCGGGCTGCCGCTGCTCTTTTGTCGGCGGGGTGGAGGTGGAGGGCAGAGGGGAGGGGGAAGCCGCGGTTTCCTGCAACGTTAACAACTCTTTCATCAAATTTTGGAGGAGCAAAGTATTTTCCACGAATAAATCACCGAGTTCAGCAATCCGCCCAATGGAAATCTTGAGTTTAAGACCTTGAAGGGCTCCACTAAAATCCCAAATTTCCTTACCAACGCCACTTTATATTTAGGTATATTTGCTTGAAGGGAATTTTTAATCGGTGCAGAATATACCCGACCTGCAACAATGTTGATTCTGATTAAGGATATAATGAAATTAATAATGGCTCGAGATGACGGGCTGCTTTCCAATATACTATATTTATGTTATGATTATCTGGTTATTATCAGAAGATTTAATTTACAAGATAATAGGGTACGTTTTCGTATTGGGTATTCTGAATTTTATTCATTAAGCAATTTAAAATACATAATTCAATTTTTTCATAAACAAAATTAAATAAACACTTATTTTCCATATAATTTTCTTAATCGATAAAATTATTGATTCAATGCTACATTAAAACATTTGGCTCATATTAAAGTGCGTTTGAAATTATTTTCCAAACGCCTTGCCTCACACATTACTTTCCAAATTTACCCAATTAGTCACAAAAAATAGAAAAAAAAAAAAAAAATAAGAAATGAACATAGAGAAAAAAATTTTTAAAAAAACATAGAGAGAAAAAAGTTTCATTTGTTTCCTAGTAAGAAAAATATTAAATGTAAGACGAATATTAAATTTATATTTAGGAATTGAAAGGTCAAGTAGACTGACACTTAAATTATATTTTTCTTTATTTTTACTTTGCTGTTGATTTATTTTTATTTATATTATTTTTATTATAATATTCTTTATAATATTTTTTCTATATATCTTCATGCATTACTGCTTATAGTTTTTTTAATCATTTTTGTAACTTTAATAGTTATTATTTATTATTGTTAAAAAATAGACTATATAACATTCGATTGATAATAAATTCCATATGAATATTTGTTATTTTATTGTCTTCTACAAAATAATAAAGTTTATTGTGCGTTTTATTGATTATTGTATTATCCCTTTATTTTTTATTTTTTTTTTTCTATTAAAAACATCAATCAAATTAAACACATTTAAATAAATTCATATAACAAAAATTGAATTATTTTTTATATTCGTACTGTAAAATATAAAATAAGGCATATAATTTAGTCTATTTTATAAACTAAGAATATTACTATTTTATTTAATAAAATAATAGACTTGTAATTTCCATATTTGTTAATGTTATTGCAATTATGCGCACATATATCTTTCATTAGAAATCAGATCAATTCAATCAGTGAAAGAAATTTAAAAAAATACGTTTGTATAAACCTAAATTGAGTATTTTAATTGAAAAAATATAAAAGTATATTATAGTCAAATAAATTTGTGGATTAACTTTATATTATTTAATACATATTGATTTAGCAATTAAACTATGAGAAATATTCATTTTATAAATACATGCAGTAGAAATATTAAAGTAGCTTTATTGTATCAATTCAAATTTTTTAATAGATATATAAAAAATAAAAGACTTGTTTAACTCGACACAGATAGAGAGTATATTATATAATAATACTTAAAAAATAAATATTGTATACAAATTTATATATAATTAGAAATATAAAACAAGTAATTTAATATTAATTTAATGAATAACCTTATTAATGATGATATAAAGTAACTCTATTTTTATATCAATTAAATACATGTATATGTTATAAATTATGTTTTTCAATTTTTAATAAAATACAATAATTCGTAAGATAAATACGTTGTAATATAAAAATATAAAAAGTATAAATATAATATAATATAATATACATAAAATAAAAAAAAAAAACTAAAATAAAAAAGAGTTTACTGCGATATTTGTTAAGATATTTGATTAAATACAGTTGTTTTTTATAAAAATTTTACAAAGAGCTCGCCGTTCAAAATACTTTTTAAGCTTATTTCATTATACTTAAAATCCTCGTTACCAAATTGATCTTTTTCTATAATTTTTAGGGATCGAATGGTCTCGGAGGCAGCAACGACGGCCTAACAAAGCAACAACTCGAACTCATCCAGCAAATAATGCAACAAACTCAACAACAGCAACAACAGCAACAAAAACAACAACAGGTGAGTGTACAGTCACAAAATCAACCGCAACATCAACAGTCGCAGCAGCAGCAAAACCCAAATGGAGTGTCTGTTGGTGGTCAAGTGCAGAAGACCGGAGGTAAGCCTATCGTCAAGACGACGACGACGGTTTCCGGACCAATCGTCAACGCTGTTTCCGGAGGTGTTGGGAACAACGCCAGGTCGAGTCCCAAGCCCAAGGTCTGGAATCACGCACAGGTGAGTTTTATTTATTGTTTACAATACCTGCTTTTATATCAATATAATTATGCAACGAAATCTGATTTACTTCAATTGTTCTTTGTGGCTAGCAAAAATCATTAGCGCGAAACAATTTTAAAGGGATGACATTGTTGTGATAACATTCTACTATCTGCGGCCATTCTTAAATTAATTGCAAGCACATTTTTACAATATTTTTTTTACATCTTTTCTTATTTAAAATTTATCGGCTCTATTTAACAAAAATCTTCTTATATAACACGTAAAATTTAATTTTTTTTTTTTTAAATATAAGATAATGTGAATTTTCAGTAATATAAAACCAATTATATATATCAGATATTAGTTATTTTATTTTAGAGTAATAGGTGATAAATGTATGATTTTTAATTGTATCTGAAAATAGAATTTAAAATTTAATATTGAAAAATATGACTTGCTAAGTTTGAGATTTTCCCCGTGGAAAGCCGACGCAAATGTGGGGAGAAATGCGATGTACGTCGGGTGAGATTTCATTGGGGCATCATCGTACGATCTGAAATCTTTGCACCATATAAAGAGTTATCACGTAAACGTATAGCAATTATAAAATACAAATATTGTAATTTAAATAAAATATTTAAGATAATTTTGAATTGTAAGACTCGGAAGGAGATTTTCAATTTTTTAAAACCCATTATTCCTGGAACGTTTTATCAAACTGATTCTCCTCTACCTTCTAAGTATACGTATCATTGAAAATTAACTTGTAATCTTAATTGACTTATAAAATACTATTTCTAAAGTAATACTTATAAATAAATTATTATTCGTTGGTAAAATTTTCCTCCTTTCTTAAATAACTCATATCAATCATTCAAGAAAGAAATCGAATGAGCTATTCCCTATGAAAACTTCGTTTATTATTACAATTTTTTTAACATTTTAATTTACTTTTATAAAATATTTTAGTCATTTTTATTCATTTTTAAACATAAATTTATATTTTTAAATTTGTACTCCTACTTTTTGATATTTGTATTTTTTAATCAATTTATATCATTATATTAATTTTTACTCCAGTAACTTATGTAAATTGATTATTCAAAGTTATAAAGTAAACAACAAAAAGTTTTATGTGAACATAATACAATAATTAAAAATTTTTGAAAAAAAACTGATGTTTTAATCGTAACTTATTGAATAAAGTAAAAAAATCACGTTCCATACCTAATAATACTTGATAATAAATTAATATTGATTGAAATAGAAATTTAACTGCTATATATAAATATCCCCTTTATAGCTCAAAAAAAAAAGTAATTGCCATTCCAAAATAAAGATGTTATAAAAATAAAAATTATATCTTGGAACCACGAGTGGACTTTCAATTTTCATTAATTTAATTGAAAACTCAAGGCACCTTGTGAAAGATCTTATTCTTATATTTGAAAGAAAGACACACGCGGAAAGTGGCTGCCGTTGCTGCTGTTACTGCCATTCTTTTAACCCGATAAGGAAGTCCTTCGAGGAGACGAAGCGGCGAGGGAAGGGGGGGGAGGGCGTAAAGAGGAAACGTTATCGCGAGTTTAGAAGAGGACCATCGTGGGAATAAAGTTACGACTCTAAAGAGAACTAGTTCCTCCTCCTTACTCCTCCTCCTCCTCCTCCTCCTCCTCCTCCTCCTCCTCCTCTATCCAAAGATCAAGAACCAAGAGATATGACGAGGTCGAGCTTTCATCATGCCTGATTACTTCTCCTTCGTTCTTTATCGACACGTTATCAATACCAGTTTTCGACACTACCTTCACATTGGAAAAACCTACACCTATACATAAAACTATAACTTCAAAAATTTATTTAACTATTTCCCTTAATTAACTCATCTTCAATAGCTCTTGTTAATTTCAGAACTTTGAAAAATTTAATTATTCCCTATGCCGACCGACCTTTCCACACCAAAAATTATTATAATTAATTAAATTGTCAATGTGAGTCATAAAGTTTAATTTAATTTAGCGTAGTTATTCTCTTCTTACGTTTGCCTTATTAAAATGGTTTTAACATTTAGCTTAGTAATTGATTTAATATTTTACAAAAAAAAAAACGGCTGTTCGTGTCAGTTAATAAAAATTTGTGTACTTGACATTAAAACTTAATAAAAAGACTATATTATTTCATCATTTTATGTAAAAATTCTAATACCTATTATTTCTAATCAAGCTTACAGCTTAAATATTTTTAAATACAATTAAATTTAAAATCAGTAAATGACACAATTGATTATTAATCTAAGCCCAAAAAATATAAGAACAAGGTATATATAAAATAAATGATTAAGAATCAAGTACATTATATGTTGGATTTTCAATTTAAATATACAAATTATGTCTAGTAAATTTTTAATAAAAATTAAAAAAATAATTTTCATGTTAATGTTATAATTTACGTGTGCTAAACAAAATTATTTTAAAAGGTAAAGTCATCGTAGCTCATAAATCGTTTATCATAGTTTTCTTTTCACAAGCATCAAAAAAAACTTGTCTGAAGATTTATATCTAAAAATCTTTTTAAAACATTTAAAACACTAAATGGTACTGATAATGACGACAACAATGAAATGTATAAAATAAATGTTCCAAATCTAAAAAAAAAAAATTTTTGGACAATGTTCTCCAAACAAACACATTCAACATTCTCCAATGTGAAAGATTCATATTAAATTTTTAATACACAATAAATAAAAATACACAATAATAAATAAGAATAGCAATAATAAAATACTTAATACATTGTTGAAATAATTAAAGGCTTATATTGAATGAAACAAGTGATCTTTATCCAGCTCATAGTTGTATGCGCGTATGTATATAAGAATAAATTACATAGATTTAAAAATCTTTTTTTCTTAAAACTGTATTACTCACCGTAAAAAACTCAAAGTATGTATGCTTAAAATATTTAAAATAAATATTGAATTTAAAGCATTGATTCTTTATAAATGTGATAATATATTTGAATAAATTATAAATTGAAAATTATAAATAAAAGCGATGCTGAATAATAAGCAACAAAAATATAAGGAAATACATGAACTGAACTCAATGGAAAATGTACAATGTACTCTACAACTTAATAAACGTTTTCTTCTGCATCAGGAGTGCTTTATCAAAGAGATTTCAAAACCCTTACTACACAAGTCTTTCATTCATTTCCACATATTTCTTTTATCTATTGAAGTTAGATTATGCACTAGACGGTTGATGAGACCGTATGAATTACTAATTGCCATCTTTTCCACAGTTTACTTGTTCATTTTAACTCTCAATTCATTCGCATCTCTTTCACTTTAGTAAGCTATTTTATTTTATTCTCAAATGGTTCGGCTTCCTTTATCCCCTTTTTTCCTCCGGCCTCGCCCTTTTGTGCGCTAGTACAATCCTTTCATAATGAATTTCAAAATTAAATTAGTACAAGACCACTAGAACAATAATAAAATATATTTTTCATAACTATATCCAATTTACTGTATTTCATAATTTCTACAAGTTATGTAAAGAATTCAAACTCTCTGAACTTGTAATTAAATATTCTGTTTTCAAAAATTATCTTGAAATGAACATCGTAAAAACTGATATTTTTCGAAGGGGTTGAATAGCACGTTCGAGTTCATTTAATTAAATCAATTTTTCGTGTAAAATAATAAATTTAAAACATTTTCACGTGATTTTGTCGGTTTTTCTTGATAAATTGCCGATAAATTATAATGTTTACAGAATATTCCTTCAAAGTTAAACGAATTTTTTTTTTTTTTTTAATTTTCTGATTGTACAAACATCGATAGCATAGCTGCTATTCCAGGATATACAATAGTAGCTGTATTTTATTTACATCCATACCAAAAGTAATATTATTTTTTATGCTCAGCCCAAAAGTAATAAAAATTTTAGAGATTCAATCTTTCAACAATTTGCAAAAGAGAGCACTGAGAATCAAGATGTACGTATTCCACTAAAAACAATTACAGCCAAGAGAGCGAGGGGTACATTTATCGCCAAACAAGAGTCGGAGTGTTTTTGTGCCACTTTAATAAAGTACATTCTCCATCGTGTCGGTGTATGTGTGTGGGATGCATAAATAAAGCGCTTTTACGTTAAACACCTCGTAATGCCTGAGTTTTTTCTGGCCCTTCCGCATCAAGTTCATCGAATACATGTACGTGCTTGCATTTTAATAATGTTCCGAGTTCATGGTACTCTGTCTCTCTCTGTCTGTCTGTCTCTCTCTCTTTCTCTGTCTGTCTGTCTCTCTCTCTCTCTCTCTCTCTCTCTCTCTCTCTCTCTATCTTCCGTCTAGTCTCCTCTCATCGTTGCTCTTTCATTCTCGCTATTCTGTAGCTAACTTCGTTGCGTTAATGGCATAATAACCACTGCGGGCGGCATGAAGCTTATGCACCGAAACGAAAATGTTACCTAAACAAAGAGTGCGAGAAAGTAGAGGAAAGAAAGGGAGTGGGAGGCGGAAGGGAGTAGGCGCGAATTCAACGTGGTGGAGGAGCGAAGAGGAGAGCAGCACAAGGAGATGGATCGATCCTCCCCATTAATATGCATGAGATATTGTAGTGGTAGTGGTGGGGCTGCTTAGGCTCCCCAGAGGAACTCGACGTGGCTCTCACCTCTCCTCATCTCCGCAAAGTACTCCAGAGAATCATTGCGCGATTGCTGAACCACTCTTGCACTTACGCTCTAGATTTTATGCGGGAATCATCATTCTCTCTCTCTCTCTCTCTCTCTCTCTCTCTCTCCCTCTCCCTCTTGGCCCTTTATCATCGCACGTGCTCTTTTATACACACTTCACGCGCTCGCCCTACGCAACCCTTCTTTCCTACTCCTCTGAATCGTTGCATTTTTTTCGCTCCTCTTACTCGCGGTTGGCTTACAAGTGTTGAAGTGTGCCTTCGAAATTAAAAGAAACGAATCCCCGTATTCCCGGCTAAAATGTTTCTTGCCATAAAAAGAAAAATTCCTACAATAAACAAAGATTCCAATCTTTTCACTGCTTTCTTATTTCTTTGTAGCTTGGAACGCGTTCAATGTTCAATTCGCCTGTGGCTTTTATAATATGCCGTAGAAAATATTAATCGGCAATATTTTAAATTTATTAGAAATCCATGTTATAAACGCGTACGAATAAAATATCTGCGAAAATGAATTATAATTGAAGAGCCGAATGTACTATTATTTATTTTGTACACACGTTAAAATGTGACATGAAACATTGAATCCCTTTTAAAATATTTAAACCACATTGATTTACATGTTCAAAAAAAGAAAAAAAAAATTAGGACAGTATGCTGATATCTCATAATTAACTACAAGAGGTTTTTTAATTAGGCAAATTTTTAAAATTAAATGAATTTATAATCTCACTGTTAATTTAATATTTAATGTATACATTGGTATTATAGCAATGTGTTACAAGTTAATTTAAATAATTTAATGCAGGCGAAATAGTTTACGTGCGTTTATTTCACGGATTAGTCTAAAATTATAATTGGTTAAATTAACATTGTAAATTTAATAGACAAATAGAAATATCCATTAATATAAAATTGCGTGAATTATTTTGATAGATTCAAGTACGTATTTCTGATTCTATATATTTACATTAAACTAGTATGTACGAATCTAAAATTATCGCTTTAACTATTTTTTGATAATATACAGCTTACAATATACATATTACATATTATTATTATTATATTCGCATAATAGTAATTTAAAAATACAATACATTCAATTGAATAAAATAGTTTAATAAATAATCCAATTTAAAAATAGCATAATAAAATTGCAAATTTTCTGCAATAGCATAGAATGTGTTAATAGACTTATTCTACATCAACTCCGTTGATTAATTTAAAACAGAAGTTGAAATATTTATTGCGTAATTTTTTGATTATTGAATATTGAGTCAAAATATAGTCAAAAAATACATAACCATAAATATGTAAAATATTACATATGTATGAAATGAATAATTAATTGAACAAAGGTACTTGTATCGGGGGAGCTCAAAAAATAAATCGCATAATCATCAACCAATCTTTACAAATAATAAAATATTTATCAATAAACAAATTTGAACATGAAATAATTAAATCGATAAATATTATTAATTTATAATAAGAACCTTGGTAGTTTTATTAAGAGATGCATACAAGAATTTTCTAACCCCGTTGTACACGATTTGATCCCCCTAATTTAAAATCCAGACCGGTTAGAACCTGCTACTATTAAGCTTCCATTAGTGGAGTGGGGGATTGGGACCCCCGATTGGCTCGATTTTAGAACCAAAAAAAAAAACAAAGCCGTGGGCCTCGTTGGGACCCGGTTTTGATTTTTCATTGTCGGTGGCCAAAGCCACAGGTCCGGCTCTTTCGGGCTAAAATCCGTTTTTTCAGGTCAAACATGGAGTTAAAATGATTGGAGAGACAAATATCGCTTTGGGACTATTAATTCAAACTTCTTCGTACATTGTTGCTTTCTGAAAAGCGAGGGAAATAACTTTTTCAGTATATTTTAACTGAGTGTATATCACTGTAACAGCGCAGAACACCAAGATAAGCCATATTAAAAATTGGGGGAATAACTCAGAAATATACAAATATACTTAATATCATCTCAGTGAATGTAAAAATTTCTCATAAATTAAAATAACTTGTTAATTTATGAATACTATTTAATTGAGTAAGCTTTAATTGAAAACAAACAATATTAATATTATTTCTATTTTCTTATCTCAAAAATTAATTACATCACTGAAACAACAAAATCAACAAATTAGAATACTATATTCTCTTTAGATTATAGAAACAACCATAACTATTAATTTCTGAATGAATAAATCTATTAATCAAATTCACATCTACGTTTGTACAGTCATTATAATCATCGTTAGTAAATTAGACTAAAATATATCATAGAATAATATTAAACGCTTGATATTGCACGCTTTAAAAAAACTAATTAAGATTTATCAAATAATTATTATACTATCTAGTAATAATCTCTTATAAATACAAGATAAATAAACACTTTATTATAAAAAATATATATTCAATATAGATTAATTTTAGATTGATGCTTCTCAAATAATATACAAGCAAATTGAACAACTAATTAAATTCAATAATAATGAATATTAATTGAAAAATAGAACTGTTAGTAGTACAATCAATAATAAAACTATGTTTTATCTAAAAATACAATAAAGTTTTTATTGCCTGATTTATTAAACATTTCTATAAAAGCTTGTTACATATTTCACATATAATATTGAATACAAAAAACATCTAGTATTATATATTTCTTAAAATAAAAGTTATACCTAAATAATCCAGTATATGTTAAAAAATGAAAAAATAAAACAATAATGTTTATTTGCTGAAAAATACATAAACATTTAAATGATAATATTTACATTAAAAAAAAACAATACATTTAAAAATATGCTATATCTAACAAAATATATTTTTCACTTTTTAAAAATTAATAATTGTGAAAATTTTCTCTTACTATAACTAATATTTGAAATTACAGTTTTTATATACATTAAAAACTTAATTATAGATATAGAATGAATTAAGAATAAGAAAAGGAATCATTAAAATTTATAGTTTTATAAGTTATTTCAATATACTAACAAAAATAATTGAAACTAAACACTTAAATATTGTCATGATATACATAATGATGATTTCTTTCCTACATGAAATTTAGCAAAAATTAATATGTAAGAAATTAAAAGATTTATTTTAAATATAATATTTGTATTAATAAGATGTTTTTATAGTTTAAAGAGAAATTTATAATTCAATATATAGTATTTAATTAAAACAATGTGAAATTCCAGATTAAATACGAAAATGATTAAAATTAATTAAATTACTAATATGTTATATCGACAAATTCAAATTGATATTATTATTATAATTAAATGAAAAAATTTAAAAAAATCTTTTATTGTATAAATAATCTAATTCAGAGTATAGTATTTTTCTATTTAATTATAAAATTGTTGCAAAATTGGAGTAAAAATTATTTTTTGCCCAAATAAGTTATAAAGTACGTTTCAAGAATATTCTATAGAATACAATATAATATGTATAATAATATAATAATATATATAAATATGTCGATGTTATTACAACAATATTTTCAATTGAGAAAAAAAATATGTTTAATATTCATTAATTATACTTTATAAGTTTCTTTTACCATAATTCACATAAATATTCAATAAATTTTCTACCATTATTTATGCTTACAAAATTATATTCTTTATATTATGATCTTACTTATCTGCTAAGATTCTAGAAAATTAAGCGATTACTCAATTACACTTCAGGCAATCCATAATTTAACGTTTCAGTTTTGAAGTGCATGGGATGTACGAATAATGAAGATGTAATACAATACGATTAAATGAATGAAATTTCTGACGAATTTAAGTTGGTTAATTTTAGTTCTTGTATAAGTTTAAATTTAAATATTTATTCCCTTAAAAATTTCTGTTAAATGAAGTTTCTGTAATCTTAATCGAATAATTACGTACAAAAATTGAAAAAATGTATTAATTAATAAATTGTTTAATAATATATTTTTAGTTGTGCAAAAATTGCAATAAAATTAGTTTGAACATCAATATTTTGAGAAGAATGAAATGAATAATTTCTCGATTTGAAAAAAATATAAAATTAATTACTACTTAATTTTATATAATGCTTAAAACTCAATATATTATATAAATAGTCTTTCAAGAAAAGTAAGAATGCGTACATTTTATTATGTATACAATTTATAGAGATATATTATACTGAAATTGTTTTTTTTTTTAAGTGAATAGATAAAATAATAATATCTTTATATATAATAGAAAATCTTATATATTACTTTATTTTAATAAACTAAAAAATACATAAAATAAATTTATTAATGAAAATTTTTTAATCAAAATCCTAGAAAAATTAAATAATAAAAAATTGACAAATTTGAATTAAAAATTTTTAGTGCAGATGTGAAAAAAATACTTAATATTATAATAATAGTACAATACTTGATTCCAGTTACTATAAAAAAAAAATTAAAAATAATACTAAAATATGAATGAATTAATAATTTTATCGCATATTTTACTTAATAAATAATGCCTTGTTTCAAATTTTTGTTTAATATATAATAAATATATATTGAAGAGAATTTTATTATTTTAAATTGTATTTTTAAAGCTTTTGTGGTAACTGCATAAAAATTACAATTCTTAAATGGTACAAATTTTAATCAAATATTTGTTTGTATAATTAAATAAAATTGCTTCGACAGTAACAAAATATAATATAAAATATGTTTATTAAAAATCAGAGATAAATTTTATATGAATAAGCCTTTGTAAATAAAAGTTTTTTCAATTGTTTTTTTAATTTAAAATATTAGCAATACTGGTGTATATAAATACAAATTCTTTTTTTATTTTTAATATTAATTACGTTGTTATATTTATTTTTAATAGTAAATATTTTACAATTAATAAAATTCATTACCGGAGTAAAAAATTACTAGGATGAGCACAAAAGAGTGTCATGTTAAAAGATTAATTGAATTTCTAGATGTGATCATTTAAATTGTAAATTTGCTGAACTTGATGAATTACTTTAATGGGAAAACTAAAATATTAACGATTAACAATATGATAAAAGGTGACACCTTTTTACATTTGACATTTACATCGAGTGACTGATTATGAATAGTATGAACGTTGCGGTCGCGGCCGAGATGAGAATATAAAAAATTTACACCGGCAATGTCCTTGAGTGGGAGCGAAACGAACGAACTCTCGTTTTTTGTCATTTATTTTTGGCGAGAATAGTTTTCGTAAAATAAAACTTAATTTAATGCGATCATTCGACGCATTTTCCTTGGCGGGGCAATATATCTGTCACACCTACGTCTTTATAACGCGTCATTTAAAATTTCGCATAATAAAAGCCGCCATTCATCTTTAGCGTCGTATTCTCCGGAGCCGAGAGCCCTTCTACAAAGGAGAGAGCGGAACCCACTAAAACCCCACCCCCCACCCTTAATCTAGAACGAAATGTGCACAGCGGCTTTGGGGTGCGGACTTCTTTACGAGAAACGGGAAACGGGAAGCGAGAATCCAAAAATACACACTTTGAGCCCCTTGCGCACTTTCTGAGCTAAAACAAAGAAACACGGGTTGGGGGTGGAGCGGGGCTGGACTGCGGGGGGAGGGGGGCAGGTGTTCCGTGCTCGCCGGAAGGGGGTAGGGCGAAGGGGCAAGAGGGAAGGGCGGCTGTCTCGTGATAAGGGCGACAATGATAGCGCCCGCCGAAAACAATACGCAATTTCCCGCGCGCGCACACGATCGCACAGACACACAGACACGCGTCCCGAGGAAATGGCCAAGATGCGCCGAGGTATAGGAGAGCGAGCTGTAGCTGTCGAGGAAATAAGAATTACGGCCAACCGTTACCCTGGCGTTTAACCACCAGTCGTTTGCACTATCCTGGGTTTATGTCGCCGCGCTCTATATGGCGCAGACACACGCACACGCACAGGCAGCGCCCGGTATAAAGTGTACGGTGTGTGTGTGTGTGTGTGTGTGGCGTGTCGTGCACAATGCGGATGCTGCGAGTCCGCATCTGTTGCCCTCCCTCCCCCCCCCTTTATAGGTACGCGCCGGTGCTCGCGACCTCTCACCCTCTTATCGGGGTTATTCCAGCGGCGAAAGTTCTCCGGCACCGGATTTTCGGGAACTCGAACAGCGAGCCTCGGATATTAAAAACTCCCGCGCCCCCGCTCACCCCCGCCTCATCTTCGGAGATTGGGAGCCCGCTCGCGCATCCAGTCATCGCTCCCACTGACTTGAGCATTCAATTTTCGCCGAAATTGGCCCAACCACCACTACTCTTGAAGATATGATTCCTGTTTTTTTATTTTACAAGTCTCCTCTGTCTCTCTCTCTCTCTCTCTCTCTCTCTCTCTCTTACTCCATCTCTATCCCCTTGCGAAACTCCTCCAACTTTTAGAATATTTTCATTGGGGCATTAGTTGCCGATAAGCTTTTCTGGGACTCGGAAAGCTCATTGGGAGCCTCGACTTCGGCATTATTTTCTAATCGTTCAACAAAAACTTGATGAAAAGTTTACGATTATTTTACGATGATACATTTGGCTAAGCAATGTGTTCTAGAGTAAAAAAGTATTTTACGAGTATGAAACTCAAAGGTAAGGTATCAAGAAAAGTACATGCAATTAAACTTAATAGTAAATTCGAGACTTTGAATCAAGCAGGCTGAAGTAAATTTCTCAATATCTATCTGTGAACCGCCAATGAAACAAATCTTTATTATTAAATATTCATAATATTATTTTTTCTTTGGTACATTTTTTTAATCAAGTCTATTCCTTTATTTTGAAAAATGAAAAACTCCAACTATTAATACTTGTTTATTTAAAGAGTTTTACAGACATGCATTGCATTAAATTAGTAATATTTTAGTTGATCAAAAAAATAAAATCTTTAAATAAAATTATTTAAATGAACTATAATTTATTTAATAATGCACTACGCATCGAATCAAATGTGTTAACCGTACTGCCTTTAAATCTTTTAAATCTAAAAAACTATAAACTTTAGTACGCATAGATATAATAATATTTTTATTTATTTTAAAAATATTTTTGAATAGATGTACGTAAAATACGATCAACCTGTTTTTTCAAGAGCCTTATTTTCAAAGATGGATTAAATAAAAGTTTGCAGAATGATCTAAAATTTGTAAATAGTGCGTTTATGCATTAAAATAATAATGTGATGGAAACATGTTACACAATTAAAATCCTCGAGAAAGGTTTATAATAATAGAAAGACATACTTGATTGATTTTAATAAAAACCATTATATTACTTACCAGAGCAGTCATGAACATGCGAAAATTGCATGTAGATTTAATACCATTTCGTTCAGAACTCAAGAAAAGAAAAAAAAGCGATTCAGATATCATGGCACACGTTTACGCATGAGGAATGGTTATTTTTCTTTCCGACCAAGGTACTTGACTCAAGGGAAATATACTCTGTCGTAAAAAAATCAACGTTAACCAGCAAATTCCTTCTATGCATTATTCATAGTATATCAATTCAAACTATTTAACTATTTGTTGAAATGTAAATTTAGTCGTATTAAAATTAGACAATGTGCACACTTTAAAGTCAATAAACAAAACGTACTTGTGCATCGCTGAAATACGATATTACGAGCTCAAGTGCACTCTTGCTTATAATGCCACGTGGATTTTATTATTAAACAACAATATAAATAAATGTATTAAAGAAATACATTTAATAACTTTGCTAAATTGTTTTTAAAGTATAGCAGTATAAAGCGAAACAATATTTCGTACTTTTCACATTTCATTGTTTGAATTTTCAAAGTTTTAGTTCTAATAGATGTAAGCATAAAATACTTTTTTTACGTCAAACATTAAAAACTTGTGGTTTTTGTGACAAGAAATGAAAAATATTACAGAGTAAAGTTATGAAAAGTATTACTTTTTTTACTAGAAGTTGAATGTAATACTTTTACATCTACCGTAGTTGCACTACTCTTATAAAGACTAATAGATAGACTTAAAAATTGAGCACGTAAATTTATAGAATTTGTCACATTTTATTTATCCTAATTGACCTAAATATAAAATTTAAATAAAAATCTAAGATTTATTTTTATTGAATTATAAATCAAAACATTGGCATATTTAATTTTTGTCTTTTATTTATGCAAAGCTCCTATTGTTTACCTATTGTTTTATGGGAAACAGATTAAAGAATATAAATAAGAAAACCGAAATGAAACATGGTTGAGTAGGAAATACATTTATAGGTGAAATTGGGGAAGGGAGTGAGTTGTTCGTTTTAAGTAGAAAACTAGGCTTTTGGCATAAATCAAAGCGATGAACGAAAGCGAAATTAAAAATCGAGGCGGAACCCGTGCGGGTAAGATGTTCCGAGGGATTTTCATCCCGTGAGAAAGACGCATGCCCTACATCCATTTTTATATTTACATAATATAAAAAAATCGTGGCTCGATCAGCTCGTTAGTATGAAGGTCAGCGTGGTTTAAATGGCCAGCGGTTGACTCATCTTCCTGGATGAGCGGAAGAGCGGATGCTCCAAGACGCGGGAACCCACTTGGGGCCGGGCATCCCCCATCCCCAACAAAGGGGTTGAAAGGAAAAAGGAAGAATGGGTCGGAGAAAACGCATTCCGGAGAAATCGGACTTGGCACCCCGTGCGATTGACATCGGCGCACGAGCAGACTCTCCTACGGGGAAATTCGCTGGGGGCCCTCCGGGGACAAACAGGTTCACTCGGCCAACGAATCTTCTCACAGTGCCGGGCCGTGGACCGGTTCCGCGACGTCGTCCGGTGACAGGTCTCTCACCCCTCGGTCGGCCGAGCCGACCCCCAGTGAAGGGACACTCGACCCCCAGCAGGCGGAAATCGCAGCGAATCTGACGACTCTAATTCCGGGGAACCAATGGAAACGGGGATATTGAGAGTTCCGGGAACCGAGTCCCGCCGCTCCGACCAATCCCACCTCCTGGTCCACCGATTATTCTTCCTCTCCTACGTTTCTTTCCCCGCGTTTTCACCGCTTTTATTGCTCGGATGAAAGCTCAAG
The DNA here is from genome assembly GCA_018907245.1 of Eupristina koningsbergeri. Lineage (NCBI taxonomy): Eukaryota > Metazoa > Arthropoda > Insecta > Hymenoptera > Agaonidae > Eupristina > Eupristina koningsbergeri. The sequence goes on along the minus strand of JACCHV010000008.1, from coordinate 4,656,097 downwards.
GTACGTTATATTCGTTAGGATTCCGAACGCCGTCCTCGTTCGAATAAGGAGAGAAGGCGCCGAAAAAAATACCGGAACTTGAAATACGGAACTAAAAATGAAGTACAATTGAAGCAGCTGCTCTTCTCTCTCCCGCGCGGTCCATGTCTTCCACGCACACCAGCATCCGTCCATCTACAAATTGTTATCACTAACGTTCACATAGGCTTCTTGCTTCTTTCTCCTTCTTGCTACTTCGCTCGCTCGCTCGCGCGCGAAAACAACATCCAACATCCGTGTTCGCCGACATTTCTATGCCGTAATAACCAAGGAGCGGATTTTTTAAAGGGAGAGAATAAGAGATAGTTGTTCCGGCTTGGGATTTAAACGACAAAAATGTTAATACGCGTGTTTCGCTACTCTCCTTTGCCACATCATTTAATTTTTCTTCTTCTCGCTCTCCTTTATCTCTCTGTGTATTGTGAAAAACCCTCATACGAATCCGAGTATCGACGCCCATTGCCAAGATTTCTCAAAGCTTGACCATTGTGCTGAGTCTCTTTATCCTTTTTGCATATTATCTCATTGGGCATGGCTTACACCAGGAATAAATAACTTATTTTTACTATAAAATCACTCCTCTTTTAATAAATTCTATAAGGCTGATTTTACTTTAGCTACGTTTAATATTCTGCAGGCACATCAGAAATTAACCCACTTTCTCTAGAGTACTTTTAATGCATCTATAATATTGAATTTTTCCATACAACTATCTCTACAAATCCCACTCAAATTTTCATGTGAGTTATGAATTAGTAATATATTATTAACTAGCTTATTTATAAATGGTTCATTATAATATTTGTACACAATATAGAATTTATTGTCGTATGTAGCATAACTCGTTCTACATTCTAATTGTTCCATGTATTTTCAACTTAAATACTTAACGCTCAAAACAAATATTAAACATCCTTGATTTTTCTTTTTGAATGTTAGTCATAGTAAGCAATAAAGAGAGTTTTGATTTGTAAAATTTTAAATTCACACACCATATCGCTCTTACTTCCTCTTTATACATTAGATTAATCTATATTACCGAAGTTTTGAACCAATAATTGAACCGCATCATTTAGCTCTGTTATTAAATTACTTGAATAAAATTCATTCTATTTATGAAGCTTTATTAATTACATGCATTAGACGTTACTATGCATGCGATTAAAATATACATTTATATTTTAATAACTGTTATAATTACTTTATAATAATAAATTAATAATAACTAAAATATGATTGAAAAATATTTGGTAGATTCAAATAAAATAAAAATTATTTTTAGGATCTATAGTTTAGATTCATTAACATTTTTTATACAAAAACAATTGTACTATTTTTTTTACTTCTTGTTTTATATTACTGTAAACTCAAGACTGAAATTACAGAAATTACTTAAATAACTTTCACAGTCCTATTAAAGTTTTATAAGTTAAATATTATCTTTTTTCAGAGTAGTATTATTATACAAAAAATTTATTATTATTAAAAGAAACCTTTAAATACAAAATTAATTACTGATATTAACGAATACATAAATATATATATATATATATGTACATTTGTTATTTATATTTCTTTACTTTAAAATTACAAAAATACTTTTCTATGTGAACCAATTTAATATAAACTTAAGGTTACATTATATTTATAATTTGTATCAACACATTTGCTACAAAAATTTGTGCTTTTTTTCCTAAAATTACAAGTAATGAAGCATGAGAATTATATTCGAGTTCTCTTAGCATTAAAATATTGATTTTTCATATAAGATTCCGAAATACCAGAAATAATTTGATTTAATTAAATGAGGAATATCCAGCTTCCATTCAGCTGTGTTACGTTGTCCCGCCTGGCTTTATGTCTCTTTCTCTTCTCTTTTTTAGATACGCGAAATCTCCACCTTCCTCTCTCTCTCTCTCTCTCTCTCTCTCTCTCTCTCTCTCTCTCTCTCTCTCTCTCTCTCTCTCTCTGTATGGCTTTGTTTGTCTATGTTGGAGTGCGTTACGTTCTTGTCGCAATGCCATCGACAATATAATTTTGTCCTGCTCCCCCGTGCCTACATCCGATACTTGTTTGTGTGCGCAATACGCACCAGAGTTATTGCAAGAATCCGGGGGCAAAGGCTATATAATTTGAGGATATGCTATAATGCAGAGTTGGGGTCCAGAATAGGATGCTGCGATGTTGCTGTCAGCGTAGCCGAAAGCATTTCATAACGCGTGTCTACGACTTGTATGAAATTCGCAAAATATGCGCACATGCGCTCTAGACATTGTACATCTGCTCCTAAGGAACGTCAATTTATAATGTTTTCGGGCTCTTCTTAATAAAATCCTTTTCTACGACTGCTTTGGTAAACAACGATTCGAACGCACAAAATCGTTCTTTATCGTCGTTCCATCCTGTGCGCGTAAAAAACTGTCATAAATGCGCTATCCATGACTTTCACTGTACTTCCCCAAACAGAACATGCAAAATTATGCAAAGGATATTTTTTATGGAATATTATATTCTCCTCTCGCTAAAACAATAGAATTTTCTTTTTTTTATCAAAATCACATAATTTTCAAATTTTACATTGGAAACATATTTTTATATTTATCCCCATGCAATGCACTGATGCTTCTTGTCTGGACTCTCGTCTTTTATGTACATACTGTCGTTAATATTATTTGACGCGTATATTTGTTCAATTTGTATACTATTCGTACTGTCTCTTTTAATCTTTAAAATCCATTCTTTGATATAAATACAAAACGTCGGGAAATTTGAAATACAATGTAAATTCAGATCATCGTAACGAATAAGTAAATAAGCAAATATGTGTGGGTGAGTATGTATACACACGTACGAGGTTTTTTAAATAATATTTTATTAATGTAATATCAAACTTTAGTCATCCGACATTTCCACCTACACTTCTAAATGAAAAATTCGCTATTAATATTCTAGGAAATTACTAAAATATTTTTAATTTATTTTTTCTAATAATAATTTCAAGCAATAAACACGAATTCTTTATCAAATATAAATAAATAATAATGAACAGTGCATAATAATAAATACTCGATTGTCCTTAATAACGTTTTTATTTCACTTTTTAAAAATCCAATTATATGCAAAATAGTCGTAGTTTAGTTTTTATATTAAACAATATGTTCATTGACGTTTTATAAATAATATACATTCAATAAATTTTATTTCATTTGATTAACATTATTTTTTTATTTTTTTTTAATTTGACCCAATTCCAATGTACAGTGCTCAAAATTACTTTGTATTTTATTAAAAAAAATATTTATTTTTGGTAAACAAAATATGAATAAATATTTAATAATTAATTTTAGCTCTTTTGATTATAATCTTAATCATTTTATTAAATAATTGAAACAATCATATTAAATTCCATGCGTAATTACATATTAAAATATATATTGAGTATAGTACTTTTAAGATTAAAAAATAAAATATTAATAAAGGAATTCTTTCATATGCTACGAATATTTACCTGAATTTTATAATTTTTTAATTTTTATAATAAATAGTATTAAATTGATTTAATTTATTTAAATTCCATAATTTTTACAAATTCTATTTAATTATTTATAAAAGAAATTTATCGGAGAATTATGAATTATGTTATATTCGATTATAATGAAAAAGAAAATGTTAATTTATTGAAAAAATAATTATTTTATGATCGTTTTATTTTATAAAATTTAGAATATAAATTTTACAATTTCGATACTTCGGTATCTGTAACTTTAAAGGTTTTGTCAGAAATGGCCCTCACTCTCCGGGACTCCGGATGAAAAGGAAAACTGCCAATTAAGAATCTCTCCACTTTATTCAGACTTACTTTTAACAATGAAAGAAGTGCACTCATGCTCGTAATTTACAATCGTACATCTGTATCACTTTCAAGAATATTTCTGTAGATATTTATAGAAGATTGACTGGGTGAGATCAGTCATTTCAAACCTGCTCATTTTCAATTATTTTGTGTCACTTAATTGATATGAAATTATTAATCAGATGAAAAGCTATCTAGGTATGTGATACTATTAATAGCATTTTTTTATTCAACATATTTTGCTAATTTTGTTGTTTTAACTAATGTTGCCTATTAATGAATTTTCGAGTCGTACAAATTATGGAAGAGCCTTTTAAAGTTTTGAGGAAAAAAGAAGGAATAAAATTCTAGAAAATAAAATTCCAATATTAAATTAAAAAAATACTTAATTTAATAAAATGTTTGCATTATTGTAATTTATACATAGTTATAATTCGATAATTAAACAATTACTAGTAGCAAATATAAATGACAAATATCCCTTTTATTACGATATGTAAATTTTTTGCAAAATAATCTTGTGAAATTGAAACTCCTTAAACTAAGAAAAATAAAATGTTCGAAAGACCTATAATAAAGCTAGATATTACTATTTTATGTATTCACCTTCTTAAATGGAATTTATCTTCTCCACGTAATGTAAGAAAGTAACAGGCGCTGATTAAATCGAAAAATCGTCATCATTTTAAAAGCACCATATATATCTTTCAACTGTGTAAATGATAAAAGTCTTTATGTGACTTAATAAATGAGTAATTTGAATATTTTAAGCCTTTCGATATACTTATTGAATACACTAAAGCATAACGATCGACGTTTCTTACTTTACATTTATAAAACCAAAACATAAAAAAAAAATTAACAAATAGAAGATGTATAAAATCACAAATTTTACCGAAATAATTAAAATTTATTAACTTATAAATATTTTCTATGTAAATATGTTTTAATCATAAAATTTTATGTACCTATTAGATATATTTGTAGGAATAACTTATCAATTATTTATGAAGTTATTTTATATATCATTTAAAACTTCTTTCAAAATATGAAGTGGAAATAATTGTGCATTATTAGTAATTATATTGCAGTTGATATTAAAAATAAATTCATTTTTCTCATAGTAAAAATTTGTATGTGATCGTATGATTTACAAAAATTATAAATTGCTATGCATACATACATACGTAATAAATAAAAGTTTAGGAGGAGTAATGTTAATTGAAAAAGTAATAGATACGAGTATAAATGATAATAATAAATTAAAGTAGTAGAATAATGGAAAAAATACATGTAAAATATTATAAGAGTGCAGATTTTAAGTGTGAATAATTCTAAAGCTTTATTTTATTTAAATCGTAGCTCGTTATCGTATTAAAGACTACTATTGCAGATAGAAATTACCATTAAAATGAAATAATATTTTGAAATTTAAGAATGCTTTATCGTTAACATCGTATGCAATCTACATTGCGTAAAAAATTTTTTAAAAAAAAGTAGTTTTTCAAGTGAAATAAATTTAAATTAAATTTTCGAGTTTTAATAATATGAAATTTTAATAATATGTATTTTGGATATTAAATAATTTCATTTGATATTATTCAAATGTGTGGCATAATGTACATCAATATAAAAAAGTATAAGTAATTATTTATAAAACATATTTTTAATACTTGTAAATGAAAATATTTAAGCAAATAATATTTACAACTAAGTTATTTGAGAAGAATAATTACAAAAGCAATTTATTCAACACAACGTTTAACGAGGATTTTACTTCTTTGAATTTTCGGTTTTATCACTCCCAAGTTTCTTTTCTTGAGACAGTAGAGAGAGAGAAGGGTGAAAATGAAAGGTAATTGGAACCACGACAGCTCTATTCTCCCTTTTTTATTATTAAGAAATTTTTCTTTTATATTCTTTTGATCTATTTTTCTACGAATATGCTAAAGGAAGTTTTTATTATTCATTTTCAACGTTGCATTTCTTTTTTTTTTCAATATTTGTGTTATCCACGAACCAGTTCGGACGAATTTCCATTTGTGAGAAACAGACGCAAAAGAAACGTCAGTGAACCTTTCAAATTATAATTGACATGTTTGCGAAGTGTGAATGATTATTGACCTAATACACAGTAAGAAAAAATTAATTGGCAATCGATTACATTGATTGAATGAGATGAAAAAGTACCATCTAATTTTTTTTCTTGTGGGTTAGCACGTAAATATATTTTGAACTGCATATAAAAAAATAATAAAAAGTTATTAACATTGACATTAGTTACATAAATATAATGAGGGAAATCTTAACTTCCAATTTAAATATCAATATTTTCATAAAATAATAATCATACATATTAATGATTGAAATCTAATTACATACATTATATTTATCTTTCTTTTGAAGTATAAATTGTACATTAATATGAAGGTTTAAATACTATTTTTAATTTGCGTTAAAATTTTGAAATATATGAAAAATACAATAATATATAATACAGTTTAGTACTTTCGAAGGTTAAATTATATTAAATTTTTTATCAATCGTAATTCTGGCTCCAATTCTCTGTGAAATATTTTTGAAAAGCTGGTTTCAGTTTAAAACTTTCATAAAACTTTGGACGATGAAGATTATTCAGTTTAATATATGTAGTTTAAAAAATTTATACCGTAAATTTTGGAAAGATTAAGCCAAAAAAAAAAAAAAAATATGAAAATTTTCTAAATTGCATGAAAGAAACGTAACTTTATCTTTGAAATTTAATGCGTTGGTCTTTATCCTTATAAAGACCAACGCGTTGGATCTGTTTCTTCGGTCCTGTATTATTTATCATGTAAATATAGTTATTAGAAGATTTAAATCGAAATAGGTAAAGTTACGCCGTTGGAATATCCATTAGTTTCTCATTAAATTATAAGATTAACTGTACTGGCTATTGGGAGGACGAAATATTGAATATACTTTACCGAATAACAGGCTTGACTAATTTTAACGCAAGCCCGCAATGTCCGTCAGTACCCGTTGCCAACCCCCGTATACTTAAACTCCCAAGAAAAGGAAATTCATAGGAAATATGAGAATCTGAAATAATCGGGGTGGTTCACCCCTACCCGATCAATTCGTTATGCCCGTCCGTTAGAACTGACCTCTTAATTGAACGAGCACTTGGCTCGACCTGCGCCCAACCTAATATCTCTGGTCGGGGGAGTTTAATTTGGCTGTTGTACGGAAATTCGGCCGGTCCTCTCCTTTCATTTCCTTTCCTCCCCCATCCTTTTTCCTCCCTCTTCGGCCATAATTATAATTTACGGGGGTGCATTTTCGCGGACTGCCGCCGATTTTAAAGTGCATCCGCCACATTGGCGCGCGACTCACGCTTTTCCTCGAATTGCGCTCTCTTTCATGATCCACTTCGGAGGGTGGGTTTAGATCCGAGGATTTTATTGGAAGCGGGAGTATCTCCTATAACTTTCTCTTTTTCCTACGCATTTATTTCAATCGATGCCTTCGGGATATTGGACGTGATATATAATGTGAGCGAACTTTAAAACTGGAATACATAAAAGTTCCTGTTAAGTATATAAATTTGGAGAGATGAGTTTTATACTGGAATATCGCAAGCAATAGCACTTTAATTAATTTTTGTAAATGGAGTTTTGTAAATAAATCATTATATGGTTATAGCGCAAAAATTATTAATTAAATAAAAGCAAACAATGGGTGAAATTTGAAACAAATATATTACGAAATACGTATTGTACTCAATGTCTCGTATGAAACAATCGCTTCAAATTACAACATTTACTGTCTGCAACCCCTTCACCTTTTTCACCCAACAAAAATATATACGATAGCATTTTTATGATTAATCTGAAAAATTATATATAGAAGAATAAATGATCGTGGAATCGCTGTAATATAAAATTTATGTAAATTTTGAAATATGTATTATCAGATATTATTTAAAAACTTTCACATTTATTTTACTCATTTAACATTTTCGATAAAAATGACAGAATAATATTATTAGTGTCGCATTTATACTTAGTAAAAAATATCTGAAAAATAACATTGTCTACAAAATAATTTTATTTTAATTATAAAATTTTAAGTCTAATCTAATCGTAGAAGAATAAACAAAAAAATATAATTTATATTATTATTTACTGCTTTGTAATAAAACAATCAACATTTTATGATTATTTTAAAGTTCAATATTGTATTTGCTCGGGACAATATATTAGTTTATGACTTTATACTCATTAAACCAATTCTTGTTACACATGTGCCTCAAAATTTTCAATAAAAATAAAATAAAATATTTGTTTATTACAGAAGTTATAGTTAATATTTGTCAACATATAATTTATTGCACAAATAACAATTTTTATACGGAGTTATATATTCATAATAAATAATATTTCAAAGTTATACCCTCGATTTAAGCTCAAAAAACTAATTATTATTTCTTATTTTTTCCCCGATGAAAATAAAATTATAATAACATAAAGAATTGAATAACTGAAAATAATTTGATCGAGCAGCAATGCCAACCACAAAATAAAAAAGATTTCCTTTAAAGTATGGCCATGGAAAAATATTCTTAAAAAGTGAAAAGTACTGCATCATCTAAACTCGGGGATTCGCAACTTTTAAATTACGGATTTGAAAGAGCCAATAATACAAAAATGGAATTTTTAACTGGATAAGACACTTGTCACTATAGCCACTGTGTTATAGGTAAACCCAGGGACTTATTATTACCGAATTCACCCTTTGGCACACAAACGCGAAAACAAGTTATAGAAAGAAGAAGACAGACGCATAAAGAAGAAAATATACCGGAATAGAGAAGAGAATCACGTGGGGGTAACATATGGGAATTAAACTAACCCCCCAAGAAAACCGGATTGTTTTGGCCTTCCGTTTGCGAAGGAAGTTTAATGTAGAGATCCACGAAGCTCTTGCGGGGGGTTGGCTCTTTCCTGCTTTTTGAACGAAAGGATCAGGTTTTTATGGCTTCGTTCATCCAATCTTTAATTTATCGATTTTTTTTATTTTTTAATTTAAAACCCTTTTATACACTAAATCTTTTACAAACTGTTGTTATTAGTATTCATTGTACATGCTCATCCAATTTCATTAATACGCAATAATAGCTTGTTTTGTATTTTTATTAAACAGTTAAATTTTATATTTTAATTATACGTGAAATTTTACGTAAAAGTATGTGTCATATAAATATGTATTATATGTATGAATGGATAAAATATATGGAATCATATGACTTGCATGACGTAATTTCTTCTTTGATTACAAATTTTTTCTTATTTTTTTTAAGTAAACATATATAGTATCTTAAAAAAAAATTAGTAAATAATATTTTATGTACATCTATCTTATTATATTAGGTAGGTATTTTATTCGAACGAATAAAATGAATATATACTTAATATAAAATAATTAAACTCTATGGAATATCTGCGTATTAAATATTCAAATATTGGCTAAATAATTATAAGATAAAAATAATCATAATTTAAAAATATTGATATATTTTAAACATGTATTATCTACCGTGATTGAACCGAATATTTTTTTGGGATATAAAATATTCGAATGATTAATTATTTAAATCCTGATGAACAGGTTAGAAATTTAATTATTAAATGAAGTAATGGGGTTATTATTGTAAAAACTCAGTTAAATGATTGGTTAAAAGAAACCCGGAAATTCTTAAAAATTATTCAAATGTCCATCTTCTTTTCTTGGAATACACAACAAAGATGAAAAAATGGGGTTTGCCTTTAACACAATTAAACATCTGGCATTATATATTGTCGGTCTTTGGCGTAAAAAACAAACAGCCCTGTATGTAACTCCTTCCTTCCTGTTTTCTACGTGACCGACGCCTGTATCGGGAGTTTGACAGACCCTCAGGAGCAACTTACATCCAGTCCAGTTTTTCTCCCACCAAGAAAATCTCATCTCATATCTGCTCTCCACTCCTCTCTTTTTCCCCTCCATCCATTCGCAAAAAGACACTGAGGGAATTGAAGAGGGGTGGAACTGAATCAAAAGGAAAAGTCCAAAGCTATGCCAAAGCTTCTTTGGACTCGTAGCCATTAAGCAAAATTCAGTTGCTCAACACTCGTCAAATCATATTGTGCAATCCGCGGCTCAGCCAAGCGCCCGAGTAAAATTTTAATTTAATTTAATTTACAGTCAAACAGTGAAAGAAGGAAATAAAAAGTGAAAGATCGAAGAAAGCGTGTGTTGCGGAATCTCATAATCGCAGGGTGTAGAGATATCTGATAACTGCACTAACACCAATGCCTCTTAATTCGGCCTCTTCGAGTTCGAAATATTTTTATTCGCTAGAATCACTCGACACCGTGTATTTTGTAATTTTATCGCGCAGCTTTAACTTTTGGTTGCAAAATAACTTTCTCATTACTAGAAATTCCCTCTATGCTACGCTAAATAATTACCCGGGATTTTTTTACTAATTAACTTGGAGCGAATTGCCGTTCCGGATTATTGTTGCGACAAGAAACGACGATACGTATGTAATTATCGACGCTTAAAATCGGTTCTCTTCTACTTTCTTTCATTCTTTATCACGCGCTTTCCTTTTACTTTTATTTCATCTCTCCTCGGTTAACTTTTCTTCTTGTCGCTCTTTCGCGTTAAATGTATTTCTTTTTTTATTATGGTTTTTTTTTATCCACTTTTAGGTTCAGTACGAACTCGAAAGTTTTAACGAATGTGTGAGGGAGCAAAAAATTTTCAAGTTAAGAGAAATCACGAAGTGAATCGCACAACGAGTACGACTTTAAAAACTTAAAATTACAGCGTTAATTACTGTTATATCGACCACAGCGTTGGCGAACATTTCTATCTTTCTTTTTCAATACACTTCTTTTTTCCCACTAACCGTTCTGAACTCGTGTTTTTCTTTTCACTCAAATAAATCAATTATAATTATATCACGTGTTCGTAAATATTATTGTTTTAAAATTATTAATGCACCTAGCCTTACATTAATTACGTCAATTGATTTTAACAGTTTGCCGAAGTAGTTGAGTTATATCTTGGTTAGTAGGGAAAGTTTTAATTGCCCAATCGAGTGATAATCGGGGTAAGAAGAGAATGTTAGGTCGATTGCTATGTTTACCGCTCGTCTATCCACATATTGCTTGACCACAAGTTTCAAAGTGATATCGGTACGTTATTCACAAGTGACATGGACGGTTATAATCAGAGCTGGTACCAGCAGCAACATCATCATTATCATAACCATCATTCCCATGACCATCGTAACCATCACAACCATCATTACGCTCAATATTATCCACCGGATTACCTTTATCGATTCTCTCTACAGGTAATGTTCACTTTATATTATATTTTACTTCTTTTCTTGTTTTTTTTTTAATCTGAAAGTATTAATATCAATGATACTGTAAACAAAATTGAGCTAACTTTAATGGAATATTTTTATTATGTGTTATGAATAAAAGGTACTTCAAAAAATGAAAATTTATAATCTCCGTAGACATTAAAATTTATTATTCGTGCGTATTGAAAATCAAAATTTCGAACAATGAAAAATATAATAGGTAAGCTAAAATTCATGATTTTTTAATGAATTAACTACTTAACCACGGTGAGAAATCAAAAAAAAAGTCCTATTTCTAATTTCTAATTTGATAACTTTCTATTAAAATTGTTGATGTGAAAAAGCAAAAAATAACTCAAGCTTTAATTACGACACACGATATCATAGATTCGAATTCGTCATAAGATCGAGTCGGAAAAAATAATCGAGGTAATATTTATATATGTATATATCAGCAAGGTATATTAGACACCGGAACACAATGACTTACTGGTGTATTAGAACTAAAATATCGTAAACAAGTGCAAGTCTGAAAAGATGTAATTTTCAATTAATTCATTTTGCAACAAAAGCTTTCTACGGGTCAATGAAAAACCAAATCGAGCTTATTTATTAATATTGATTGAAAATGGAGTGTGTTGCATGACAAAAACTTCTCCATTCTGTCCCTCCGCAACATCGCGATACCCCCCACCCACCCTCCTACGAAATTTCATCCCTTTTCCATCGCGTGACTAACCGAGAACAACCACAACCATAGAACACAGCGATGACATTTACCTTTGTTAGTCCTTTAATGGCACTACTATAAAGCTGCACACACAAATCCTGCGACCATTCTTATTCGTTTTTATGTCTGCGAAGAATTCAGACGACCAGCATTTTTTCCTCAGAAATCTTTATTATTATTTTTCATATGACATTTCCATGTTCCAATAATCCCTTCTTTTGTGAATGAAAAAGGGTATCGCTCGATAACTTCCATATATGTCAATTCGATCGCCATTATTATCGAACAATTTGATAATTACAAATACCAGGATTCTATTCATGCGATATTTACATTACATAATAAAATAGTTTTACAATATAGAGCTGCAATAGTAGTGTGCAATAGTTAATCAATTAATTAATGTAACGTTACGATCGCGACCAAAACACTCTATGAAGCACATTGAAGCAGTATAATATTTCCAGCTAAAACTAAAGACACTGTTGGTGATTCGTAAATCTGCTGGGCGCTTTGAAATTTACACTTGCGTATTTAAATTGTTAGGAAGGTAGAGGTCCGAGATTGAGGAATCGTTTGACATTTGACGAGGATCATTGGGATGATTGCGCCCGAGTCCATATGAAGGGAAACACATGTCTGCCACGTTTGTGTCCGCGCAGGCACCGACGAGCATTCGGTTGATATAAATAATGTAATTCTCGTCCCCGTCCAGGTCTCCCGGTCTCCCGGTCTCCCGGTCTCCCGGTCTCCCGGTCTCCCGGTCTACAACCTCCTCGCCAGTTTAAATTTCAACTTCGAGGGTGAGTCCCTACAAAACTACACCTCGGTACCACGTCCGTAGTTTGGGGCGGCGTTTGTTCAAGGTTTCGCGTAGCTCCTGGCGGCAAAGTGCGCGGGATATTTCGCTCGCTTTGTGTGAAGTAATTAGACACGTCGTCGACTTTACGACCGGACGTAAAACTCAAACTCTCGAGACGTATAGATGTGTGCGTACGTGCGCGTGCGGCCCCCTCCCCCTCTCCTTGCTCCTGTATTTGTTTTTAAAGTATGCTCGTACGTAGGTGGTGCCTTTGATGTCGGTTTTGCAAATGGTAGGTTCTTTGGTAACTGTTGGACGGCTGCTACGTCTATAAACATGTTTCAGTTGGGCCGCGTTGCGCTCCACTCATCTTCTTTTGCTTCTGGTGCGCTACAAATTTTAAATGATCCATCATTTTTTTTATAAATAAATCCGTCTTCCTTTTTTTATCTTCCTTTTTTTTTTTTTTTAATTTTTAATCATCAAATTAAAAATGAATATTAAGAATCTAATTAATCGATATTTTTATAGTGTGATTATATATTCATCATATTATATCGATACATGAATTTTATTTTTATATCTTCAGATATTAAGCTCATCTGATGAATATTAATTAAATATAAATATTTAAAGTCTAGAAAATATATACTTTTTTATGCCACCATATTTCTTTCAGGCGAAAAAGGTCATGTTGCATACATAATTCACTTATCATTTAAGGTAAATGTGAAAAAGTACTTATTGAATTTAGAATGACTCGTAATAAAGAATAACTACTGGCTATTGTTAGTAGCAAAGGCCTGTCATGGTGACGTGTATCGATTTGTATTGAGAACAAGAATTCTTTGTTGTGATGGATTTTCTGTAAACAACCAGTTGATTCCCAATATAATACGTATCTGCGTGTAACATTGGAAGAGTTGAAGTAATTTCTTGTAAATGTAGGCATCAGATAAATACATTCATGACACTGAATCATTTTATTTTGCAATAAAATTGGAAGCATTTGAATCTTGTATACAGAATAAGTAGAAGACGGTACATTTACTAGTAGTTTAAATAAAGATTAGCTCATCCAATACTTGATTGAAAACTGCACTGGCTTTTAAACTCTCCTTATTATTCTTTATAAGCCTTGATAACCTATTTTTTCATAAAATAATCTGCAGGGATTTCACAATTTTTTTTTTTTACTTCTTTCTAAATATAACTATTTTATTTTTGCAGCCCTTCAAAAATCATTTCAAATTATTGAAAACATTTTATTAAAAAATGGTCTGGAAACTTTAATTGAAATATTTAAACAAATAGATTGATTGCTGATAACTTTGATTAAATAAATAGATATAATACATCTAATAAGTTAAAAAATTTAATATAAATACAAATATTTTTTATTGCAATGAACAGAAGATGTCATACATGTATTTATATTTTTACATTAAACTAAATTTTATGATTTAAATTATTATGAATTTTCTGAAAAATGTATAGAAACTTATTATACAGTAAATAATTCATTTATACAATCTTTTTTATTTTAATATTGTTATTATTAAATAATAATATTATTAAATTAAAAAATATATAATATATATAATCATTTTTAGAAGTATTGCATTGTTCAACGCATAAATTCATTCAATTGAATTTTTGCTAATTAATAAAAAAACACAATAAATAATTATTATACAATATTTAGTAATAAAGTATTTTCATTCAAAATTTTATTTATTTTTAATCAATTGAATGGGATTTTGTAACATTTAAGCATCAAATTATTCATATATTTGGATTAAAATTTATTTATTTTTGTTTTATAAAATTAATTATAATGCATGCTGAGTTTTGATTTATTCATTTTTTATATTAAAATAATAATCATGTAATTAAAAGCACTTAATACAAAATACTTCTTTACAATCAAAAATTTATGTAATATAATTTTAAAACGGTAATAATTGAAATATCAATAGTGCCAATTATGCAGAACATTGATACAAAATTGTGAATACTTGTTATTAATGAAATAGATAATATACTCCAATTATTCATGAATTGTATCTATATTATCACAAAATAATGTTATTACTTATTAAAAGTCTAAATTATTTTATTTATAACATTTATTAAAACGTATCATTTTGTAAATAAATATTTTTTAATTTAATGAAATACCATGTGAAATAATAAATGATTTTGATATTGTAGATATAAAGCGTTTATCTTTTATTCAATAGGTATATTTTACGACCCCAAGACATCATATTCGTTTGATAAAATAAATAAATAGTTGAACTCTCAATAAATTATAAAGAAGTTAATGAATTTAAAGATTAAAACAAGAGAGACTGAGCCTAACTCGTCGATAAATTAAAATATAATAAAAGTAGGGTTAATAGCTCGTGTAATTCGAAGACACCTGAGCTCTGGAATAAGGCAGGGGTGGTTATTCTGTAGGAATGAGTAAGGTATGTAATTCCCGTGGCGAATCCGACACTTACTTGGAAGCTGGAGAAGGTAGAGAAGGTGGATAGGGTGGAATGGGTGGAGACGGTGGATACGGTGGATACGGTGGATACGGTGGAGGCTTGTCTTGCCAGAAACTCGGTGTTCCATTTTGCGAACAGAGTATGCGGATTATCTGAGGCCATTGCATTTGCGATAGTCCCGTCCATTGTCTTTGTTCGGTCGGGTGACATCCCCGAGTGTGGATATTGGGACCCTTACATACGTGTACACGCGGGGGCGTGTGGCGCCGTATTATTGCCGAGTCGAATGATCTACCGTGCGTCCTTAGCTTTCATCCCCGCGAATAATGCCGTGGACTCATCCGAATTAATGCCTCGATCTAAAACACCCACACCCACACAATGGATTTGGTAAAAACATCATCATCGCGGATTACCTGCTTTATTCCGTCATAATTATCGACGTCACCTTCTATTCAACGGTTTCTTCAATTCCCAATTACAGGTAGAGTCTTTCCTATCATTTTTAAATGAATTCTTTCGTCTAATTGTTGCGGTAGACGGGTGGTTTTCAATTAATCAGCTCCTCTTCATTGATCTGTATCGATAAACAACTGCCACTAGCATAAGTAGCCAAAGAAATGATCTTATCTGTAGAATCAAAATACTTATACTTAAAAAGAATTTTAAGAAGAAAATTTAATTTTAGTAATTTTATACATCTATTAAATATTTTATCAATTTTTATTAAATTTTTTTCCATCTTACATAGTCAATAATGCATTAACGTTACTTGTGTAAAAATGTTTTCAGTCGACTGATTGAAATATTAATTTTTTTTAATAATAATACCAATAATTTAAGATAATATAACAGATCAATTGAATAACAAATGAAAAACAATCAAAATATTAAGTTGAAAAAAAATATATGTGGTTTATTCAAATTATTCTTTATTGTATTCAAATATAATGTATTTTAGTCAATTATTTTTTGTACTGTCGATATTATATTTTATTGAGAATGATGTACGCGTACATTGATATGCCAATTATACAAAATTTACCTGTTTATTGAGTATGAATTGTAATTAGAAATTGAATAGTTTTTTAAAATCAATTAAGTTAATTCAATGAATAAAATTAAAAATTAATTTCAAAAACTTAATAATTTAACAGAAATTTTAGAAGAATAAAATTATCCTACTAATTCTTTATTTTCATTTCAATAACGAATCATTTTATATAGCATTAAAAAAGGTTTCATTTTTTTAATTTATTATTTGATTTATGTACGATAATAAATTCCTCTTTTACATCAACAATTATCAATATCTCGATTATAATACACTGTCAAAGCTGCACTGTGGCTTCAAAATTTAATTAGTAACATGTAATATATTTGATTTACACACGCACTCACACGCATTCACATGCATGTAAAATTACTTACGAAAGATCCAATAGTTTAAAGCTCTTTTTACTCAAACGCATGTGTTTTGTGTGTTAGGTGGTGAATAGCTGCAATTGACGTTTATAATCCCTTAGACCTCAAGGCACTTTGTCATAGAATCTTAGGATGATCCTTAAACTCGTAAATGTACAGAGAGAGCATTTGTCATGAATGAATGGGTATAGAAGGTGGAAATATCTTGACAGACAAGTCCAGGTTGTTGTAAAAGAGGTTGCGTAACGACCTTCACAAGTAGGAGTCAAATTGTGCAACCCCCATGTACACGTACACGAGCCAAGGGAAATTCCTGGCATTTTCGGCGTTTACTTCAGGAACAAGAGCTCCATCGCCTCCCAAGGAATTCGTTATTAGTGATTTCACCTCTTACCTCCCCTCTCACCTCTTACTTCATGCATTCGGCGTGTCCCTCATTAAACGAGACCTTGATTAATTATGGGCGCACGTTTCTCGTTCCTGGCAAATCCTCGTTGTGTATACAATATACGATACATTTATGCCCAGAAATTAAACAAAACATTTTAATAGTATCTCATCGTGAGCTATAAAACATTGAGTACTGCGGGTCAAGTATTCTCGAGCTATGCATGCACTTGATGAAAAGGCTAAATCAGATGAACTTAGGAACATTACCACGCAAAAACAACCAAAAAAGTTGTTTATTGCTTACAGTAATTTTCCAAGATGTAACAATTCAGCAGAGTAATGCTATTTTACAAAGGAAATTGTATTTCCCTCTCTAAAATTATTTCTTAAAAATATAACATTTCGACTATTAATATAATTTATTATAAATTAATTATTTAATATTTTCTGACATTTCTTAGTAAAAATTATAATTGATAATAATATCCTTTGATTTATTTTACCAACTGTTTTCTGCAATTAGTAAAGTTCATTACTCTATTATTATCATCAAAAATCAGAATTATAAAAATGTAAAAAAATTAAATTTTCAGATTTTCACACGGTTTTAAGACAGGAAAATTACATAAAGCTAATTATAATCTTAATTTTTAAAGTTCACTCGTTATCATTATTAGAATTATGATTAAAAATACAAGCAAAAATATAATTGTATATAATAGTAGTAGATGGATTTTGTATACAAAAAAAAGATTGCAATTTATTAAAATTTATAATTAGTTTTTGAAGTTGGATATGATTTTAGTAAAACATGTACGTGTATGTACAATAAAAAGGTGTGTGTATTAAATATAAAATCGAGTTCATTTTCAATCCTCGAAGGTTTTAATTCTGCAATTTTAAAACTACATCTCCGGATATTCATAGTACAAGTTGAGCTCTCCTTTACCCTTTTATCGCTCAGGTATAGTCAAATCTTCGAGCTAATACATATAGACAAGTCTATCTGTCTGTGACGACACACGGGGGACCCGAATGGGAGAAAGCATCACGTGGTGCGAGGGGGGCCGGGGGCGGGTTAAGGGCGGAGGGAGGAGGGTGATGTAGCGCTCGATACAGCTGGAGGAAAATGAAAGGAACAAGGTTATCGTTATCTTGGGAACTCTTAAATGGCCTTCGAGGCCCTCGCTGCAGCTCTTCAATAATAGGGCTGCAGCCCCTGCAAGATATGGAACATCCCTGCAACATCACTGTAAATTGTAAATTAAGTCACATGCACCACAACAGCTCACTAAGCTTTCCATTTATATAATCACATCGCTATAATTACACAAATGGAATGTGAATTAATGCATCGCCACACTACTTTCATTCATGATGTCTTCTCCATCTCCACCTCTACCTATCTTTGTTGGAATAATTGCGCGGTCAAACTCTTTACTTGTAAACAACAAGACAAAGGTAATAAATTTTTCGCGCCTTTAAATTAGTATTCATTTATATCCTGCTGTTTACAAAATTTTAACAGTATTATTATTATTATTATTATTATTGTTGTTATTATTATTATTATTATCATTATTATTATTATTATCATTATTATCGTAATTAATTGTTGTCGTTAATTGGTAAAACCTAGCTTGCATTTACAATGGAAATAAATAAAAGTGAATTTTTTCAAATAATAATTTCAATAACCATTTGCAAAGATCTGTTAGTTAGTGTTTTTAATGAGGGAATGCATATACTAAATAACTAGGTCGAAATTATCAACAGAACTCTGAAACTAGAACAACTGCATAATATTTGAATACTGCAATAATTTATTATAGTTAATTAATGAAATTTAAGATAAACATGCGTTGATTTAATATCACATTAATATTACCTCATCAATTACTCTGGAAATATTATTTAATTAACTTCTTTAAAGTGAATGAAATCATAATATTTAGACTGTTTATAATTTCTTATTCAATTAATTCTGATAACATTGTTTGTCAGAATTTCTGAAGAAAAAAACAAAATTCAATTTGTTTATGATTTAATGCAGAAATTGTCAACTTAGTAAGATCTTCAACAAATTAAAAAATTATTTATGCTTCTTCTTCATTTTCTGTTTATCCTTTATGTATATCATGTTAATTTTATTCATTTGTTTTTATGACATAAAGTAAATTGTCCTCGATGTCTTAGGTTGATATGTTTCAAGATGACTGTGCGCATTTTTTCTTCAGAGCCGGAGCTTTTTCATTTCGTCGTGTTTTTTTCAATCGTGAACAAGACTTTTCCCCCTTATTCATCTGCATTTTTCTGAATATAAGTAAAAAAATCTATAGAAATATATGGGGAATAACTAATTAGATTTTATTATTTATAATGTTTAATCGTAGTGTTTGGTGTTTACAGCAATGATTTACTAATATCAAATTTTTTTTTTATTACATATAATAAATGAATTTATAAAAACGGATTTATTTGATGTTTCCTTTCCACTTCATTAAGTCTTTATTGCAACTCTTTCATTATATATAAATTATATGTAAATATCGATAAAAGTTGTCTTTCATTTCTATCATCATCATGTACTACATTTGAACCCAAAGTAACGTCTTAAAGGTTCTGTCGACTTAGTTATACGAAGATCCAACATATCCATTTCAAGGAGATTAAAGTTCCAGGCTTATCTCAATACATTAAAAAATGCAAGCAACTTATTTTAAAAGAAAGAGAGAAAAGAGGAAGAATAAATAATAAAGACAAAAATATAATAAAGAAAAAATGTAAAAAAGTGAAACAATAATTAATGATAAAGTATTATTGTTATTATCCTCTAAATCCAAGCATTTTCACGTTGAATAATTGTATGCAATATACGGTATATAATTATTTCAATAAAATATGGAAAAAAAATTGTCTGCGATATCAATTCTTTTATTTATTTAAATTTTTGTTAAAGAATTTTAGAAGAATCAGCACTTAATTTCTCTGAGAATAATCACATAATCTCTATAACAATATCTATAATTATTTTCAAAATTATTCTGTAAATTCGATCTTTAGGGCTTATGTACATGTGTACACATATAGTTAGTACATAAATTAAAGAATAATTACGTTACATAGTGTGCATGTAAAATTTTCTATACACAAAGCTGATCAATAGTTTTATCATAATTAAATTAATATTTATCGATTATCGTTATTAATAATAACATATAAAAAATGTTTAATGTAGAAAGTGGGTCAAAAACCGAATAATATTTAAATTGTTTATTTGCACTTTAACGTTATTTGCATGTTTATGGCATAAAAATTTACGAATCTGATTTTTAATTTTTTGAAAACACGAAAGCTCGAAAATTGAGAGAGGAAAAGATAGTAAATTAATGGATAGTATGCGCAGCCTGAGAATGATGTGGCCATTAAATTCGCGCGGAATGTCGCTAGCAATCTTTCTTTCTTATCTCTCTTTACATTAATGTTTTTGCAACATTTTTCTGCTTTTGAATTACACAAATTTTATTCTATGCATGCATTCTTACTCGATTCAATTCTTTAACATTTTATTACTAACATTTGGAACTAATGTGCTTAAGCAAATAATTTGACTATTTCAATATGAATTTGCTATTAATTATCTTTATAATAATTATAATTGAGTATGAAAAATTTAAACAGTTTTGTTTTAATCAAAATTTTATAAAATATAAAATTCCAAATAAAGAACACTATTACTGTTATTACTTTCTGGTGCCACTAATTTTTCTTTTATCTCCTTACATTATGACATATTTCTCATTTTATTATCTTTCTTCAGCTTTAATTAGGCTGTGAATACGGATCTAAAATAATATAAGTCATGTCTTATCCTCCAGTAATAAACTCGTTCAGTTGGATTTTCCTTGACATTTACTTTTTTTCCATTACAAAAGATTATTTGGTCATTATTTCATCAAAATATAAAATTTAGACTTCCATCTTATTATTTTAAAATCTGAAAATGTTTAAATTTAATAAATACATTGGTTAAAATAGATCATTTTATAAAAGAAAATAAAAATAAATAATAAATAATAATTACGGTTATATTGAACAAAATATATGTGAATAATTAATAAAAATTAATTTATTAAGATACATAAATATTAAAATAAAATGACTTCTTATTGAAGTTTTGAAAAAAATCTTCAAAGATTCCACTTATTAACTAAAGTTCACTTTTTTGCGTTGAATTATTCTATATTTAATATTTATTTTTTTTTAATACCGGAAAATGTCTTTTTAATTACATGAAAAATTTTGTAAAATAATAATTTTTTGCGAATAAACCGTTTATTTAATTAAATATAATTGCGTGTACAATGAAACGAGAGTAATGTTTTTCTCATTTCTCATATACCTCGAAATATTATACTTTTTGTGATTTTTTTGCTGTACAAAATTAACTTTATCCGTGAAAATAGTATTACTCGAAGAATCATAACGTATCTCGCAGTCTTTAATATTCAAGCTATTTTCGATCGGTTCGATGTAAATGTATTTTTCGCAGGGGAATGTTTGTCGTTTGATACATAATATTGCTGGATGACATGGCTTAAAGATGAGTTTCAAAAATAAAGTTTCTATGAAAATAAAGTAAAGAACAATATTCAAGTGTAATAAGTAGCATGAAAAATCGAAAATTTTGAATAATTCAGAATGATTATTTTTTAAAGGTACACCGTATATGCACATACTCGATTATTTCCGCCAGTGTAGGGGCTTTTGTTTTTGCCTCTATAAGCGAGTTCCTCGTCTCGATTTTTATGAGCTTCCGTTCCGCCTATCCTATCATCTCATCGCTCGGTGCTCTGTAATGACAAAAGAAAAATAAGTCATATGGCGAGTGAGACAGAGAGGAGCGAGCGAGAGAGGTGAAGCGCTTTGAAGAGCTCGTTACAAGGTCGCGGGTATGGTTGCGCGGGGCGTCAGCCGCCTTTGACCCGGGCGACATCAACGCCAAGGAGCTTTCGCAAATTGGCAAGGATAATGATATTGTGAATAACGTTCTTCTTGTCGCGTTGAACCTCTCCTCCCCCTAGTTTCATTCTTCTTCTTCTTCTTCTTCTTCTTCTTCGTGCCCTCCTTCTCGAGCCCTATTTCGCAATTCATTTATCTGTCTCTTTTGTTCGCGTAGTTAGTTTGTGTACTACTTCCTCGTCAACCCCTGGCTTGCGTCTTTATACACGTCCCCAGATATGAATGAAGCGAGGGAAAGGGGAGGGGGAGGGACCGTAGAAATTTTATTTAATACACAAGGTGATGACACTGGTGGCTGTTGCCACTGTTTCCGCTGTCACCCTCGTTGCTACGCCACTCCAAGTTCCATGTGCACCTTCTCCTGCACATACACTTGTCGGGAAAAGTGTGCGCAACTACGAGCCTGGAAAATTGCTTGGAAAATTCGATGTAGGTATTTTTATATGGGCAGCAAAAAAATTGGTGATTCTCTCCTTGAATGTATATTAGGTTTATCTAGAGGGTTTACGTGCTGTACATGCCCCAGTGGAGGAAAACAAGAGATGCATATTTTCAAAAAATGTAAAACTAACTTTAAAAATAAATTCCGGTAAAATTTTTTTATTTTACAGTTAATAAACTTTATGTTCTGGTTTGAGACATCGATAATAAGGGCTTGGAGGATTACTTCAATTGAAATTAAAATTCATCAAGCTAAATCTCGGGTATTGTCTTCTCATTTCACTAATACCAGTGTATTGTAGATAAGTGTACTCAACAAGAAAATCCAAGTTACTCAGTATGCAGGTATAATTACAGTAGACTTTGCTGAATATATTTTATGTAAATAATCAACATTTATGTACATTAAAATTTATCTCTATTTATGTTTATTTTTACAAATTGTATTTAATAATTGCTTAAAAGGCTTACATAATAATGGTATCATCAAGTAATAGTGCATGCACAACGATATGAAAATTTCGTAATAGTAGGTGAAATAAAAACTTTTAAGGATAAAAAATTAGTCTGACAGTGATAAAGGTAGAACTATAAGAAGGAAAAAGAGGAGAAGTAAATGGTACAAAAAAAGAGACGAGGCAGCACAGAGTTGCGCAATTAATTAGTACAATTGTCGAGTGCAAGATGGTTTGTCAGGGGTATCTTTATACTTTTCTTCTCGATTTTTCATTTTCTCTGTTTTTCTTTATGCTCGGCTTTCCTTATCTCAACACTTCGAGGTACGCATCTTCAAAAGTGATACTTCATGCGTTGAGTAATCAGCATAGCGTAAATCTACTTGAGACACAAGAAGTTTGTTACTGTGTACGAAGTTACCTTCAGCGTAATTTTCTACAAGAATAAATGTTTCTGCCTCCAACAAATTTAAAGTCTTGTTATTAAAATGTTTCGTAAAGTAACTAGTCAGATAAGTTACTGATAGTATGAAACAATTGTCACATCAATACGAGTGGCAGTGCATAACGCAACTTTATTTTCAATTAATAAAAATTACTTGTATCATAAAATTTAATAATTTTATATGTATAAATTAAAAAGCATTATAATGTTCAAGAATCTTTTTTCATCCGATAGAACTTGTTAATCTGATGTTTTGCTTGAATGCCTTACTAAATTAAATATTACATTATCAACTTAGAACAAGAATATAGTCATCTTTCCAATTTTCTGTTATTATTATTATTATTATTATTATTTAATAATTAGAGATTAGAAATTAATTTATTAAGTTTTCAATTAAAATATTATTTTTAGTGTTTTTGTAAAAAAATGATTTTATTAAAATATTCCTGTTTTTTCTTTATTCGGACTGGCTAAAAAAACGACATACCATCTACGTATAAATAGACTCAGCAGTTTCGAGTGCAAGTCCAACATTGGGAAGAACGCGCGTAGACTCAAAATCGATAAACTTTCCTATATTCTTGGAACGTGAGGTACTTGCCGAAAGTTTCACGACTTGAATTGGAAAGCTGACAAATAGCAATGGAACGTGTAACAACGGAATCTACTATAAATGCGATTATTCTAATATCATTAGATTTCATATTAAAGAGTCACCAAGAAAATGACCCAACAAATTTCAGCGTGCGAGGAATCAATAACGAACAATAATTTGAATTTTAAGAATTAAATTTCCGCAACTCTGCATCTGAATAAGCTACTTTCCCATTAAAGGTACATTTTAATCAAATTTACGAAATTGAATTTCGAGGTGCAATGTAAGGCTAATTTTTAGTAAAAAAATCATAATCAAACATCCGCGGGTAGAGTTAGTTTGATTAAAATTTTCTTTTACATGCATTAAAATTTCAATTAATTTTAAGAACACATAAAGCGAGAAGGAAATTAACTAAAGATTTCAGAGATTACCCTTGAAGTCACGTAACCGGAAGTAAAGGCAAGGCCGAAGTTTCCCGATCCTTTTCACACCAAGTTGAGCCTTTTAAGAGACAGCTCAATCAGTGCTACAAAAAAAAGACCGGCAATTCAAAATCTGGAGGAAGTGACGGGCACAGTAATTCTTACACATAGGAAACAGGGAGTGCTCACATCTACCAAGATTTTCTATAATCTTCCGGAGAATTTCCAGCATGCGGCTCCTCAATTTGTACCAATAAGAGAGATGAATAGATGGTTAGCGAGGGGAGAAAGAGGCGATTCAGCGAGTCGCGTACTCACACACACCCACACACAAATAGGCAGGCACGCACATTTATGCACAGAGAGGTCTGGGGGGGCTCCACATTTGTCGGTTACGACTGGAAGCCGCATTACCATGTGGCAGCCGTTGCAGTTATCTCATCCCCATCCGCATCCGCTAGCGCCGTCGATGATGGCGAGGACGTCTTTGTTAGACGATTGTGTATAGACTCGGGGAACGAGAGAATTGAGCAAGAGAGGATGGGCCGACGACGACAACGGGGACGACAACGGGGACGACAACGGGGACGACAACGGGGACGACAACGGCGACGACAACGACGACGAGGACGACTCCAAGACAATGCAATTATTTGCAATTACCGCGTCGTCCGCGAGCTCGCGGAATTATCCCATTCTGTTTCCATTAGTGTGAGAGCTTGCTCAGTTCCAATAAGAGCCACCACCGACTGGGCTGAGTGTGTGCACTAATACCAGTTTACCTCGAAAATCCATTCCCTTGTACCCTTTTGCACCGCGGCAACATTAACACTTTCCGCACAGATGCTAGTCTTAATAACGATTTAGATCATTAATTACGGGAGCTAACTGCTCGATGATTACCTCTTTTTCCCGATTCCTCTTTCTTTTTATTCTTCTCCTTTCTCCTTTGCCTGCACAAAACTCGGAAAAGTCATGGTAATAGGAGTAATTAGGAGTGGGCCTCGAGCTCCCATTCACGATTCTTCATTTATTCGCAACTATTTTAGTTTAAATTTACTTCCAAAGTAATTAATCGATTTCACAATAATGCATTCATTGTTGTCTACATTTCGAATTAACACTTCTGAACATTCATTTTTCCAAGTTCCGCGCTATTGTTCTATTATGAAATACAATGAGATTCAATAATTATCCTTGAATTTATTTTATCATTTTATCATTTTATATTTTTATCTTTCTATGTATAAAATACCGCTTTGAAAAAATACAATTTAAATGCATAAAATATTCCGATATTATTTTTCTGAATTTTATCTTTACACAGTATAATTGTAATGAGATAATATTTTTTGATTTCTCACATACGTGCTTTTACCACATACAAACTCTATACTGTGCTTATTATAGATTCATTATGAAGCTAATTTATTTTTTTATGAATATTGCTTTATACTTGTGTTGATCAAAAAATAATTCACAATCAAAAAATTAAACAAATAAATTATTATTAAAATTTAGGATTTTTCAAATTACAAGTCACATAAAATTTCACAAAATATGTTTAGACATGATCTTTATTCAAAGTTATTATATTAATACATAATTGTGTGTGCAAATTTGCTAACTCAAAATGAAAAAAAATGCCATGTTATTTCAATAATAAATGCATGGAAGCACAAAGACAGTTTGATAGAAAAAAATTTCTTTGTGTATTAAATCAAACTTAATCTTCTGAAAGAAAGTTTTTTATTCCCTATTATTATGTATTTAGAGAAAGACTAAACTTGGAAAATCAATAAACCTATTATTATCGATATGAAAGTAAATAAGATTATTTCATTTTTTTTTTTTTTTATAAAATTATGTCTGACCTAAATACTTGATCAATTTGATTATTTCATTTTTGAAAGAATAAATTATTATGATTACTATACAACAGCATTATACAAAAAATTATAATTAATATTATATATGTTTGCACTTAAATAAATTCAACTTAATTAAAATGTATTATAAACACTGAAATTAATATTATCGGGATTTAGTATAATCTTTTTATTTAAATTTACTGCAACAAAAATTTCATTGTAATACATTATTTCTGATTGTTGAATCATAAATTATGTGCAAATATATTAATTTATATTAAAATTTATTAAAAAAATTATCTTTTGCAATAAAAATGTCATACGTAATTCTTTCATTGCACAAAGTTAATTTACATTTATATTCTAAGATTAATCAGAATATTGTGACTTACACATAAAAATTAACTTGCATTCGTACACTGAACAATACTTACACGTATTTACAAAAATTTATTTTATGTGAGCTTATTACCAGATATCGTTAATAACCAACGCAACATAGAAAATCGAAATTATTACACCATTCGATTATTAGTATCATCAATGACAAAATTTAGATTATCGAATGCCCAACTTATTACATTTTATCGATACCATCATGTGTGTACTTGGTATCATTTATAACTGCAACTGAAATAATTAATTTTTAATTGACTTTGTCAAAATTGAGTATAAGGAATTTTAATTAAACTGTAACAAAATTTAATTGAATTTAATTTTTAATAAGAAAATTTAAAATTTGATTTAATATAATGTGGTCACAAACTCCAATTAAAACCATTTGTTGTCACTAAAGAAATAACTTTTTTTCTTTAATATATAATAAGCATTAAAGTGTTTACTCAATAGAGTCAATAATTTTTTTATCATTTTCAAATAATTGATGGTAGAACATTGTATAATATAAATAGAGCCATTCAATGGCGAATAAAATTGTCACACTCAGTACTTAATATTTCGTATAAGCTAATCTCTTCAACATTCAAGTTAAAATTGCTCATTTTAAACGTGTGCATATTATTTTACTGATACTATAAGTATTGTTGAATTTTCATCAAAGTTGAAGAGTAGACAGTTTTAACTTTGGTAAACTAAAATTATCCTTTCCAACAAAGATATATTTCAGTTCCTTTATAAGTACTTTAAGATTATCTCTTGTGTAGATAGTTGTATGAAGGTAATAATAAAATTTAACTGTTTTAATAATTTTATCATTTTTCACTTCATAAAATTGTTTTTTTAACATTTTTATACATTTATTTTATATCTAAATACTGTATTTTTATTTATTTTTATATTCATGGAATACATTAACATATATTATATATTGTTATTAATAATAATATTGAATACTACAATTTGTAAACAATTTATGGATTTAATTTACTGCGAATTAGCTTTATGTTTGTTTCAACTATTTTATTGAATACTATTACTTTTTAATTATTTATTTATTAAAAATTTATTTATTTTATATATTAATTTGTTCCTTGCATATGTTAGCATAATATTTTTTATAAATAACAAGAAATATTTTTACTATTATCCCCAATCATTTTTTATTCTTTTTTATTTTATTAATTTCAGTTTATTGATTTCAATTTTGACTTAAACAAGTTATTACTAGAGGTGGAACTACTAACTAAATAACTCAACTCGAATTCTTAATCTGATTTTCATTAACCATACAAATTTTATTTAAATTTAAATTACGTTTTTAATTTTCAATGTTACAAATATTTCTATTAATGGAATCATTATTTTTAAACTCATGTGATTTTTTAATTTTATGCATATATACTTATAACTGCAATATCCAATTAATATTCTTGTTTTTTACAAAATTTTGTTTTAAAAATATCTCTTGAAGTCACTGATAATGTCAATTCATAAATATTAATTAAATCAAAAAATTTTTTGGCTACGAGAATTGAGTACAAAACTCAATATTATATTTCGTACTAATTTTATAAGAAATGCCGACATTAATAAATTAACATCTTCTGAAATGTTACCAATTCTGTACAGTATAGTAATTCACAGTGAAATTGTTTAATATACATAAAAAAAAAAATATATCCATTGAGTATATCGGGTCGTTAAGTCTTATGATAGCCATTGTCGTTATACTTTAACTATCATCGTGAAAAAGAGCAATTCAAATATTTTTAAATTTCACTATCATGCAGTATTTAAAATAAATTTTAATCGAGCGTACAATAAATGTATACTCGGCTCATAACCTGTTGAATCTTTTGTAGTGTTTAAAAACTTGTTTTAAAACTATACACCTCGTGCACTATTCACATCTCGGGTAATAACGGTGGCTAAAATCTCATTTGGTAAATTCTCAAATTATTTAACTACTTTTACTGTAGTTGAAAGAAAATTTTGACTATTCTAAATAATGCTGGATCTTTTTTTTAATTTGCTAATCTTTTGATTTTTTTGATTTTTGTAAATTTTATCTACATTTTACACTTATATCCATTAATATAATTTTCAACATACATGTACACTACAAATCTTTTTATTCAATTCATGTAAATAATAAATATTTTTACAATTTTATCGATATATATTTTAGATTGTAATTAATAAAAAAATTACTAATTATAACTTGTTTGATTATGAAAATAACAAGTAAAATATATGTTTATGTGTTAATATTGATTCGTACAGATGTATATGAATAATACTTAAAATGATCAAATTTTTATAAAAGATCGATCTCAGTTTCATATTAAAAATACATATTCAATAATTCTAAATATGCTTTTCAAATAACCATTAAATACCAAAAACAACACACACATTAAAATATATAAATGTAAGGGTAAGATTAAAGAAGCAGAAGCAAGTGCAAAAAAAAGTACTTTAAATAATAAGTACAATCAAGTTTTAATGTAAGTCAAAGAGACAAATAAACGAAAAAGTAGCAAAAAAAACATGGGAAGTGCAGAAAAAGTTCTCTTTTATTTAGTCTTCTTAATAAATTTACCATAACTAAAGAACAAAAAAAGGGAGAGTAGAAAAAAAGTTAGAAAGCTAATATAGCAAAGAAAAGCATAGCGCTTAAGGCAGGACTAAAAATTTGATTACACGTGTTTATACTTTCAAGCTATTTATTTATCGGCATTCGTTACTATTGGATCAGTGATTTTCAGAGTGTAATATTAGCGAAGAAATAGAGACAGAATTAAAAAGGAATCCTTTTACATCGTTAGATATGCATTTTCTTCAAGATGCTAAGCTTTCCTTCTTTTTTTTTACATAAATTCCATTGATTAATAAGTTTTTCTTTTAATAACGTAACGATTGCTTTTCGACTTTAGGCTTTAATTAGGCTCGAAATATGTCTCGTAGTAAATTATCCTCAGTCGCGGCCTTGGAAGACATCGAAGGATCGAAAGAGCGACACATCTGATCCCCGGATTGACCACAGGATGACCAACGGTCAACTTTGAGCCCCGAACTAAGCCCGAGACGTAAAACAAGAGTTGGTATTATACGTCGACGTGCAAGCTGGTGGTTGTGATTGTGCGCCTTTCCTTGAATAAACGCGAATCTAGGGATTTAATTGATAAATAATGAGCATTCTTTAATTCATCCATCCCTTGACTCAACTGTAGTCGTGTTTTACGATAAATTGTTTACTTCGTTGTTGTTTTAGAAGAGAATTTTGTCGGTCAGGAATAAATTAAATGAACATTTTATTATTTATCTTGAATATAAGATACAGTGCATTTGATTTGATGCAGATGGTATTTCAAATTATTTAAAAGGTTTTACTAATTAAGTATATAATTAAGAGGAAGTCGGGAGAAAGAAGACACTTTAATAAATAAAGAGGAATAATTACTCATACACAAGGAAGAGATTTAGAGCCCCTTAGTGATTTGGGTATAGCCTAAGAAAAACCCCTGTGATTTTGAGGAAGGAAAAAGCAATCTGGAATACTTTCAATCCCTCTGTCATACAATGTATTGTGCCATCCTAGTCTTTGCACCCTCGAGAAAGCAGTTTCTTTAGCCGAATCTCTATCTGAACCCACGAAAAGCAATCCTTCAACATTTACCTTTCTCTTCAGATAGACGATCTGAAATCAACTTAGTATAAACACTACGAAATCGATATATTCTGAATCGAAAAACTCACGAGACAATTATAAAATTCCTAAAATAAATCCCTAAAGAAGACATTAATTGCACAAAATCAAAAGAGTGACTTGGACAAAGTTTCTTATTCGTACGCTCAGAAGCGATTCACGCATTCACTTTCTCTCAATATCTGAGTTCTTTGTCCCATAATGTAATCCGATACGAGCGTTTTTGTTATTTTTGTTCGAGTCTTCTAAGAAGAAAATCTTAATCTATCCTCTTTCTTCTGTTGGATAATTTTGTGTCCTGAACACCTCGCAAAGAAATGAAATTGCACCTTCATCCTTTTATGTGAAATTATTATTGTTTTCTATTTATCGTTCTATAAAATTAATTTTTACTATCTCCTTAAAATACCATTAAAAAATTATTATCATTATTTACATTTATTATTTATTTATTGAATTGTATTATTTCAAAAATTCACTGAAAGAAAATTATGTACTTTGAACATAACTTTTATATAACTGAATATTTTAAATTTTCTTATTCATTAATTATTTTCATCGCATTTTATTCCTATTTCATCATTAAATATAAATAATGATTTATTATATGTATATAAACTATATTAATAGTTATTATAAAGGTATTATTTGATTTCTACTCTCCTTATTATCGGCATATTGTATATGAGTCACAATTTATTGTACTTAAATCTCTTCATGAAGTTCTTTATAATTTTTTGCAAATAATTTTTTTTATTTTCTTTATGAATGTGTAATCGTCCTAAATCCCTTTTAAAATCTCGACTAATGATTACATTGATTTTCATGCATCAATGAGATTTTACCATTAAAACTTGTACAAGTCGATTATAAATTAAATATTTATATTTCATTCATTCAATATAATCTCAACCGAGTTAAACATTATTAAAGAATTTTTTATTTTCAAAACAATTTTAAAATTCTAATTCAAATTATTAACGATTTACAAATATATCTATTGCAAGTATGAATGTAACTTTATAAATGAATTATAAATGAACAAAATTTTGAGAAAAAACAATAAGATAAAACATTTAAAATTGTTATAAAATATTTGTAAATATTTAACAAATATTTACAAATTAAAATTTTATGATTTAATTAAATTTTTAAATTGAAAAAAATTATTTATTTGTTTGTAAAATATATTTATTATCTATTATTAAACTCTCCACAAATTAGTTTATTTTTTGAGTTTCATTAGATATTCGACTGCTAAAGAAGTGAGATCATATATCACCCTCATCTACCCTTCAAACTCACAGCATTAATGTAGGTGATATGCATGTCATTTTGAATTAAATTTTAACAGATAAATAAATATTTCAACGATATCTATAATAATATTTTTAAAATTTATTTAATTTTCTTTCTTTCTTGAATATTTCAGTAAATTCTCAAAATTACAACCATATACGAATTTTGTTCAGAAATTGATACATATATGATTGCTTCATTGAATATTTTTTTGTTATGTCTTCTTTGATATTTATCTTTATTTTTAAAAATAATACTTTATTAATACTATAAACATTTTTCATTCAAATAGCATATTCCATTCCATCAATCAATTAATTCAATTAATTTATTAAATCTTACCCCGTTATATAAAAATTGATTATCATAAAACTATTTATGTGCATTCAATTGTACGATTGTGAATAATAAGTGTACAGAAATACGTAGATATTTATATAATAAGGATATATAAAAGGTAAACATGCACACGTGTAAGTTTAAGGATATATAAGTTGATATACACGCATGTGTAGAATAATAAACTCATCGACTACCATGCATGGAAGTTCTGAAACTACTTACTATTGTAGTAGTAAGTGGTTACTCACAAGTTGTGCTGACATTGTTCTAATTTAATCGCACATGCCAGAAATAACGAAAATTCTCTATCTCTCTTCATCTTGTATAATATTAAAGACCACACAAGTCTACCAATCTCATCGTTTAAATACTTAGTTCATCCATAATATGCACTTTCGATAACTTCTCAATTTTCCTCTAATACATGTAAATGGAATTGTATTTATCGTTTGATATATCATTTCCGTTACATGCGCATATATTTTAAATACTATTTTCTAGTATGCTTTTGATTATTCAAATAAAATGTGTGGTATTAAAAGTTTTAACTGTGATTACACATTATTTATTTTCATCATTAAATAAAAAAAAAAACACAGAGCAATTAAGACTAAAAGGGAGTTCATTGCTTTTCAATTATTTTCTTCTTTTTTTTAGATTCATTTTTTTTACGTTGGAATTTAGTGTGAATGAACCATTAGCGTAGTAATGAATATATTTAAGCAATTTCATTAACACAAAAACACAATAAAAGATTAAGAATAGGAAAGAATAAAGATCCACAAATCAAATGGTATTACTATAATTGAATATTTTTTATAAATAGCCTAGAAATACTTGAATGCTCACTATATATAAATAAATATAATATAGTAAACTTCAATTTATACTACATATTTAAAAAAAAAAAAGCTAAAAATTTAAGAGATCTTGTTTTTTTTTTTTTTTAAATATGAGCAAAATTTTTTATAATTTATATAATTTCTTATTAAAATGCTTCAGAATTTTTAATAATACGCAGTAAAAAATATTAAAATTTTTTATTAAAAATACAGTTTTGAATAATATTTTTAATATTAAAATCTAGGAGTCAATTATCATTTTTATCAACTTTATAATATATATAATTAAAAAAAAATTTCATTCCTCAAAAAGTTATAAATAAATAAAAAAAAATAAAAATAATCCCATAACTTTTTTCTTTCTCTTTTTAGTCAGAAATATATTTCAAGCCATTTCAATTTGTCTCCATTTAATATTTTTTCAATGTTTTTCAACAGCAACATTAATATTTTCTTTTTGTATTTAGAGTCCGTGTCACTGCGTTTAATGAAAATCGTCGATAATTTATAAGTCATTTATGAGAATGGAAGTTGTTTAATTTAAAAGCGATCGATGAAAATCGAGCGGATTCGTGCTAACGTTAGCCCTCGAGATTATTAGTCATATGTGTACATGTTTGTATGTGTATTCTAATATTTATATTGATGCGAGTTAGTGTTATTTCTCGTATTGGTTGGATCATCAACAACAAGGGCAACGGCATCAACGATAGCTCATGGCTTTTGCTGGTGATCTCGAAAATCCCAAATAGATTAGAGCCAATAAATGCAAGTTTTAGAGGGATTAAGAAAATAGCTTATTTTATGCATCAATAATCTATAATATTATAACTAGTAAAATATAATGCCCTTTTAAATTGTATTTTATTCAACGACATAACCATTAGCTTTTACTTTTTTATAACCTGTAGATTCAGTCCATTGATTCTAGATTTTTCAATATTAATATTTAATTTTTGGAAAACTTTTCTCAGTGAATCAATGTAAAAATATTTATGTAATTATTTGTATTTGTTAAATGTACTAATTTTAATTTCAATTACATAATATTATTCTAAATTAATATCAATTACCCAAATCTTTCTAAATTCAAGTGCCAAGAGTGAATAAAATTGTACATTACATTATTTAAATACCTAAAACTTTGTTTTATACATCAAAGTATAATTAAACTATACATTTTAGTTTTTATAACTTCGAAATTTTTTACCCATAATTTTGTAAAGGTAAATTAAAAAGTTATATGAAAATTTATATTAAATACATGCTCTAAAATTTTAATATTAAGTTCATTTTAGTTGCACATAAAGGGGGTATTTTTATTTTAAATATAAGATTTAAATTATAAAATTATCTTTGTAATAAATTAAATATTAAAATAACTAATGATTTTACAGCATTCTACGTAAAATTACTTTAGTTTTTAGCTACTTTATTTACTAAATAAGTAAAATCGAGTTGTGCATCTGATTTATTTATTCCAATAACTATATGTGATGCAATATAGGGATTTTAAATCAGCTACAGTAGAATCGCGTTTGATATCTTTTTTGTATACCTCCTCTATTTATTCTGGAATATTAGGAAGTATAGAAAATTTATGTAAATGATTATATTTTTTGTGGCTAGCGTCTAAATATATTCGAGAGCGTCATAATCATCGAATTGAAATCACAAATATTTTCTTGATTCGTTATCGTAATATTTGATGTATTTCTTTATGATTTTAATTTAAATTTTAATTAATATTCATTCCTTGTACATTAAAATTATAATCACTGCAGATATTTATTTAAAAATTATTATTTTAGCGTTTTTAATGTATTATTTTTATGAAATATTAATATATGAAATTGATATTTGAAATAAAATCAGTTTGATTAGACAAGTGGTATCTGTGTAAAAAAATAATTATACATGTAGAAGAAATCAAATGTTGATTTATGTAAAAAAATAGATATAGAATAGCTTAAAAAAAGTAAATATAATGTTTATAAAAGAAATGAATACAAAGATTGTTTTCTTAGGAAGAAAATTTTTGAAAATTCTGGCGTCAAGTTAAAATATTTGGAAAGCACAGTTATAGAGTAATTAATCTATGCAAAGCATCTGATGCATCTATAATGAAATTAGTGATGAAGCATCAAAGGCTTTCAGTCATCTTCACATGAGCATCTAGTAATCTTCACTAGGGGAATTCATGGGAAGCTAAAAGCTAAGAAGAAGCCTCCTATGTCGTCGTAACGTCGACTAGGCTACAAACTACAGCGATCACGTTCTTAAAAGATAGACTGGCAAGAACCAGAGCTCGCTTGCTTTTGTCTAATTGCACAGACAAAAGAGAGATGGAGAGAGAGAGAGAGAGAGAGAGTGATGGGGGAGGGAGAGGGAGGGGAGGGAAACAAGATACTCCGTGCATCCCCGGTAGGCGAGAACGAAAATTGTACGGCGTGTCTCCGATTTGTAGTTAGCAGTTTCCACCATCTCTTCTGCACTTCCCTCGAGCCCTCTACTTCTCCAATGAACTTCAGATATTCAACGGATGAAGCTCCCGAAACGAGAGAAACGCAAGAGAAGTAAGAAGAGTTGGCCGACGAGGACGAAGCTACGTCAACTTCAAATTTCGGATTTTACATTCCCATATTATTATCTTTTCTTTGCCTCTCATTCTTTCTCGTTTCAACGGGTAATTCCTTCAACTATCGAAAGCAATAAAATGAAACAACTTAGTTTTATGAATTGAGCATAAGTTTCTGAAGGCAGTTTAGACATTGTACATGGAGAACGAAATTGTACAGTAAATTTTTGCTTAATTGTAAATGGATTCATTAAGGTGCTTATGCGCCTTTGAAGATTTGGATGGATCTACGAATTTTAAACAGTGCAACTACTATACGTACGCATGGCTAATTTTTAACATTCCAACACAAAAACTGATCTTTTATTTCCCTTTAATACTGTTTATTAAAAAATAAAACACCACTTTTTTATTACTTTATTTCCCTCTGGTCGCATAAAATATTTAATGAAAATAGCTGCAGAATTTACATACATTATTTTTTATTAAAGCAAAAAGAAAACATTCGAATTACACTTGTAAATTATAGATATTATAAATGTATTTATAGATATTATGAATGTGGATTTAGAAGCTTATTAATTTGGTAAAATTCCCTACTTAGGGTAATATTTGATTTAAAACTAATCTTTCACGGGCAACATGCCTTCGTAATAAGTCAGATATTTTCATGGGAAGCGTATTTGGATGAAAAACTCATAAAGCTCGGAATTCACTTCAACAAGAGATTACGATGAGGGCACGCACACATAGCTAGGACAGTGAAATACAATAAGAGGCAAGAATTCATTAAATCTATTTAACATCGAATGCCTTGTAAAATGGCGCACAAAGGCCAACCAAACACACGCGCACATGCCACTGAGTTCTCTGTATTTTCCTTTTTATTTCCTTTGCCTACCATCCAAACGAATTACTCATTGTCTCATTAGCGATGAAGGACGCAAAGTCAAAGAAGCTTGTCTTTTGATTATCATAAACTAAGAAAAGAGATTTACGAAGTATCTTTCTTATCTTCAGATTTTTTTTCCTCCTCTTTCATCCTCTTGATTCTGTGAATTCATAAGCATTGCTCAAAGTTCAAACAATAGTGTAGTCTTTGAGAACTTCACGTCTTTCTTCTCATTCTTACTCTGCATAAACTTGTTTCATAAGATATCGACGAATGCATTATATTTTAAATATGAATTTCAGCCAAGAAATCTTTAATTTAGTCTTTACATTTCTCAATAATAATTTTATACTTAATTAATTTTATTAAAGCGCATTTCATGTTATTTAAATATATTCACTATTTAAGAACTTCAACTACATTGATACATAAGGTATTCTTGGAAGTTATTTCTATTGGTTTTTAACCAATCATATATCGATAATTTTAATTTATAATGACTGTATAAAAAGTATAATTAATTTTCATTTACATAACGTTATTATTCCTCTAAATAAAATACAAATAAATATGTGTACTAAATATACTGGTAATATTTTTCTGAAATAGTGTTTTTAAATATTATTTTAATGCGAGTCTAAAAAAACTTTGTACAATTAGAAACAGTAAAATCAAAATAATGTTTTCATTCTATATTTGTTGTTTTCTAGCAGCAACAAGCCCAACAGCAAGCTCAGCAGCAAGCCCAGCAACAACACCCACAACAACAAAATCAACAGCAGCAGCACCAACAACAACAACAGCAGCATTCGCAAGCTCATTCACCTGGAAATGGAAATGGCGGGAAAATTGGTGGAAGCCCATCACCGGGGAACTCTACATCTCCCAGTGGTGTCTCAGCCTCCAGCAAGTCTTCTACCGAACCAAAACCGGTGGAATGTAATTTATGTCACCGAAAATTCAAAAATATACCGGCTCTCAATGGCCACATGAGACTCCATGGTGGTTACTTTAAGAAGGTAAATCACATATATAATTTCAATTTTAATATCAATCATTGTTTACTTAAATAGAATAAGGTGAAAATCCATTATATCGTTATTTATTTTATATTTGAAAAGCGATTAAATACCTATACATATTTCGACATATAACTATGTATATAAAATTCTAAAAAATATTCCAATATGCATGATAAACTAAGCTAAATTATTATATAAACTATATTTAAATTACATACTACTTAACTATTGTTAGCAAAAAGCACGCTTCACTTAATTCACATTTGATATTCTGAAATTGGAAAAAATTGTTGCAGTTTTAATCTAGAAATAAAATGTAATGTATAAATAAATACGTAAAGCAAAAAGATCTATTATCATATGAATTTACACAGACAGTTTCGGAATTTTCAAAGAAAATAGATAAATCTTTCTTGTAAATTGTCATTAATCCCACTACTGCATTGAAACTAACTCGAAACTTTGCCTCGTTACGCTTGGTTCCCAATTAAAATAATGGGAGTGAATGGTAATAAAGGTACCTCAAGTGAAATAGTGGATAAGCGTTTAACAATAACTTCAACTCACTATAATGGTAGCATCCACCACAACATTGAAAAAATCCATTTTCTTAGCTTCATTTTATTTAGATTAAAAAAAAATAGCAGATAAGAAAAATAATGAAAAAAAATCTTACTTTTTTCCGTTCATGTCTTTATTTGCTTTTTGTTGACACGTACTTTTTAAATGATAATTATATCGTCACAATAGGTTGACAACGTGTATACGAAGGATGAAATAGAGGAAAAGAGAAAAGTCTCAATATATGTTTATACGGTCAGAAGAAAATATAAAAATCAACTTTTACAAAAGCTAATCTTGATTTTAATATTTACTTTTATCCCTTTTTGTTGTTTCTTCTTTTTTTGATTTTTTTATTACATTAGTAAATGCTTACGTGCGTTACTTGTAGATAATGAGCTAAAAATATACCGTTTTTTTCTTTTGAATCACAAAGTTGAATAAAAGTAATTATGTTTAAATATAAACTTATGAGATAAAAGAGATAAAATGATAATTGAATTAAAATAAATCCATTAGCAATCTCTTTCACTAAAACACTTGGTTACTTGTAATTTCAAATACGCAGAGAATCTTTTTCGTCTCTCTTTCCTTCTTTACTTATTACTTTCACTTTTTCTTTCTCTTTTCATTCTATTTTATCTATGAATGTATATACATACGCCTATGAACACATACTTAAAAAAAGAAGGGAGTAATATAAGACTAAGTCAGGAGACAAGTATCGGAAAAGAGTGAGAGCGAATTTTCGTGCAAACATTCTCTTGAACTCTTCCCTCCATTATGCAGATTGAATCTGGTCGGTTGAATTTTCCGCGAATCGTGTGAGCATTACGATTTCCAGGACATGAAAAGGGAACAAGAGCAAGAGAGATAAAGTCACAATGGCAATAGAGAGATAGAGAGTCTGATTGGAAAAAATAAAGGAAAAGATATAGAGTGCGAGAAAGAATAGGGCACAATGATAGAAGGTACAGAAGGGTAAGAGAAGGTCGAAAAGAAGGATAGAAAGATGATGTAAAAGCCCTAAGAATATAAGTTGGTACGCCTGAACAAGTACGCATCTCGGTAGTGCCAGAGTGAACTCTACTGCGAGATTTATTGAAAAGTTTCGATGGTCCTCCAGTGGGAAATCTGGATTAATGTACTTTATAGAAGCATTTGCGTTGATTCCTGGGAAACCTCATTGACGATAGGAAAGCTAGAGACAAAGCGTGTAGTTGGAATTTAGGAAAATGCTTAAGTGCGATGACGCAACTGTATGTAAATGTGAATATGCCTTGAATAAGCACAAGTACGTATTGATGTTTCGTTGCCTTTGACAAATTTGTGGCTTCTCGATCTTTGGTGTTTCGTAAACATAAGTTGTTTAGTAAAGATTCCAGGTCGAGGATCAAATGAATTGCATTTGAATAGATTTATAAAATAACAGGTGCATCTATGAGAGAAATATATATATTACAATGCACAATGTGTCTTTATTTTCAACTAAATTATTTATAACTATACAGAGTCATCTTTTATTGGAAATTACAACGATTATTTTCATGAACGGTATATTGTAAATGATATACAACAGTGATTTGCTTTTGTTATAATCTTCAAATAAAATTATATTAAAAATAATGAAGCTTAAAAATAATTTTATACGATATTTGTAATGATGAATTATTTTTTTTATTTATATGTATGCCAAAATTCATTTAACGCATACGATTAATTATTGAATATTTTAGAGTATATTTATAATATAT
Organism: Eupristina koningsbergeri; assembly: GCA_018907245.1. Taxonomy (NCBI): domain Eukaryota; kingdom Metazoa; phylum Arthropoda; class Insecta; order Hymenoptera; family Agaonidae; genus Eupristina; species Eupristina koningsbergeri. The sequence goes on along the minus strand of JACCHV010000008.1, from coordinate 4,616,306 downwards.
ATTTTTAATATGTTTATAGATTAATATTACGATGCTTTGGTAAAAATTTTGTAATAATTTAAAAGTAAAGTCAATTGTGATTCTTTTTCATTTTTTCATATAAAAAAACCCTTATGTCGTGTAAGGAAATGAAAACAAAACTCAATTTATGCAATAATTATTTATTATTAATTTATAACTAATACGAATCTATTTTATTGTGCTTCTGACTTATTGCTCAACTGTGAATAAACTGTCAAAGTATCGAAAAATTTCTTTGGGATTGTTAGTACTACGTATCTGCATTAGACATGTGCACAATAAAGTCGATGTCAATTATTATCTAATATTAATCAGAAAACAATAGCGTGCCAGACTTGATTATCGTTGCAATTTTCTATTATTCCTGATTATAGGTTCATTATATTGTCACAGTTTTATTTATCCCCGAGACAGAATAAATCCCCATTAAAAAAGGACGAGAGAAGTGTGCGGGGAAGGACACAACCTCAGTCTCAGCCTGCAGAGATCAATCGTATTAAGAGGGCGGAAGAGAGAGAGAGAGAGAGAGAGAGAGAGAGAGAGAGAAGGACTGGGCTGTACGTAAACCAGGTGCACCCTTTGCACCCTTTAACTCGAATATCGATTCGATCAATATTCATGACACGGACGTTGTACCACACGTCAAAGACAGAGTTCAATTTCGTACGTGATGTATGATATATATCGAGGCAGAAAGACATCGGGAAATTGAAGTAGGATCATCCTGGTCCACCGGGTAGTTTACCAGGTCCAGTTTCCAATGTACACATTAGCGTTTGACTGTCCTCGAATTTCTCCCCCACCACCCCTCTTCAACAGGAGCCACGACGATTATTTTGACCAATGTGCACTGGGTATGTTAAGTTCGAAATCCCATACAATGGATACATTATTGCTCTGTTAAATCGGAAAATAGTACAGCAGCTCCATAGTGTGCGTTTATGGAAATCTCCTTTTTACATTGCCGTACTACATTGCCAAATACTACTGATTTTCAAAACAAGAAAAATTATGCGAACAATAGCAAAGTTATTATTTTATTGGCGAATTAATGGCCAGAAGGATTTGAAAGAAAAGCCTGAAAGTTTTTAACGTTATGTGGCAAATGGTAAAAACGGATTCGAAGGGATCTAAAAAAAAAGAAAATATTTATCGAAGCCGACGCTTCATGGGATTAAATTTAAATTTACAGTAATAGTTGGAACGTAAATTTCATTGGCACCGAGTGCAACTCAAGTAGCGCCTGATAAACATTATGGGTAAATAAAACTGCATATAAAAAGTAAGCGAAGCTAATGGATGTTGGGGGTCTAAACACAGATCGTGTCCATCAGATCGGTGGTGATTCTATCAGTGGATAATCGAATTCTGGTTCAATTAGTTTCGCTTAGTGATTAACTAACAGACACGCGTAGCGGCATTTCTAGGCCAATCGTTCCAATAGTCTATCCTCGGCCTTTTAATTTGGAGACTCGCAAGGTCTTTTAATTCTCCAATTCTCCATCGCAGCCACTCCTCGTTCGTGTGATAATTCCCGGTCTTTATTCCATTTATTTATTTTTTACTTCTCTTTGTAAATGTTATCGAGCGACATATCCCCGCCGATGACAGCGGTCGTAATTAAATCAATCCTTTAATTCTAACTTACTCCAAATTATATGGAACACGGAGTAATGTTTCGTTGGAGCGGGAGAAATACGATATTTAGTGTTCCAATCAACACGAGAAAATACAGTGTTATAACCTTTTAATGCAAATGCACACGCTTAATGTAAAATCGATAGATTGCTTAGTTAGTGTTTTAAGAAATTAAAATATTTATTTGTTTCTTTAATACATTTTAAATAAATGCATAATTACTTGGTTAACCAACTGGGAATATCATCACCATGTATTTTTATAACTTTTAAGGTTTATATCGATACATTTCGTTTACATTCTAATGAATTTTTTTTTTTTTTTTTTTAATTAAACTGGATTATTTGAATACTTTATCTTTTTTACAGCTTTCTAAAAGAAAATTAATAATCAATTGACTCTAATTGTCTTAATTATGTAATTATATTTATATTTTTAGGATGCTGAGAACAAAAAAAGTGAAAAAAAAGAAGTTGTGGGTCCTCCACTACAAACAGCCTCTGTTAGTGTTCGAGCTTTGATAGAAGAAAAGATCATACAAAAAAGAACGACCGGTAAGATTATTAATAAAGTAGCTCAAAATATGTATTTTAAGATGCTTATTAATCTTTTATTAAATGTTAAAATAATCGGAAGTTTTAAATAAACAAATTTTAAATAGTTTAAATTTTTTTAAATATTAAACTACAAAATTTTAAAACGTACAAGTAAATTTACAATGCTATATTAAAAACTATTATTTGAAATACCAATTTGAAATTCAAATGAAATATAAATTCAAACATACTTTTTCAAATTAAGAATAGAACAAAAAAATTAAATTAATTTAAATTTTTTTTTATTAGCACTAATATTCAAAATTAGCAAAAAATTCTGTTAATTTTTATTATATACTTTATTACATCTGTATAAATATTTGTATTATTAGCGATTATTGATTAAATCAATTCATTTCTTCACATTTTAATTAATAACCGTAGATAAACTAAAATATTATTTAATGAAGAATTATTTCACTTAATAATTATAAATGAATTAGTTGTATTTCATGATTATTTGAGATGAGTATTTAATTTTAAAAATAGTATGATTCTAAAGTATAAGTAGTAAATTCACGTTTAATAATGTGAGATTAATAATAAATTAATATAAAAAATAAATGTTAACAATTATTACGAAATACTTTATATCGATACATATTGTCTATGGCGGTAATATATTTTTTATCGCCATAAACAGTATTATTAGTATTAGTAAATCGAGACGATAGTAGAAGTAATGTTTGGAAAGCAAAAGGCTAAATCTCTTCTGCAGAATTAAAAATCATTTTTCTCTAAAAAATCCGTCAGTGCAAATATATTCAGGTGAGCTTATAAACGGATTTAGGAAAAAGGATATAACGAATTCACCGATTCGCGCAATCGCTTATGCGTGAGTAAGTGTGTTTTCATATATGCAGATTCATAAAAGCGAGGATGGAAGTTAGCGAATTAAAATGAGAGAAGAAATGGAAGGAGAGTTATTCTGAACGAGTTTGAGCAATAATTCATCGAGTACGTACGTCAGAATATTTCTCCTACTGTCCACGTCAATTCGATAAATCAAACCGCGTGCCTGAAACTTACTGAATTCAAACGCGAACACGTTGTGATGAAACTATACACAAAACACAAACTCAAGCGCGCATCGTTACCGATTTACAACTGATTTTATCCTCCGTCACTCAAACGGCAAAGAACAAATTTAAACGACTCGATGCTAAAGCGATAAAAGGAAGATTTAAAAAGGTACGTCTGAAAAAAAGAATGTGTGCTGTCTACGATCGAATTATTTTAATTTAGCAGTTAATTATATTTATCCCCTTCTTTGCATTCGTAATTTACTCTTTCTTTCTTTCTTTCTTTCTTTCTTTCTTTCATTCTTTTCCTATCCAAATATTGACCTTTATTCTTATTCTAATAATTTTTAAAAATTATTTACATATACTCACATACGGGAGATTACAGTATTGTGAGATGAAATATAAGGAGAAGGCAATTTATTATCTTACAAATCAAAGTGCTAATTTATCAATTACCATCACTCTCAATCTTTTTCTATCTTATAAGAAGTAGCACTAGCTTTCATAATTTATAATTTTAATTTTTAAATAATTTTGAAAACTAATAATATTGAAGAGGCGAAAAAATAATTTATAGGATTATTTTCGTTTATATATTATAAAAAATATTGTTAAACAGATCATGTTAATTAATAATTGGATTTTTAGTATTATTCCCATTGCTATGATATTAAAAAAAATTTTTGGAATTTTTTTATAACTCATATTTTTAACATTTTTTTTTGTACTGAAATAAATACATTAATTATTTAATTAAATGAAATACCATAGCTACTTTATTAATTATGAAAAATATAATTGTTTAAAAACTTATTAAATAAAATTTTTTTTTGTATAAAATCTCATAATAAAATTTTTGTATGCTTGATAAAGATGGTATTTGAATTTTAATTATCATTTAAATTATAACAGGGGTATAAAACCAATTATGAAAGTTATACTTTAAAATTTCAAGAAATCTCGTAGAGTAAATTAATATTATAAACGTGGCAAATCTACGATAAACTGAAGTAATTATCCTTCTGAAGAATTGCAATGCACGTTTCATAAATTACACTTCAAAATAGCTTTAATATTATATTAATAGTCAGTACTATCAACACAACAATATCCTCGAAGTATTAAAATAATCTTTCAAATCATTGAAAATAAATATTTTTACTCCTTCATTTTCAGTGAAAAAATAAAATTTATTTGTAAATACATAAAATTATTTATATTCTATTATAAAGAATTATATTTTATAAATTTTTATCAGGGTTAATTGAAATTCGTAAATTCAAATAAGTTTCATAATTTCTGAAATAAATACTTAAAAGTTATAAATAATAAATTCATTTATATTAATTCTATATAAATGTTTTCTTTTATTTTTAGAATAATAAAAATATGAAAATACATATTTCCTACATATATGGCATATTTAAAATTATAAATTGCATTCATAAATATGTAAAATCAATTTAATTTATTAATATGTATTTAATTATTGTTATTTTTAATCTGTAATTTAATTTCTCGTTTTAAATGCATTTACTAGTATGATTTATTCATTGAAAATAATAAATAAAAATAATTGTTAATATTATTACAATTTAACAATAAATACAAATGATGAATTCCATTACATGCCTCGAAACTGTTTAAAATTCTTTTGAAAATTTATGTTCAATCTAAATATTTTTAAAAAGAAATTTCTCATGGCTTTGAAAGCGTATTGTTTTAGAAAATTTAAAGCATAATGTGATTACATAACATTATTTATCTATCCAGGAGGTTCTTTTTGTTCTTTTGATTTTTTATCTCTCTGTTGTTTTATTTTCTTCGATTCTTTTTTCTTCTCCCTCCCTCCCTCCCTCTCCTCTCTCTCTCTCTCTCTCTCTCTCTCTCTCTCTCTTTATCTCTGTTTCTGCCTGTCTCTTACCTTGTTACTATCTCTTTGATTCGTGCTTTTTCTCGATCTCCTGTGCGAAAAAGGTATAAAAATGTTGTGGTAATTAGGGGAAGCACGAAGTCTTTTTCCCTGAACTTTTCAATTCATTTAATGACCAGCGAGCGCACACCCCCTCTGTATTTACAGACAAATACAGTCGTGTGCACCATCACAATTTCACGAGTGTGTATCCATGCAGTTATGCACCTGACGGGGTTGAGCGGGCACCACACGTATTAGCCTCGGCTTTGAGAAAGCAATTTGCTCGGGCAACAGTGGGTGATTGCCAATTTGTAAAAATTCCAATTCGCATTTCATCGGTGAACGGCACAGGTTATATAACTTTTACGAACAGCCACATCAAAGATGCGTTATACGGGAATTCAAGTTTGAAAATAATAAAAGAATTTAGCATGAGAGGAAGCGCAAATTAAGAGTTTTGTATAGCTAAAATCCCGCACGGATATCCATATTCTCGCCAGGTTTTAAACGAGGGAAACTGCCGGCATTAAAAATCCCGCTTTAGCCTTATTTTTTGCGACTGATGGAACACCTTTTTATTTTACACCAGCCTTGTTTAGATGGAATAAATTTTATTATTTAACAATTTACTTTAATCATTCTAGTAGTCTAGGCAATGGAATTGATATTATTCAATTTCATTTGTTCAATGCCTTTTTTAAATAATTTTTATCAATAATTCATATTAGAATATATAATTTATATATTTAAAAAATGTATTTAAATTATAAAATATAAACAACAGAACTTTTAATTTTAGTATAAAATTTTTAATAATTATCTTGCTTCGTTTCATTCCTGTCAGCTTCAGTGCAGATTCTTTAATAATAATTCAATTAATATTATCCTTTTTGAGAGATGCATAATTTAATTCTGATTATAGAAATTTAAAAAGAGAGGGAGAGACATACATACGCATAGTGGAATTTTATATTTAAATTTTTGAACAATTAGAAGTTTGTCATATATATATATATAACTTTTATTCATTTTAAAAATATTATAATTTGAATTTCATTTTTTTTTTTTTAAATGTTTTGCTAAAATAGTTGTAATTGATAAAAATATAATTAACTCTTGTTTACTTGAATTGTAAGGTTATTTTCTGTATGATTGTATTGATACATAAGAGTTATCAATAAACCCTATTTACTCTAATATACTTTTCTATAAAAGTATATTAAATTATTATTTTTTTCCACGTGAAGAGTATTTCTAATATACGGATATTTTATTTTTATAAAATTGTTCGAGATTCTATATAAAAACAATTAGAGAAATATTACACGATTTTTATACACCATAGATTACAGATATTTTTGAATAAAAATATAAAATTTATAGCCCAAAATATAGGAGCATATTTCATAGAATAACCTGTTCTATGATAACATATATGAAGTTCTGCTATGTAAGCATCGAAACCTGGAAATTTACGATGCGAGAATATTTATAAGTATTACCCCAGGGAAAACTGGATGTCTTATCTTATTTTTCTATGCCCGAAAATCCTGTACGATTTTCACGTCTATATTCTTTGTGCTCGTATGTACGTCGTCAGGTCGCTACAAATGAAATAAATCGAACAATACTTTTTGTCATCTACCGATATATAAGACAGAAAGAAGAAGAAGAACATGTCTCGAGTGTGATATTGAAAGAAAGATATGGCAGAATAAATTGAACATTGATTGAATCAATGTATTACCTTGGTCGAGTTTCTATCGTAGATTTTTGTGTAACCCTGTCAATTTCCTGCCATTTATATACATGTATATATATATATATTATATATACACACATAAATGTTTCATTTACAATCAAATCTATGGTATATTTCTATTATCAATCTAGCTAGTAATATAATGAGAAAATTTTGCAATAGCTAAAAAATTTTTAGACAAACATAATTTTTTATTCATTAAATATTAAAAGTTCTTGAAAATACTTAAGAAAAAATTCAAAAAAATACAGAAAAATATGCATTTATATTGAAAAAATATTAAAAATGATGCCATGTTTTTAGTCAGTTATAATAAAATTTTTTTTATAAATTTTAATTTCTCAAAATATTATTTTTTGATTGATAATTTTATAATGTAATAATTAATTTTAAAATAATTGTTATTTTAAATAATGCACAAGAGTAACACATTTCTGTAATCCAATCCAAAATTGTAGTTAAATATTAATTATACAATTTATATATGAATATAAATATTGTAGAATATTATAAATATATATTATATTTTTTCAATGAATTTCTAAATTTTGTTTAATTTTCAAAATTTTTCTTCTTATATTGAATCACTTTAATTTACTTTTTGTTTATCTCTTATTACTGGTGTTGTTTTTTAAATATTTCAGATTTTTAGCTTGAATTTTTATTGTTTTTTTAAATAATTTTTCTTGAATCGTCATCGTATATTTTGATTGATATTTTTTATAATAATACAATATTAATACCAAGAGTGAGTTTTGAAATTTTTCTCAAATAATATACATACATTTGATTAAGCTTCAACAATGTATTTACTTTTTTCATAATTGTATCTGTATATCGTGGTTGAAAACATTAATACGAGAGATAATGTTTGAATTTTTCACCTTCAGTCTAGTCTCCAGAGGTCAGTCGAGATAGAAAATTAGATTTTCTTCTTCGAACTAATGACTGACTTTTGAAAAATTAATAATAGATTGGAAATGTCATTTGCAGCAACAGATGGTGCTGCAGCTCAGCAGCGTGTGAACGCGGGGTCATTCGGGAACCAAACGTCAACGGGGTCGGCGCTGGTTGACGCACAATCCCAGCAGCACATAATTGGCAAGATGAACTTTGCCGTACCGGCCCCTCCTCCCCTCGCCCTCGGGGAAAAGATCCGCCGCATGTCCGACGGGGAACATTTTCGACAGCCCAATGTTACAATAACCGGTCACGTAACCTCGGTCCAGAAGCAACTGCAGGAAGCCCAGACACAGGCGCAGGCCCAGGCTCTTGCCGATATGATACTCAAGGTACCAACACAAAAAAAGCAAAATACAAATTGGCCTTATTATTACATTAAATTTTTCTTATTGTGAACAAAAGGTCCGAAGAAATGAAACTCCTTTAAATAATTTTAAGTGAATATTATTAGGATTTTGTAGAATTCGCATTTACATAGGAAGGAGAACATTTATTTGGAAAGTTGGCAGTATTTAAACAGATTTTATGCTAGTTGATTCCATAATAATACAAATAAAAAAGAATTGTCGACCAAAATATTATTGTTAGTAAGTGTTAGATTTGAATGATAACCAAGAATTATAAATTATTTTACTCCATGCATATGCAATGATATTTAAAAATAATAGATAATTAATTTTGAGTTTGCAGAATAATATTTATATAGTTGAATCCTCAAACAATAATGTGAGAATTTTATTTATAGTAAAGAATAAATGTGTAAAATTTATAGGGTACGACAAAGATGGCGGTCAAAAGAGCTACTTCAGATCCTGGGCAGCGCCTCCAATTAACTTATCAAACGACGGCCATTGCTAACAATGTTCAAACACAACAACAAGTGAATGCGCAGCAACAATCTCAACAACAACAACTCCAGCAACAAACCATCACCGAGAGTTTTACAATGACTGGTTATCCAGAAGACGGCGGTTACTTCAGTCCAAGTCTCCAGGACGAAGTCTTTCAGCAGGTGACATCAGTGCCTGACAGCGTACTCCTGCATGCAACACAACTGGATGCATTGCAGGTGAGAAAATCATTTTTAACATTATTAAAAAATTGGAGTTATTTTACAACTCCAATTTTATGTACTTTAGATTTAATACACAAAAGTCTAAACTCATAAAGTATAGATTTTTAAATAATGATGGTTTAAATTAAACAAAAAAGAATTATAAAAAAAAAAGCTAAATTATATTGAATTGATGATGATTTTTTTTTCTATGCAATAGTTTCAGGCATCAAGTTTGCTTCAAGATCAAGCAGCTAATGAGGCTCTCCAGGAAATAAACCTGGAGGAACGTTTTTCCTCGCAACACACAGTAAACCCAGACCTCCAAGCTCTCGTGAACTCACCCCTACCGGACTCCTTGGCAGAGTTCAGTACTTATGGAGCCAACTATAACGAGGGCTCTCATACTTTGCCAAGTCAATCGCCGTTGCCCTCACCCCTGACTCGCCATGACAGTCCTAGTTTCACATATCCGACGCCACCCGCGAGCCAGGAAGGTCTACTCAGCGGCAGTTTGCCCTTGCTCAGTCCCCAGGAAGACAGCGACGCGGTTCACTCCGTGTCCTCGCCACTTTCGGCGGCGTTCTACAGCACCAGCATGTCTTCGGCGGCGGCCATCGAAGAGGCCCTGAGCGAGGTTCTCCCGGACGAAGCCGATGCCGACGGAACGGATCTCTACGCTACCGGTTGTCCGAACCCGCACTCCCCGCTGCCGAGCCCATTGTCAGCGACTCCCGCGCCCTCGCCTCTCTCCTCCCTCCCGCCCTCCTCCGTCTCTTCCCCTGGACCCGGTAGCTTCACGACCACCACCTTCCCCATGTCACCGCATCACACTCTCCAGAACCAGATGATGCCCAACTCGGAAGATCCGCTACTCTCTTCGAGTCCCAAAGATTTCGGTGCTAACAGACGAAAATTCGAGTTTCAATCGTACAAACTCATTACCAACCAGAATCTCGTCGATTTTGGTTTGGGCGATGGATCTGTGGCGGGAATTGTTGTCGATAATAACGGAGAGTTCAAATTGATTCAGACAGCTGGATTGCAAAAAGCCAACGTGTATGTCCAAGCCAACGCCATGAGTCCGGCCTTGGCTTTCAGGAAAGAGGTTTGCCTGGCTGGACCGAAATTCGATCAGGGGAATATGAATGTCAATCTTAATATGGTTAATGATCAAGGAATGAATATGCAAAATCACATTTATCAACAACCACAGATGCATCATCAGGTACGCACAAAGGTTTTTGCTTTATTACTTAAGAAATACCCAAGCATCCGAAGAAGTTGTTTTTATCGATTGCGCCATAAGTGAACATTTCAATACATTAATAGTTAATAACATTAATAATTTTGTATTACTACTTGAAAAATATTTACATTATAAATATTGTGCGTTATTTAAAAAAAAAAAAAAAATAGAAAAGAAAAACTTCTTTTTATTATCATCCATTTAATTAATATATTAATAATAGATATAATCTTATGCGAAAAATTGTTTAATAATTTTATTGAAAAATCAGATTTGTAAATAGATAATTGATCATAAAAGTAAATGAATTTAGTAGATAGTCAATTTATAGATAATATCATTAAGTAAACATCTCTAATAATTGCTTTTGGTATTAGCCGCCATTACAGCCGGCCATTAATCCAGCGAAATTTCTAATCCAAACAAACCAGACGGTGAAACCCAGTCTCAAACATAAAGTACATAATAACTTGCCCATACCAATCGAGCAGATTAAAGAGGAAGAGTCTCAAAATGACGACATATTCCTGAACCCGAGTACCGTACCGATAAACACCTCGACGAGTCCAGGACGACATCATAAAAAACGACCTCGGCTGGACGTACCATTGCTCGACAATGACTCGTATTTGTACTCGTCGCGGCTACGTCGAGCCTGCGACCGACAGTGGGACAGCAGCTACACGCCCCCGCCCATCCTGGACCCCTCCAGATGTGGCTCCGGCCTGTATGCTCGACTCCAGCAGAACCATAGAGACTCCACAGATTTTAGTTCGGACGACTCCCAGGGAAACGATGGTCCGCCACCGAGAATCAATATTGGTTCGAGATACCAAGCGACGATACCCCAGGTGTTGGAGGCCGATGGTGATAGACTCGCTGCGGAGCCCGAAATGGACCACCTTCTCTGGGATCCTGGCATAGATAGTGCTCTCACTGAGACCGAATGTTAGTTACTTATCATTATAACTCTTTCAACATTTTTATTTTTAAATTTCAGTCCTTCGTTGTTAAATATATAGTTCCCTCGGGAGTTTTGTGAGGGAAGACCTTATGATTAAATAATCGTTCAAGATTACAATTTAAGAAGAAAAAAGCTTTTCTCAAATTTGTTATTAGTTTTTGCAATACTTAATCTAATTTTCTACCCACATTTTGGTGCATTCCATTGTATTTTTTTTAATTTCAGTGGAAATGTATCTTCAATTTGCTTGTTGCGCTGCAGTTCCAGGTGGAGGAAGAAATAAAGAATATGCTCTCCACCTTTTACACATGTGCATGGGCAATATTAGAGTAAGTTTTTGAATGCAAAACTATTTATGACAAGTAAATACTTCGATTGGAAATAATATATTAATTACAGATAGTAAATAATATTAAGTTCTAGAAAATGTTAATTTAATATTATTTTGTTTCATCATATATAGAAATTAATAAAAATACGAAATTTACAAAAATAATTTCAATCAAATTACTCAAAATAGTGGAAATAATTATAGATTTTATTCTCTTTTACTCTAGTTTCTTGTTATTTTAGTCAAGTTTCCTTCTCCATCCATCACTCGTTTATTCTTACTTATTTTAACACCGTAAAGGATATAATTTCCATACTTCTCTAATTATTTCATTCGATACTTACGAACTATTTCTTTTTAACTTTCACGTTCTGCTGATTTCCTCCAAATCTTTATCTATATTTTTCCTTTTAAAATTTATCTCGAAAAACTGTTTTTAGGCTAATACTATTTGATGAGCTATTAATCGAGCTTCCTATCATTTGAAATGAAATTATTAAGATATTACCACTGCTCAGAAAAATATTTTTTTAAATAATTAATGTAAGTTGAATGTTAATTACTTTATTCACGTTACGTATTCTCTTTCAAATGATAAATTTTCATCACAATAGTAGCAAGATGAGTTTAGTTTGTTTTTTCAACAAATTGATGTTTATTATATCGTTTATTATATAATAATGATACAATGGAAACTAATGATGAATTTTATGAGAATAAGGAAAGGATAATTTTATTAACGTCCGTTCGTATCGCAGGAAGCGATGTTAAAATTGATGCGACCAACTCCGGCACTGACGTCAGATCACCCACTACGTAGCTACGAATGTCTTGAGTCTGACCGTTGGACGTCCCACGAGATGGATTCCTTTTATCAAAATCTACTCAAGTACAATAAAGACTTTACTGCAATAGCCCATGACATTGGGAGCAAAAGTACGAGACAGTGCGTACAGTTCTATTACCTTTGGAAGCGATTTTGTCCCGAGGAATACAAGAGGCTGCGATTACGGTTTGGCAAGACCAAAATCAAGACCGAGTACGGAAGGGATTGCAAGGACACGAAGGAACTGTCCGATGCCATTGCCGCGGTTGCGGACTTGGACTTTAGCGAAGGAAACTCCATTCTCCAGAGAACTTTGGTAAGATTTTTGCAGTTTGTATCTTTATTTGTACTTGTTTTCTTTTCTTTTTCTTTTTTCTTTTTTTTTCAAATATTGAACAGGTTGCATCAAGTGCTTTGAACTACTTTATAAATATTGAAACTTTGAAGGGAAGCTAGTTTTTACCCAGCAGTTGGGAATTATCCAGATATTGGAAATCTATTGCTTTTATTTTAATTCAATTCAGCCGCTGTTGTAGAAGCTTTCGATGCAATATTAAACAATTTTATATTTAAATTTTTTAAGTGATTCGAGAAATATTTAACTTTTAAATAACATTAAGTAGGGCTCGATTGATTTGATCAATTTTCTGGTGTAGTGCACTCATACGTTTATAGTATAGTATACACATGTACCTTTTATCCTAGCATATCAAATAATTATAAAAATAAAATAAACAAATAAATTTTGATTGATGCATTTCGTAATTTATAACTCAAGATCCTAATATACGCGTGCAATTATTTTCTATAAAATTTAAATATATATACATTAATTACATTTTGCTACGACATTTAAAATTTAAACAGATGCAGACGACAAATGAAAGAGAAAATTCTGCGACTCTGACAACTAGCGAAGGAGAATTACGACTCTTCGCTTACGATTGTCAAGATGTAAGTACCCCTCCATTTATCATTATAATATTATAACAGTAGATTATCGCACACCATGATATTGCCGGTAAATCATTGCAATCGTAAATCGTAATAGTGACATAATGATAAATTAAAAGGATAAATACTTGATAAATCGTTCTAAAAATCATATATTTACAAAAGTGAGATAATAAAAGAATATTACATATAGTTGCATTATAAGTGTAATACAATTGAGATAAAGACTCAAAATATTCGTGTAGATGCACAAAATATAATAACACTAAGCTTATACGTACAACCAAGCAATTGAGATTTCCATTAATTGTCGCATGTATATGAAACCAATGACTGTGTACTGTCCATCCTTCCTTATGTCATTATGCTTTATAAAAACACTTGTTTCTCACTAACACCCTTTTATACGCTAATTTATTAATGATTTTTTAATTTAATTTTTGTTTATTTTACGTTTAATTAATTTTATGAGCGTTGGCAGTGACAGTGAACAATTATGATTTTTGGTAATGAGATTTAATGGCGAGGTTACGTAAGAAAGAGCAGCAGTAGCGGAGGGAGAGAGAGGGAGAGAGAGAGAGAGAGAGAGAGCGAGAGGTTTGTGTTGTGTGTTGTTGTTTATTTTGGCTTTGTGTTTTCTTTGTGTTATCCAGAGCTTTAGCGGGAGTGTAACAGTAACGAAGGGTGGGGCTGCCCGAATCGGCGGGACCGGTAGCGCCGCTGCCGGCTACCTCACAGTCGACCACACCAACTCACAAACTCACACTAGTACAGAGCAACTACCCCCGCCCACCCCACTTCACTACCCCTGCAAGATTTGCGGGAAGTAAGTCTCCAAATCTCTAATCTTAACTCGCCGTTTGTCCGTCTCCACCCGCGGCCTCCACCTACGCTCGTGCCTACGTGTCCTCACGTACGCACCCATACCAATGCGCGGCCGGTACTTGGACAGCCAGCCGAACGAACCGACGTCCGAGCGAATAAAAAAAGAAACGGAAAAAGATACAAGAGATAGAGAAAAGAGAGTTTAATCATTTGTGGTTTACTTTTTTTCTTCTTATTTTCTTAATTTGCTTTTCTTTCTGCACAACTACTACTATTCTCTCGAGTTTCTATTCCAAATTCAAATGCACGTTTTAGGTAGTCTTTGCGCCACAAATACCTCAGCAAAAACTTTTGATAACTTTTTTTTTATTTGTGTGAACAGAGTCAATACAAGTTTTTTTATTCTCAACTACTTATACAAATATTTTTACATTTAAACAGCTACTTCACTTCAGAATTGCATGCTTAATACATTTATTTTATTTATTCCATATTATTAATACTCACTTCCTAACATAAATGTATATTTGCATCAAACATTTGTAAATGTAATTACAATAAAAATGGAATTTTATTTTTGAGCACATTTAAGTGTATATAATAAATAATTCTCATCATCTATAATTACAATACCTCAATATCTGGGTTTTATTATTATTCTAAATACAGGTTTACGAAAATTCTTCATCATTTTTTAATCAATTATCAAATATCACTCTTTTTTATTATTAATAAAATAAAAATGTAATTATCAATTCATACAATACAATTTATAGTTATAAAAATATGCTAGTCCATATATAATATACTACGTAATTTTCAAATAATTTCTATTGGACGTATTACTGATAATATGCATTATCTAAAAACAATTCTTATCATAAAATTATCAATACATAAAATTCAAATTTTTTAGTCAATAATTTAAATTAAACCTTCAAATATATCTTGTTACATATAATAAAATATACATTTATTGTTAAAAATGGTATTAATAAAAAGTAAAAACAAAAAATGCAAATCGTTCTTATTAATGTTTTATTATTTCGAAAACAAGAGACAATTCTTTTTTAAAAAAATTATATCAATATAAATATTGAGATAGAATATTTTAGATAATACATTATTGTAAAGTATGTATTTATAATTATGAAACTAAATTAAAACTCACAAAACTAAGTAATAGATAATTGAAATTTTTATTAACTATAAGTTTTTAAACTTTAAAAATTTTAATATTTCATATTTTTTAATAGACGTTGAACTAAAATATAAGTATATTTAGTTACTTTATATTTAGTGGAAATATTCAAAATAAAACTTTATGAGATGTATTTTGATCTTTGTATTTTGTAATATTAGTATTCTTACTTAATTTTACTGTATAATATTCAAATATTTCTTATAAGGGAGTACTGTCTTGATTAAAAACAATTAAAAACGATCTTACGAGATTAGTGCAAAATTAAAATTTACATATTTATTTAATAAACTTCAATGAGTATATAATATAAAAAAATCTTGCAATAATCATATAAAATAGAATCTTTCACTTTCTTAAAGACTCAATTATCCACTATTTTGCTTGATTTTAAATATATTGAATCAAATATACGTTTAACGTTTATTGCTTTTCACAATAAATTTATCACACAAATAAATAAAAAAGTTAAATATTCTACATTGAATATTTGAATGAATATTTTTGTAATAAAATTTATTTATTATTCATTTTTCCATTAACATACACATAACATTTCATTCATACATTTAGAATAAAATAAACATAAATAAATCGAATAAAGTAAAACGTGTTTTTAATGTACAAATAAATAATAATTATTAAAATTCCAAAAAGAAATTGGAATTGAATTGATTTCTCGTACATTTAGTTAAATTTATATATTTAAAACTTGGACCTAATGTTTTAAATTTTTCTTATTTCTTTACTTCTAATTAATAATTAGTTTGAAATATATATTTCATATTTATTAACGTACATTTACATTTGGATACAATTAATAAGTTTACGTTTAAAGCCTGTATTAAAAATATTTAGCATGTATAAAATATTAGAAATAAATTAAAAATATTAATTAATTCTTTATATAGAGAAAATTTAAATGTCGTTAGATGTTTATTAAAATTTGTAATAATAATATTATATAATAAATTGTATGTATTGTTTACATTGTTATAAAACCATACAGATATATGGAACGATAAATTTTAGTCAAAAACAACAAATTTTAAGATGAATATAACCTTTTCACTTAATCATATATAATTTAATAAATTTAATTAATTAATTAAATATACTTGTAAAGCTTTTCAATTTCTAAAATTTTTTTATAAATTTGTACAGAGTATTCAACAAAGTGAAAAGCAGAAGTGCACACATGAAGTCTCATCGGCCAATACCCTCACCCGATTCAACGGCACAGGAATCTAAGAAGTTGCAGCAGCAACAACAACAACAACAACAACAACAACAACAACAACAACAACAACAACAACGACTAGAGCACCAACAACAGCAACAACATGAGCAACAGCAACGACACCAGCAACAGCAACAACAACAGCAACAACAACAGCAGCAACAGCAGCAACAACAACAACAACAACAACAACAACAACAATTCCAAAGTAGTCAATATATTCCACCAAATCAGCATCAGCACCAAGTGAGCAGTGTTCAAATACAGTATCAGCAACAGACTCAAGTGTTGAATCAGACTCAAGACTACCATCGACAGCAGCATCAGCATCAGCATCAGCATCAGCATCAGCATCAGCATCAGTGTCAAGTTTCTCCACTGAATCGTGACGTCCAAAACAACCACATATGGCACAATCCACCGAGGCTCCGACCACCATAGGATGAAATTCGTAGCGCGGCAACATTAAAAATACCTTAACGAAGGCTCATTTACTTAAAAGATCCGCGTGGAAATTGTAACTTTTACAATGAACGATATAATTCCCTAATTCGGTATGTCGAGAACAAGTGTTTGATTAGTTCGCTTGTCCGCCTGAAGTGGATCAGTTTCACAGTGAATCTATAGTTCAAAGGGAAAACGGAGAGTTACTCTAAAGTAATCGATGATAAAACGTTTTACATGATTTTTACAATTGTATATTAACGATTTTATTTTAGTTAATGACATTATTTGTCTTTATCAGTTACCACTGATCCAAAGAGTTTTTGACTTTTTTAAATATTTTTCGTAAATGATACTTTTAATTGCATTGAATTGTGATGATAAGAGAAATGTAGAATATAAAGAGTGATAAAGTATCCAGAATAATTATGACCCAGTCGGTTGCCTAAAGTGTAGCTTATTTAAATTATTTTAGATAATTGGAATTATTGTCTCAAGTATTGAAGTTTGAGACGCCTTTTATTATTATTTTTTTTGTTTTGTTTTGTTTTTAGAATTAAATATGTACAAAATATAAATTGAATCTCGTCTAAAAAGGCAATGCGATAAACGAGAGAAAGAGGAAAATGATTATTATAATTTTATAAACTTTAAAATTCATTAAGTCATCAAGCTAATAGTCACGATCGTCCCGAGTTCATCGACTAAAATGGCCTAAAAATGACTAACGAATACCAATTATTGCTTCATATCTCGATTAAAAGCCCCTCGATCGTATCGTTAAAATTATATTATCACAAAGATACCTAAGACCAAAATAAAACTAAGTAAGAGAAATAAGAAAAAAGTTACAAGATATAAGAGAAAATAATACGTCCTTATTCTTGCACGCAAGATTATTTTCAGAAATTGTGCCACGTAAAGACTTGTTGTTACCTGTTACGTCTTTCTTGCACTTTATTTACTATTTAAGTTGAAGATTTTTTTTTTCATTCATTCTTACGTACTTATTACACATGCTTTATTTTCAAATTAAAAATCCAATGAACCTAGCAACCGAGACTTTACAATCAAACACATCAAAGGCCAAAGGCACAAATAGAACAAATGTAGCTAATGAAATATCAAACAAATTTAGTGTTGGTATATCAATTGATGTATGACTAGCAAAAGAAATGTTTAATTAGATTAAGTGGCTCTTAAAGTAGTCTACATATGTTTTCCTAGTATTGCAAACGTTCTTGGCTTCTGAAATAAATAGGTTGCATGGTTCTAAGTGATTAATAATTAACCGATAGGTTGAATTCACCTATTGCACCTTATCGTCTAGATTAATACGTATATAAATATATTTCAGTTGAATCCTCGTGTTATGATGTTTCAAAAACCTTAAAGGCACTAGAAACAATCAGAGTTTTATCAAAAACCCCGTAGTTTCTTCTTTAATGACTATTTTATAAAACCTTGGCGCATTAATAATTTTTAATTCAATTAATTTGAATATAAATATATATATTTATACATGTATATATTTATACATCTATATATTTATACATCTATATATATATATATATATATATATATATAGATAGATAAATATATGTATATATAATATATATGTAACATAACTATCTGATGTATATGTGTATAGAACAAAAAAAAATTGATGTAATTTAAAAATAATTTATTATTCGAATGGCGATTACTTTGTGGGATAAAATATTGTTCAAGTTTAATAAGACGTGTGATACATATTTAAGAAATAAAAATGAGAAGCATATGCAAAATAAAGAAGAGAATGAAAAACTCTGATTACATAAAAATACATAAAGTACATAAATTATATTTGTCCATAGCACATTTGAAATACATCAAACATGAAAACATGTGCTTAAAGAACAGAGGAAAAAATGATTCCTATAAACAATTTGAAATATGTCGCTTTACATTAATGACAAAAATACACATGCCAACACTATCATCAATCAAATCTAAACTATTAATTATACATAACGTGCATAAATGTTTACATTAAATACCGAAGTTCCATACATTTTTATATTTATTCAAAGTATTGTGGTGATTTCGCTCTACTTAGATAAATTTTGTAGTGTTCGTATTATTTTAAAGTGAATTAAACTTTGCAGAATTACTATTGCAATGTGTGCGTGGTAAGATTACAATGTCTCATATTCATTTTTTCATACCTCACATCTATGAAGTTTTCAACTTTAGGTACTTACAACAACAATCTTCTAGTCCAATTTATATATTTTTTATTCTCTTTATTATTTTTAATAGGGTATTAACTTTACTCTGTTATTGTTATTTCTTCTATGAAATATCTTCTGTTTGCTAATAATTCTTCAGGATATAATGTATATCATAGGTATTTTTATTTTAATTTCAATAATCATTTAAATTTAAGCACTATATTATAAATCCATGTAGGGAAGTTGCTAATAAATTAATTATTTTTTATTTATTTTTGAAAATATTTGGATATATAAAAATAATATTATTTATGTTGTAATAGGTACTGATTAAAATGGCTGATTATATGAAAATACACTTAAATACACATTACTATACAATTTAAGGGAATCATAGTCAGGTTTTCTTAAAAAATATGTATAAAGTTCATAAATTTCATAAATAAACATAGAAATTATATTTTGAAAATTGCCAAACAATCCATTTTGATAAAAAAAAAAAATAATAATAATTCCTATGTGGATTATTTTAATGAATAGAAGTTTAAATGACTATTTTAGAGATTTAAAAATAAGTAGATAATTTTGATTCTATTAACGTTAATATATGTTCATTATGCCGTATTACAATTTATAGGTACTTTTTCAAGTCGATGTTTATAATTGTAAAGCTTGTCTACTTCTTTCTGTTTAAAGACACTGATATAGACAGGATCTAAATTGTTTTCAGCAATAACTTTGCTTCTTCGTGTAAACATTAAAATTAAAAAAAAAAATTAATGTTTTCCCCATTTATTTTGAGAGAATTAAAAAATATTAGAATTAAATAAATTAAATCAAACGCTTAGTTAAAAATACACATAAATAAAAATTTAAACGAGCCTAATTTAAACGTTAATAGTTTGTGTCAAACTATTTAATAACATGAGGCGATATCAAAAAGATCAAAGCGCAACAAATTAAAAGGAATGCAACAAAAAGTGTTCGTATGGCGTATGATTAAAGAATACTAAATATAGTGTTAAATGTGCCATAAATCTATACTGCACGTATGGAATTTTTAAACGATCGTGATCAAATGAAAAACTGCTACCAAATAAGTTTCAAAATCATATCAAAAATAAGACACATAAATAAACGTCTAAAACTTTTGTGCATTTGTATACAAAAAGTTTGATTGTAAATTGCCTTCGATAGAGTACACGAGAGATATAACTCTCGAGTCAACTCTTTTCGAATGTAAAATTATATAATCTTGTAGAAGGTTATACCCATAAGAATAGAAACTGTGGGAAAATCGAGAAAACACCAGTCTCCAATATTTCGTATAAAATAAAGTCTTTTAAGCACAGGATATATTATTCTAAACATTGAAAATATATTGGAAATAGTTGATTATTTTTACAGTGACTTAAAAATAATAAATTGTTGTTTATTCCAAATATAGGATTGCATGACACGAAATAAAATACGCAAAAGAAAAATAAAATAAAATTTAGTGAACATATCATTTAAGGACAATATAATAATAGTATGAAAATAATATTTCCAAAGAATTTAATACTATTGAAAAAATATGAAGAAAAATAAATTTAATCTTAAAATCTTCTTATTTTTAAAATTAAATAGCAGAATGAGTTTAAAGTAGCTATCTTAAATAAATTTAAACATTCAATTATTAATTCCAGTAATTTTTTTTCTTTTTTAAATATGCTCCAAGTAATATCTCTTTGTTTATATACAGTAAAATGACTTTTAAAAATATTCTATATTTATTAATACATTAAGTTAATACTTTAAATTTTGAATTAAATCAATTGATAAGAAAAGATGCTTATGCACATAAAAATATTTTAATTAAAATAAATAAAAATAAATCTATTTATTGGAGACTGAGTGTATTCAAAATTTATAAAAAAAAAAAAAATTAATTAAGTAAGATATATAATATTTGTGAAGTAGCAATAATAAGCGGAGGTTCAATAAGAAATCAATGAAATAAGAAACGAAGATATGCATGAATTGTACAAATGAGTCCCTCCACGTCACAGAAAAAATATATATGAAAAATATTATATATATTGAAAATTGATAAATATGTGATGTATTTAAACGTAAATGGCATGTGGTATTATAATATTGCATATTTGTATATAAGACGGACTTGTGCCATCTGATTAAAGCAAAAAAGTTGTGCCTATGATACAACTATTGCATGAAAAAAATACACACAAATATCCTGGACCATCGGTATCAAAGTGTTCAAATATAAATTTTAAATTTATTCTTAAATGAAGTATGCAAAATAAAAATGATATATTATGTTTTTTACAACAATTTACCTTCAATCTTATGGTCTCTTTTAATATTCTGTAACACAAACTATGTTTTGGCTGAATAAACATTTTGTATCAGTTTCTAAACAGTGTCACTAAATACAAAAAATTAAAAGAAATTAATTAATTAATAATAACTTGATTATACTTAATCATTTTGATTAGTTGAATATATTCGTGATTCAGTATTAACGTGTAAATTAATATTCAAATTTCAAAGACGTTGATTCAGAAAGATTTTCACTATTTTCTTAGAATGCAATGATAAATATGGACTCGTTTCTAACTGTTAACGTATCATAATGAAATCAACTCGTCTACGTAATATTGGTAAACTCGATTATTAAAAATAAATTTATGATGAAAACAAATGTGCTCAAAATATCGGTATTACAACCAACAAAAAGTACACTGAGAGATTATTAGCATTATCGAAGCGACTAAAAATTATTATGGGTTCTTGTACATAAATTTAAATCTATCCACTTTACACTAATTATCTCTTATACACTTTAAATGCTAGCCTGTTTCTAACATAACATAATTATTTATACTATTTCTATTTAATGTCAAACTGTCATCTATTTAAACTTTTAAAATTTAAAAAGATAAAAATTTAATGATTATGATATAGAGCTTTTCTAGATTTAAGTGTGTAAACAACAATCGGCCAGCTGTAGAATAATCGTATGTTCGGAAATGATTTTTTTACAATGAATCTTTTAATCAAACTTCTAATTTAATTTTTTACTCGATATTATAGAAATACCTAAGCGTTCGATAATAACACTAGATTAAACATTTTTGTTCTTCCAGGGCACAACATGTGCACTTGATGAAAAAATTGTATCTATAAATGTATAATAATATCTCCTTTTTCGCGTAATTTATTAACATATATTTTTGTTACGAATTTTCCCATAAACAAAAGGAAAATAAAAGTTGTTATAGATTAAGATAATTAAGTTATTTTCAAAAAATGTAAAGACAAATAAATAAAACATTTATCGCATTATGATCAAAAACAATTTTCTACACATCGAATCAAATATACACCTAATTTGCGGTGCATAAATAATTTTAACGTTGTACAAATGGTACATCAATTTTCTAGAGCAACATAAATTGAATTCTATTTAATAGAAAACAAACATAATATCGTTGGTTTTACAACACGATCCACTCGATTACATAGATTTCAAAAAGAATGAACTTACTTATTCAACTTAGATAATTATAAAATCATTTAAAAAGATATATTAATTTTTTGGACTAAACAATCATCAAAAATATTATTTTGTGAAAAAAATGAATATTTTAGAATTAGAAATATTTTTATTATTTTTATTTAAGACGATAAACTGGTAAAAAATCATTACTTCCTTCTGAAATAATATTATTAATTATTTAAATCACACTTATGTTACACTTCTCAAAGATATAAAAATATATTGCATATTAATAATTTGAATATTACATTTTTTTAAATAGATTATTTCATTTTTTTACAATACTTGTCATCGTGGAAATATTTGTATATTAAAATAAATCAAAATAATTTTGACCATAGGCAATATTAATAATACGTTTTTGAAATTTATATCTTTATATGTCAACTACAGCTGGCAGTATAATTCAATTTAATATTTATGAATCATTTATTACATTTTAGTCAATGAATATTTACACTTGAATTTCTCTAAGCTTAAGGCTTTATTTATTTTATTTCTCAAAGTTTAAATTTTATGTACGATACACAAGCTTTTTGACAATTTTTTTTTTTACCAAGTGTAACTTTTTATTTATGTTTTGCATTAGATTTTTAAGAATTAAAAAAAGTTTTTACGTTTTCTGTACATTACACTATACGAGTTCTAATGTAATTATTCCTTTATTATTATTATTATTATCATCATCATTATTATTACTATTATTATTGTTGTTATTATTATTATTATTTATTATGAATATTATTATTATTACATACAAAAATTTTATTTTATATTAAAAAATAACATGTAAAATACAATCTAAGTAGAAAATTTTAGTCAATTCCAAATGCGAAACATTGAATTATAAAAATGAGTCTAAAATATTATAATGCGAATCACTTACTGATAATCAGAAGATTAATACCAAAGTCAATAGACATCCCATCTATCATTTAGTAGATGAAATGAACAAACAAATCTTTAGAGACATTTAAAATTATTTTTAAAATTTCAATCTGCATCTTCTACAAAAAGAATATTTAAAAATAATAGGTTTTTTTTCTGGATTTATTTTTGGCTTAGATTTTTTTCTTCATTATAGGTTATTTAATTATTGCTTGATTTAAATATTTAAAAGTTTATTTTAATTTAGTTACACCTTAAGAGTATATAATTTTGATTAAAGAAACTCGAATATGAATATAATTTATATAAATCAAATAAAATATAACAATCAACAGATAATTAAGAGAGTATTATAAATGAAAAAAAAATTTAAACAATACCGTGATACGAATCCAAAAGTGTAAATTGATCGAAAATAAAATAATGCAAAAGTTAATTATGATAACTAGTACAGTACAGATTTCTCCTTAAATACCATCACACATCAGTATTACTTTAAGCGATAATTATATTTTACATTAGTACCTTTATATTATATTGTGAAAACATACGTGCATACACTTGTAACATGCATATAAACACAAACACAAACACAAACACACACACACACACATATATATATATATATACATATTTCTTTATTTAGAATAAACAGTGTTTATGAAAGCGATATAGTTCTTGTAATATTTATCAATGCAAAAGTTAAGATTATATTATAGAACTACATAAAGTGTACAGAGAATGAAAGGTGATAAATGAACGAAAAAAATTACTTGGAACTCGCTAAATAATCTTGGTGTTATTTATTAATTAGTGAAGAAAATACTGTATGAGAAAAAGTAAATATCGCGTTCTCACTCTATCGTGAATATGTCGACTTTAATAAAATATATTTCTTTCGATTCCCCCGATATAATCATTATGAAAAAAAATCAAACTTAAATGTGAATAAGAAAAAAAAAGAAAAAAAGTATAAGAAACCTATTGTAAACTTAGAAATCGCTGATCGTCTTTACAGTAGAAATAACAAAAGATTTTATTTATCCTAATTGATTGCCTTTTATTTTTCTTAAATGAAATAATATAAATGAAGAATTATTGAATCGCGTTTTTAAAAAATAATATGTAAAAGTGACAAAGAAAACTAAACAAAAGTAAATAAATCAAAATGATAAAATCAAGAATTTTAATACATGAAAAAGTATAAGAACTAATCGTTAGAAATGGCGAAAATACTTTGCTCATAGTGTACAGTCACATACTGTACAGGTTTTGCAAAATGAGAATTAAAGGAATTTAATGGAGAACTTATAAAAATACACTATAATATGGGTAAAAAAAATATATGAGAAATGGTTTGATTATTGAGGTATATAAAAAAACAATCTTATGTCATTTTTAAATGAATGGTTACGAAGTATATAAAAAATACATATATAGATGCACATAAATATAAATATACGTACATACTTATATATATAAGCATAAAAATATTACATGTATAGTTATATATGTACGGTGTACCATGATAAATATTTTCTTCTGTGAACATTCTGAATGACTGATGCGTGTTATTTTTCAGAGTCGTCAGCGTCAAATTTATTTCTCTCTCGTGATCTTGTCTTAAAAATTTAAAATTAAATATATAAAATTTATAAAAGTAAACTATTTCAATGAGAAGAATAACAAAAAAAAACTATTGCAGCTCATGATCGAAAAGGAGAAAAATGAAACTGACGACTCAGTGAATACTTTGACACCGAGCTATACCAAAAAATACAAAAAGCAAAAAAATAATCGAAGTGAATATTATATAAATATATATAAATGTATATTAAATAAACAAAAGTATGATGTGTAAGCAAAGTGCCTTGTGTTCTGGTAACTAATCGTTGACTTTTAACTACGATATTTAAATAAATGGCATGAACGAAAACAAAACATACAGAGAACGAGAGAAAAGAGATAATAAGAATGATAGTTTATGAGTATGTATAAAAAAATCAATTTGCCAAAAATTAGCGCGAAGGGATATAGAGAGTAGTACATGCTTAAACAAAAATAAAAATACAAAAAACAAACAGAACCAGAATAATGAAGTAAAGAGATCTATTTAAGAAAATAAATAAGGGTTGATATTTGCATTGACAGTATGTACATTTAAATTAGTGACTCCGCATTTGAAAAAAAAAAAAAGAAGAAAAATCAAAGCAAATAAAAACTGACGCCACATGCGATTGAATCTGATACTAAAAACAATGGTATTTTCATTCGAGCTCGCATTCGAATGAATATTTTTCTTGATAAAGATGAACTTTCTAGACTTCGGGCAATGTTTAGATATAATTTCTATACGTGACATGTAATTGGGATATATAGAGCATTCAGAAAAGATGTAAAAGGTGTTTGAAAACAACTGTTAGCACTTGTTGTATTTAATATCAGAATAATCGATGTTTATTTTGCAAAGAATTCAATCGATTCTATATGACAACAAATATATTACAAATATTTTAATAACAAAAAAAATTTTAAAAAGCATAATGCGAACGACAGTAATAATTGAAGAAATTTTTGAATGAATCATCGCATAAAATTTGAATAAAAATAAAAATCAACACATTCAAAAGATAAGAAACTAAAATTGACGAAAGTTTGTATACGCGTGCCAAAGCAAAATGCGTTTATATAATGAAATTAGCTGTTTCATTTGACACTATTCCTTATAATTCTACTGCCTATCAAGCAGAAAAGTTCTTGAGAATATTGCAAATTGAGTTGTTTATTCCAGCACCTTCAAAAAATGTTCTAAACACTTTACAGCACATTTAACATTGAACGCACATATATCTACTCTTTTACATTTCAATTCAGAAACGTAATATTTACACATGAATTTCTTTGTTAAAAAGCTTTCTTAGTCATTTTTAACCTTTTTTTTTTTATTAATTGAATATAAGAGGTTTGTTGAGTAAATTTAAGCACAAATTTAAATAAAAAATACAGTGTTAATTTGTGATTATCGAGACAACTAGATTGTGACACGTTGACACGAAAAGATATTTCCCCTACCATTAGTGAGATCCCAAGAGGGTCTTTTTCATTCTAACGCACCAAATTGCAAAAACTAAGTTTGAAAAAATGAATATTAAAACGCTTTTAACAGCTTTTTCTAAAAATCTGTACATCTTCTGAAAATAAAAGTGTAGGACAACACTTTTCGAAATATCAATTTATAATTTACTCATTATCATGCATTTTAGTATTTAAATAATTTATAATTAATATTAATTTTCAAGCGCAGAATTTAAGCAATTCTAAATATTCCATTTTTATGTTTTTAAACAATCTGTTTTTCTTTGTCAAGTAATTTGAATCATTTTATCCTGGCTTATTATGTATATAAAATATTATTGTCCATTTTTAAATGCAAATAATAATTTTGGTATTATTTTAAATTTAAAAATTTTTTTTTTTATGACAGATAATATTATTCAACAGAATGTGTGTTTGCACAAAAATATTTTGATAATGCACTAAAGAATAGTACAAATTTTTTCTTTGTATCAAAGATTTCTTAAAAGCAAAATAAAAAATCAAACTAAAGTAAAAAAATATTTTTAAAAGATACCAAAATCATAATTAGGGATAATTTGAATGAAAAAGACCTTAAACAGACAATCCTCCTAGTTAGGTAGACTTTAAACGTCTTTGTGTGCGTAAAAATACGAGTGTGCGCTAACATATACGTAGAAAGTATTAATTTCTAAGTTAAACTTCACCTAAAAAAGAAAGATAGACAATGAATGAATGATTTTCTATGCAGTATATCTCTCTTATCGAGTTTTTCGTCATTTCAACTCCCTCGTATCTATAATTCATTGTATGTATCATGAAAATTATAATTATATAATTGTTATTACTTATTGTATCGGTCGTAATTATTACCGCTGCGTGGATCGGAATACACGAGTAATAACGACGGCGATTCTCATAAATTTTCGCTTAATAAATATAGATGATACTGGCATTCAGTGTAGTTTATTGTACTTTGTATTAAGTATCTCTCACGACTTTCTGCTGACGAGGAGGCATTTTTTCGCCTTCCCATGATTTATAAAACAAAATGCAAGCAAACTTTCGTGATGTTCTCGTAATACATTGTTGAATATATAAGAAATGAAACGGAGAAGAAGGACTATAGTATAATAATTAAAAATGCACGTGAAAAATAAAATGACTAATTGAAAAGATAATTGCCGAGGCACGTATTTTTTCAAGAAGAAATAATGTAAATCACGATGATATTTTTTCCATTCAGTTTGCTAATATATGTAATATACTTTTATGGGGCTATATTATTTTTAGACAATTGGATATATATTTAAATGTACGATGAATTATTCGTCTTGCGATAGAAGATATTGTAGTTCATCGTTACGATATAGTGAATTTCTTCTTTGGATGTATGATTGTGTATAGTAAGAAAATATTTTGTGCGTGTGAAAAGATTGGCTAGATCAAAGGACTTGATTACGTGAATTTTGAAATCTAAAAATATTGGATAAACAAATCTGGAAAAAACTCAAGTCTTTCGGTCACTCGCGTCAAGCTTTAATTATATTGTAAAATGAGCGTAATTTTCGACGTTATAATAATTCTGTAAGTTTTCAGAATCGAATAAATTTGTAAGTCAAATCCAATTTACATATGTGTTTGTCATAAATATAGAAAAAGCGTTCGTTATTTCGTATTTCCTCCTTATAGTCAATTTATTTTGGTATTTTGAATAATTCCAGAATATTTCGTATTTATTTTTAATTTGTTTGATTATGAAGCAGGTTATTAATTAGAAATTTTAGTGAAAAAATTTTTTAAATTCAAAGCTAAACTGTACAGAAACAAAGCTGTTATACCAGCTCACGTTTATTTAAAATATATTTCTATCCGTTTTATACATTTTTAAATATAATCTGTGCCAATTACATTAAGAAATATTTAGATTTTTGATCAAAATTAAATAAAGTTTAAAGAATAATTTAATAATTTATTATATACATACTTTTTCTTTTTAGTCAATATTTGAAATTGTTTATCGACATGAAATTTACCTGACTATGATTATCTTTATCCACTTTTAAATAATTTTTGTTTTTTAATTAATTCAAAACATTTTCACGATATTTGGGGATGAAATCAAATAAAAGTAAAAAATCTATTTTATGTTCTTTAGCTACACAAAAGTCAATATATTATTCTTACAGAAATTTTTTTGGCAGCAATCGTACAAAAGGAAATCTATTAAAAAGTATAAATTATTTTAAAAGATAATCGCCTTAATATTAATTTACTATTAAAAATAAGAAAAATAGATAGGAAAAGAAATAGAGAATAATAAAAACTGGAATGATGAAAAAGATTCAAGTTCATCATCGTATTCGAATGATTTTTTTCATATTATTTGTATGAATAATAAATAATTAATTTAATTAAATTTACAAATCAATAAAAAAAATATTATAATAATTACATTGTTACATGACACAAACTCATAAAATTTCCACTGAAATATGTGAAGATAGTTCTTCCATACACATAGAACTTATTAATATTTAATTCTAATTTTAACTTGACACATTTAAGTTAATAAATGCAAAAGATTCAATTAAAAAATTTGATATTATAAACTTTCTATGATTATTTGAAATTTATTAACCCAAATGTTAGCAAATAAATGTTTTCGATAAAAGAACCATAATCTGTAGATTTATATAATTTCATACCAAATTTTTAAACTCAAAATCATTCTGTTACTAAAACAATGAAAATAATTATGAAAAATTTATTTATATTTGTATTATATATGTATTATCATGATTGCTTACTTATAAAACTTGATATCTTCAATTTTAAATTGATATAAGATATGTATAATGTAATTAATTAATTTATTTAATTCTTTAATATTTTCTTAACAATATAATTATTAATACTTAAAGTAAGAAATAAAAGGAATAAATTTGAAGTAATATTCGTATTACATTATTGTATTTTTAATTTTAAACATCGTCAGATAGTAGACACAAATTTCAGTTTTATATAATAAAATATTATTTTACAATAAATTTTTTGTGTAAATTACTACACATAATAATTTTTTCATATCAAGGAAAAAATTTGAATCATAGTATATTGTAATTCCAGTTTTATCCTTTAAACAATTTATTTAGAATATTCTATTTTAATAATAATTATTTAATAATAGAATTGAAAATTTTTACTTATCCTATTAATAAAATTTATACTTTTAAATTGAATTTTTTGTTTACCGATTTCATATCTATATACACATCGATATTTAAATAAAAAACAACTATAATATTAAATATGTTGTTAAAGGAAAAGCTATAAAGTCAATAAATTTCGTGTTATATGTCAAATAATATAGCACTCAAAGTAAAATGTGAGTGAACCATACTATTCATTGCGATATTATTGTATTTTCATTGTATTCCAATGAATTCATATAAAATGAAATAAAAAGTTTTCGATTTGTTTTATATGAAAAACTTAAAGAATACAAAAATTTAAATAAATATTGATTTGTATTGATACTTCAAAACAAGCAAAATAAAAAACTTTAAATTGCTGAACAAAAGTTTTAAATGAAACTAATGAACAAATTATTAACACAAAAATGAACATAAGTTCTAATACATAGTATTGATCTAAATAATATCTAATTATGAATCATAGAATATCGATCTAGATAATATTTAATTATAAATCATATAGTATCGATCTAGATATTTTATTATGAATTATGTAAGCAAATATAAAGTAAAAGTGAATACAATAAAAATACAAAAGTATTTCGATACTCATAAAGTGTAAATATATACTATAAATGTAAAAAACTGTGTATATATAATAAAATTATGGTGTATGTTTTAAATAAAGAAGATATGAATAAAATTTTATTAAATGAAAATTAAATAAACATTTTCACTATATAAAATAAAAATGAAAACAATCTTAATATTTTATGATTTATAAATAGTAGTAAATAAAAGACTTAGCGTTAATCAAAAAAACAGTAAATTAATATTTAAACGTGTGATTTATTAATTTGAATAATTAACTTTTACATAATTATTTGCAACGCATATCTAAAAATTATATTACAGTTTATTAAATTATTGAAAATATATGTATTAAGTAAGATCTCATTTTTAAGTAACATTTGATTAATTATTGACTGAAAAAATGCTGAATTGTTGAATTAATTAAAACTAAATAATCAATTCCATGCTTTAATAAATGAATAATTAATACAAAAATTTTAATTAATTTAATTTTTTTTTTTTTTTTGCAAGTAAACTGTATGGTAATGCACAAAAAACACATTAGACATATCAAAATGATTTAATAAAGTTTGAAAAATTGGTATATATAACATATACATATGATTATAAAATTATTCATTTACACGAGATAATAAAGAAGTAAAAATAAAATCATATAAATATTACAAATTTTTCTTTATTTTTCACTGAATTAGAAAGTAGCAGAAAATTTATTATTTATAAAATTTATTAAATGAATTAGAAAGTACAATTTGAAAAATGCAAATTGAAAAACTCAATAATATTCCATTCTATATGGATAGTTAAAAATATTTTTAATTTAAACGAAAATTTTTAATTGTCACAGAATTTTTTTTTAATTTTTAATATATTGTATTGGTAAATATAAATTAATGTTAAAGTATATATTTAATAAGAAATTTTATATTTAAGGTTTATGGAAAATATTTGTGAGATGAATAATTTAAAAACAAAATACTCAAAATATTTTACTGCACATTTTAGTTATACATGAAGTAATATTATTTATGAATTGAAAATAAAATACAGTTAAAAATGTGTGTGTACTTGCAACAAGTACAAGACGTATAAAATCAAACGCATTATATGTATATAATAAAGTAAATTAAATTATTTTATATGATTCTAATTTAATTGAAATTGTTACATCTATAATTATTATTTAATTTATGTATATTTGCAAAAGAGAAATGAATTATGTGTAATAGATAATTATAATTTGTTGGTGATTATAACAAAACATGCACCAATAAACAAAAAATACCATTAATAATGTAAATATAACTACACATCTCATTTCCATTAATTTTTTAATATCTTTTTGTTTTTATATATCTCTCTATATCTTTTCTTGACAAACAACTTCTTCCATCATTATAGATAAATGTAAAAATGTCATATATATTCATACAAACATACATACATTTAATAATTAAATGTATATAGATGTTCTTAACATCGTTATTATTCTCGAATATCGTAAAAATTGATACGATTAAATATTCAACAAAAATTGAATGCTTTAATTAATTAATCTTCATGATGTTTCATAGATCATAATATTTTTGCCAGTTATGATATTTAGACATATTAAAAAAGATTTTTTCAAAATAATCTACATAATTATTAAATTTTATTTTCATCCTTTCTTTATTCTTTCAACATAGACTAATACTTTTATTAATTTTAACTTTTATAGTTTATATTTACATAACAATCTTGATTTTAATAGTCGTAGACAAAAAAGTGCATGCGTATATCAATTTTTATTTTTTACAGTTTCAAGTTAAAAATAATATAAGCCAATATATGAATTATCACAGAAAATTTCTCTCGGAAAACTTAACTTAACATATGGCCCATGTCTCAACAAAAAAAAGATAAAAACTATCAAAATTACACGAGTTTTTCGAACTTAGATGACTTTTTTAAAAATCGTATTTGTGACAAAAAAATTGGCATAAAAAATAGCTCCAGTGGAGCCAAAATTTACAAATACCTATAGTTTTTTTAGTTTTTCATAAATAAAAAAATATAATTTAAAAACGGGATCTGCTTATCCCATTGCCAAATTCTACAATATCATTAAGGCATATTAAATCAGTTCCAAGAAAAATAAAGAGATGGCTCGCAAACAGATTTAACATTTCGTCGTCGAAAACTCACGCAAATGCCTCCCTATGAATGTGTGGGAAAAGGCTTTGCATGCATTGTGTGGGTGTGTACGTGCTTTGCTGCATCTACTGCTACTTCCTTTTCGATCTTTTAATTTTTTTTTTTTTTTAAAGTAGTTACACAGTTTTGTCTAATGACTATTTGACTCAAGATTTTAGGAATGATTTTGGGAAATTCGCCGCAGAGTTTCACGTAGCGCAATGAATAGACTGGTTGAAGAGCAAAAAGCCACGAAATTTTGAATTGGACTTGGGAAAAATATTATGCAGAATTTTAATATTTTTAAAAAGGTTTCTTTTATTAAAATAAAGTCGATATATAATAAATAGGAAAATAAGTAACAATCAAGATTGAAAAATATATATTTTAAAAAAAATTTGGCTTACGTTATAGAATAAATAAATTTTAAAAATAAATAAAAATTAAAGCTTATATCAGGAGGGAGGGCAACTCTAAATGAGAGAAACG
Source organism: Eupristina koningsbergeri (assembly GCA_018907245.1). NCBI lineage: Eukaryota > Metazoa > Arthropoda > Insecta > Hymenoptera > Agaonidae > Eupristina > Eupristina koningsbergeri. The sequence goes on along the minus strand of JACCHV010000008.1, from coordinate 4,583,102 downwards.
ACAATGAAAATTGTCAAAGTGACATTGGAACTCCATTTTATAAAAAATTAATTCCACTCACCTTAACAAAAAAATTTTTTTAAATTAAATACAGGTAATTATCATATGCATGGATTATCATGAAAATATTGATGTTTTTTTTTATTTATAAGCCACTATACATCGGAACAATTTTTTGGAAGTTCGTTAAATGTGCAGATGAGTCTATTCTTATTGTTATTTTTTTTCTATCATTAGAAGCTGATCAATCTAATAGGATAATTTATAAAAAAAATTTTCATTAATTTAATAAGGAATAATTATTTAATAGTCTTTTGTTTTCTCTTTTTTCTATATTTTAAACTATACTTTGAATTGATTATAATGTAAAATTTTTGTTTATTTTATTTTTTTTATTTATTTAACTATTAGTTTTTATTTAAGTTTAGTATTGTTCAATGAATATTGATCAATTCATATTTATTAAAGTAGTTAAAATCAAAACTTTATTGTATAGGTCTTATACAAAGGGTATTAAGTACAGAGCTGACTGCTACAGGGCGTACACCATATTAATAAGAAAAATCAGTTTAAAGCTATAAGTAAAGGGTCGTACGTGTCAATGTTCCTTTTTGTAGGCAGACATATATCTTGAATGTATATTTTAGGGGTACTGTAGCCCATGTATTAGTACATATAGAAGGTACTAGAACCATCTTGCGATAATCACGTGTTGGTTATCTTCGGTGTCTAATATCAATATATGTACTACCACTTGGTTGCGTAACTCTATAATTTCAATAAGATTACCCAAAAAAATTTTTTTTCCATTTACTAATTAATTGATTAGTTACTTTTGTAAAGATTGTATAGAAATAGCGCTGGGATGCGCTCGTAGGCTTGTCCAGGTTCTTTCGGTGGAAGGCGACGGAGAATGAATTTGTAGAATAGCTTTTGCACACTCGTGATGTTTTTCACCTCGTATCTCCCCAAATTTATGTCTCCGGAAGACATTCTAATAAGGAAGTGGTTCGGAGTCAAAGCTTCGCTATCGCGCGGGTCGAGAGAGACATGAGTAAGCGGCCGCGATTGATCGAATGTTCGATTTTTGCGAACAAGTGTGTACATCTCCTGGCTCTAGGGGTTTGTTCCCGCATTACTGTTGTTAAGACAGGTTTTGACGGACCTAATCAATCCCTCCCACGCTCCTCCCATGTGCGGTGCTTCCGTCGGGTTAAAACGCCATTCTATGTGTTTCCTATTTGCATAGTCTTGTAATTTAATCCGATTTAGGTGTCTGACCGCCTCCTTCAATTCGCGACCAGCCCCTCTGAAATTAGTACCGTTTTCACATTACAAAATCGAAGGAGTTCCTCTCCTAGACGCCAATCTCTGTATCGACATTATCGCCGAACTCGCAGACAAGTTACCGTTTAAGTTTGCCAATTCCAGGTGGACGGTCGTGGTCGTAAAGGTTCGAATGAACAGCACCCCATCTTTTTTCACGGCGACGGCCTACCTTGACAGTCATCATCGGAACCTAATAGTCCTCTTCAGAATGAGTGAAGGGTCGATGTATAATAACGTGGCTACATGACCGCCTGGCAATGAAGTCATTAATGGTGTTTGCATGGCTTCTCTATATTTACCTTGTACTTCCAGCACCTACTTTCCACCGTTTCATAGCATTCCGGTTGTCAACTATGATGTAGTATTTCTGCCTTAATTCGTTCATGATAGTCTCGCGACTCTCGTTGTAATACCGTTCGTAATAATCGTGAATTATGAGTCTCATGATTTTGTGTTGTGATGAATGATTTTAAATAAATATCTTTATGTATATTGTCATTCATCACCTTTAACCTAGAAAAAAATATATATATTATTATTACTGGAAAGCAGCGAAAAAAGAAACGAAGTATTTAAGCTAGAAGAAACCTTTACGGAACGGAGATATTTTTAGAACAGGATTTGAGCTACGATGACAGGAAAAAACAAGAGGAGATAAACAGCTGGGTAAAAAAGCTAAGAAATGAAGGGAAATGCGTAAAAGCAGGAGTTAATAGGATATACATAGATGGAAAGTGGATGAAATGGGATGACGAAGAGGCGAGAGAAATGAGAAGAAGGGAAATGATAGAAGGAAGAATAGAATAAGAATCGGAAAAAGAAAATAACATAAAAGGAAATAAAAAAAATGAAGAAGGGAAAGAAGAAAATAATAACAGAATGCAGCAGGAAGAAGACCAAGAAACAAGAAAAACAGGAGAACAGAAGGATTTAGTATAAAAAAGGGAAGGACTATAGAAGGGGAAGGTGAAAGAAACGAGGAAAGGACAGAAAGGCACAACAAAGTAAAAAGGAACAAACGGAAAAGAGCAGGAACAAAAGAAAAGAGAAAAGAGAACAGGAACAAAAACAGAAATTTGATATACTGAAATATAGCAGGATTCTGGGGCAAGGACAGGGAATTTTAGAAATATGTAGAAGGTATGGACTACATTGTTTAACAGAAACATGGATAGAAGGAAAAGATGTAGGAAAGTGCCAGAACTCGCTATCGAATGATATAAGATGGACATAATACCAGCAACCAGAGAGAAGAAGAGAAGGAGAGCAAAAGGAGGCATCATTGTAGGAATCAAAAAGAATTGGGAAATAAAAATAGAACTGGGGACACAAAAGGCAGAAGGGCTAGTAAAAACTAGGATAAAATATAAAGAAAAAGAAAAAAGTCTGGATATATGGGGAATCTACGGTAGTGGAGAAGTGGAAAAACAAATGGATATAATAAAGAAGGAAAGCTATAATGAAAGTACAGATATTATAATAATGGGGGATATGAATACAAGAATTGGAAACGAGGGAAGGTACATGAACCTGGAAACAGGAGAGATGGAAAATAGGAAAAGTAAGGATGGGAAGCTAGAAAAAAGAGGAAAAAGCCTGATAGAAAAGATAGAGAAAAACGGATGGACAATACTAAACGGGACAAGAACAGGAGATGAAGAAGGAGAATACACATATGTGGGAGCTAGGGGCAACACAGTATTGGACCTAGCAATAGGGGATGAAGGAAGCAAGGAAATAATAGAAGAATTTAATGTGGAAGATAGAGTAGAGTCGGACCACATGCCAATTAAAATAAGGGTAGATTTGAGAGAGGGAAAATACGAAGAAAGGAATGGAAATAGAGAAAAGAATGGTAACAAGATGGGATGAAGAAAGTATAAAAAGATACAGGGAAACAAGAGGGGGAGTCTATACAGGAGAGACGAGGAACAAGACAGTGGAAGAACTATGGAAAGAACTGAAAGAAAAGATACAGAAGGAAGCACCTAACAAAGAAATAAAAATAAAGAGATGGAAAATTGGAAAAACGAAATGGTGGGACAGGGAATGTGAAAAAGAGAAAAAAAAATGCAAAAAGATGGTATAAAAAATGGAAAGAAGGAAAAACAGAGAGAGAGGAGTATCTGGAACAAAAGAAAAGATGGAAAGAGACATGCAAAAGGAAAATAGCAGAACAGAACGCAAAACAGGAAGAAGAGCGTAGGGAACTAAAAAATGAAGGAGATATCGGAGATACCTAAATAAGGGATCCAGAAAGAAAATATATAAAGAAGGGGAAATAAGTAAAGAAAAATGGAAAGCACATTTTAATAAATTACTAAATAAACCAGAAAGGGAGCAAACAAGGGAAGAGGTACAAAGAAGAACAAAGGAAAGCGACGAGAGGACAAATTACAAGATAGAAAAGAAGGAATTTTATGAAAAATGGAGAACAATGAAAAAGAAAAAAGCACCAGGGAGAGATGGAATAACGAATGAGATGTGGTTATATGCAGGCGGAGAAGTCAAGGAAAGGCTGTGGGAGGTAATAAAAAGGATCTGGGACAAAATGCCTGAAGAATGGGAAACAGCGATATCTCGCCAATTTACAAGAAGGGTGATGTAAATGATCCGAATAATTACAGAGGGCTATCCCTACTGTTCACCGGATACAAAATATACGCAAGTATATTAAAAGATAAACTAGAGGATGAAGCTACAAATAAAGGTATAATACCGGAAGAAAAAGCGGGATTTAGAGCCGGCAGATCCACAATGGACAATATATATATTTTAAAACATATAACGGAAAAAAAGAAAATATATCTATTGTTCGTGGATCTAAAGGCAGCCTTCGACACAGTCAATAGAAGGAAACTTTGGGAAATTATGGAAAATTATAAGATGGACAGAAGGTTAATAGGAAAAGTGGAAAGAGTATACGAAGAAACGAGAATAAGAATAAAGACGAAAGAAGGATTAACAGAACAAATAAGGACGCATGGAGGACTGAGACAGGAATGTAGCCTAAGCCCACTATTATTTAATATATATATATATATATAGCAGGGCTAGAAGCAGAACTGGAAAAGGCGAATATAGGAGGAACGGAAATAGAGGGAAAAAGGATCTGGACATTGGCATATGCAGACGACATAGTGCTAATGGCAGACAAGGAGGCTATGGAACAAATGATGGATACTATGGGAAAGTTCTTAAAAGACAGAAAGCTGGAACTGAAAAAACAAAAGTAATGACGTTTAAAAGAGGGAAAAAGAGAGGAAAAACAGATGGAATTGGAAAAAGAAGAAAATAGAGGAAGTAGGAAAGTTTAACTATCTAGGATACATGTTCAACAGAAATGGGGGAGATAGGGAACAAATAAAAGAGAGACTACACAAGGGAAGAATAGCCCTAAAGAGAACATGGAGCCTAGCGGAGAGGAGATGCTATGGAGATATGGAGATAAAAAAAATGTTATTTAACTATTTGATGAAAGGGGTAATACAATACGGCGTGGAAACATGAGAAGAGGCAAAACTGAAGGAAATAGAAAAGATAAAAACAGACTATATGAGATGGATATTAAAACTAGAAGTATGCAGACCAAATTATATTGTGTATGAAGAAACAGACGAATATGAAATGGAAATAGACTGGAAAGCAAGAAACAGAAGGTATGAAGAAAAAATAGGATAGCCGAATGACAGATGGACAAAAACATGCTGGATAGAGAAAAAGAGAGAGAGATCAATAAGCGGGGAGGATCCAGAAGAAAGATGACTAAATGAAGTGGGAATAAGTAATTTGCAAATGAAGATATGGACGGAAGAAGGGAAAAACAAATATGATATAGTTAAAAAAAGAAAGAAGGACATAATCAAATAGGAAAGAACTAATAGAATAGAAAAAGCGACATAGAATAGATGGTACAAAGAAATAAGGGAGATAGGAATGTCAAGATACATGAAAACAGAAAAGAAGGACAAAAATATAAAACTAATAGCTAAAATAAGATGTGGAAACATTACAGCAAGAAACAAATACTGGCTAAACGAAAAAGAAAGGGAATGTCAGCTCTACAGAGGAAACAATGGAGATTGAATTCACTGGTTATGGGAATGCATAGAAACAGAAAACGAAACAAGAGAGTGGAGAAAGAAAAAGAAATGGGACGAAAGAAAACTAATTAAAAATTTTAAAGAAGGGGTAAGAAATAGAGAGGAGCTATACTACATGAAAATAATAGAAAAAAGGAAGGAAGAAGAGAGAACAAAGAAGAAGAATACTGAAGCAAAAAGAGAAGAGAAAGAATGAACCAAAGAAATGAAAGTATATATATATATGTATAAAATCTGTAAAATGTAAAAAATGTAAGATAAATGTAAAAATGTATAACACAAACATAGAGCACTGTAAAGGAAGTCCTTTCCTAGGCCTAAGGCTGGAAATGTATATTTAATAAATATATATTGTTATTATATGATAATAAGGCATGAATATAATGAATTATTAGGTAAAAAGAATATAACTGAATAAATGATACTCTCACGTGTGCCTGGATTGTTGGTGTATCTTGTCTTTTTGAAAGATTAACGAATAAATGATTTTCTCACATTGTTTACGTTCTGTCACGAGGCCACCAGCAGGTTAGGAAGTGTGATCGGATGTCTTGTGTAAATCAGGACCCACGTCCAACTGATCATTCAAGCTATAATCCTCAGATTTCGCTGTCGCGTCGAAAACGAGTCAGACCTTTCCTGATTTGTTTAAATTATTAATACTGAAGTGTGGAAGATACAACACCATTCCCTTAGGTGCCTGTGGCAACTTTTGCCCATACCCATCGTCTATGGATCGGTTCATTTCTCGATAATATAAGCGTACTCGCGGGGTTACGCTGTAGTCATCATTCCAAATCCGTATAATTGTTTTAAAGATGTCTCGTGACCATTTCTTGCAGGTTTGAAGTCATATTTCCAGAATAGGCTAGTCTCCCAGTGATCCCCTTTGAACTTACTCTTTCTTTAAACATATTCTGGACTTCGATTCGGACTTTCCATATTTTGGGCTCGAATCAGACTTTAACACGGATTGCGTTACAATATATATATATTATTTATTTTATGTTGGGAAAGGAAGAATTGAACACCCTTTTCTTGGCAAGCAGTAAACTTTATTTCACAATTCACAACACAAGTACACGTTGGAGCATCGTGAGAACATCCGGTCACAAAGAGTTTCGTTCGTTACGTACGCAATTAGATCTCTTGGCCACGTCCTTCGCGATTTGATTTTCATTTATCTTTTTTAAGAATCCAAGGACGGTTGAGCTTATTGTTCCAACCGACCGATCTTCTCGCATTTTTGATCGCGGGCGATTTCCCGGCATCCGTATACACGTACACCCACACTAATCATCACCCCTGGCATAAAAAACTTCCAGCTTGCCGGTGGTAGAAGCCCATATAAACTATTCGTGTCATACTTGCGAATTTATACAACAATTATGCCAAATCTGGATTCGTCCATTTCATCAAATAAATTCATTAATTCAACCGCTTCATTTATTTCAAGTTTCATTAAATTCTATATAATCTAATTCGAAAGGTATATCAACTACTTTATTATTAATAATATTAATATTATTTATTTCATTATCTTCATTTTCTACAAAAGTATTACAATGGTTACTTAAAGAAATCAAATTTTGTAGATAAAATATGTCTAAAGGCTAATCTATACATCCGATAAGTTGGATTTGGATTAAAGCCACCCCTTTCCCGCAATTTTGAATGAGCATGCTCTATAGAATCTTAATTACAAAGAGCTGTTGCTAATTCAAAATTGGGGTAAATGAATTTAATATCTTCAAATACCGATAAAATAGCATTTACAGTTTGTTTAACTACCGAAAAACAAGGTGGCTTCTTACATTTAGAATTAGTGTTAATTGTCCATAGTTTGGACCAATCAAAAAATTTTTTTACTGTCACTTAAATCTCAGACTTATTTTTTGACAGTGGATGTTTTTGCTTATTAACTGTTCACAAAGAATACGAATTACACGCATCAATTACACGATCCATTTTTTCGACAAAATCGGCCGAAACTCTTAAAGTTTCAGAATTTGCCGAAACAATGGATCTTCAGCAGCTAATTTAATTGCACAAGCCATTTTTCGGCTTAATAATTGAAAAGAATATTTCACATTGATAGGCTCAAAAGAATTTGGAAAAAATGTATACTAGATATGTGATGTAATAAATTCGATGTAGTTTGGGACTTATCATGTTCCCATGTCAAAATTAAATCATTAAAGGAAACTATAATTGAATTATTTATATATATATATATATTTTTATACATTCTATAATGAAATGTTTTTCATTTTATTAATAAGGTGAAAGGATAATATAATCAGAAACAAAACAATTGTTTAAAATATGAATTGAATTTATTCGCGTGTTCATTCAATTTTACAAAACGGTATATATTACGCGAGGACGTTACACCGATAACGCTATTGCGATACAGGGAGGAGAATTAGATCGCAATACTTACTATGTACTGCGGCGCACAAAGACGTTGATCCTGACGCAGGATCCGTAAGGGTCTTCCTCGGGAAGATCTCAGCAACTCCTTCCACTCGGATAGGACGCGTCTCCGCTGTTGGTTCCTTCCTAGCGCAGACGATTTCGGAGCAACTACCTCCGGTATTCCAGGTTAAATGCGAAACTAATCTTTTAATTAAGTGTGGCTGATCAAAAATCGTATAATATTTTTTACCATTAAAATAAAAAAAAGGTTAATCCGCGGTAACATCAAAAGTTTTTAATAATTGTTGATTTCCGACGTGTTGGTCACAAGTAATAGTTCGCACATCAGCACCGCATTCCCGTAATTCATTAAGAATGTTGGGAATAATTTCTATCAATTCTTTGCACGAAATCCCGTTTTCCGTAAAATAAAAAGCTACAAAGTGACTCCACCGATTTTGTGCATTTAAACCATCAACAACTAATAATAAAGCATGCTTTGCCACCTAACGGCTTCAAAATCTAATCCTAAATCGACAAGACCTTCGATTAAATCTTGTTTTTACTATATTCTTCAAACTGTTTAATCGACATTTCGTCGAATTTTAAACCACTTATATGTTCATTATCATTTAATTTATTTAAAAAATCACTCAATTTTTGAAAAATAATTTTATTCATACCCGGATAAATTTCTTATTTTGAAACCCATGCCTGAGCAGTCGCTTCATGCGGTAAATTCAAACCGGCTGAGCCTAATTTTGAATAAATCAAAGCCGAATAAAAATACATTTGTTTCGCCAAATCTTTTTCATCACTCGTGTATCTTTGATTGTCATGCAATTATAATTTTAACTTAGTTTTTTCGATTGGTTTTATTTCTTTATTATCAATAAATTTTTCTAAATTAAACATATCATTTCTTTTTAAAAAAATTTTTTTTAATCTACGATTTTTTCTTATCTCTAAAATTAATTTATGTTTCAATTGTTTAACTTTATTTTCTAAGTGCAAATTACTAATTTTTAATTTGAAAAGAAATAATTTACAGTTTCCAGTACATGTTTTTTTTGTAAAGGTGATAAATATACTTTGAGAGGTTTTTTAAAATTCATTGAAACGGATTTGTCTAAATTTGTACTTAATTTTTCGGTTTCTTGATTTCGATCAGCTGTAATTTAGGGTAACAATCCACGATTCTCTTCATTACGTTGCTGAACTGGTAGTTGTTGAATTTCCATTGTAGATATTGTTGAAGAAGTTGATACAATTTCTTGTTCTTCCAACTTTTATTAATAAAATAAAATAAATAGTGAGGCTTTTGCCTCACACTTTCCCCCCGCGAAAATAAGTTTTTAACTAGTTAAAAACTTACCCTTTTTAAAATAGCTGGTTGGCGTAGAACACCAGGTCTCCACCCGGAAGGTGGATAACAGATGATCCCTGTCCCGTCTGGATCGCTGCATCCCGGACCCTGATATAGCGGTCCTTCCGGGACGGGGTGATTATCCGCGAAGATGTCCTCCGTGGCGGGGTCACCTTCGTTGTCCGCGGTGATGTCCTCCGCGGCGGGGTGGCCTTGGTCGTCCGCGGTGACGTTCTCCGCGGTGGGGTGCCGGTGTTCAGCACCACCCTGGACACCCGGGGCGGTCGCCGGGGCGCACTGCTATGGCCAGGAGGGTGGGCGGGGGGACCCGCTGCGGATCCGCTCACACCCTGGATCCTGGGCTACTCCCTAGGAGGGCCCTGAACCGCCTTGGGCCTCCTTGGCGGTGCGTAAGGGCGCCGAGGTGCCGTTGCTTTCCTCGGTAGAACCTCCTCCAGGAGGATCTGGCTTCTCCTCTCCTGCCGCGCCCGGATCCTCAACCGTACATCTTCTTGCGTCAAGGGTGTTGACATGGTTGCACAATGACTGTTTTAATAGTCGCTTGCTTTCCGGGCCCGGCCGAGAATTTCCCGGAAATTTCCGCCGGCTTTTCGCGCGACCGCGGCTGAGACTTTTCCCCGTCGCCCGACCGCAGGGTTGAGGGTGGGGGTGCGCCGGGCCAGGCCTGTGCCCCCTTCGCGCTTGACGCGCGCGCTGCGGAAAATCAGTTTCCCTCGGGCAGCCGGCGGGTGTAGTTGCTGAGCGGGGGAGTATCGCCGATTTTCCTCTTACCCTAACTTATGCTAGTTTTGTCTATAACTAGTCTTACAGCTAAAGTTATTTACTAGTTTTGCTTATGACTAGTCCTATCTACTAGTTCTTCTTATCCCTAAAGCTTAAAGCTATGTTATATTTATGTTTTTTTTTTTTTTTTTTTTTTTTTTTTTTTTTTTTTTTCACACAACTTAGACACTAGTCTTAATCCTAATCGGTTTTAACAATAATACGCTTATATCTACGCCTACGTCTATGCTTATGGCTACGCTTATGTCGATGCTTATGTCTACGCTTACTCGCTATAATTCGAGTGGTAGCTCGGTGGAGGATCCTCGCTGGATTCCTCATCTTCGCTCGACGAGCTTGAGCTCGAGGAGGTGTGGAGCGCTTCGTACCGCTCTCTCCACACCCGCATCAGCCGGAGCGTAGCTTCTCTTCTCTCCAGCCCCTGGTTGTTCCTTTTCACTCTCGTAACCAGGTCTGCCCTAGCGACCATGCTGCAGGGCAGATTCTCCACTACGGCTACTCGTAGTAACATGTCGAAGCCCTGTATGCGGCAACGCATGTACATGACACCCTCGGTTTGGAGGGTGTACCGTGCTAGAATCCCCACCTCTAGCGCCGCCGGGCCGTAGACCTCCTCGCCCAGCTGTTCTGATCGAAGCAGGCGGGCGAGGGCTGGGTTGATCAGCGTTACTTGGATCCCTGTATCCAAATCCGCTTTGAATGCGTGCCGACCTGCTGTTATCAGCATGGTGGCCGGGTAACCTTAGAGGGCTATTAGTCTTCGCAGAGGGTGTTCTTCGGAACTCATTCTGAACCTTGCGTTTGAGTCGACATCTCAGAGTGCCCTTGCTCCTGTCGTGCTCGCCTCTTTATACCTAAGAGACGGCGCTGAAGTCCATGCGGCGAGTTTAGGCACTAGCGGCCTGTTTTGGGGAGTAAATCTCCCCCTGGTGACTGTTTCACGAGTCACTCCGCATCTGGTAGGGCTTCAGATCCTGGATGTGGACCCTCTTTTCCTTATCCCGCTCCAGTACCTTGAAGATAACCGGGGACAGCTGTTCGCTGATTTCGAAGGGTCCAACATATTTCGGAGCAAGTTTGGCGTTGATGTTCTTCGCCTTATCTGAGAGTAGGTGGCTCTTTACCAGTACCTGGTCGCCTATCTGAGGCTTCCACTGGCGCCGCCTAGCATTGTAGTATTGACTCTGCTTTTGGAAACTGGCCGCCATATTTTCCTTGGCTTTTCGCAGCGCTTCCTCTATTTTATCGAGGCGTCCTTGCAGGGTACACTTTGGGGTGTGATCAACCTCCTGATAGAGGGCACCCGGGTGTACTAACTCTCTGCCATGATTCAGCAGGGCAGGGGTATATCCTGTGGACGAGGACTGCGCGGTGTTGTACGCGAAGGCCAGTTCCTTCAGGTTCTTATCCCAGTTCTGGTGGTCTTTATCGACGTACTGAGTTATCATCGTCTTGATAACTCGGTTGGTACGTTCCACCGGATTGCACTGGGATGTATACGGCGGTGTCCGACGGTGCTGGATGTTATTGTTAGCGAGAAAACCGGTAAATTCTCGACTAACGAACTGCTTACCATTGTCGGTAACGACGGTTTTTGGACACCCATGCCGTAACACTACGAGGTCTTGGAATTTGTCAGTGATGTTCCGCCCGATCACTTTACGAATGGCTGCTAGTTCTACCCATTTGGTATAGCAATCCTGCATTACCAGCAGCCATGTATTCTGTCTGTGGGAGAGAGGCTGAGGGCCTACCAGGTCAAGCGAGACCATCTCCCACGGTTTATCGACCTCCGTCGATAACATTTGACCGGCTGGGGCCTGTTGTGAAGCCTTTGACAGCTGGCAACTATGACATTTTCGGACATAGTCAGCAGCGTCGCGGAACATCTTCGGCCAATAGTAATGTTGGGATAGCCGATTGATCGATTTCTTGATCCCGAGGTGTCCTGCCGTGGGAAGATCGTGATTCTCCCTCAGGACTCGCTCTCTCTCTTCCTCTGGTACACAGACCTTCCACCCGTCATCCCTCTTCTCCCGGAGGAGGTACTTCTGGTAAAGTAACCTCCCATCACGTACCGTGAAGCTGGGGTGGAGATTCGGGGTTTCCTGGGTGGCCTTTTTCGTCTGTTCATACCAGGTACATACAGAGGCGACCTCGTGTTTCTGTCGAGAAAGGGCGTCAGCGAGGACATTCTCCTCGCCTCTCCGGTAGCGTATCTCGTAATCCCATTGGGCGAGTTCGATTGCCCACCGGGCTAACCTCCCCGAGAGATTGTCGATCCCTCCCAGCCATCGTAAGGCCTGGTGGTCGGTTAATACGATGAAGTGGTATCCTTCGAGGTAATTCCTCATTTTCCAGATACCCCACTTCACCGCGAGACACTCCTTTTCCGTTGCCGAGTAGTTCTTTTCGGCCTTGTTTAGCGCACGGCTAGCGTACGAGATAACCCTCTCGATGCCACCCAATTCCTGGGTGAGGACCGCCCCCAGTCCCTCATCGCTGGCATCTGTTTGGAGGGTAAAGAGTTGGTTGAAATCGGGGCAAGCCAGAACCGGTGCGTTGCTTAACCTTCTCTTTATCTCGTCGAATGCGGCTTGTTGTTCCGCACCCCACTCCCACCTTGTTCGTTTGTTTGTGAGCAGGTTCAATGGCGCTGCTAACGTAGCAATGTTTGGTACGAATCGTCGATACCAAGACACCACTCCATTGAATCGCCTTAACTCTTTTACGTTGGTGGGAGGAGTGAGCGCTAGTATTGCCGTGATTTTATCCGGGTCAGTACCTCCTTGATTAGGCAAAGGTGGTGATCGAAGGTTGCCGTGACGATTACTATATCGTCGAGGTATACGAATACGTGTGGCTCCAAGTCAGGTGTTATGACATGGTCCACAAGGCGTTGGAAAACCGCTGGTGCAGAGTGTAAGCCAAACGGCATTACCTTGAACTGCATTAGGCCCCGTCCGGGCACTGTAAAAGTGGTCAGGGGTTTGCTGTCCTGATGCAGCGGTACTTGCCAATACTCGTTCTTTAAGTCTATAGTTGACAGGTATTTGGCTCCCCTGAGTTTGTCCAACGTGGCATTTATCTGTGGAAGAGGGTATGCATCTTTCTTTGTTACCGTATTTAGTTTACGGTAATCTATGCAAAATCGGTAGTTCCCGTCCTTCTTCCGTGCGAGGACCACGGGAGAACTCCAAGGGCTGGAGGAAGCCTCTATCACCCCTTCCATTAGCATCTTCTCCACCTCGTCGTCGATGACCTTTTGCATCGCTGGGTTTCTCGGCCGGTACCTCTGTTTGATAGGCCGGGGGTCGATCAACTCGATTTCGTTCTTGATCAAGTGGGTGGGTCCTCGAATCGTATCAGAGGTCTCTTACTCCACCTTGATAAGTTTCTCGAGCCTATCAAATTCGTCCGCTCTTGGTTGTACCAGTCCTACGGCCAGTACCTCGTGAGTCGGGGCCGGGAGTACTTGTTTACCCCGAAACCCCATCTCGAAGCCCAGTTCTGTGAGCACGTCCATCCCTAAGATAATTTCATATCCTAGGGTTTCCATGACAAGGAAAGAGGCGGTGATTTCCCGCCCCTGGATCGTGCTGGCTCCTCGGAGGATATCTTTAACCTCCTTCCTGGAGCCATCGGCCATTGCTACGCTGCATTGGTTGGGTATGCTGACCCAACCCTCCCGCCTGCATCCCTCTGCGGCGACTCGGCTGACGATAGACGTTATCGCGCCGGGGTCGATGAGGGCGGTGTATTTGCCTTCCCCGATGCACACGGTTGTGAAGCACCGGGGGTCGTCACTGATTTGGACCGTCCCCCTTTGTTGGGGACGGCCCTCTTGGCGTTTCCCGGCAAGCCGCAGCACGCCTGGGTCCACGGGGGGTCAACTCTAAATGGGAGAGCTGGCGACAAACGTAGCAGACAGACCACTTTCATGTCGTGACGCAAAAAAAAAGTGCCCACGATATAATAATTTGAAAATTCTTTTATTTTATATTAAGAACGTATACTTTTGTTTAAAATTCTTTTTTTCAATTTAAAAACTAATTTTTATTTACTATCATTACTATTACTAACAATTTAGACAAATGTAGCAAAATGAAGTCATCCCATATGTCCCTTTTCGTGTGCCGATACTGGTAACCCGGTACGTGTGTTGACATTATGTTTTTGAAACTCTTGTAGTCGAGAACAGATTTCGAGTTTTTAGTAGTTACAAAATTTCTTTGTAGATGAAGCTAGATTTCTAAGTGTATATAAATAAGTGAATATAAATCAATATATTATTGATTTATATTTGATATAAAGTGATTGAAGAAAATTGAAAAGTGATTATTTTTTTAATAAAGATATATTAAAAATTGTGCACATCATAAATATAATGAGGAGGTTTATAAATGAATATCAACAACACAATTTGTATAGGTAAGTTATTCAATTTAATAGTGAATGTTTGTAATAAAAATAATATAATTCTACACTAATCAAACATATTATAGTGCATTTAATAGTGCAATATTTTAAAAATAAAAGACATAGTATTTAAAAGTTTTTTTAAAAAAATGTGTATAAAAATAGAATATATTTCTTATTTTAACTAAATTTTTATTATAAATGAATCAAAAATACTAATATAACATTAATGTAATATTTTTAAAATAAAAGACATAGTATTTAAAAGTTTTTTTAAAAAAATGTGTATAAAAATTGAATATATTTCTTATTTTAAATATGGTTTTATGAGACAGAAATTTTATGATACAGATATTGTCCTTGAAATTTTTCATTTCCAATGTACTTTAGAATTTTAAATTTATTACAGTGTTCCTGCTTATGCTTATATTATCAGAGATATATTTTAAAAAGTTATTATTTTTAAAAGTTGTAGAAATAAAGTCTACAAAATATATTTCTAATTATGTAAGCATAAGCAGTACTACTATAATACATTTAAAATTTTAAAGTACATTGTAAGGGACAATTTCAATTAGGCTATTTTTATGGCGGCAGAAATATCTTCTCTCTCTCTCGCACTTATAGGTTCTCTGACGACCTTTCAAGAGTCTGTGGCCCGAGTAAAATTTGCTTGCAAGTGCTTTAAAATCTATTGGAAAAAGCGTTCTTGTGTACATATGCGAAGCACGAGGAAATATACTCGTGCTTCTTATATGTAGTAGTAACGTTTTTTTTTAATAGGTTTTAAGGCACTTATAAAAAATTTTAATACGGGCCACGGCCTTTTCAGAGGTCGCTGGTGTTTCTATATGTGCGAGAGAGAGAGAAGATATTTCTGCCGCCATGTTTGTCGCCACAGTTTAACACGGGACCTAGCGTTCTCTTAGTGTCTGTTCTGTGCCTGGGTCCAAACGCCGTCTTTTCCGCAGACAGAGCAGAACTTTTTCGTCGCGTTGCGGCACTCGAAACGGTGGTGTCCGCGTTGCTTGCATTTCCAACAGTTCTGCTCTCTGTCGTATGCAGTGGCGGGGCTTACAGCGGCTGCTTTCCGCGGGTTGGCTAGTCTCGACTTAACCCGTTTTAAGCCGGCCTCCTTAACCGCACAGAGATCCAGAAAATCCTGCTCTGTGCGGATGTCTTTTCGGTTGAGAAGCACTTGCACTTCGGGGCACATGTTCCGGAACAGCATATCTAGTTGCTGAGTCTTGGTGTACCCACCGTGTCTTCGCATCATGGTGCGCAAGGCGTATTGCACCCGGATTTGACTCTCTAATGAGTCCAGGAGCTCCGTGGGGAGGTAGGCCTGTTTTAATTCAGCCTTGAAGTCCTCCCATGAGCTGCTCCGCCCTTTGTTGCGGTACCACTGTAGTGGTTCATCCTTGAGCAGCTCCGTTGCTCCTTTAAGCATCTGTTCTCCCGTGAACTCATAATTCTGCTGCTTCTCCTCTATGAGTTCGAGGAAGTCGAGGATGTCCTTGCCACTGAAGTGACATCCCCATTTTCGTATCTGGTCCACTACGGCGGCGGTGGGCATCCTGGGCGGGCTCGAGTTAGGCACGATTGGAGTACTCTTTGATTCGTCCTCTTCCTTTGTACTCAGGTTGCCAAAACTCTGATTTAGGCCTTCCATTATGCCTTTGCCCTGGTATAATTCCGGGTGGGTGGATGCGAATCGTTTCAGTCAAATCCTTAGTGTGGTGGACCGCCCCTCCGTGGGTAGGTTTTGCAGTATCAGCTCATCTCGAAGAGCGGCCTCGTCAAGCCTATCCACCCAGTTGGTCTCTGCTTCCATTTCATTATGGAAGCCTCCGAATATCTGGACTTTAAAGTCTCTGTTAGGGCGCCATGTAATGAAGCAACCCCCTTACTGGGGTTGCACTCGGGCTCCTGCCCGGAGGTGGCTCGCCGGAGCCAAGATTGGTCTCCCCTCACCTGCGAAGAAGCATAGGGAAGAGGGGGAAAGGAGCCTTTCAATTGATACGCAGGTTATTTAATTACACCGTTTATTTACACCTTTTACAAAAAAAGTAGCGGTTATGGTGTCATCCATAGGTAGCCACAGCTTCTCCCTAAAAAAGGAAGAAGAAGTGTTCGTTAAAGAATGATTTTATTCCTGAAAAAGGAATTGAAAATCAATCACTAATTTTCGGGCGCTCTACTAGGTCTAGTCCGTCGGGCGGACCACCGTTCAAGACGTCTCTAGCTTGCTCCGCAACCCCCTTTTATATGCTACCCGCGAGTCGGCGGCAACTCCCGTTTAATTAACACGGGAGCGCCTGATCGGGCAGCGTATGGGAGTGACGGAACAGCGGCTATCCTCCGTCCTCGCCCGTGCGAGTGATGGAGCGCACTAGCGCGCTGCTGCGCGCCCGAGAGAGAACGAAGTCCCCACTCGGGCGAATTCGGCTCTGCCCCGACTCGGGCCCGCCACAGCTTCGCTCGGCGGCGGCTGCGGGCGCGCGGTGCGGGCGGGCCCAGTCGCCGTGGAGAGAGGGCAAAATCTCTTGTCTCTCTCTCTCTCACGGCGCGCGTGCTTGGTTCCTGGAACCAAGCGCGTAGTGAGGCTTTTGCCTCACAATAGTTATTATAATTATAATTCATGTATATTATGTGTTATAAATATATTGGAGATTCAGGTTTTGTAATAGAAATTTTATTATTAATTTTGTATAATTATTATTTAATTGAAGTAGCAATTTTATATAAAAAAAACTTTATAATTTAAATTTATTTAATTTGTGAAAAATGTAAAATATAGATATTTGTTGGGTAGCTTGCAGTTTAGGCAACTGCTTGCTGTCCGAACGAGCCAATCACGCTCTCTCTAGCGGTGTGGAAGATGCACAGTAATCGATAACGATCGATGTTCGCATCGATATACCATCGATATTCGAATTGAATATCGAGTGACTTGATCGCGAGATCAGCCATCTTGAAAAACGCGCGGAAAAGTTAAAAACGTGCTTTACGTATTGTTAAGATTCGAGACGTGTAAACGTGGTAATGCGACGGGATATGTGTAACACATTAAGTAGGAAAATCTATGCTTGTTGAAACTTGTAGAGATTAGCGCAGGTCAACAACTTGCATAGGTTGTAAAATTCCGAAGGGGCTCATAATCAGCCAACTTGGGCCTTCCCACGTAAGGGATTAGCGGTGTGCCCCCACCCGAATCGATGCGACCGTTATAAATAATCTACCTCTAACGCGTATAGTGTAGTTTTATAAACAATTGTATACTAGAATTCTGTGAGTGCTCCGAGGAGTTGGTCAGAGTCCTCCAAACACTCTCAAATAAAGAACTATCGAAAGCAGAAATAACTTGTTCACTTATTTAAGGCGTGAGAAATGCAGTGTCCCTCCACCCTGCAAACAAGAAGAGCGGTGTCCAAAACAATTCTCCCTCCCCTTTACACCCACACATTAAAGGAGAACGAGATAACATTGGTCCTTCGTGCCGAATCCTCATCAATTCAAGAAAGAAAACCTTCATGGACCAAGCAAGTCATACATGAGGCAATTGGTGCACGAGAGAATCCACATGTGAGGTGTTCCACGGTCGGCGACCGACTGACGCAGAAGCCTGAGGACGATGAGCGACAGCAATTTTGAATAAGTTAAGTCTCATAATAAAAAATACGCAGCTTCGATTTATACGTCAAGTTCAATATTTTGCGATCAATTTTTAAATCGCGTACGTAAATTTATGCGTATTGTTTAAACTAAGGATAATTTCGATTCGCATATTATAAGCAAAAATGGCTAGCGCGGCGGAGTTACCGGAGTTGAAGAAAAGAAGATCGGTTTTAAAGGCGAAGTTAACTAAATTTATTAATTTTATAAACGTAGACCAGAATCAAAGCAAAATCACGGAAATTCAAGTTCGGTCAGAAAATATCAAGGATATTTTAGATAACTTAGAAACCGTTCAAAATGAAATAGACGATATCACGGATGACGTTTCCGATAAGCTTGAAAATTTCGACAATTTATATTTTGAAACCATGAGTCGGGCGAAAGATTTAATGTCAAAATCGCAAAATTGTTACGCGTCAGGTAACGGCGCGAATGCACGTCAGGAAGTTAATTGTTCTGCTAAGTTGTTT
Source organism: Eupristina koningsbergeri (assembly GCA_018907245.1). NCBI lineage: Eukaryota > Metazoa > Arthropoda > Insecta > Hymenoptera > Agaonidae > Eupristina > Eupristina koningsbergeri. The sequence continues at coordinate 4,564,515 of JACCHV010000008.1, read as the reverse complement.
TTTCCTAAAATTGAAATAGCTAAATTCGACGGTAGTTATGATAAATGGCTCGACTTTGAGAGCTCTTTCAAATCATTAGTGCATGAGAACAATGAACTTTCTGATTTGCAAAAACTGCATTTTTTATAATCTTCGTTAAAGGATACTGCATTAGCGACAATCACCGCGTTAAAATCGTCAAGCAAAAATTATGCCGTAGCGTGGGATTTATTAACGGATACATATGATAACAAGTGTGCTATCGTGCAAAGCCACATGAGAGCGATCACGGAAATTGCGAATATGACGCGAGACTCGGCTCAGGAGTTAAAAAGGGTGATTGACTGTACTCGCGCGCATCTGAGATCGTTAAAAACTTTAGGCGAACCGGTCGATGATTGGAGTTCGCTCTTAATCCATATTATTACCGGGAAACTGGATAAATAAACCCAGACGGCATGGGAAAGGTCAATAACGACCAGAGAGATGCCTAAGTTCGATTCTTTTATAAGATTTTTGGTTCAGCAGCATCAAAACCTATAGGCTGTAAGTCGGAATGTAAACCACGGCAATGCCAATTCGGGCAACAAATTCAACAAGTCTGTAAATAATAACGCGAACACAAAAAAGGTATTTTCCGTAACAAAAAATAATAACAATAATAATTGCATTGCGTGTAAAAGAGCGCATCGACTTTTTACTTGCGAGGCCTTTCTTAAAATGGCATTAAAGGACAGAGTTGATTGCGTAAAAAAGGCGAATCACTGCTTCAACTATTTAAATGCGGGGCATAGGAGCGACTGTTGCAGATGGAAAGGATGTACCAAGTGCGGGCAACGACATAACACGTTGTTACATGATGAAAATAAAAATAAACGCGCTAAAATCGACGAAACAAATAGTGATGCTAGCGATAACGCGAATATAAAGGTGCACAACGCGGTCGTTCGGAGTCATGTTCTGTTATCAATGGCGCTTATCGACATCAAAAATAAAGACGGCAAAATAGTGTGCTTCTCGATACGGGATCGCAAGCTCATTTTGTTACACAAAAGCTCGTGGATCTATTGAATTTGCCGAAAACGCAGGTTAATATGCAGATAGAAAGCCTTAATCAGATAGAAACCCGGGTCACGTGTACTATAAATGCCGAAATATACTCTAAAGCACGTGAGTACTATAAAGAAGTAGAGTTCTTTATAGTACCGCAAATCTGTAATAATTTGCCAAACAGTTTCATTAAAGGATGCGAATTAAACATCCCGAAGGATCTGAATCTCGCCGATCCTGATTTTAATGTGTCGCGGTCAATCGATGCTCTGTTAGGAAGCGAGTTATGTTATAAGCTATTACGTATGAATCAGATCGAGATACCTGCTCATGACGCGGTGCTCCAGGAATCGAAGTTAGGTTGGGTTGTCGCCGGAAAGCTCGGAGGGAAACCTTCAACAAGGACAGAGAGTAAATGCATGCTGAATATTCAGTCATTGCATAAAGAAATAACAAAATTCTGGGAGATCGAGGAAATTCCAGAGCAGGTGTATCTATCTGAAGAGCAATATGAAGTGGAAGAGCACTTTCAAAAAACAACAACGCGCAATTTGACGAGCGGTCGGTATGTCGTCCGAGTGCCGTTTAACAACAAAATTAAGCTGCTAGGCGAATCTCAAGCTTTCGCTGAAAGGCAATTTCTTGCGTTAGAGCACAGATTCACGAAAAATCCAGATTTAAAGGCCGATTACATAGATAATATGCGGGAAGCAATCGCGCTCGGTCATATAAAGGAAATCCCGGATAACGAAATCAATCGCAATCATTTTTTTTTGCCGCATCATCCGGTATTAAAACAAGCGAGTTCCATGGCGAAAATGCGGATAGTTTTCAATGCATCGATGAAGACGAGTTCGGGAATTTCGCTTAATGAATGTTTGAAGGTGGGCGCGGTCGTGCAAAGCAACAGTTTTGATATTCTTTTAAGATTTCGCACGTATCAAATTGCCATGACTTCAGACATTGAAAAAATGTACAAGCAAATTCGATTGAATAAGGCGGATGAACAATACCAGCTGATTGTCTGGAGAAAAAACCCGAGTTCGAAATTAATAACGTTCGCGATCCCGGTGGTTTTGTTTGGATGTGTTTCGGCACCGCATACGGCGACGGGAGTACTGAACTAGCTCGCCGACGATAAAAGCTTAACTTACCCACTTGCAAGCACAGCGTTAAAAACCGATTGTTATATTGACGACATTGTTACGGGGGCGGATAATTTGGAAAAGGCGATTGAATTACGCGATCAACTAATTGCGATAAGTAACTCGGCAGGGTTTAAGTTGAGAAAATGGTGTTCAAATTTGAAGGAAATTATGCAATCGCTACCGGACGAAAATGTTAATGTAAATATATTAAATGATAAAGCTGATGCAGCGGCGTTAGGCATTAAATGGAACAGAATTCAGGATAAGATTATATACGCGATTAACCAAGGCGAATATAATAAAGAAATAACAAAGCGAAACATTTTATCAGAAATCGCGCGATTATACGATCTGATTGGATTAATCGGTCGAGTTATCGTTTATTCAAAGATCCTCATGCAGCAATTATGGCAAGGCGGAATTGAATGGGATAGCTCAATGCCGCGAGAAATTTGCGAAAAATGGCAAAAGTTTTGTAACGAATTACCCTCGTTAAATGACTTGTCGTTTGATCGGCGCGTGCTTCGAGAATTTCATATCCGTAACGAAATTCACGGTTTCTGCGACGCGAGCGAAAAGGTGTATGCGGCCTGTATTTATATAAGATCCATTGATATCCACGGCAAAATTTCAACAAATTTGTTATGTACAAAAAATAAAATTGCTCCTTTAAAAACTATTTCGTTGCCGAAATTAGAGTTATGCGCAGCGGAATTATTATGCAAACTATTGAAAGCAGTTTTAAATTCAATTAAAGATAAAATTAATGATTTATATATGTGGACTGATTTGTCTATAGTGCTGCAGTGGATCAACACTGAGCCATATAAATTAAATACGTTCGTTGCTAATCGTGTCACAAAAATTCGAGAAAAAACTACACCTAAACAATGGAGGCACGTGCGTCCAGAAGATAACGCAGCGGATATTCTTTCGCATGGTCAATTGCCGGATGACTTACTTAAAAATGCGGCATGGCAAGCGGATCCAAAATGGCTCTCCGAAGAGCAAGAGTCTTGGCCGCGAAGTGTGATAATTTTAGTTCCGTTGTTAGAAGTAAAGCCGATTAAAACATTCACTAATATTGTTCACAACCTTACATTTATAAAGCGTGTATCAAAGTTTAATAAATTAATAAGAATCGCAGCGTATGTACTACGTTTTCTGCATAATATCAAAAAACTTCAGGCGGAAAGAGTAGGCAGAAGTTTACATTCAAACGAATTAAATAATGCTGAGACATTTATCGTTATATTAGCGCAATCAGAAGCGTTTTGCGATGATTTAAAGGCGTTACGAAAAAATAAAACTGTAAACACGAACAGCAAAATGCGCGCTCTGCATCCCTTTCTCGATGAAAATGGACTCATTCGCGTTGGAGGACGATTGAAAAATTCAGGCTTGCCGTTTTTTTTGCGAAAAACACCCTCTAATTTTACCGAAAGATCACCACGTAACAACTTTAATTTTACGCGAAATTCATGTACAAAACTACCATAGCGGCGCTCAAACCACGTTGAACGAAGTGCGATCAAAATATTGGCCGGTGAATGACAAATGTGGGGTGAAGAGAATTATTCACGAATGTATCACGTGCTTTCGTGCAAAGCCTTGCGACGCAATGTATTTCATGGGAGATTTACCTTAAAGTCGCGTAACGCCGTCGAGACCGTTTTTAAACTCCGGAGTCGATTATTGCGGCCCTTTCTTTATAAAGGAGAAAAAACTAAGAAATCGTAAAAAGGTAAAGGCGTATTTGTGCGTTTTTATATATTTTACTACCAAAGCGGTGCATTTTGAATTGATTACCGATTTAACGAGTGAAGCATTTATAGCAGGGTTGAGACGATTTTTTGCGCGACGAGGTGCTGTATTAAACTTATATTCGGACAACGCGACAAATTTTATAGGCGCAAAAAACAGTTTAGAAAGCCTTAGAGATGCATGTGTGAGAGAAATATTGCTTATATATGCAGTCTCGTTGACAGGCTTCGAGACATATGTAATGAGCGAGACAAAAAGTACTTTGTACTTGGTCTCAATTATTTTAAATTCACAATGGTATGTATCAGAAAAACCAAGTTTTGATTGTCTTATAAAAAACACATGAAAGTAGATTATGTAATATAAAATAGAATAACACACACACAATGTTGACCTTAAAAATGTTGATCCCATAGTGAGCTTATAGGTTAAGCATTGTGCAATACAAATGCTTTGTAAACAGTGCAGCAGAAGGGACTGACTGGCTTACTCTGAGCTAGCCTAACCTTTCATGCACTAACCTATGGGCTAGCTCTGATTAGTTCAAACATACATTCACACAAGTGTTCAGCTTAGAATGAATTTAATATTCAAAATATTTGGAATTTTTGTATAATTTTACAATTTCTTAAAGAAATTGTAAATTCTTTTGATTATAGAGTTAGATTTTTTTTTTTAGAATAAAAGAATAATTCCTTTTTTCAATACTATTGTATTGAATAAAAATAAATAATAATTTATTTTTAATACATACTTGCTAGTGGTATATGTAGGTATACTGCAAGTGTGTGAACATGTGCATGTGTATGAATTTGAGTACACACTGGATGAAAACCATACAACATGTACACAAAATAGAATAAAAATTCCAAATGCTGAACACTGAATCTATAGAGTATTTGTGTTTATTGTTTGATGATGTAGCAATAAACTTAGATGCATGAGTATTGATATATATGTATATGTATATGTATAGGTAACATACCTTACGCGACTTTTCATGTATGTAAAGTACCCTACGGCGACGTTTTGGGCTTAACGTGACGCGTCGCAGTAAGGTTTTCATCGAATATACCCTAGTGCGACGTGTCGCATTAGGGTATATTCTTTTTCTTTTCAATTTAAAAATTTATTATCATAATTTTTTTATAACTTTTCCCTAAAATTAATTATTCTAAATTCGTTTTTTGTTTAAAAATATAAATAAAGATTCGATCGGCTGCTGCCGTAATACCCCGGCCCTTAAAACGCGAAACGGGTGGAAAATGAAAATTTTACTGAGTGAGCGTTCAATGCTGGCTAAAGCTCAATATTCACCAGATCTTTTGTTGCAAAAAAAAAATTATTCATCTTCGTATTCGTCTTCATCTTCTTCTTCTTGTGGTTTTATGGCTTGACGCTTAATGGCTTGGGTAACTGGTTCTGATTTGCGGCTATTAATTAATAAATAGGCTAGTGAATTCCACACTGCCCCAAACATATGAACGGACCATCCATATTCTCTGTGTATGGTGAATCCGTTTAATATAACATCAATTATCATCTTTATGATATATAATATAAACAATATTCCAATTATTCCGGCACTAGCTGTGCCAAAGGTTAAAAATTTCTTCCATGTTGAACTTATTACTGATTCTATTATTGTTTCGTTGATTAATTTCATGATTATTCCTTGAGAATTTGATTGACCCCCGTTAATTTCTCGGGCTATGTCATGTAAAATTGTTGCTTTTTCGACTGGGAACATTATGTGTTCCCTTAAGCGATTTAATTCATTTTCATCATATATTCCACTGGTTGCTAAGTATTGCGGATTGACGTACCGCCATGACGATTTGGTTTGAGGTTCAATAGTGGCAGGTTTCCTTGCATCTGTGAGCGTTGGTAATACCTTGTACCACTGGTCCTCGATCAAGTAATTTGATGGTAGGATAGTGTTGCAGTCAATTCTATGTGCTCTTGTTTTCAGAATATGAGTCTTGGGTGTTAGAAAGAATGTCGAATTTCCGACAGTTACAGGTAACTCTGAATAGCACTCTTTGGTTTGTTTTACTTTGACTTCTACTCCTACACATTTCATTACATGTATAGCTTCGCCAGCAACAATTGCCATATAACCCGGCCCTTTCATTAAATTGTACGCAAATTGATCTGGTGCATATGTGGCAATGGCCAGTGAATATTTAAGACTTTCCCTTTCAATCAAACATTGTTGAACTATTACATCTTGATATAATTTCTTTAATTGTGATTTTAAGTGTTTTTCCACGTAAACGAATTTAGACTTTACATAGGTCATTATATCTACATCGATGAATGAACTAGCTTTATCTTTCACCATAGCTCTTCCGTCTTCTGAGTCAAAAATTACTAACCTCGGGTGTTCTGTCCGTAAGAGTGTGTAACCACATACCTTTTCGGATGATTTTATAGTTAAAGCGAATGTAACTTCATGGGCGTTAAGAGACTATACTTCTCGTGCCTTATGTATTGATGGGTCGTATGTCTTGTCCATCGGTCCTTCATAAAGTATGGCGTATTGATTGAGGTCACATTCTCCTACTGGTAGGGTTTTCCAGTATGCATATCCTCCGTCGGTGTCCACACAGTGGCCGTCTGATAGAATGCATACCGTGCCTGAATTTAAATGAATTTTGTTTGACTTGAGGTTTAGTTGAGCTTTTTCTCTGGTGACTGTTACTTCTACTGTACCCTGTACTACGACAGAGTCCCAGGATCCGAAAGGGTCGCTGTATGCCCCTCCGGTACATCGTCCTGCAGAATCTAAATACCCAGCAAATGTTGTTGGGTAAATCTTTGTTGAGTTGGGACGATGTCCACTAACAGCTAGAATCCGGATGGAAAGTACACCATCGTTGTAGAGATTTGCGCACGCATGACGATTCACTTCGAAGATGTAACTAACTTCTCCATTTTGAATGATAGATGTGTGTGAAAACATACCACAGTGGTATACGGTTCTATGAATCTTGACCTTACATTGGGTCACGTCAGTTTCTAAAAATTCATTTATCTGGAGAAGTTGACCAAATCTTTGAGTTGAAACAGGTTGTTTAATTCTAATATCACATTGACCTACATCTAATAATGACAACGTAGTTACATTCAATGATTGTACTCCACATTCATATCCTAGTAGGCCATTACTTAGCTTAATTAATGAAAATAGAAATAATAATACTAAATAGGTAGTTGTTGACATGGCGGTGTTATATGAGACTTTTTTAATCTGTTCGCATGAACTACCTTACTTGTTTTGCTTATCTGAATTTTTATATTATTCTTATTGATAATTTGAATGATTTGGTGTGGCCCAGTGTATTAGTCACCAAGTTTTCCTGGTTTGGGACCTTTGAGTAAAAAGACGTAGTCTCCGACTTTGAAGTTTTGCTCGTTGATTCGACGGTCGTAATATCCTTTTGATTTTAGTTTAGATTGAACGAGATTTTCGTAGACTAATTTTTGTATTCCGTTCAACCGGGTGACCAATTCCTTCAGGTATCCTTGATAGGTGGGTAGAAGATCACTCTCATGGAGGGGATCGCTGGATGGCAACTTGGCTAGACGTCCAAAAACTACTTCAAATGGAGTAAGTTTTATTCCTTCCTGCACAGAAGTGTTATAATTAAATATAGCGATTTCAACCCATTCGTCCCATTCAGCTTCTTTCGAAGTGTACTGTTTTAAGAATTCGCTTAAAGCGTGATGAGAGCGTTCAAGTGAACCGTTCGATTGTGGATGGAAAGCGGTAGTACGAATTTGTTTTATTTTAAATCGTTTAGCAACTCTTTTCATTAAACTACTTAAAAAATTTCGACCTTGATCTGTGAGAATGACTCTTGGGGATCCGAAAGTACAAATAAATCTTTTAATGAACGCGTCTGCAATCGTAGCGGCTTGAGCGTTAACTAAGGGTACGGCTATGCAAAATTTAGAAAGTTGATCTTGTATAGTTAAAATAAATTCATGACCTGATTTAGTTATTGGTAATGGACCTACGATATCCATTGCAATCTTGTCGAAGCTAATTCCGGGGGTATCTGTGATTACCATGGGTTGTCGCGTCTTTAAACGAACTAATTTCTTTAATTGACATTCTAAACATTGTTGTATACGTCTGCCGATATCTGATTTTAGATTTTCCCAATAATAATGGTGTTTGATTTTATTAAATGTTTTTGATACGCCTCTATGTCCTCCTATTGCGGATTTATGAAGTTCGTCGAATATTTCGTCGCGTTTATTCTCCGGAACGTATTTCAATGTACCTTTACAAATTATGATTTTAATGCTTGTGTTTACAAAAATCTGAGAGATAAAAGTTAGGATATCGGGCCAGGGAGTATTTTCAATGGTTACGTTTTCGACTATACTTAGTTCCCGAATTTCTTTATTTATTGCAAATTCACGGAGTTTAATTAGGGCATTTTTAATGTTATTAATTAAGTAGGTTGATGATTCGATTGGTTTATCGCGTATGCAAAGGCCGATTAAATATTTGTTTCCGTTCTTACGTTCAATTATATTTCCGACCGTTATCTCTTCGCGTAATGGGATTTTATTGGCATCTATTAATCCTTTCGCGCCTTTATCACAGGGTTCTCCGGTTGATGAGATAAAATAAATAATATGATCTTTTCGGTAATGTAAAATGTCTTTTGTATGTATAAATAAACGTGGTAAATTTTTATTTAATTGATTCGTTTCGTCTTCAGATTCGCTTGCACTCTCACTATCGGTTTTTGACTCATAATCTTCTGAATCGGATTCGGAATAATTAATGTGTGGTTTGTTTTTACTGGTTTTATTCTTCAAAATTTTTGGAGGTCTACCCCGTGGGTTTTTTTTTTGGTTTAACGGTTTCGTGCTGAGTTACTGAGTTATCATTAATATGCCATTCTTCATCATCAGATTGGTTATCAGGAGGTTTGTCTTTATATGAATTCTCTGGGGGTTCCTCATGGGTTTTCTTCTTGGGAGGTCTACCCCGTCGGTTCTTTATTGGTTTACTGATAATATTTCGTTCTTCGTCTTCGGAATGGTTATCAGGGTATTGGTCCTTGTGTAAATTCTCCGGGGTTTCCTCATGGTTTTTCTTTTTGGGAGGTCTACCCCTGCGTTTTTTATTGGTTTGTTCAACTGATTGAATCTCTTGAATATTAGGCCTTTCTTTAATTTTTGTTTGGCTACGAGTTACGGCGTTAACTACCGGATTTCTTGAAAGTGCGTCAGCGTTTAAATTTAACTTTCCAGGTTTATAAATTACTGTATAGTCGAGTTCGGATAATTTAAATCGCCATTTTTGAACACGAGTATTTAATTCTGCGGATTTAAACCAAACTAGTGGTCGGTGATCTGTTAAGAATGTAATTTTTTTTCCATAAATATATGATCGAAATGTTTTTGCACTATGTACCATTGCGAGTGCTTCTTTTTCGTAAACTTCATAAGAGAGTTCGGGCCCTCTAAGTACTCTTGAGGTGTATGCGATTGGAAGGTCTTTCCCAATTTTTCCTTGAGACAAAACACCTCCAATGGCAAATCCTGATGCATCACACGTTATATTGAACAGTTGACTCATATCGGGAAATTGCAATACTGGTGGGTTGCATAGTGCTTCTTTTAATTGTTCAAAAGCGTTTTCAGTGTTGTCATCCCATTTGAATTCTACATCATCCTGTAGTAATCTTGTTAATGGCTTTGCGATATGGGCAAAATTCTTTATGAATCGCCGGTAGTAACCTGCTAGCCCGAGGAATTGTCTTATATTTTTCCTGGTTGTAGGTTGCGGAAAATGTTTTACGGCTACCTGCTTCTCAGGGTCCGGACTAATGCCATTTTCACTTAATATATGCCCTAAATATTTCACTTTATTTTTTAGAAATTCGCACTTATCTAATTGAATTTTTAGATTGGCTTCTCTTAATCTGTTCATAACGGATTCAAACTTGTCTAAATGGTCTTCCAGTGTATTGCTAAAGATAATTAAGTCATCTATGTATACGAATACTCCTTCTGTCCCTTGCATTCCGCGTAGGACATTATCCATTAACCGTTGAAAGGTTGCGGGTGCATTTTTTAATCCGAAAGGCATTCTCTTAAATTGATAATGACCAAAGGGGGTGCTAAATGCAGTTTTGTGTGCGTCTCGTTCATCCATTCTTATTTGATGGAAACCTGATGCGAGATCAAGCACCGTATAGTATTTGCATCCTCCGATTAAGTCAAATATTTCTGCAATATTAGGAATGGGGTACGCGTCACTAACCGTTTTCTCGTTTAATTTGCGAAAATCTAAGACTATACGCCATCTAGGATTCCCTGAAGCATCAGGTTTCTTTTTGACGATCCATAGAGGCGTATTATAAGGTGAATTAGAAGGTTCAATTATATCTGTTTCTAATAATTCTTTTATTTGTTTATCTACTTCTTCCTTTAGTGTTAGAGGGTATCTGTATTGTTTAGAGTTTACTGGGTAGTCGTCAGATGTTTGAATTCTCTATGTAACGAGTTTCGTGAACCCTAGTTTATCGCCTTTCATGAAAAATCTATCTCTATATCTCTCTATGAGTTGTCCCATGGCTTTTCCGGTTTCTGCATCTAAATGCGATAGGTCGATTGATTTGGAGTAGTTGTCGTTAGAAAATACTTGTTTCACTGAGTAAACATGTTTAACGACATTCTCATCTTCCGCTAGATTTAGATCTGCTTGTATATCGCTTTGTGCGAAATAAAAACAGTATCTTGATTGAGAAACAGGAAAATCATCTGGTAGTTCGTTTTCTACTTCAATTAATCTTATTTCGTTGAATTTAATGGCAATTTCTTTTTCCTGAGTTTTTAAAGTTCTATTCTCGTGGTCTATTTTGCCTTTGCTATTGTTTAAAAATGGTGCTCCTAAAACATCTTCGAATTCCAAAGGGAAGTCATCTGTGACTACGTGAAAGGTATCTGTAGTTCCCAATAATGCGATATCTGTAGTACCCAGAGTCTGGAATGTATCGTTACTTAAACCTTTTATGAAACGGCGTTCTTTGTTAATTGTTATTTCCTTGGGTAATAAATGCATTTTGATTATGTTTATTTCGGATCCTGAGTCGATCATGAACTTTCCTTTTTGATAGTTTAGGAAAATTATGTCGATGAAGGGTAGAATCAATGTATTAGAATTGACTTTATAATTTGTAAGAGTTTTCAAATTTTCATTGGATTCTTCATCTGTACTAAATGAATAACTTTTATCTCCAATGTTTAGTTTTTTATTTTCGAAATCCAATTTTGCATCGTAAGCTATAAAGAAGTCAGTACCAATAATTCCATCGCACGAGATAGGAAGATCATCGTTTATGATGATGAACGGGTGCTTTTTATTTAAGATATTAAAATCTATTTTGCCTAATGTCTTTATGGGGTTAGGAAAAATGCCTGTTATGGATATTGGGTTTTCATTGTTTATTATACCACTGTTTGCTAAGGTATGTTTTTTTAGAAGGCTCACCTCGGATCCTGTGTCTAACATGAATTTAAGAATTTTCCCAGAAGTTCTGTAACGTATTTTTAAATAAGGAGTTTGATTATTCTTTAATTGAACAGCATGTACTCGTTGTCTAAGCGCGAATCTGCTACAGTCTCCATTTCCGCGCTCGAGATTGGGAGACTGACGTAGTTTTCCGGATTTGCAGCATTAGCTCTTGCTTTTCTGAAGCAGTCTTCGTCACGATGTCCCATAATATTACAATAACTGCATTGAATTTGGGGAGCTGATCGACTTCTACAGGTTGCTGCCGTATGCCCCACCTTGTTGCAGAATTGACAAATGAATTGTGTGCGTGATTCTATTTTCTCATCGAGTGGCTTATTTAACTTAAAGCATGCTGTTGCGCTGTGTCCCGTCTTGTTGCATATCTGACAAGTTAATTGGGGCTTAAATCCTTCCTGGGGTTTGTTTATTTTAAAACAATTTGTAGCGGTATGACCGTTTTTATTGCATAATTGACAGGTAATTTGAGGTTTAATTCCTTCCTGGGGTTTATTTATTTTAAAGCAATTCGCGGCGGTATGACCGTTTTTATTACATAATTGACAAATAGTTTGGGATCTAAATCCATCCTGTGGTTTGATTACTTTGAAACAATTAGAAGCGGTATGACCGTTTTTGTTGCATACTTGGCAGCTGATTTGAGATTTAATTCCTTCTTGGGGTTTATTTATTTTATAGCAATTTGCAGCAGTATGACCACTTTTGTTGCAATATTGGCATATCACACTGCTCGAGTTAGGATTTTCGTTCTGGGTAATTTTCAATTTCCAACAATCATTTATTGTGTGCCCAGATTTCTTACAATACTGACATGTAGTGGTATCTGGAGTGCTTTTGCTTTTGGATTTTTCCGAGTTATTGTTTTTTTGCTCGATTGCATAACTTGCTTTCTTTATACTAGTTTTTATTTCGCCCTTTGATTCCGGGTTTCTCAACCGTTTCTGGGCTTCTAGATTTTTTTCTATAACTAGAGCTTCCTTGATCAAACTATCGAGATCATCTGAGGCGCTCAATCTTCTTTCAATTTCAGGTTGTAACCCGGCTTTAAATGCTTTACAGATGCTATTTCGAATCTGTAATCTGGTAGTATTGCTAACGGTCGCATTATCTTCACTGCCTTTTGCTTCAATTATCCCTATTTCAAGGTTACGGATCCTGTTTGAAAATGTTATAACCTTTTCGTCGTCCCGTTGGTATTCGTTACCTAATTCTCCTAACAGTTGACAAAATGATTTTTTTGGTGAGTAGAAGGCCTTTAGGTGATTTTGAAAACTGGATAAATCCTCAAATTCTAAGCCTTGAACTGTAGATCTAGCTTCTCCTTTTAACTTCAGTCTAATTAATTTCATAAGGTTTGCCTCCGCGGTTTGGTCGACGAGTCCTAGTGCATTCTCGCAGTCTTGTAAGAATTCCGATAGTGAGATGTTGTTCCCATCGAATGCGCGAACTAATTGTATCGCATCTTTTAGTGAAACCGTCGACATTTCGGGAAATAATATTTTCTTAGTAAATGGGAGATTTTCGCTGAACCTACTTTCCTTAATCTGATTTTTAGGAGTGGTCGAGTGTTTTGGTAATTCGATATTTGAGGAGCCGCCTGCAACGGTGACTGGGGTTTCAGGTGGTAATACGGGTTTACCTTTGATGGGAGTCCTAGGGGTTTTAGTATTTCTTTTAAATATTTCTTCGGGACTTTCGAGGTCTAACGCAGAGGGATCAGTTTCCCTATCTCCACCGTCCTTACTTTTCGACCTAGTCTTAACCATCGAACTGGGTTAACGAATGTTAATAGGACCGAAAGTTCGTATGATAGCCTAGAGGGTAATTGTATTATATTAAGTCGTTTATCGCGTTGATTACGACTACAAAATTCCCTTTTTGATGGTCGCGAGGTGAAAAGTGTGATAAAAGGAAGAATGGAAGGGAAAAGTTAGATCATGATCATTCTATACTTAATGAAATTTATTTTTTTATTTATCAAAAGAAAAAAAAGGAAAAATAAAAAGTTGTAAGTAATTAATAAATTATTTAGTTAATTAAATTATTCAAGTAAAATTTATTGTTGAGGTATTAGGAAGAGGGTATTTAATTAGGTTTCTTCAAAAAAAAAAAAATTATCAGATTGATTTAATAATGCTTATATATATTCAGTTTTAACCTTACAATAATTAATAATCGTCAAGTGTGACAAAACAAAAAAAAAAATTTTATAATTATTTATAAATAATATTTCTTTTATAAATGAATTCGGAGGTAGGAGAGGAACCCTTTATAGTTGGAATAATTTCCATATGTATGTATTCCCCATCTCATTATATTTCGCCTCTTCGTTATTTAATACGGCCCACCAAATCGATCGCGCGTCGTCGGGGGGGATATATATTCCCTGATGTTGATTTTCCTCGTTGTTATTCCGTAAGTCTTCTCTAAGACAACGCTTTTCGTTGGAGATTTCGTATTTTAATCTCCAAACGGCGTTGAAAATCGCTTTATTATTTAGCAATATGTGATATGCGACCTCTTTATTTCGGTCGCAAACTTTAATATCTGAGGAAGTGGGCAGTTTCAGTAATTTATCTCGAAGGAACATGAATTTTATGAGGAAAAATAATATTTTCTCCCAAATTAACCCTTCAGAGTCTATACGCCCGAAATGGACAAATTCCATCTAAAAAAGAACATATCGAAAAGGGTTTGTTTACTTGCCGTGTTATTTAAGCGAAAGAAGGGGGGAAGAGTAATGGAGGAGAAAAAATAAGAGAGAGAGACAGAAGAGAAAGAAAAAAAAAAATTTTTAATAATTGTTTAAAAAAAAAATGTGTTAATAATTGTTTTAAAACAATGGAAAATTTTATTATAAAGTATGTAGTTTTAAATTTTTAATTAAAAAAGAGAAAAAAAAAATTTTCAAAAAAAAATTTGTTAAGAATTGTTTAAACATTAAGGAATTTGTGTTTTATAAATTATTTTTTTAAATTTAAATTAAAAGAAGAGAAAAAAAATGTTCAAAAAACATTTGTTACTAAGTGTTAACACAATGAACAATTTTTCGCACTTCATTTGACTTTTCCAAAATTTTAAACTTAACAAAGAGAAACAAAAAATTTAAAACACAAAAAAATTTGTATCATCCTTGTTTACCCCCTCACCTTTTTGCCTCATTCTAATTCCTATTCCCTTGTTACACCTTCACCACACCCAGCGGGACCACCCCAAACCATTTATTCCCTCCCCCCCACCAGGGTTCCTGGCTTGTTGACTCCCCACCACCCTTATTCTACACTTCTTTCCTTTTACACTTTACCCCTTCCACTAAAGGAAAAAAAATTTTCAGAACAAAACAAAACTTGTTAGTAAGATTGTTTAACCAAAACCAACAAAAACAATTTAATAACTTCGTTCCCTTTTAGATTTAACATAAGCAAGAAAAAAAAATTTTTCAAAACAAGGAAAGTTTTTAGGTTTCAAAAATGAACAAAATTATTTTAATTAAATAAAAAAATATAAAATAAATAAAAATAAATATAAAACAGGGTGATAAGGAAAAGAATGTGAGGAAGATATGGATGTGTCGAAAAAGGAGAGAAAAAAAAAATTAAGTTGGAGAAAAAGTAAAATATGAGTTATGTCAAAAAAAAAGGTGAAAACTAATAAGAAATTCAAAAACCGAAGAGGGACCTTACGATGGGCCACTGGCTTAATTAGATATTTTTTTTAATTATGGTTGCGAGCTCTTGTGCTCGCGTCGGGGCCGGAGGTTCTAAATGGTGAATTTCCCCGTTGATCTCAATAATTTCGATCTGATTTAAGATGGGGGGAGTAACTACCTCCCGAATATCTGTTTCCTCCGTGAGGTCTATTATTTCGATGTTGCTCACTAAAAGAAAATAGTGAGCAAAATTTAATTTGTGAAAAAAAAAGAAAATCAAAATTTTAAGAGAAAAAAAAAAGAATAAAACTATGTTAAAATTTCGAAATTTCGCGCTATTGATTACCGAATCACGTGAATATCCCGGACGAGCCCCCAAAAATTTTGTTTACCTCCTTTGTTACGTCGCGAAATTTAAATTAAAACGCGGTTTCACGGTTCTGTCAATTATTAGTTTAATTTATTATAGATCCTCCCTTTTTGGTCTATGCTTGCGCACACTAACTCGGGACGGAGGAGTGATCGGTAATCGCGAAATAATAATATATTTAAACACGAAATTTTAAATAGATTTGTCAAAATAAACACACAATGAGGTTAAACCTTGCAACCTCCTTTACATTTAGCAGTGGCACGAGGAGTAATCTTTTAACTCGAAATTACGATAAACAACACAATATGAGAATATAAAGAAGATTTATTTCTTACTTTTGGTGTGGTGAACGTGTGAGTGTGTGTAATGGAAGAATCCTTAATGTAGCCTTGTTCAGCGTGGACAGGAAAAATCCGTGAATGCAACAGAAATTATTTGACAGCAAAACTTTTGATAAATTTAAAAAATAGAAACAGAGTTTGACTACTCTGTAAAAAACTTGAAATTTGAGTGTGCTTCACCTGATTTTTCCTCCCTTTTTATACAATTTTTTAAACACAGGGTGTATGGGCAAGTGGGAAAATTTTATGTGTTTTCTTGGAAAACTTGAATAGATTTTAGTTTTCTTATTTATTTGGCATTAAATAATTAATTAATCCAAATTCTAATTTAGTTAAAACTTGCTCCATACATCTGTTTACATGTGTATTTTTTTAGTTTTTTGAATTTATTGTTTTTAACAGAGTTATTTAATTTTGTTTAATTAACTCTTAAAATAACAATGAAGCATATTATTTTTATTTTACATATGTGAAGTGAAGTGTTTGTTATAGTGTTTTACAATTTTAGTTTGTAGATTTTGTACAATTATTGTGATAAAAATTAGGAATTAATATTACAAAGGATATGCGCTAATGAATTAATTTAGTGTTTTACATGTTTTAAAAAATTGTTTTGTTAATTATAGTGCATGAGATGGTTTTCTCAACTTATAGTGAAGTGATTACAATGAGTTTTATTAATTTATATATTGTTAGTAAAAAGTTATTAATAAAAGTGTGTTTTATTCATAGTTGGTTTTATTATTTCATCATTTGACATATGCAAATGATGTGCGGGTCTTCTGGAATTATTTTAAAAAGGTTTGTTTTATTTTCTAATAATTATTTTATGTAGTTTTCTTTGTTTTTAACTAATTTTCTTTGTTGAGACTGGTACATTGGAATTTTCCTTGTTTTCATTGTCTCAGTTTTTTTTACATAGGGTTAGATAGACCCTTTTTTTTTTACATAGAGTTTTTTGCTATACCTTTCTCTGGTCACTTTCTGACTTTCTTGCCCAGTGACACTTTTTAGGCTCCTTAAAATTTTCCTATTAGTTAGAGAGAGAGGATAGATATAAAATTTTATTTTATTTTAGAATTTCTATTTGTTTTTAATTTGTACTGTTTGATGATAGGGTTAGCGAGTGTCTTTATTTGTTTTGTTTTCTATGTTTAGATTCAATTTCTTAATTGGGATTTTAGCTAGTTTTGAAAATTAATATATCCTCTTGCTCCACGTGATTGACCCATCTAAAAAAAAGTTTTTTTATTTAATTTATTGAAAAAAATTATATTAGTAACTGTAAATTAATAATTACTCTTCTCTTACCTGATTATATTTTGATAGGAATTTAATCTCAACCTCTTGCTGAAATTTTTCTCTTTTTAAAGTTTTTGTAACGGCTGTGCCGATACTACCGGCAGTTCTTCAAGCACGTCTTCCCAGCTTGAGTTTCGAAGCGAACGTCGTACACTTCTCCAGCACTTTAATGCGTCGCCGCGAAAAATCTCGGTTAAGCCGGCTATCAATTGCTGATCCGTGAGCTGATAGATTTTGGTTAGCTCTTCGATCCGTTCCAAGAACCCGTAAATGTCCTTGCGGTCGAAATGGCAATTCCACTTACGAATTCTATCTAACGCCGCGCCCATCGATTCGGAATTTACCACGGCTCAGCGCGGGACACTAGGATCGTGCTTTACGATCCGCAGATTCACGAGATTGTCCGCGACGTCGTTCTCGGTGGTCACAGGTGGATTAACACATTGGATTTCCGGTTCTAGATTGTTTGCGTTTGTTGCACAATTTTCACCTAGCCTTATTTTCTCCATTGCTCTTTTGTGGTCCTCTCGGTCATTTATACTAGTGAAGGTTTTATCGCCTTCCATTTTCTTATCAAATTTTCGCGGTGACCCGCCGTAGAGCTCTGGATTACGCTTTACAAATTTCCTTAGGCGTTCACGCAAGGTTGGAGTTTTTTTTAGATGGGTCAATCACGTGGAGCAAGAGGACATATTAATTCTTAAAAAAAATTAATAATAATAAATTATATAAAAATGATATAAAATAAAATTTAAAATAAAAAAATTTATTGACAAAAATTTTATTTATTACGACTCCTACTTGCCGGTACACGTGCAAAAACGTTTATTAGATCGGATTCTCGAACGGAAACAGCGTGAAGAGAAAGCTTCCAAGCCTACGCGACCGATCTAATAACCATGATGTTACAACGTGGCGGGTTTACGGAAGAGGATCAGGTCCATCGACTTCGAGAGAATATGGACCCCGAGTTAAAAGTGCATTTGCACTCGGTAACGTGCCGCGATCCCCGCGAATTCTTAAATGTCGTGGAAGCAATGGAAGACCTGATACTCAGTCTACGTAATCGCAAGAAAAGTAAAGGCGTTGCCACCGTCACGACATCGGGGAAGTCGATGGAAACTTACGATCGAACACAATGCTGTTGGCGTTGCAAGCAACGGGGGCATACGCGAATGAATTGCCAAAACCCCGCGAAGAAGTTCTGCTCGTTTTGCGGCAAAGATGGGGTATTCACACGGGATTGTCACCCAATAAAGAAACCGGGAAACGAGAAGGGGGCCGTCCGAGCAGCCCCCACGGACTGGCCCGAAAAGTCACCGATAGGCGCGTCTTCCTTGACATCATTATCGGGGGAAATACTGTTGTAGGACTCCTCGATACAGGGGCAGTCTCAAGCTTGATGAGCAAAAAGGCGGCAGACCTGTGCGAAGGGTTAGGCTGGGAACAAATCCCAGTAAGATTGCGCGCATATCTCGCGGACGGAACGGGACCAGAAATATCGCGGAGCCTCAAGGGAGAGTTTATGATGGGGGGAGTGAAAATTACCGCCGCTTTCCTCATCCTTGACACTCTGACGTACGATGTGATCATCGGGATCGACATCTTGCATCAGATCGGGCTTCGGATGTTTCTAGAAAAGGGTCCCAGACCGGATATCGCGACCGTCGGGATAGCTAGTTCCTCCGGAATACGTGAAGTGACCCCGGAACAAAGAGAGGCGATCGAGAGCTTAATACACGAAGAGAAACAGAAATCTGCGGAAATTCGAGGCCCAACGCATCTCGTTGACTACGAAATCCGTTTGCTCGATACTAGACCAATAAAACAAAGATACCGACCACGCAATCCCGCGATGCAGGCCGTCATAAACGAACACATCGATCAAATGCTCGCCGAGGGGGTAATCGAACCATCTAGTAGTCTGTGGAGTTCTCCAATCGTATTAGCAAGAAAGAAGGACGGCAGATACCGCTTCTGCGTCGACTTCCGCCGGTTAAACTCCGTAAGCCAGAAAGACGCGTATCCGTTACCTCAAATCAATGCAACACTTGATAAATTACGTGGTGCCCGCTACCTGACTACGATAGAGATCTCCGCAACGGTTACTGGCAGGTCCCGCTCACGCCAGAGAGCAAACCTTTGACCGCATTTACCGTCCCAAATAGAGGCCTTATGCAATTCAAAGTGATGCCTTTCGGACTTCACTCCGCGCCCGCGGTCTTCCAACGACTAGTCGATCACGTCGTAACCCCTTCACTCGAGCAGAATGTCTTTTGCTACCTCGACGATATCGACATTGTCTCCGAGACGTTCCCCTGCGCGGAGGTAGATCTAGGGATGGAGATCACCCTCCCCGCCATCCCGAGTCCTCCGCCAAGGACCCAAGGCGACCTCCCTGACCTGCAAATGGCGACTGACGATCCCGCATCCACAAGTTACATGCATATGTAACACTAAACATGATAAGTACTTATCATAAATTAAAAAAACAATTTTGTTTAGATGATTGGCTGCAATTAGGCAAATTTTTATTGTCATCCATTCAATTATTCAATAGAAGAAGAGCTGGCGATGTTTAGTGAATTCTAATTGAAGAATTTGAAACTGCGGCAAAATTGCCGAACATTTTATTCAATGATCTATCGAGCAATGACTAAAGCATTGCAGAAAAATATTCTCGTTTTGTTACGAGAGCTAAATTAAACAGGACAGTTCTTGTTTTATTAAATGATTTCCAGCGGAAATCAATTAATCTTTTTATAAGATTAAGAAAAAAGGCGAAAGTGGGTTCGCAAAATCTGTTTGTATTTGGAATACCAAATTGTTTGTGTAATATTGATTATTTCACAGCAAAGATTAGCGTTTCCACTTAAAGTGTTGGAAAGTTTGAAGTGCTGGTTAATGAAAAAACGTTAGTTAGAAATTGCGCACAATATCTAACCATATGAGTGAAAATCAGTAGTTTAAGTGAACTTGTGTGCACGGCACGACAAATAGCTGATTGAAATTACATGCGAATTTGACTATACGGGCGATAGTCAAGAAAGATAAATATGCCTGTGGTAAAATATGTATGTATTTACGTATGGATCTAAGAATCGCCTGTACGTCGAAATCTATCCATATTTATCATCTTGGAAGACGTGAGTTGACTGAGTGTGAACACTCGCCATCTAGTGACTGAATCACGAGATAGATTATTCCGTAATTATCACCTCGGCAGACGTAAACCGATTGAGTGCGAGCAATCGTCTTCTGGTGGCTGAATCGTGAACTCGATCATCGATGGCTAATCGCGGAAAATTGAAATGCGAAAACACAAATAAAAGATCCTTCGAGTATGCGTATTTATGCGCGTGCGAATGCTTAAGAAAGCATGCACTTAATTGCGGTGCTAAAAATCCTGGATTATTAACAGGAACGAAATTGCGAAAACATTTCGCAACCACTTGTATCAGATTAAATCTGAACGAAGTTGATGTAACGAACATCGCTGAATTATAAAATACATTTATGAAATATAAAATACATTTTTTACATATTTTATTTTATTTTCAGATGGAAACGTTGATGATAATGTTGTAAAAATTCCATCACAAAGTCTGGGAAAATATTTTTTTTATTTGAAATTTTATTTTATGTTTTACAATGAATGTAATATTATGTTTCATATGTTTAATTTTTAGAAAGAACAACAATACAAAGAACCAGGTGGACAGAAGCCCAGAAAAATTTAGTCCTAAGCAAATTTGGACATTATCCTGAAGGAAAATTTCCTTCATTACAAGAGTTGAGGGAATTTTTCAATGAAAATACAGGTATATTAAAAAATAAAAATCCTGTAAAAATTAAAGCTTGGCTTTCAAATCAAAGGAAAAATAAATAAAGGTAAATTTAATTTAAAATTTGTATTTTATATATATTATAATGATTTAATTTTAAAAACTAAAATTATTAATAAAAAAATGTTTTAGATTATATTATTTTTTTGTTCTAATGTCAGATGCAAAAACGGAATAATTTAACCATTTAATATTATTATTTGTTTTTGTTATTAGATTAGTATTATAACATACTAAATATTTTCTAAATTTATTCAAATAAAAAGTTATTTATTTATATAATTAATTGTTTGTATTCCTTTCCTGTAATATTTATTATATTTTAATTATTTTTTATTTATTATGTAACGTAGAATTTGTAATTTTTAATATATATTTATTTAAACGAAACAATTAAATTTTACTTCAATATATTCAAGGGGAATTGCGTTATAAATTTAAAGAAAATTTCAAAGGTCATGATATTTATATTAATTTCAATTAATAAATTTAATTTAATGATAATAATAAAATAAAATACCATTAAATAAATTAAAAATTTAACTTCAATACCATAAATGTTTATAAATAAAAAATAAAGTGATTTTTATTTAATTAAATTTATAATAAAAATTTTATCTTATTTCTATTGATTAATTTAAAATCTCAATGATAATACTAATTTTCAACTTTTAATAATTCTTTCTCCTTTATTTTGAATTAGTTATTTTATTATGAGATTTACTTACAGCTTCAATATTAGTTATGTATAATTATTATTAAATTCCCAAATTTCCTTTGACTACTTATTATTATTATATTAATAATAATATTAATAATTATAATTCTTCACTTCAATAATATTAAATTACTAATTAATGTATTTATTAATTATTATTTTAGTTCACTACACACACTTAAATAATATTTAATTTTTTTAATATAATTATTTTAATATTATTAATAATCAATAATTATATCATTTTATTTATCAAATATATATGGAGTTTGATGTTATCTATCAAAATATCAGATATCTAATAATGGATGAATTTTCTATGAAAAGAGAAAATTCCACCTCGGTTCGTCACTATTTTATTTATTCACCAATTATGAATTTTCTTTTCTGACTTTACGCTAAATTAAAAATTTATAATTGGTCCTTTGTACAATATAGTTCTTCTTCTCTTTTTCTTTTCTGTCTTGTATTATCTGTTTTACTTTTAGTTGTTTTCTCCTGTCTGTCCTTTTCGTTCCTTTCTTGAGTATCTTTTTCGCTATTATTTTTTACTATTTTTCTTCTATTTTTTTCATCATCCATCCCACCATCTTTATGTCTCCTTAATTCAATCATTTTTCTTCGTACATACTTTTTTATATCCTGTCTTTATTTGCATGCCTTTTGATCTTACTTTTTTAGCCCATGTGTTAATATCCTCTTGGATTTTGTTATCTTCGTATGCTAGGTCATATTCTATATATATATATATATATATATATCGATTCCCATTAGTTTTTTCTTGTTAGATAAGCCTCCCTTCTTTCCTTTGAAGAGTTGAATTTCACAATTATTACCTTGCCGCTCTACCATGTGCTCTTCATTTTCACCTCGATCTGTAGTTATTCCCTCATGAAATTCTCTATCCATTTGTACAGTTTTTTTCTTTCCACCTCTTTTCTCTTAACTCCTTTAATCACAAGGTTGTCTTCCTTATTTTTTCCCTCTTTTTCTTTAATTAATCTTTTCATATGTTCAAATTTTTTCCCGACAGATATCCCTTTGCAATACTTGGATTGCTTGCATCACTTATTCCAAATATGTTTGAGTGGCTACTGGCTGTGCTGTTTATTCTGGGTGTGCCTTTTTCTTTTCCCTCCCATCTCTATTATTTCTTTAAATCACATTCCGATCTTTCATTTTCTAACCAACTAACTCTCGCCTCCGCCTTGATTCTCCATTCCGCCTCATTTTGCCTTTCTTTGTATGTTCTTTCTCTTTCTTTCTTCTAATTCTTTAACTTTTCCATTCAATTTTTTTATTTCTTTTTCCATTCTTTCTATTTTAAAAAACTCTAAATTCAAGTTCATCCGTTCTTTTGTTTATTCTTTCTAGTTTCCTTTTTATCCAGTCCACCAATGCTTTCCTGTCTGCTTTTATCTCTTCTCTTAAATTTTTCATTATTATCTTTCGCTCTTATTGTTTTTTATTTTCATCTTTTTTATCTGCATTGTCTATATATTGGGCTTGCTGCGTGAAATTCTGCTTCCTGGAATTTTTAACCTATATCATTCATAGTTTTTTTGTACACTTTTTTCACCTAGAACTTTTCAATTTCTGTAGTTTTACTATTTCTGTGTTCTTTTTTTTATTACCTTTCTTTAGACACGATTTCTTCTTTAATCCAGCATTTGTATTCTCCATTACTATGTAATTAATAGTGGTTAAGTGCGATGTGTATTACATTCACATATAATGTCATATATTATTTTTTATGTATTGTTACGTATCAGAATGTAATAAAAAAATAAAGAAATATTAATTAATTTTTCTAAATTTAATAATACAAAGTTTATTAAATATATTGAATAGTTACAGTTATAACCTTTTACAATTGATATTTTAGTAAGAATAATATTATAAAATAGAGTTGTTACAAGATTATTACACTGATTAATCGTTAATTTTTTAGTATTGCTTGCGTAATAGTTATTCGCAGTAATTGTAGTTTAGAAATATTTAGTCCGAAAGAACGATGTAGGCAGTTTCTCAAAGCCAGCAGTCTGTCACTACTCCAGATTTTCAGGATTGGAGAGTCCTTAATGATTTAATTTAATGTATACTCGTTCTAGGAGTACAAAGCACTCTCTCCATATTTTTTGTCTTTTATATTATTTGTAACTTTATCCCTTCCATATTAATTTTTAGATCCATACGTACATAGGTGCATACATACGTGTACACTCACACACAGTCAAATTCATCGATCATATTCAGTTCTTGACTATCACTCATACGATTAAATTTATCTCTTAAAATTAAATCAGCGATTTGTCGTGCTGTGCATACAAATCCATTTAAAGTAGCGTTCTACACCAATTTTTAGATATTGCGCGCAATTTCTAATCTCTATTACTTATTGATTTAAATAAACAACAATTTAAGTGAAAGCTGTTATCTTTACTGCGATCTAATAAAAATTATTACATAAACATTTTTGGGTATTATTATTATTAATTATTAACCTCGTTTCATAAGTGTATGAACTGAGGTTAATAATTACGTCGCCATAGGGTATGTTCGATAAACGAAAAATATATAGTTTGATTTAAATGGAGTAAAAAGATATATAATAAATATTTTTTGCATGAAATTACTTTTTACTATTTTAATGTTTAAATTAATAATTAAAATTTGTAATGTGTATGAATATCAAGACCATATACAAGTTTTATATATGTACGTCGCCGTAGGGTATGTTCGATGAATGAAAAATATATAATTTGATTTAAATAGAGTAAAAATATATACATTCAATATTTTTTTGCGTGAAATTACTTTTTAGTATATCAGTGTTTAAATTAATAATCAAAATTTGTAATGTATATTATGAATAGTAAATATATACACTAATTGCATATATACACGTCGCGATAGGGTACTTTGCATGCTAAAATAAAATAATTTTGCAACTAAGGTGTACAAAAGAAAATGGATTTTAATGTACACTTTATTTCATCATATTTTATAAATAAATGAAATAAAAAAAAAGGTCGCGTTAGGGTATGTTACGTAAATATATTGTGACGAATCGTGGCGTCAATTTAGCGCGTGTAGGGTCCGTCGGGTCCTAAGAGCGGAAAAGTGGGGGATAGTTTTTGTAGCTTTTCGAAAAACGAAATATTGAAGCGACAGAGATCTTGACCGGCCGCTAATGGCATAGGAGGCCTCTCTTGACTTCCGTGCGTTTTCCCTGCTTCTTTTCTTGTCGCTGTAATCCAATCGGCTGAATTGTTCCCGAAGCCGGAGGAAACAGAATTTTCCGAACGGTGATTTGCAATTTCACGGTTTCAAGGCTAACGTGTGCATCTTAGTGTCAGGTGTGCGAGAGGTTTTCGAATAGGCATCAGCGAGAGCGTTTTGCAGCGAATTAGCACCGCCGAGGAAGCCTTGAAAACTACCTGGGAGCAGCTTCCAACCCTTTGAAGGATCCGAGATCAGCCCGAATAGCCACAGATCTTCAAACCAAAAATCTATCGGTTCAAGGAAGCGCGGAAGCAGCAGAGGCTCTATTTAAAGCGTATCGCGTGAGTACGACGTTTTTCATGAAAAACTTGCGTGCGAAATTAGGGAAAGGGATGGGCGAGGTCGACGACTTTCCCTCCGTATAGCGCGTGCTTTCATCCGATTTTCGCCTAAAATCGTTAAAAACAAAATCGTTCCTCGCGTATGTACGTTTCTTTCTTTGTTATATTTTAGAATAAAGTTTTATCGCTAAGACGTAATCAATCTCTTCATTTAACAATTTTACCTAATTATATTTCAGATTTTAAAATTTAATTTAGTTAAACATTATAATATATATATGTGTATATTTAATTTTTAATGAAATTTTTTTCTTAATTATTTTATTGAACAATAATAAAAATTATTGAATAGAAAATTAATTCATTAAACGTGTGGAATTCAAATTTTGTTTTTTTATTACTGTAGTACAGTTGATTTTGAAAAATCAAATTTAAATCAATAGTTTAAAAAATTTTATTTATATAAACAAAAATTTGGCGTCTATTTTATTTGTATTTAAGAGTATTTAATGCACTTATACATATATTCATTTTTAATTGTTATTTTTCAAACATGAATTAAATTAAAATGAAATTAAAAAATTAAACCTTTGAACTCTATTCAAGCTAGGGAAAAGCAAAATTTTGCTAATTACTCTTACTCTAAAGTTAAAAGATTGCAAAAGGGTTTAGTAGCGCAGAACATGTACACACCTACACGTAAATGCAAAGCTTTTTCCCACACATTGATAGGGAGACACATGCGTGAGTGAAATCTGTGGCTTGGCGCCATCTCTTTATTTTTCCTGGAACTGATTTAATATACTTTGATGATACTGTAGAACTCGGCAATGGCATAAGCAGATCCCGTTTTTAAATTTTTTTTTTATTTATGAAAAACTAAAACAATTATAGGCATTTGTAAATTTGGGCTGCACTGGAATTATTTTTTTTTATGCCAGTTTTTTTTCTCCGAAAATACGATTTTTTAAAAAAGTTATCTAGGTTCGAAGAACTCGTGACAGTATTGATAGTTTGACTTGATACTATTTATCTTTTTTTTGTTGAGACATTGGCCAAATGTTAAATTAAGTTTTCCGAGAAAAATTTTCTGTGCTGATTGATACATTGGCTTATATTATTTTTAATTTGGAACTGTAAAAAATAAAAATTGAAAATTTCGGTTGGATGGGTGGTGGTGGTGTGTTTGTATCTATGCATGCAAAGGGATGATTGAGTTTGTGATGTTTAAATTTTAACGGTAAAATTGATTCATTTTTTAAACAATAATCATAAAGTGTTGAAAGAGTGATTTAAGAAAAATCATTATTTTTTAATGAAAAGTAGAAATTATTTTTATTTACCCAATGCTTTACTGTAAAAAATGAAATTCAACTATTCGTATAATATGATGTTTTGTTAAGGTTAGTTTTGTGAATATTTTTTCTTATATATGAATTATCTGAAATATTTAATGTAGTTTTAAAACTTTGTTAGATAGGATATAATTAAGAGTACTTAATTCAAAGATAAATACAATGGATTCATCAGAAAGTTCTTCAGAAGATGAATGTAATATGTATGTCAACGCAGCTTCTACACTCAGTGGTATTAATTTCATTTTATAATTTAATTTATTGTTAATAGTATAAATTATCATCATTACTTATTTATTCAATTAATATTTTTTCACAAAATTTTATAACTAGCTTTGAATCAACAAAAACTAAAACATGGCGATGATGAAAATGATGACAAAGTTGTTGTTGATGAACCAAAAATGTAAGTTTATTTGAATTATTTCTGTAACATTTTTAAAACAAAAAATTTTTAATCACGTTTAATTTCATTTTCAGCTCACCAAAATTGAATGGAAGAGTCGGAGTTGAAATGCTCAATGAAATTACAATTGATAGCTGTTCTGTGGATGAAAGTTCTAATGATAGTTGTCTAACAAATGAATCAGAAACTTTAAATCAATTTAATCATAAGAATAAAGAAAATGATCTTGTAATAAGTATAGAAGATGATGATAATAATATACCCACTAGAAGATTTACTCGAAGTTATGCTAAAAAAGCAAATAGAGTATGACTCAAATTATGTATATTGTAATTTTCATTGAGTAAAATTTTAAATATTAAGTTTTATATTGTAGATTTGTACTAATACGGAATCTGTAATTATATTAGATGATACTATAGAAGGAGAACTTAATAACACTTTTAATTTACAAGAAAATGAAGAAAATGATAATTGTATAACTATAGGAACACCTGTTCGTGAGACAAGACGTAACAGTGATGATTATGAAGTTAGCGTTAAAATTTTATGGAAATCAAACAAAATGAATCGTTTTGAAATGGGCAAAGTAAGTTCTTAATAAAACTAAATATTAAATAATTGTCAAAATTGAATAGAAAAATGACTTATTCTACAAACACATAATTTCTGATATTTATTTTTTTCTTTTTTGTAGTATGAAACATTCCAAAAAGTATTTAAATATTTCTCAGATTTAGAAGGAGTTCCTGAAGATCAAATACTTATAACGAAAAACGATAAACGTATAAATCCTTTTGACTCACCTGCAGCTATTGATTGGTCAGTCATAGATATTCTAGGTAGATGTCTCAAATTTTTGAATTTGTTTAAATTATTTAAATATTTATTACAATTATTTTATACTTTTAATAGATGGAGGCGTTGTAAGCGCGGAAATTGCTAAAAAAAGTAAAGAAAGTTCTGCATCGGATAGTTTACAAGAAAATGTATGTAAAATTAAAGTACAGATATCAGATAAAAAATCATTACAGGTAACATTGAAACCTGAAGAAAAATTTGCTTGTATCGTACGCAGTTGTGCGGAACAATTGAATATTCCTGAATCAAAATTGAAATTTTATTTTGATGGGGAACTCATCAACATTGATGAAACTCCTGAATCATTAGATCTAGATGATACAGCATGTGTTGATTTGAAAATATTAGATTAATTATTTTTAAAGATTATTTAAATTGCGAAAAAATTAGAAGTATTTTAGTTTTTTTAATAAAATTTGTTTGAGCAATATCTTTCGCTCTGTATATTATATGACATTCATATATTTTAATGAGTAAAGTATAATCTAAATTATACCACAGCATTGAAGTCAGTATTAAGTTAATTTTCTAAATTTATGATTATGATAGGAGACAAATAGTATTTCACACATACAAGTGTATTTTTAAATCAATGTTTTGATAAAATTAATAATATTTATTAAAAAAAATTTATTCATAAATATGAATATTAAATTAAAATAAAAGTGCACTTGAATGATATAATGAGAATCATATAATTAGAAGTATATTATTTTTATTTTATGAATAGGTACATTATGTTATTAATTTTTGTTTTGATTTATTCTTATTTTATAAATTGCATATACATATACAGTCAAATCCGTATTTTGCCTTGGTATGCTTACATGCATTGCACGTTCATAAATAATTACAAAGTAATCTTACAAGAACTTTATATTTAATAACAAGAAAGTATTTGATTTGTATTTTTTGTATACAATTTTATATTATGAAAAGTTAGCCCTTATTTAATGGACATAAACAATTTGAGTTACCACTTATCTATCTTTTTCATAACATTAGTTTTTAGTTAACAAAATAATTACATAACTGATTTTAGTAAATGGATTTACATTCACATGAGTCAATTTATTTTGATCTATTATGAAATTTATATCTTTACAATTATTTTCTAATGAAGTAGAAATAAAGTTCATAATCTTGTTCATTCAAGATATTTTTCTTATGATACATTATTTTAAAAACATTAAATTACACCACTAATTTATTTAGTACATTATTGTAAGTCAAAATTATGTTTACGACTTCTTATATTTTATCACATGTACTATATAAACTAATTGTATTTAATAAGGAAGTGCGAAAGATTTCAATGTACATAGAAGAATTGTTATAAATATGGTTACTTAAAATTTTAAAAAAAATTTTGTGATTTTAAAAAAATTATATTCTTGCATTAAGATTTTTTTATTTTCGTTGTTTTTTAATTTTTTTTTTTATTTAAATTATTACTTTAAAATATATAAAATAGATCAACTAATAAAAATTTATAAATAGTGAATTCGATATCTTTATTGTGTGTGTATTCAAATTTTTAAATTTTCAGTCATTTTTTTCATTTTATTTACTATCTTAATTTAAAATTGAAAAATAAATGTAAAAGAAATAAAAATCATTGAAAATGCATTTAATGAAAAAAATAATATTGCAATAGCCATTACATTAAAAATCTTATTATTACACAAGATACTTTGAATAATAAACCAGGAAATACAGTTGCATGAATACTTTAAATTTGTATGTAGTAATAAAGTATTTAATTGAAATATCTATGAACAATGTAAATATAAATAAAATTTACTACAAATGGTAAAAATGAATTTAAAAATTGTTTTGATTTTTTCAATTTCTAGGCTACAATTAATTGTCCATGTTATTATAAGAATATTCAACATTGCAATCAAGTTTATAAATATTATATATATATTAATCAGATTAATCAGAGAAATATAATAATCAGGTTTTAATATCTTGCATACATTCCATATTAAATTATTTTGATCATTTTTTTACTTTACTTTCCTTACGTTAGTTTATAAAAATTATAATGCAGATATAATTTTTGAGTTCGTTAATAAAACATCATAATTTCATGTTGTCAACCGCAATATTAATAAAATCCACAATAGTCTCATAATCTCTGAACGAATTTGATTCGTCAAAAACATTATTTTAATAGATTTATCACGCCTTGGCATCAATGGATATTTATTAACAGTAGTAACAATATTTAAGGCGTCCATTCTATAAATTCCGTCATAATATTTCAAAGTGTATTATGAAACAATCAAAAAGTTTTAGATTTTTTCTTTGTAATTTATTTTGTTCTCCCACAATAAATCCTAATTTTCTTTTCACTTTTCCAATGCTTAGTAATTTTTCTTTTTCGATTGCAAATTTTTTTGGACGGATTGTGGAATTTCTTTAAATGTCACAAATATATTTCGTCATAAATTTATATGTAAACATGCATCGAACTTACAATATTTAATCAAATTAAAGCATTACTTTAAAAGCTACACTGATTTTGCTTAACAATTATTTTCGCAGACATATTTCATGTTGCTAATGAAATGACACTGTTATGCAAATTACATATGTATATAGTATAACGATATTTTATTTAAAAAAGAAATTTCTATGGAATGTAGTGTAAACATTAAAAAATACGCAGGATAAATTATCTAAATTTATTTATAAAAAAAATTGATTTAATTTTTTTTAATTACGTTATAAAAATAATAATTTAAATCATATGCTTAAACTATTTAAAATATATAAGTGTTATGTTATTTCTATTTCAGAAGATTATATTAAATTTTCGTATAAAAGTTACATGTAGCATGTAACACGTACAAA
This sequence comes from Eupristina koningsbergeri, assembly GCA_018907245.1. Classification (NCBI taxonomy): domain Eukaryota; kingdom Metazoa; phylum Arthropoda; class Insecta; order Hymenoptera; family Agaonidae; genus Eupristina; species Eupristina koningsbergeri. Next base: position 4,533,732 of record JACCHV010000008.1, on the reverse strand, counting down.
GACTCAGAGCCAAGTAGTCGATAATAAAGTATTTCAATTGTGCGATAAAATAAAATGTGTAAAATTAGATAAATTAATCGTAAATCGAGATATTCACTCAATGCTTATGATAAATAAAACTGTACAATTCACTCGTAATCGCATGCACTTCATAACTCACGCCTGCGAACTTTGAGCCCTTATTTTTATTAACAGTATATTACGTCATTGTCAACATTGTATTTCGTTCATCTGCATATAATCTTTTGACACTTACATCGCGAAATATATATATATTACACACAAAATTCGCACGGAATTCTCGTACAAAATTTTTATAGAACACTGTTCATTGTATCTGGTGCATTGACGCTCTTGGCGTCCTCGCAAAGTCATGTCGACGATGGAATCGACGTTGTCGTGTTGATCGGCTCCGAGCGCCAGGAGTTTGCGGCTTCGGTGATCGTCGTGATCTATAACCAGAAAGTAATTATTTATATGTTAAATTGAAATTCCAGTATTTATCCAAAGCATATAAAGGATGTCCTAGCTTATAACTGAGAGAGATGAATGGATCAATTAATATTTACTAACCAATTATCAATTATTGATCAATATTTAACAAATGTACATCCAGTTACAATATAATTATTTATACAATGCCAGTGGTATCATACATCAAATATTTTATGTCAATTAAATTGTGTTTATTATGTTGGGGTAGCTTTTAACAATATTTTGATCCATTTTCTCTTTGCACAACGAATGCTATATTTTAAACTAAAACTATTATTTAACAAGTAATGAACAAACAAGAATAAAAACAATTTCAATTTTGTTATATTGTTTTTTTCAATTTCATTACCAAATTAGAAAAAAGATACGGTTTTGTTGTTTCAATATAAATTGATCATCAATAAATTACATTATCCTTAGAGAATATTCATTATAAGATTGATAGTAAAATTGAATTTTGAAAATGCATCATGTTTTTGAACATTTGTATACCCTGGCGTGTGAATAATTTATCCAAGTCACCTTATTATCGCAGCCGATGAGAGGCGTCTCGGCCGTCGTCTCCTCGGCGGATCGACTGCTGGTCATGTATTGATGAGGAGGCGGGATGTAGAGCGCCTTGCCCGAGTGTCCAGGTGCTACCTGGGCGTAGATGGTCGGCTCCGCGGTGCTCGTCGAGGAACTCGGCAGTCGCCGCGGAAGTGTCGACATGGGCAGGAGCTGGGGCCGCTGGACACTCGAGACTGGGATCGGTTGGTAGCAGTTGGGCGGCACTCGTCGGTTGATCCTCAGGGTGAGATCGGCGTATTGCATCTTGGACGCTTGCCGATTAATCGTTTCATATAATTCAAAGGCTTGCTTCTGAAATGAAAAAGAAAAAGCTTTACTATTAAATTCTGAGGTCTCACGCTGAGTCACAACATAATTACAACCAAGTGTTCAAATTGAAATTTTTTATCTATAGTTTTTGTTTATTGTTGTAGAAATTCTTTTGGTATTGACATTTTTTGAAGGATGAATTAATTTGAATTTTGTTGACCTTCAGTTTATTTAATGTGGTGGTCCAATTTACAGACTAAAGATATTTTCAAATTTTATTTAAACAATTTCAGATAATTATTCTGCGTTCTCTTGGCCATAAATAGGTATTTAAATATTAAAATCTGTATTTTCATGATATTTTTACAAATGGAAGAAAGTATTAAATATAACTTGCTTGAAAAATTTGTAAAATATCAGGGTACTGTTCAAGTATTTAGTGATGAATGCACAATTTATGTATGTAATTATAGAAAAAAAATAAATTTTACTGACACATATCAACAGCAACTTTTCCATACATTATTTATATAAAATTATATACCAATTCTAATTTATATAATTTTTATAAAACCGTAAAGATTTGGACAAAGAATGAGACAAGCTAGAGTAATATATAAAACCACAAAATGACTGTCGGGAAAAAAAAATCGGGCCATTAGGGAGGGTCACACGTAAAGTAATGCACGGCATAAATTGAAAACTGATTGTAAAAAATATATCGAAGTGTAACACCGGATATAGTAACTGATTTATCTGAACATTTATACCATAGATACATGAGTTTTAAAATTTCTTTGATCATTTTTAATACTTTTAATGACTTCCTGATACATAAAGGTTCGTCTAACTGTCTAAATTAATTATTCAATATAAAATAAATTAATATTGATTATTTTATGGAAAATATAATTAATAATAATATAAAAATTATATACAAATATATTTATATAATTATATATAGCATTTTTTAAATTATTATTGATAAGTAATTTTATAAGTAATATTAAAAAAAAATTTTTTTTGGTATTACTTTAAATATCAAATTCTGTTTTGTTTCAAAAGCTATTCATCAGCTATTTCATTTGTTTTTGTTTTTATACTATTTTTTAAAGCTTACATTATTTATCGAATTAAGAGATCCAGGCTCCATTCGAGATGATGAGTGTTGTTGGTGTTGTTGTTGTAAAACGTATCGTGGCGATGTTCCTTTACATAACTCTGCATACGAATTATCTGAAAATGAGAACAATCAAAATGTTTTTAATTTGCTTTAATGTTTATTTAAAAGTTTAACAAGTAGTCTATTTTTTACTTTTTATTGACATATTTTATTTTTAATAATTCACATTAATAGCAAATTTAAGACATTTTTTATAATTTTAATGAATATTGATTATATTGTGATGTAATGATAATAATAAGTTATGCAAGCTTTATGAATAATTTAAAATTGGTTTTTGGTTTTCAATTTTATATTAATGTTTCTAATATTGATGCATAAATATTATAGATTATATGAATAATTTCTAGTTTTAAAACATAAATATTTATGTATAGTACTAACATAAAACTATTTCATGAATTTTTAAATTGTTTTATAAAATTTTAATACAAGTCTTCAATTTATTATATTTGCTATGTTTTATTTACTTTAAGTGCTGGCAGTGATTTTGATGTAACTTAAAACTTTCATGAGATTACCGGTAAGTGTTAAAGTTTGAGATAATTGAACAAGAAAGTACTGTGAAATATAAGTTATCTTTTCATGGTAAATAATTTTTAATATTATAAGGGTATGAAATATCGCAAGATATAATACATTATATGATTAATTTGATCAATTTGGAATAAATACTGTGTATATATCGCATATTTGAAATATAACAATATTCATCATGATCGTTTTAAAAATGAAAGACGTATTTTATTATATAAATGAATGTGAATTAAAATTACACGTTTTAGGTGTGGCTTCATTCAATAATAACAAAATTAGTGATGTTACAAAGTTAATAATGCCGAAGAGTGTGTGTGTGTACTTTATAATAGTTGGATGGGAAACATAAAATTGTTAAAAAAGAAACAGTCATAATTTTAAATAAAAACAAAGTAGTAATTGAAGCAGCAATCATCGGGTTTCCGAGTGCACAGGGCCATTGGACAGTTGAGCAGTTGAGCAGTTGAGCAGTTGAGCAGTTGAGCAGTTGAACAACCCCGACGATTGGAGTAACCCCCATTAAGTTTAAGGGGAAAGTGAGACACTGACCTGTCGCGTGGGGAATTATGTCCGGATCCTTTTCAAAGCTCTCGACGCTATCGCTGCTAAGAGGCAGGGAGGCAGTTTTGTCGTTGGGGGCGGTAAGCGTGGCCATGCCCCCGTCGTCGTGCTGGGAGTCCTTGTCATCCTGGGGTCGACGCCTGTAGCGCAGCTTCACCGCGAGGATGATGAGGAAGATGACGATTACAAGTCCCGCAGCTGCGCCCACCACGACTCCTAGTAGTGGCCCCGACAGTGACAGGATCACCGGAGACAGTGCTAAGGACATTCACAGTTTATCGTTAATTCCATTCCTCTCCACGCCCGTACTGTTACAATGAGAACAAATTATTTTATTACTTTCTACAAAGCTTTGGCAGTACACAAACACGAATCGAGTTATTGAGTTCGCACATTGAAATTCGCTTTTTGATTTTTCATTTGCAATTTAAAAAGTTATCGACAAATTTTATCCATGTGTCAATAATTTTTTTAATTAGGAAATAAACATTAATAGAATAAAAATTTTTTATTAACTAATACATTGAATTTAAATTAATTGTTATCATTAATATTATGCCTTTTATGTCAAAATAAATGTCAAAATAAAGTGTAAAAAAAATTTTACGTTTTTATATAATAGCACACCGTATAACAACTCAATAACTAATACTCCAAGGACTCATATCGGAAAAAACGAATCGACACTTTACTGCTCCATAGAGATATTTCACATCTTTTGATCAAAGGATACTGATTCACTTTGTGGTATAGTTAATTATAGAGTGCATGCCTCCTTTAAACATAAAAAAAGTACAAAAAAAACTCTATGCTTTATAAAAAAAATTATTTACTGTAGAAGCCCTCTAGATTTTAGAAAACTCTTTTATGTGTCCTAAGTAATCTTCTGGCAATACTTTATATCATTAAATATTATTGAACATTACTTTTGAACATTTTAAGCCAATATTAAAAGAATTTTTTAAAATTTAAAGGGCTTCTACAGTAAATAATTCTTTTAAAATAAAAAAAAAAAAAAATTTCAAATTTTATGAAACAAGATTATAGACAGAAAATAAAAGATACATATCTTTTATTTTATTAATATGGATTATTAATTACAAATTACAATAATTTTATTTTTATTTTAATTTATATATAAACTATTGGTTTATTTAGCCTCCAAAATATGTACAATCGAAATGGCTATCTAAATACAATTGAAGAGTAAAGCAATTTTTAAACCCGGAAAAAGATTTAAAATTTTTGTATTTTAAAAAATAATTATAAGAGCTACCCCGATGAATCTTTATTAAAGAATCATATTAATATTCCTGAAATATTTTAAAAATAATTTAAATAATGCTTTTAAAAGAGAAACATTTTTAAATGAATTAAATGAATTTTACTTTAAATTTATAAGATTGTAATATAAATTTTTTTTATAAAATAGCAATTCAAATTATAAAAAATAATTCCTTTACTTTTAACAAAGACTAAAATATTTTTAGCGAATACTTAATTTAGATGTTCAATTATTTTTTATTTTTTATTAAAGTAACACATTTCTTTAATAATAATGATTAAAAAAAATATTCTCATTTTAATTAGTTAAAATTTTTTACCGACAGTAGTTATAGCTTAATTTTGTTTAATTTTGTTCTGATAAGGTTTTCATCCGCTTTCATACCGTAGTAATATTTTCCAAAATAAAATAAATTTATACGATCTTTTAAATATGTTATAATAAACTATATAGTTTTATGGGTATCAATAAGTAAAGCGCAATAAAAAAATAAGTGAAAAATATGAACTATTTGGGGAAAAATTTGAAGCTCCAATTAATCTTTCATATCTTTTTCAAATTGACTTTATTTGTTACAATTCTATGATAAATTTCCACGATGAATTATCCTTTCGCTTTCTTTTTATTTTTCCTTCCAGTTCATTGGGAAAACTCCATTGACGTGTCTAGCACCTTCGTTTTTCGACGGCAATACCCTTTCTCGCGATTGAACGGCTTCTTTTATTATCGTTGACATGTACGAGTATACGTTTTTTTCGTGACTAAGCGAACGAGCGATAGTGACGATTGACGTCAGTGATCTAAACAAAGTATTGCCGAAAGAAAAAGGAAATGGCTATTAAGAAGTTGAATCCTGGCAGGCATAATCTGCCCCATTAAAATGTTTTGTCGGAGTGCTCAATATTTTAGATTTTAGATTCTTGTTTGATTATTATAATTAAAATACAATGTAAGGAAACACGTGTACACACACACACACACACACACACACACAGATATACATTTCATGCATTATCACCAACACATTTATACAACCTTAAAATCAAAAATTTAAATATATTTATTGTGCTATATTTGTGCATGATGACAAGTCTAATAAAGCGCATGCTATTAAATCTACAAGCAAATCTTGAAATAATATATACACGAAGTGATATATTTTCAATACCTAAAATATATCATAATGAACTTAAAAAATTATTATATTTTTCCTGACAATTCCATTTGCGTTAAATATAAATAAATCATATTTGATTAATAAATCCAATTGTAAAGAATTAGGTAATATTTAATGATGATTTTTAGTATATTATTGATATAAAAATATAAAGATAACACGTACATGTTCATATATTGATTAGATCATATTTAAACATATTTACTAGTAGTTGACGATAAAATAAATAATTATTAATCTCATTAAATTTTACTCTTTTTCTCTGTTAGTCATTTATCTTAGGTTTGTAGTTGCATTCTACACTTATCATAACTGTATAATTTAGAATTTATATACATGTATGTAGATATAAAAATTTTCGATGTAACGTTCTAAAAGATGCAATATTATACACGTTGAAAAAAAAATTATTGTACATAAAAATAATTTCCATCTATAAACTTCAGTGCAGTACAATTCTACAATTATATGGTTCAGTTTTTCTGACGTTCCTGTATATTATTACATGTAGGAAAATTACATAGTTAAAAAAGCATGCACTAATAACTTCATCATTAAATTTGAAAGTAAATTTTGTATAATGAAGTGAAATATGATGATATCCTGTTATATCGATAAAATCTAATTAAAAATTCATTATATTTCTAAATAAAATAATAAAGTTAATTTCAATGCAATGCTCCTTGAATAACGTGTTGATTACATATTTAATATTATTAATTAAGTATTTTTCATGATATTTACTATAAATTTTGGCTTAATTAAAAATAATATTATACTTATATTATATTTTTTATTAGCATGTGTATTATTCTACATTAAAATTTATTGATTATTTTAATTTATATATGAAAAAAATTATTTGAATTAATATAATAAATATATAGGTATAACATCATATCTTTCAGTGCTCATTATATCTATGTAAAATATTTATATATGGAATAGATATGAATTATAAAAATTCGCTTTATAATTATTAAATAATTCATTTTAATTCATAAAACTTAGATATTTTACACGTACATTATTCCTTTAGAGATTTCTAGCTCATTCATTAATATAATAGTACTCATCCATAAACTTATTAATCTATATTTTATTTTACAACGCATGCATTACTAAATTAATTATATGTAAAATTAAATATTCTTAATGTTTGTCAACATTATTGTTCCTATTACACAAATAAAATTTGAGTTTATATAGGAGCCATGCCTGAGTAAATTTTAATTTCTTTACATAAATATTTAATCCGCAAATAATAGTCTAAAGTTTAAACTAAACTATTGAATTTGCATTTTGCATTAGAATAGAACGCGAAGACAAACCAACATATTTATAATATCACATTGTAAATATCAAATATAAACAAAAAAAATTTTCTATTCCATACACAAATCAAACATTTTACACATCTGATTACGTATTATTGTGAAAGTATGTTTTAAGTTTACATACATAATCAAATTTTTTAGATGCAATAAAGTATGTTGGTCAATTAAAGTAGATCTTGATTTTTCTTGTCAAATCTAAGTAACTACCAGGTTTTTCGTACAAGCAATCATATATATTTTAATTCAACAAGCTGACGAATAAATTAAATTTATTTTTAAGATTAAGAATTTTGCATCTTCTGAGAATATCCCTTTTAGTCTACTGGGATTCATTTCCACTCAAAGTTGAGTGAGCTTTAAGTTGAGTAAGCATTCACTTCAATTAAGGAACTTCTCTCTATACAATCTCATTACAAAAGTTCCGTCTCTTTAATTTTGCTTGAAATCCTAATTTGAACTCATAGTTGTCATTAATTTTACTAATAAAATTATATTTCTTTTGTTCATTTGAGTGGATATGCATGTAAGAACAGCAAACACAAAGCACGAATGTAAGCAATATGAGAAGTTAGTCATCGATTGAAATAATATGTATTTTTTTTAAATTAAAGGAATATTAAATAAATTTTATATTTTATGATGTTAGTTCTATGAAAAATATATTCATTTTTGTTCTAATTTTAAATTTGGGGTAATATTTTGGGTTTTATGAATCTTTTCATCTTTATATACTTACATACTGAAAAACTAATTATTTCACAATTAATACTAAATACATTTTTAAATAGATAATCATATTAGATAAAAATAGATTGAAAAAACGTATATTAAAACTGATTTCGATAGATACATAAATACTTCTATACAAATATATAAATAATTATATTATTCTGAATCATTCATATTTATAAAAGTAGGCAAAATTAAAGCATGCGATAAAGCTATTATCAATTAAATTTTTTTTTTAAATTTTCACGGGTAACATTCTGAGAAAAGAAAACAATTGAATAATACGCAAAAGTAATATTTGTTTAATAAACTATAGTAAATAAAAAAAGATACTTCTACAGATTCTATTTTATAATATAACCATTCGGTTTTTTATAGTTAACATGTTCAAAATAATAATCTACTTTAAAGTAAAAAGCATTCTACATTTCTTATGGATTATAAAAAATATAGAAAATTAACAACGGAAATATTCAAATTTTTTGTTCAATATAAAATATATATTGAAATTTAGTTTATGAAGCTTCCTTAGAAAAAATTTTCAATTTTTATTTTCAAATTTTAGTTACAGCAGTTTAGTTAGTACAGTTCTCTATCAACTTAAAAATGCACTATTTCAAAGCGTCTAGCACCGAATTTTTATACGAGGTTTAGACAGCTGTCCGGGTTCTACCTGGGAAGATCTGGTGCTCGGGATTCTTGCCGTCCCTCAGGAGATGTTGACTGTGGAGTATCGTCGCATCGCTGGTTGCGTCGTCGGCGACGACCCTGAGGAAGAGCACGAGGCCCGCTTGGGTACGTTCCGCGGGTAGGTCCGTTACCTCGAGCAGGGAAGGTGTCATGCTCGAGGCCGAAGCCAGGAGTCTCCGGGTTTCTGCGTCGAATACCTGGAGGACGTATACAGGATCGACATAGCCGCTCTCAGCGCAACTCACCCGCACTGTCGTCCGACTCTCTTCTGTAATGGTGCAGTTCTCTGGTGACGGAGGCCTCGTTGGTTTCTCACCTACGTATATACACACATTTTTGTTCTTACAACCCTCAAATTTTTTTTGTAACCAGTTCGCATTCATTATATTGTTTTAATTACACATTTCTATCGACTTATTTGGTTATAAATCAATGTTAAATGAATTTTTTCTTCACATTTTCGCTTAATGATTTTGATATCCGGCTTACAAATCGCAATAGTATATAATCAATTATTATTTATCTAATATAAATTATTCATGTATCAACATACCACATTACTACTAATACAAGTAACAGAATATTTTTTTTCATAGTGCTTTTGGCGACATTCATTTTATTGTATTTTCTACACGTTAAAATAAATTTTATTTATTTATAATTAGAAATAACAATAAAACGCTTTTATCAATAAATAGTTAACTACAAGCTGATAGAGATATCTTTAATTTAATATTGTTATATGTGCTACGGGTATATTAAAATTTCTATTAATACGTGCTTAAAAAATATCGAGAAAATTTGGCATCAGAATTAATTAATGCAACAATCAGTTGTAGGTTTGAGCTATTAATAAATAGAATAATTTATATTTGATTGTACTTTGTTTTAGTACAAGCAATGTAAACCCTAGGCCTTGTATAATCATGAGATAATTACGGATAATACCACATTTCAGATCTACAGATGACCTCATGTAATTGAAGTGACAGTGCTGACAAAGTACATATTTCTCTGATTTCGCAAATATGGTTTTAATTGATACAATGGTATGCAGGGAATTTCAACCACAAATAGTAGCATCTGAAAATTCTTGCACTAGTATCTTTTGGATAATTAATTTGGAGTGCAATTTATGCATTTATTTAATAATTTTTATTAGAAATGCAAAAAAAGTAATATATGTATATACATATATATATTCCTCCGTAAAAAATCAGTAATTAAAAGCTTTGTAATTTTGCAGGAAGTACCTGTAGTTTTATCTTGGAAATAATTATTCAAAAAGTAAAAGAAATAAAGAAAACTTTTTATGGAATCCAATATTTATTATACTTATACAAACACCAACTAATCTGGAATAAATCAAAAAGTAAATATCACAGCTTAAACAAAATAAAAAGTTTGGGCTATTACTGAAAATATAAAAACATCGTCATTTTATTATAAATGCAAGCAAACGATATATTAAAATCCTTTCCTGAATAATTAAAAAATTATTAATTCTTTGTAATTCAATGATTTAAAAGTATTATTCACAAAAAAAAAAAAAACAAAAAATTATAATTATGAACACTTTATAGAGTAAAACTAAGAGCTCTCTTTAGAAGTTCTCAGACGATAGTCTTGGAATAATGTAGAGTAAGAAGGAATTGGACTCCAATCTGACTAACAATTATATGGAATATAACTTTATAGATTATCTTTGAATTTTGAGATCATTTAAAATAAATTGAATCTTTGTTGCATTAATTTACCGTAGAAATTAATATTATAAATTGGTGATACTGTAGGTACTTCGATCGTCATCAATTTTGCTAAAATTCATAATTAACGACTAATTAATTTGATTAGTAAATAAAAAGCTTTTCCATAATTCGAAGCGTTACAGTTACATAACTATCGGCTACAAATTTAATTGAATAAAAAGCTCGAAAAGTGTGAACTTAGGAGTGAAGGTAAAGGAATGAAATGCAACTGATGATGCTGTTCATGCTTACATTGCAGGAACATCCATAGACACTAGGTCATGAATGTTATTAAGAAGGTTATTCCGTTTCTACAAAGTGTCTGTTCTTTGCTGCAATTAAAATGTGGAAAATGGAAGTGAATGTGGTAACAGAGTAGAAAGTCAGAGTAACCACACCATTCATCGAGGATGCACTATGCCCGTATAATATACTTAGGAACCCTTCCTTGATAAGAAAGGATCACAATGGATTGAAATAATCAGGGTCCCTTGCAGTCTAGAAGATTATCCTGACTTCAGTTCAGTAATATCTATAAAATGTGTAACGAGATTTCAAATCTATTTTTTAATTATGGGAGCTACTTAAACAATATATTTTAACTACTCTTTATTTTACAATTCAACTCAATTAAACCTATACATAACATTGCATTTGCTCGAGTAAAATAATTCCTTCTTACTAATTCAACTTGTAAGGTCTATTAAAACAACTATTTGTTTTAATTGTGATCAATAGAGAATTTAATTAATTTATGAATAAACGATAAATATTATTATTATTAATATCATTGATGTTGTCATTGTTAAAGTATACTTTTTAAACAATATAAATAATTTTGTACATTTTAAAGATAATACCTTTGAAATATTTGGATCTAAATTGTTGTATGAGTATATCGAAATGCCGATACCATGAGAAATTCATTATTTTTTATTTACTATTAGTATTAGATTTATACAGTCTTTCCATTTTACTTGGTATATTTTTTAAATATTCATGTAAAATAAGTAAATATAAATAAAAATTATATACATATATATTTTAATTCTTTTTATTGGTAGTTTCAATAATTTACTTTTTTAAATCATATTTGTATATTATATAATTTTATCAATGGAAAAGTTTGTAAGCATAATTATTTCCAAAAAAATATAGACACAATAAATTTTTATAAAAAAATAATATTATTGAATATAAAATAAGAAAATTTTTATCTAACAGTAGCAATTGCTTCGATAGATAAAAATTTTCATAAATTTTCAAGCTCTTAGTAGTACGATTTTCTTTTTAAAAATTTTAGAGGGCCATTCAATGTAGCAAAATACTATTTTTGTTTTTGCCCTTAAAAGTTAATGCATGAAATGAACCTTGGAAAGGACAGAAGCCGTTTGCATAGAAAGAAAATTTTTAATGAAAAATTCTTTGGGTGTCCTTCAAAAAATATAAAGCTGAATTTTATGAAAGATATGAAAGTAATGTGTTTATGTAATAAGTAATAAAAGCTAAGTTATTCTGTCTGTGAGAACTTTACAATCGTAAAAGATCTATGGTGTTTTCAATAATCTTAGAAACTTAAACAGGTTTTGAACTTGTTACTCAAGTTTATTTTGAAAATTCTTAAACTTTTTTAAAAAATGTTTACGAAATAACTTGTTGAGGATAATCCATAGAATTTAATATAATCATACATACATAAATAAATAATATTTTATATGCAAAATATTCAGTTTTATATAAATACCTATTTTTAAGTTATTAAATTAATTTAATATTTTATAAGAATATTATAATTTTAATAAAATTTCCATCAAATGAGAAATAAAATACAAGAAATTTTGTATATATTTCATTTTATGAATGTTTAAATTTTTTCTAAAAACAGATAAAATATAGTACAAAAGAGAAAATAAATATACTAATTAATATATATAATTGAAAAATGTGTCTGTATGAGAAAACACATTTTTATAAAAAAATATTTGATTTCTAATTTATACGTAATATACAATTTTTAATTTTTAATTTTTTTTGACAGTATAATCCACACAACTAGTGCTTCTTATGTTTTTAATTAATTAGCAAAAAAATAAATTAGTTTAGGATAATTTGATTCATGTATAGTTCAATTCGCGTCTTCTTAATTTTTTGATATAGAATAGTTTTAATTAAAAAGTAAATAATTAAATTAAAAGACACGTTGCATGAAAAATGATATAAACTTATTGAAAATGCTTTTCGTTTTGTGAAAAGAATGCTTACCGGAAAATAAAATCTGCAATGCTTGGAAAAAATGGCTTAACAAAATCAAAACTGAGTAGAGGATTGGACATTTTAAGTTGTTGCAAATTGAACCTGTAAAAACATTTAGTAAATGTACACATATGTGATCTTGTGATATGTTATCTAACTACGTAAGGACTGAAAATTTTTGAGAAAGAATTAGTCGAAAAAAAGTTAATCGAAAATGAATTATAACTTTTCTAATTTGTTAGATAAAGTTAATATCTAATACATAAAGTATTTAAAGTCAATCTACATATTTTTATGTGTACAATTTACACATGTTTTTAACAATTTTAGCGTTTGCTTTTAATATTATGTTTCTGATGAGTTATTTTTATTAAAATGATTTATGAAGCTAAATATTGATGTGTATATGACTGTGTGTATCGAATATTTATAAACTTTTTCTCTATTATATAAAAAAAAGGGGTAAAATACTTTTAATTTTTTTTTAACTTTATTTTAATTAATACTTATTTTTATATTTGAAAATTGATTATAATTTATTTAAATTGAAATTGAAATTAAAATGATATTTTTATTATAATCAGAAATTTTCATTATCTGTTTTAAAATTGAATTATTTATTTTTTTTATTTTAATTAATTTATTATTTATAATTTAATATTAAATATGATATATATGATCTGTAGTTACTATTAATATTTATTTAGATTGCTTCCAATTGCTTTTAATAAATTAGACTTATTTTTTTTTTTTTTTAAATTCACTCATAGCTAAATTTAATTAACAATGACATTGAATTAATATAAGTATACAAAAAAATATACTAAAATGGTCTATGATATCAGTATATTGCAATATTTTGAATATATTTGAAAAAGAAGAAGTTATTATTTTTTTTTTTGAAGACAAGAAAATGTAATGAAATATGTTTACAAAAACTTAAAAGTTAGTTTTAATTATACTATCAATGATTAATTGAATTATTATAATGAAAAGAAACATTAATGTTTGATTGAATTGCTTCATTCCAATAAGTATTATTTTGTATTAATAATAAACATATAATGGGGTTGATTTTTATTGCAATCGAATTAATTTTCCTAAGAGAAGGATTCGGGGCTTGCATTTTTACTAGAGTTAGAAAATTAAGTCAATTGAAAGCTCTGCCATAGACAACTTTAATTATCCCGCTCGCATTTTATGCAAATTAAGCGATTGAATGCAAAAGATTAGTGTCGGTAACCCAATTTAGTGATGGTCCTCCTCTATAAGACTTAATTAGTTTCACTCAACACCAACATTAGAACAATATACCAGAACCTCATTATTATCATTTACATTAAAATCTAAATTGGTAGCACAGGAAATATTTATGCCGCAATATTCAGGAACATTTTATATTAGAAGATTAGAATAAAAATATTCTTATGGTTTCCAATACTGTTCCATCAGTGGTTTTGTAACCGAAAATGATGCAGCCTAATATGTTTGTCACCCTATCGAAATGTAATGGTAAAATCATTAAATATGCATAAATTTACGATTAGACTGATCAAAAAGTAAAACCATAGGTATGTACTTTTTTCTTTATAACGAGTGCATTTAAAGTGTATACAAATATTTATTAATATCAGTAATTGAGCATTTATAAATATTTTAAAGGATAACGAGTAATACAATGGCATTGACTTTTTCAACAATTTTCATTTGCACAATAGTTCGATTTGAGAGCACATAATATGTCGCAGATTTATCTTTTCACTTTAAAAGTTGAGCAATGAATGAATGAACGAATGAATGAATGAATGGATGAATGAACGAATAGAGATACCGACATCCAATGAGAACGAGTAATCGTGTCATTTTGATCGCAATAGACTCCATCCAAGGGAATCGCGAAATGATAGTCAAAGTAAAAAAACACAATCTCAGAATCAGTGGGAAATGGATTCCCGTGCCTCTCACTCGCTCAATCTCTATACATCTCAACCTCCATATATCTACGCCTATTCGATTTCCATAGTCTCTGCCGAGTCTGCGAAATGTTGCCAGTCTCGACAGTAGCGCAAGCTCATCTCTATCTCTCTTTCTCTCTCTCCCCCCCTCTCTCTCTCTCTCTCTTTCCCTTCGGTTCTGTCACTGCCTTTCTCTTCAAAAGCACAAGCCACGAGAGGTTCGAGGTGATCAGCTGCAATGTGCAATCCTCCTTTGGCGGATAAGGATAGAGTGCTAGAAAGAGGAGTAGAGGAGAACGAAGGAGGGGAAATGAAGAGTAAGAAAGAGAGATAAAGAGGGAGAGAGACAAAATCAGGATTGTCGAGCGTCCCGTAAACCGTTTGTTTAGCCAGTCGATCGATGGCGCATTGTCAACCGTGTACACGTAGATTCGCTGGTACATACGTACATACACGTGCACGGGCGTGTTCGTGTAAGTACGTACAGAGGGAGGGACAATCAGAATGAAAGATGCGAAGGAAACGTTTCTGAGTTTCATAAGACCGTTCACGGACAGGTGATAGTAGTGGTGTTGGGGGTGTTGGGGGGCGTTGGGGATGGTGGTGGTGGTGGTGGTGGAGGTGGCGGCGGTGATAGCGAGAACACAGTGCACGAAAACGAAAGACTTTAACGAAAATAATTTATCAACGCACACGCTGAAATCACTTTCTAACTTTGTAACTGGCTGGTCCCGGCTGTTAGAGAGAAACGGTGTTCACTCAATTTATAAAGATAATAGACTTAGAGATAGAAAACGTGTACTCTGAAATTTTCTCATTTTTTTATACAATAACGTAATTTTTATAATAGTGGCTATAATTTTTTTTTTACTCCAGATACTTTTTCTCTGCTCGTATATATATATAGATAGAGTCTCTTTTAGCCCTCATAACATTGTGTAATATATTAGTGAACCTTGTCAGTCATTTGCTCTTTGATAAATTATATCACATTCACCAATACTGTGAATTAATATTTGCATTTAAATTATTAATGAATTTATATCTAACTTACTTTGAATAGTTTTGCGTATAACCTATGCGTTAATATGCACGTAAACTTGGAAAGACAAATGATCGTTATACTAATTAATATGACAGAATAGTCTTCTAGTGATACAAAAGTTGTTAATAAAAGCAAGAGATTGTGAGTTCGATGTTTACCTTTTGCATTAATTTATTTCTTTTATTAATGAAATAAATTTTGAAAAAGAGATACATTTTCTAAATAAAATATATATTAATTTAACAAATAAAAAATAAGTATTAATAGTAAGAATGTTTTCTGTTGTTTTAAACATTTACGATTTATGCGTTTATGAAGAATCTGTAAAGAAATTTTACTTAGAAAATTGACTTATTTCTTCTAAAATTTGGTTAAAATTCGTATAATTTTATACATCAATACTCAGACATGGTCTGCTCACCTTTTTAAACTTTGCATACAAAATAGAAGTATTCATAAAATGATATTTTCGACAAAAGAAAAAGAAAATTGCTATTTTTTTATAAAATAAATCATGTTAGACAATTTAAAAAAAAAAAAAAATTTATATTTTTCACCGATAATTTAATAGTAAAATTGTGGTAAATAAATAAGCTAATCGAATGAAAAAAATAAAATAAAAAATAAATAAATGTCTTGTAAATAATAATTGCTTGATAATGATATATTTTGAAATAGTGAAAAATTCTTGAAAGTAGCTTTTTAATATAGTTTAAGTGTATTACATTAATAAGTACCAAATTTAGCACAAACAATTTAGAGGCACGTAAAATATTGTTATGCAAATAAAATAAAATTTAAATTGTGATGTAAAAAATTTTGTGCGGTAAAACTTTTGTGCAAAAGATGGATTAAGAATTAATTTGAAAAATCATCATTGATTGAGAAATAAGGCGATAAAAAAAGTTTTCCGCGTTAGTTGAGCAGCAGTCAAACTTATCTTAATATTGGGCCGAGTTCGAGCTCAGCAGTACCGTAAGGTTAGTTTTATATTCCAGACCATCCACCATATTTGATAAATTGCATTGATGGAAGATCGAAAGAGAGTAAAGGATGCTGTGAACCTAACACCACCCAAGCCAAGATACATAAGTGAGATGCAGAAGCTGTGAAACGAACTCCAGAACAACTCACCAGTTCGGCGCTCGGGCAAATTGAGCGTGGTAGAGCGCAGGGTCACCGATTCGCTGCGCCCTTTGGCATTGCTCGCGTAGATGGTCAGTTGGTAGTTTGCGCCAGCCTCCAGGTCGCCGATGGTAAAGGCAGGCGCCTTACTCGTGAGGTTCTGGACAAGTGAGCCGACGGACTTGGGGGAGCTCGGGCTCGACCTGAGCTCCACCAGGACTGTGAATTTCTGTGGGAGACCGCCGTCGAAGCTTTCGATACACTCGAGGTTTAACGTATCCGTCGTCGTATTCTGAACGCTGCAGTTGTGGGGTGTGTCCGGACGACCTGTGTAAATCGGACACGATCTTTTTCACTTTTGCACTTTGGCTTCTGACAACTCGGTACATTGTCAAAGGGTAAGAAATCTCTTAAGAGTAACAAAAAATAAATAAACAAACAAACAAACAAACAAAAACAAAAAACAAACAAACAAGAAGTTTGGGTGACGGATTCCAAGTGATATTCTGCTTGGATGAATACTTGTCTACATCTTAAAATGACCAATACAATATTTAAATAATAACATTGAATTTACTGATTTATGAAGGCCGTATTAAGAATGTTCCAATTAAAATTTTTCGGAAAAATGAAACCATATATATTAATTCATTGTACTTACCGAACGACGCTAAATAAAATAATTAAGATGAGATGATAAAAAATTTTTATGAAACGATCTTATGACTAATAAGTTAAATTAATCAATAAATAAGAAAAACAATTTTATATATTATTTATAATGTATTGTGGTAAAGATGCAATATTGCAGCAAAGTAGATTATATGAAAAAAAGAAAATGGAAAGATGATAAGAAGAATAAATGAAGATGTACTTTAATTTAAAAAAAGATAATTTTAGATTATTTTTATAAACATTTTTTTATTTATTTTGATGTGTATATTTTTATTTATTTATTGGACTGTACATTAGACATATACTGACATTGCATTACCAATGCCGCACATTTCATTTTCAAGGTAGAAATATTTCAGTGACTTGATCATTTCGTTGAACTGTAAAAATCATATATTTTTACCTACGTATGATAACCTTTGTGATAACGGTATAAAGAGATGTAAATAGTGCCTCCCAAGCTCTTGCTTTCATTACTCTCATTTTCTTGATTAAAGTTTTAGATTAAAATTTTGCACGCACAACAAATTTCGATCATACTTCTCGAAGAAAAAGAAAAGCAAAGAAAAAGGTAGAGGAGAATCGAATAGAGAAAATCAGTCGGTATCTCGGAATAAAAAAGATTTAAAAGTGGAGCGGCATAAAAAGGCGTAGTTCCCCACTGGAAAAGCAGGAAAATCAAATAAATGTCGATGACTTACCAGCTGGTACAACATGGAAGACGCAGGGCTCCAGTTGAGTTCCCTGCTCGTTTGTCCCCAAACAAAGTAGAGTTCCGTACTCGAGCTCCGCCGAAGGGGTGTAGGAGACGAAAGAGTGAGAGCTTTCACTGTTTATGAGTTCCGGCGATATGTCCATGGCCTCCATCGTATTGTTGAATCTCCAGCTAAAGATGACATTTCGTGGATTCGCTTCCAATTCGCACGATATCCTCACTGTCTCGTGGCGGGCTATTCCGTACACTTTTGTTTGCCCAGGACGACAAACAGGAGCGACTGGACGATCAAACAGAATTACCGAATTAAATAAACCTCTGGTGTCTTTTTTATTTTATTACGAGAGAAAGCGATTTTGTGTTTGCAAGCTCAAATTTCACCGACTTAAAAAAAACAAAAAAACATAAAACCGACAGTTCGGTTCGTATCATTCGAGATTTTTCGAGTAAACGGACTTGCTCGACGGCTGTGAATGCTTATAATATAATTGGCTATGATCAATTATTTCACGCCACTGATCCGATTATTTAGTAAAACATGAAATTATATAAAAATAACCAAATTTATTTTTATTTAATGCCTTGGAAGAGGACAAAAATTTACGAGTGAATTGTTAAGACAATGAAAGCTTAATGCTGCATCTAAATGAATTCACAAGGTCATTGTACAAATCAAATTCATGAAATACCTTTTACAAACGTCCAACTCATTCTATTTTTCTGGCGTATTTTAACAATGATTACTAAAGTCTCATTTACTTTGTATTATCAATATTTTCATTAAATGATATTATTTTTTTATTATTCTAAATTTTTTTCTGTGATACAAAATTAGTTCTTTTTACTTTCTTCTTTATTTATCATGTAGTAAATAATAAATTCGCTAATATATTTTGATTGATACATTTTGATCTTCTAATATATATTTCACTCGACAATTTTTCATCTTAACAATTGACTGTTTTTTTTTTTTTTTTTTTTTTTTTTTTTTTTTACTTTTAATCATCCAACATTTAATAGTATAGTTTAAAAATTTTTAGATCATAGTCTAAATTTTTAATTTGTCGATATCTATTATTATCACCGACAATATTATCATCGTTTGATTCTAAAAATCTGCTAAATAGAAGAGAAGTAATTGTATATTCAGGAATAATTTATGCGAAGATACAAAGCATTATAATTAAGATAAACATAGCGCTTTAATGAATATTTGTAAGCAGCAAAGTAGTGGTAGCCTTGTTAAAAAGAAAATTAAATATACCTAAGTAAGTCTAAATGATTTTCGAGTTTGCTCTAGTAATATAGTAGGTAGCTTTCATCGTTTAAGAGATCATAGTTTCTTGCTCTTCGAACAAGTATACGAGAATAGTAGTTGAAAGTAAAGTTTCCACTAGTATTGCAAGTTTACAGAGCGCATAAAAGCCTTGTGACGTTGTGCTTGCACGTGCACATACCTCGAAGTGCATTTAATGAGCAAGTAATGAAAAACCCAATAAGCAGAAAAGTTTTCTCACATCTAAAACTATTTAATTCATAATTTTGTTGAAATACTGTTCGCAAAATATTTAACCTCAATAGTATCCTCGCACAATCCACAAGTCCATAATAAGAATATACACCTGAGTTTATTAGAGTTAATATTAAATGTTGGAGATTCCTAAAAGTTTTCCCTCTCGATTTTGCTAGTATTCTTGCAAAAAAAGCTCATTCATTCTAAGATAAAAATGAAAAGTATACTAGTAATAATAAAAAAAGTAACACATCATCTCAAACTTAAATTTTCCTTTGGAATAAAAACAACTATTTAATCAGTGTATGCATAACAGATTAACGTAAAAATTTAAGGAAAAATTTTATTTAATATTTGGATAGAATCATTTTTTATAAGTATTTATTTTAAGAATAAAATCTTTTATTGGTTTCTCATTTATTCAGTAATTTATTAGTTCTGACAATTGGTTTCCTTAATTAAATTGATTCAATTATGAATATGGAGAATTATAATTTTTCTTTCATATATTAATATTTTTACAAGTTATAGAAGATTGAGATTTTCAAGAACAATTATGGATTTGAAAATTATAAATTATGTATTAAATTACTAAATATTAAAATATGTATTTATTAAATAAAATACTAGTTTCAGAATAATTTACCTTACGGTTTATTAAATTAAAATCCGTTGAAAAATATATATTATTTTATATGAAAAAATCATAATTAATGATTTATAGATTTTTTTAATTGTTACAACATGTTCTGTGGATTTATTCAAACCGTCAACTAGCTTCTACGGAATTTATAAATCTGACTTCTGAATAAGAAAAGTTTTGATCAAAATTTCACACAGACAATTTTAAGTTTGAAATGATTAATAAGTAAAATTTATAATTTAATAATACTCAATGGCTTCACTCGTTTCATTTTGTTACAATGAAGTTTTCGTCCAATAGAACTATTTGATCAAAAATTTTATTGCTCAAAGCCTGACTTTTCTTCAAATCTAAGAAACTGATATCGGTAACAAGGAGAAACACAACGATTTTTCGTTTGAAAATTAATGGAAACCCCATGGAGTTCCGATAAAAGCATATAAATAGAAAGATGCACTTGGATATATTATGCATCCGCAAATAAAATTTGCAATGGAAAATAAAAATGTTGATAATAAAAATAGAGCAGTTGTGAGTTTGCCGATTTTTGACACGAGCTCCCCATCGGTGAAAAAACGGAAAATTATTCAAAAACAGAAAAGAATATTCATGGAGGGAAAGAGGAATTCTCCCAGGAGAATTGAATTCTTCGAGCGTTCGACCGAGGACCGGCGGCGGGGCGGGGGGCTGGGGGCTGGGGGGAGGCGTAGGGGCACAAATTGTGTGCGTGTGTGTGCGCGCGCGGTTGGGGTTTGGGGGTTGAGGGGGTCAGGTTGGGGTTGCGGTAGAGAAAGTTTCGGTTCAATTTCGATGCAACCACTCTTGCTGACTAACTCCGGGCTCTCGGCGTGGGATTTGTGATCGATAACCCGTTAGTCGGTGCTCGCGTTCCACGTTTCGCGCTCGGTCTCCTGCAGAAATCCGGGAACTCACACTTTATGTCCAAATTTAGCTGATTGCTCTCGCCATCGCCTTCCTGATTGCTGCCAACGCAAGTGTAAACGCCGGCTCTGTTTCGCGACACGTTCTGCAGGACGAGGCTCTGATTGCTGACTATCGTCCCACTGGATACACTGTGATACAATGGATTTCCCTGTGGTGTTGGGTTTTTGGTTTGCCATTTCGGTCCATGAAACAGAAAATGGAGTGCCACACAGACATTAAACCTTGCCGAACATTTTAATTCCGGGACCGGGGCTTATCAAGAGAGGGAGCGAGGAAAGAGAGGAGAAAGGGCGAGAGGACTTTCGTTTGGGAATCTGAGTTCGGGTACTTGTCGACGACTACCTTAAAGTATTTGGCTCAAATTGGCAAGTGTTGTTATTGCATTTGTGAGGTAGTTGCTTTCAAAAATATCTTTCCGCCTTGCTCCAGAATTCACTTTATTTTTATTTTTAGTTTTTCATGAGGAAATCATATTTATAAGCTACTATGTTGAATAAAAAACAAGTAAATATTAATTTCATCTATTTGAAACAGCAATATTATTCGAAATTATTATAATAAATTACATAAAACGACACAGTAGTGATTTCGGTTATATTGTATAATTGTCTTACATTGCATTAAAAATCTTTAAAAAAATCATATTTTTCCTTTTTTTTCTTTTATCTGTTTAATTTACGCTTAAAACTAGTTTTAAAAATTTTTACTATTTACACATTTTTAATAAAATACAAACATTTAAATACATTTCTTTTAAATTGTTCATAATATTAATTTTTGAAATCTTTTGTGTATCCATTAATAATTATTATGCGCATCATATGCAGTTCTAAATACATTTATGAAAAAAAAAATAAAAATTAGACATCAACACAAATATTTTTATAAAAATTCAAATGAATATTTCACTCATGTTTTACGAAAAATAATCTCCAGTTAATCATCTTTCTAATTGAATAATGCCGTAATTAATTATATATAAGTTCATCTGTATAATTTACATTAGTTTTCAAAAGTTCAGATGATTACAGTTTGAATGTACATATTTGTAGAACAAAAAGTTCTTTATACACAAACTCTCAATAAGTAACTTTGAATTTGATACAAACTGCATTAAAATTATAGGTTCTCCAACTAAAGAGATTTTTATGTAATATAATTATAGGTTAATTAAATAAATTTAAGGTAAATTAAAGTTTCTCGTCACAGTAGAATACTTATCTTTCACGTACTCAAACTCAATATACTCCGAAATAATAATCTTCTTTAAAATGATGACGTTTTTAAAAAAAATAAATATAAAATATTTCAATACACCAACTATATTAAATTAAAAGAAAAAGATACATTTGTAATTGTTAATATAATTGTCTAAAGCTTTTTTAACGAGGTGAAGTTTAAATTTCTTTTAGAATTAAGAAAGAAAAAAGAAAAAAAAGAAAGAAAAATTACTTTTTCCAATGTTGCACAGTGATTTGTAAGTAAGGAAATTTGTCGGATGAATATAATGTCCATCCGGCATTCAATAGAGGATTTTTATTTGCCAGTAAAATAAAGCAGGATTGGAGAAAGAACGAGATCGCAATTAAAAGAATCATGGTTGCTGGAGGTTGGGAGGTAAGATGTGCATTTCCTTGATCTCCTATTTCTCTTAACACGTGTAGGAGATTAGATTAGTATTGGTGAAAGGTAGCACGCGTCATTTCTCGAGTCACGAAACGACGCGGCAACCCTTGGCCCTTCTAAAAAAAGTCCAGAGGAAATGGACCTTTAATGCGATACTTACGTTGTGCTTCCAGGAGACTTTGTAAACCCACGGATTCGATTTAATGTTGCACTCGAAGTAGACGTCGAGGCCCTCACGAATGGCGCTCGCATTCAAGTTACTGCCGAGCTCTAACGTGATTACCGGTTCGTCTGCAATGATTACCAAGAGAGTGGGTTAAACTATATGTTAAGGGGGAGGGAGGGATGGAGGAGGGGGAGCTTGCACGCGATTCCGGTAGCCGTAGAGCTTGTGAAATTTCAGAACTGACGCTTTGTAAAGCTCGCGTCGATTTCCCGGATGGAAAGTGAGCTAATGCGGGCTTAATGAAATTCAACAATCGAGCATTTTCAACTGAAATTTCTAATAATACATTATGCACCAATTCACTTTTTAACTTGCACTTTGAATTATTTATTGAACAATCAGACTCGTGTTAATTAGTGCAAATAATTCTTTATATTTAATTCATGTATTCAATTTTTTTTTTTAAATCATCGATTTTTAATGAATAATACAATTTTTTAAATCGGCGGAATATCCAATGGTTGAAAAAAATCATTAAACGAGTTCATTTTTGGGAAAATGCTTTTCACCGATTATATTTTTCGTACCGACAACTTACATCAAATATTTAACATGAACATTAATTAAAAATCCATTAAGCTTATTTATTTCATCAAACATTCGTCTGTGCTGCGTTTTTCGTTTCCATTAAATAGGACATAATACATTATTTAAAATTTTCAGATTATTTCTAGAGCGTCTGTTATTAAAAATAGAAAAAAAATTTTTAAATACTTCAATTTTTTTTTCATTGTGACATAATTTAAATGTATAAAGGTAATGTAATAAAAAATTTTAATTTGGGCATTTAACATAATATTATATAAAAATTATAAAATTTAAATATTATAAATTTTACAAATCACTAACTTTTACATTATACAATTAATTTACTTTGAATCTATTGAAGAATTATAATTTAATTATTAATAATTTTGAAGGCGCTTTTAAATCAATAGCCGTTACTCTTACTTGTAATTGTAATGTAAAACCATTATCATTATTAATTATTTTTATGGGAAATCTTTATGAAAACTTCTGAATAAAGAAAGAAAGCCTATTATGAAAAGCTAGCTTCGAGTGAGAAGTAATTTTAAATGATACATTAAATTAATAAAGTAAATATACATTATGAATAATGTAAACAATATTAAATAAACGTAAATTAACCGAATAAAATGATGAATTTACAGTAATTCCAAGCCCTCATTGCAGATACTTACAATACGTGGGAGAATAATTTTTATTTGATAATAATATTTTTCCCTTTTTTTTGTTGGCTGAATATTACAAGTTTTATTTATAACACAGCCAGTATCATCTTTTATCTCACGTCTACTAGCTTTTTTATAACGTCACTGAGCTCTGCAGGGCTATAAAATTATTCAAATAAAAAAAGTGAAACATGAATATAATAAACGAGCATATCGCAACGATAGTAGCTCGCATGTGAACCAAAGGCATGCATGCAGGTAGGTACACGTATATACCATCATGACGTAATAAACTTTGCATAGACAGCAAGTACCGAACATAATTTGTACATACCACAATTTGCGTGAAAGTTTAGCCCTTTCTAGGCCCGACTATCAATGGAATGGCAATGTACTGCAAAATCATCGTCCTTGTCATCGTTCCATCCCTCTCGCTCTCTCCTTCGTGCCATACCCCTCCCCCCCCGCCGCTTCGCCAATTCGTTCACTCTCATTCCATCTTTTTCTCATTCTACCCTCTCACTCTATCTATTTTGTTGAAGATTATGAGAATCCCGTGCTTCAATTTGCATCACAGTGGCAGGATAAATTATTCAGCGCTCCCCCCTCCCACCCTCCCGACCTGGACAATTCCAAAGGAGTGGGATAGAGTGAGGCAGGTCCAGGAAGTACTTACGGTGTATATCGAGCTTCCAGCCATCCTCCATTTCGGAATCCGGGATTACGGGAGTGCTGCCGCGGCACGAGAGAAACTTCCCGGCGTCTTCGATGTTGGGGACGAAGGTGAGGATACTCGTCGTCGTGTTGCCATCCGGGCTAATCTGTATCAACCATTTATTTTTTTGTTGCTTTTTTGTCCATTTCTTCACTTCTATTATAATATCCTGAATTACTAATATTGCAGCTCATTATGTAAATCTTGAGAGGTCTTTTACTAAATAGGATTTCAAAGGCAGCTTTTGTACAAAAATAATTTTTATAATTTAATGTGAAATGCCTTGTCGTGCGACTTAAAGTGCATAAATTCGAAGAATTCAAATTTAACAAGTTAATGAGCTACATTATTGATGATTCCTTGAAAAGTATTAATAAAGACTTAAAAAATACTTTTTCTTTATTTCTTAGTGAAATTATGTAAATTATTATGCATACGTTGATAATGTTACATAAATATGTTATATATATATAAAATTCAACAAATTTAAATAAATATAAAATTCAAATAATATGCATTCGACATACTTTATCTGACTGAAAACTATAATTTAACTTTTTATGAGAAAATTTCTTACTTTTGAATTATCACGTAATTGGTGGAATTTCTGTACTCGATATATTTTACAATAATCTATGTAATATTGGAATTAATATTCAATACCAATTAAATGATAATCAGTCTTTGAAGATACTAAAAATGAAATTAAAATATATGGAATTAAAAAATAAATGAAATGAGTACTAAAATTGTGTTTTTTATTAAAACAATTTTAAGGTAAAGAATATTCTCCAATATATCGAAAAAATTTATCAATAATAGCATTGTCTTACATTCATAAAATATGACAACAATAGAAGTATCAATATCACTTTAATGGTTTAAATGAATTTAAATATATAAAAATTGATGTTTATTGTAATCAACTTAATGTATTATACTACTAGATAAATAATATAAAAACTTCTCTTTACTTTTATTTCATTTGAAATTAAGAAAATTCATTAAAAATAGCTGATTAAAGTAAGTACTTTGAAAAATATTGTTATAAAATGGATTGTTCTAAATTTATTACTACTATTTGATTAGTATTTTTCTTTATTACTGTTTGCTATTTTCATAATAAAAATTTTAATAATAGAAAAATATGTTTCCGAAAAAATATGAATATCTCAAAGTATATGTGCTTATTACAAAAAATTTATGCTAGCAGCAATAATAATAATAATATATAAAGTGCAGTAAAAAGAAAAAAACAAAATTTTTTTTTAAAAAAGATTAAATGTATACAAAATTAAGCAAGTACTTCTATGTATATCGTCAAAAAACTATGGAAAATTTTATATTCTTAAATCTTGTACAAATATTCAGGACTAAAATTTCATTAACGTAAACTGTAAAATAGTATGATAAAAATAAATTTCCGAAAAAATATTGAAGGATTAAAGATAAACAAAGAAACCTAATTTGTTTTATTTGTGCTATGATTTAAAAATAAAATAAATTTTGATTTTTTTCCGAATATTGCTCACAAGTTATATGTAAGGTAAATTACCAAATTATTTTTTTAGAACAAGATATAAACTTTAAAGCATAATATTATATTGGTAAAATAAAATTTTGGTTGGCAATGTTCTGATAATATATTTTTATTATTATATCTCTTAATTAAATTGGAAAGCACATTTTTGTTATAAACGTTTAATTGACCTGAAAGACTACGTCTTTATCCTCCTAATTATTAAATCCTTATCCATGGTAGATATATCCACTCTTCCAGAATAGTGAGAAGTAATCTCCATTAAATTCATTGATGCAAGTCGTTTGAAAGAAGCAAGTTTTGAACAGTAAAAGTGTCGACTTTCAAACTACTTAGAAGGATAATTACTTTTGATTCTAATGCATCGACAAAAATAAAATTTTTATTTTTTTAATTTTTTTTTATCTCCACGTATTTGGCTGTACATAAAAAAATTAATGAATGAGGTATCATAATACCGTGCACAACTGCAATCGACTTTTTTAACGAATCAATTAACAAAGTACGCTTAATTAATGAAAATTTTAATGTTCGAATCGATATTTTTTATTTATTTAAAAAAGCATTTCCGTTAATTTGATATTGCAATTTCAAAATGTCAAAGGGCAAGCAAAAACTACAGTTTGCATTAAAAATATAAAATTTTAAATAGTGATAAGGTGGGTTTGCATATGCAATTTCGTGACTGAAATTAACCTCAAAAAATGCGGAACTCCTCGACAAAAAGTTAGTTATTCTTGACAACGACGTACTTTTTCCCATATCGCATTCACAACTCGTGGCTGCAGGTACACATGTGAAGGACGAGTCCGGGGGTGGAAAAAAAACGGTACGTGCACTTTAATCGAAAACTCGGGGCGGTAAAGAGTTTTCGGGTTCGTGAGTCCGTTCGCTCCCCTGCGACCGAACTCTGGAGAGATTATCTCGCGCCACGCCCGAGGAGGAGAAATTTCCGCCCTGGGATGCATTAATGTGTGCGCGATTTCGCGAAAATCGGGGGAGGTAATCCTGTTACACGACCCAATTAGATGCGCGTGCGAGCAACTTTGTCCTTCCCTTCCAACGCCATCCCCTCCCCCCCCGCCCCACGCCGCACCCTTCAAAACCTTCATAACTTCTAAAGGCCCTTAGTGCCAACCGGAGCAATGCGCCGAGTCTCTTCTGCTGGAGGTTAAGCTATCCTCCTCGTGCTCAGGAGCAAATTTTTAACAATTCGGTGCGCCCAGCATTATCCATTAATCAATGGTCGAATTACCAGTAACGAGCATTAGCTGTTTATTTACTACGGTTATAACAAATGTCCCGTCTTGTTATATTAATTGAATTCAATTCGCTAAACACTTTGCGCTTTGTTTTGAGAATTAATAATGACGTCCCGCCAATTACAAAACAAGATTAATATTATACTAAATTAAACAACTTTGTTTTCTTAAATTCGCAACAGGGCAAATGTTTCACGGTTAACGTTCAATTTAGCTAATTTCATTCCTCGCCAACGATATCTTGCACTGAAACTGAAAAATATTTTAAATTAAAGCAAAACACCATTTCGCATTCAATCGTAAAATGAACGTTGAATTGTAAAAAATGAAACTACATACAGTTGAAGTAGCGATGCCCGATAAAAATAAAATCTAAAAAAATTATAGTTGGTAATTCTTTTATTCCAATTACAGAGTCAACGATAAAAAAAAAAAAAACCATCCATTTTTATCTTTTAATAAAGGTATGATTGATTGACTCATGCGAGATTAAACACAAACGCTTATTATATAATTACATATTTATAATAAAAAAAAAAAAAAAATTCTGTAAGTAGCTAAAATTCATTTGATACTTGTAATTAAAAGTCGAGGTCCCGAGATGAGTTCTTATAATAATCTCGAAGATTATGAGGGAGCCGTAAGGAAATGAGTCTGTAGAAGGGCGTGTACGATTTGTCCGTATCTGTGAGGTGAGGGAAAGGGAGTGAGCAAAGGTTCATAAATCACAGAAGGGCCTTGCGCAATTGCCAAACAGTGGGAAGGCTGCAAGGAATTGAAACTTCTGGTGGAGATGGCTCAGTGCCCTCAGCCTCCGTTCCAGCGGATCTTTGATCGACGTCCGGTCCAGCACACGGACGCGCACGCACACGCGCCCAACTCAGAGTCAAGTGGTCCACGCCTCGAGATGCGCCGGTACTTACGGTCTGGCGAACGTTGCGAAGGGCGACGCCTCCCTTGGTCCAGTCGATGGTCGGCGTCGGCTTGGCTCCGACGACCTCGCATCCTATTTCGTAGGTCGTCCCTGCACTAAATGGCCGGTTCTCCCCTTGCAGTCGCACCCACAGCGGCCTCACTGCAATCCACAACAAAAATATAACGCCCTTGGTTTTTATTCGTTCGAATGTGTCAACATTTTTCATTCCCTCTTTGTTTTTATCTGTCCCTTTTATCTGTCAAAGTGTCTTCATCTGTCAAAAAACGCGTGAAAACTTGTCTCTGGGAATATTCTTTACAAGATCTGCATTTCTTTGCAGCATTTTTGCAAGCTTTTTTTCCTTAGAATTTCATCAAATTTACAAAATCAAATGGATGCATTTAAAAAAAAAAAAAAAAAAACTTATTTGTATTTTTAACCGCCATTGAATACTAAACTTTTCAAATTTCTAATCTAGTTATTAAAAATAGTTTGATGGTTTCAAACGGAGTATATAATTAAATTTTGTTTTATATGACATGATTTCATAATCGATTAATAATGTAAAAGCATAAATATTTTAAACGCTTAGATGCATACGTGAATAGAATTGATAAAACTAGTTGTTAATAATTTAAAATTTCAAAATAATAATAATAATAATATTAATTATAGTTCATACTAGTTTAAATAACGTATTTCGTTCAAGCCATCATAACGTCAACAACATGAAAGTCAAATTATGAAATAGTTAAAAGCTTATCATGAACTATAATTCTCAATGCACTATAGTAAAAAAGGAATAATTATTGTAAATATAGATATAATATAATTATTAGTAGTAATATTATTATCATTTTAAATCATCATCATATTTATAACTTTATTATAAATTTAACAATCTAAATGAATATTTCGAAAGTAAAAAATTTAAAAAATAATTTATTCCAAATTGGCTAACTATAAAAATGTAATATACAATTTACTTTTATATCTACAAATGTTTTTGTAATTTTATTATTAATTAACTTTAAGATCCTATTCCTTCTATATAACTAGAAATAATAAGATTATTTTAGAAAAAATGTACATAGTATTTAATTTTATTGAATTTAATTTATTTAACATTGTTACAAAAAAAAAAAACAATAAATACGGTCTGGTATAAAATATAAGATTTAGTATCATTGTGAAATATTATTTTTATTAAATAAAAAAGAAAATTTTATTTATTTATTAAATACGAGTAATATTAGTTGTAAATAAATAATTTAAAATATTTTTATACATGTAGTTGCAAAAAAATTTGATGGCCATGTGCGTTCCGAACTTTTTATTATGTAGTGAAATTTAATGATAAATTTTTTTTGGTATAATATACGATAAATATAAATTATAATAAATTTTTTATTAAAATGGCAAATTTGACTCTATTTATTGGACTCTAGGTTTATTTAACTACGTTCAATTCCTGCAATAAAGAATTTATAGCGTACAGCAACTATATTACAGGAATTTCATTGTACCCATGACCTTTTAATTTTAGGAGTTGTATTTCGAGCAATACGATATAATTGCTTTAAAGTACATTTATTACTAATTTTAATGTATTTGACTTTTAAAGGTAAATGGGCCATTAAGCTAGTTAGGATTTGTAATCACATCTTCCATCGGCTCTTGCAATAAAATGTTTATGCAAGGAGTTTTTAAACCGGTAAAAATAACAGAGGGTGTGAACTGGGCATTCCGATAATTGAATACGTCGGAATGAATTATTTAATCTTACAATTTGAGTACTTTAATAAATCTATTCTGTAGATAAACTGATAATACTGGTAATAATTTGGATTTAATTTCGATTTCACAGTTATTTAAGACAAAACCTTGGTTCCATAACCAATAACAATAATGTTGAAAAAAAATTGTCACCTCTGTTGAAAAATTTATTAAATAAGTAGTATAAAAAGTCGTGTACAATATATATTATAAAGTAGTAATGAAACTCACGATTCATGTCGAGAGAGACGGAGCTGGATATCGGCGCGACCATATTATTGTTGGAGGCCTGACAGGTAAGGACGGCGTGCAGGTGCTTGCGCTCCAGCTTCTCCAGGCGCAGGACGTTCCGCACCTTCCGGGTGCCGAAGACCTCGTAGCTGTCATCGAGCAGGGCATTTTCCTGCCACCAGGTTACGCGTGGCTGCGGACGACCTGTGCATACAAATTAGACAATCCAATCTCAAACTTCCTTCTCCACTCGAACTTATCTTATTTATTAAATATTTTAATAACTATAAATTGCATTTAAATTCTTGCTCTCTTGGAAAATAAATCTCATGTCGATGGAATGAAAATTGTAATAAATTCCATGGGACAATGTAATCAGTATGAGCAAGTTCCTTAAATTTATTACTACATTTCAGGAAACTACAGACATGGAAATATTTTTCGAATATTTTTTCCATGATTCAAAGCTTATTTGAAAACGAAAAGAGTAACATATTTCATTGTTAAATAAAAATATGACTTGTTATAAAAACATATTCCAATGGGTGAATCTTTTTTAAACATAAAAACTTTTATTTAATTTAATACTTTCTTTTCAATCACTAGTTTTTAAATGAACAAACACGTTCACTTTTACATTAACTTTATCAACATTAAATAAACAAGTACTATTGTTTTTAAAATTTAAAACTAAACTATTAATTATAAAAAAAGGTGAAAATTAATAAAATACAAAAAAAAAGAATAAAAAAGTTATGAATATGATTTTGTTTGTAAGCTGTAAACATAAGTTCGTTTTGCACGTCCCTTGTCATCAACGGATTATATCAAACAAAAAAATAATACGTTATATGTATTATTATATAAATATAAAAATTCAAATGTAAACTTTTAAAG
Organism: Eupristina koningsbergeri; assembly: GCA_018907245.1. Classification (NCBI taxonomy): domain Eukaryota; kingdom Metazoa; phylum Arthropoda; class Insecta; order Hymenoptera; family Agaonidae; genus Eupristina; species Eupristina koningsbergeri. The sequence goes on along the minus strand of JACCHV010000008.1, from coordinate 4,501,920 downwards.
TAAAATAAAATTAATAATAAATACAATTTAAATGTATAAATTATATTATTAAGAAATATTTAAAATGTCAAATATTCAGGCAAGTATTTAGTGCATAAATTCTGTACATTGTTTATCTACAAAAATTATCTACATTTTTATTTATACAATCTACCAATTGGAAAGAAAATGTAATATTATATTCATAATAATTAGTAATACAAGATAAATGATATAAGAATTTATAATTATATTACATTGTTTTGTAAAAATAGTTTTAATAATTTTTATTACAAGTATATTAATTAAAGTATTTAATCTTTTAATAATTAAAAAAAAACTTATTGTACAGAACACAGAATAGAATTTTTTTGAAGAAATGCTATATTATATAGTCTTAAATATTAGGTATTGATTTATTAGCTTGAAGATCTACAAATAATCTTATTAACTAAATTTTATTATATTTTACAGGTTAATATTTTTTTTTTATTTAAGAGCACAATTTCTATCAACATATTAATTTTGAATTTAATAATAATAATGTATAATTATTTTTCACACATATTAAATTTTATATAATAAATTATACCAATAATTTTACTCCATTAAAATTTATATTTAATTTATGTATGAATAACATTGATTTATGATTTACTTTGAATTTATTAAAAATTTTATCTCTAAGAATATATTTGATGTACATATATTATTAAAAAATACGACATTAAAAAATAATATACAAATTATTTTTTTTTATTACATTTAATAATTATTTTTCTTAAATTAATATTTAATTTTAATACAATTTCTGAAAAGTACTTTCACAAAAGTCATTAAACTTGAAAACAACTTAAAATTAATTAAAATACAATCGAAATTATAAGATCCAAAGAATATGCAAAATATAATTTAATGATGCTATAAAATAGTATTGAATGTGGCAGTGTAAGATATATGATGTAGTCATTCTAAGGTAGTGCATCTTTAAAGCCAGAAATGTCAAGTTTTCTTGGGATTTAAATTGTAGATTCACATAATTCAAATTGAGTAGGCCTTTTTATTTTATGCTTTTAATTCTCTTTTCCTGAAAAATATCTAATCTTTGAACTGGAATAATATAATATACCCTAATAATTTAGAAAAAAATGTATTTACACTTTTACTTAAAACGGAATCATTAAATTAACGATGAAATGAAACGTATAACTATATGTACATAGTTATTTAGCATGAAATAATTAATTTTGGTGAGTACATTTTATATTATTTTGAGTTATACTTCAAACGTCCTTCATAAGATAAAGAATAAATTTTATTTAATAGAATCGTTAGTTACTTTTTTCAACAACTACATTTTCTTATCCAATATCAATAGAATAGAGATATCTTACACCTCTTGAATAAGGATTATACATCGTAAAAAACGTGAAAATTATTTTATAAAAAATGTATTCAGCTCATAAATTTTATTGGAGTGCATTGATAATATATACAGTGATTAAGTCCGCCGTAGTTTGTTAGAATTTATTTGGTGAGCCTTGCACAAAACAGAAACAATGATTCTTGGTTATAAATAGAGGACCCAATAAATGTTGGACAAGTTCCTGCGGCGCTTATCCCTTCAGGCAATTTACTTATGACTTTAAGTTTCTCTACGTCTTTCGTACACTCTTCCTCTCTAAACTCCGTACTTTGGAATTTCTAGTTTTTCCTACCAACATAAACGTAAAATTTTTCTCCTATAAGAATTAAATAAAACATGTTGTTAGTTATCATGATATTTAAGACTTTCAATTTTTTCTGTATCATAAACAGATTAGACTACTCTCAATTGTCCAAGACAGCTGGTTTCAGAACTTTCAAACAAATTTGAACGACAAGACTGAGTATATGACTCACTAACCCACCCCAGACAAACAACACATTGTACTTTGTTGTTTGTTGTTCACAAATCAGAAAATTATCCGGAATCTCAGGACTTAGTTTTTCTCTATAAAACATTAGCAATATAAATATATTAAACGCGTTAGAAGAAAATATATTACAACTCTCAGTGCATCTTAGTTCAATACTTTTACGAAAAGATTTTTTAATTTGCAATATGACTAAGTATGAACTAATCTAGTCAAACTTTCCAGTGTAAGCATTGCTTGTTATTTTCTCACATCTTTTGCAAATATTTGAATCTAAAAACAACTTACAACCAGATTTAAGCGTAAAAATAATCCCAATATTATTCTCATAGTTCTAGATAGTTTCGAACTTACTCATAAAATATTCTTTATAACTGACTTATCTTAATCTACTTACAAAAAATATAACTGCCTTCTCTTATATTTCATGTGGCAAGTAAATCTATAATTCCGGCCTCGGCCTATGTCCTTTCTTTTTCTCACTTTTACTTATAATATTTTGTCATTCACTAAATTATTTATAGATTCAACGTTATATATATTATTATTGATAACATTTTTTAATAATATGAAACTTGTTGTATAAATAAAAAATAACTATTGAAATTACGAATGATTTTTAAAGTAGTTATCATAGGGATGTACATAAAAAAAGAACTTATTGCAAATAAATTACCAATAATATTGAGATGTATTATATGTTTGATGAATGAAAGTAATTATTTAAAATATAATTGTAAATACATATAAATAAAATACTAAAACTGTTATAAAAATTAACAATGAATACAATTCAATCCATAATTAAAATATATCTATTTAGAAATCGAAAAAATTATTATAATTGATGGAATTTTAAGCTCAATATATATTCTACAAATTTTAAATAAAAGTTATATTTTTCTCTAAAAATTTGTTTTATAAAGTGATTAAAATTCCAAACATTTATTATTTTTAGATATTTAAATTTTGAATATCACGTAATTTACCGATATCTATAAATAAAAATGTGTTTTAAGATTTGGAGGCCTATGAAATACTGAGTCACCTGATGTTTTAAAGGCTATAATGTTGTTTGATGAAGTTGTTAATATATGATATTAATGTATGTACATAAATTATGTTAGGTTATCAGCTTCTTATTACACTAGTGAAATAACTTAACGTATACACAGAAGATATAAATTAAAAAATATATGAGATAATAGCGTAATGAATAATAATATATGTAAGGCAAGTATGATGTGCTGCTAAGAAGCATTAATTTAATTTAGATTTTTCGATAGAAAAGTAAGTTTATTAAGGAGTTTGAGAAGTTTTAATGATCTAAGAAAGCTATAAAGTTATATCAAGGATTGAAAAAGGATTTGTAAATTTTAAGCATAAATTGATCGAGCGAATTAGAACTTAATTTTTGTTCATTATTTAGTTATGGTATTTAGTAGTGAAAAGTTGATTTTGTTTAAAGAATAAGTCTGGTGACCAGACTTGTTAACGACAATGTAAGGAATTAGAAATTTGATAAATTTGGACTGGAGCTATTTATCTTATGAAAGTACGTTGAGTAAGACCAAAAAATCACAGGGAAATATTTACATTTTAATATCGCGAGAAAGAGGAAACAGAAAATCATCACTCATGCGATAAAACTAAATTCTGAATCTTTTCATTACACAAAAACAGCGACACTCGAGTGAACGTAAAAACAAGCGCGACACTGTCCCGAATATCGCATTAATCATCCTTTATTGCTTTTTCTTTTAATCAGCGACGCAACCGACTCGAGTTCAAATATAAATGGAAAAAAGAAAGGCGCCACCGACGAATTACGCACTGCGAAATATCCGAGGCTCTCCTTTGACGAACCTCGATATTATTCGCACGCGTAACCAACCCCAAGGCTCCCTCCCTCACCCCGCCCAAGTTGATAATAAATGATCTTCTCAAGTGGCGAAGGAAAAATCAGAGATATTTTTTTAGCATTTTTAAGCACTCCTCTCCCGGATTCCCGCTCATTTGCAACGTGAATTGTGCTTAAGATGCGGGCCGCGCGACCTCCGGGTGGTCGTCTGTCCTCCCCCGCCAAACCCAATAAGTCAAGTAGTATTATGTAAATGCTCTGCTTTTTCCAGGAACATTCTCAAAGGAGTGCAGAGCTGGGCAAACTGGAGCTGAGAAAAGCTGAGCAAAGCTGAGCAGAGTCGAGGAGACCAGCAACAAGTAAACGTCGCGCCGTATTATCCAACGATACGAAATGCAAATTAGCCCCCTGGAATTTGAGTTCGACTGATGTGACTTTGCACCAAGAATTTTCCTATGATGAAAAATTTTTACCCTTTCATGTATGCGAGAACGCAATTGGCTCTTTTACTTTTTCCGCTTTACTGCTCCGCGATCGTATGCAGAATTCGACTATGACAAAATTTTCATCAAGTCGTGCATGTGACTTCCTCGGCATTTATTAGCTAAATATTATTATATCTCGCCAAAAACGTTTGCTTATCAAATATTATTAAAGCCACGCAATTAGAGCGAAAAATCTCTCTTTGCATTTCTTTTTTCCTTTTACTTCCTTTTCAACTACTCCTTCAAGTATGAGCTTCCATCTTTTCTCGACTCTGTTTGACTTGAGATGATGCGGAAGGCTATCAAGAGGCTGCACGAACGCCATCTTACCTTTTCATTCACATTTTTCTCCGAAATTTATGTAAGCGAAAGGAATTTTATGCTCAATCTACTTGGAATATGGTCGATCTATTTAGGATCTTCCTGCCAACGGTTTTTTTTTTTTTTTTTGAAGTTTCTTTATAGATATGTGTGTACTATGATTTCTTCCATTAAAAGATAAAGTAGCATATATATCAAAGTTCCTTTCTATTTCACAAAATAATATTCTTTGATTTTTATTCTAATAGTTATGATTCTAAATGAAAAGTTATTAATATATCACTAACAATGGAATGTAATTTTCAACAGGTATATCATCCATAAAATACTTTATTTCTTCACACACATATTCTGTCAAATTATATTTACGAAAAATATACTTTTAGTAAATATAAAAAATTTAAGCGTGAATTATGTAGAAATAATTTTAAAATTATTGTCTTTTAATGTATTTTAAACTGTTTGAAGCAATAATATTACCATATTTATATTATGAAAACTGTATTTAAAAATGTTTTCATTAAACAAATTTCAGTATAACAATCTACAGAAATTATGTATTTAAATTTTAAGTGCATTATAGCTGCCTTCTATTTTGTTAAAGACTAATTTATCTGATTATCCTTGATATTTTTACTAAAATTATTATACATTATTAGTAGATATACACTATATAAATCAAAATTACAAAAAACTTTATGATAAATATGTTAAGTAAATTGAAATAATTTTACAATATATTTAAGTATCAATTTAAATTTATTTTAAATTTTAACTTGACTATTATTTATTCGATTAATTTAAAAAAAAACATACTTTACTCGAGTATGATGTTTATAATTTAAAAAGTAAATAATTAAAATACTCGCTAATAGTACATCTTACATAATTTTCCATTAATACTTTCAAACTATTTATCTATACATTATTACAGACGCATAGTTATTTGTTAAAAAGCTAATATTATTGTAAGAATCAGTATATATTTTAATTATAATATTTATTATTATTCTTTCAAGAATATATATAGCGTTTATCAAATATAATATTCAAATTGATACAATAATCGTGCTATAAAGATGTCATACATATATAAATATAATATGTTACTGTTATTCAGAAACCCAAAGGGATTAATAAGTATTTTTAAAATAACTACTTTCATTAAAAGTATTTTCATGCATATAATATTTGTATTTAATCTTTATTTAAAATATAATGTAGATATTAACTTACTTTCATTTTAATTTAATGTATATGAAAATTAATTAACGTGGTTTATATACTATTCCTTATCTTTATAATTATCAAATTGAAATTATAAATACTTTTTCATTTAATATTAAAAAAAAAAATTTGTATCCTGTTGAAACAATACTTTTTAAATATTAACATTAGTTACGAACTTTTTGTTTTAATTAAAACGAAAATATTTATATAAAATTCATATAAAAATAAACTTTAATATTTTATATAATTTTTTAATTAAACTTTTATATAATTGTATTCGATAATAAATAAATCACCAATATTTAATATTTAATAAGTTGAACCAATTTATAATTCACAATCATAATAAAATTTCCAAAGTATATATTTAATAGTAATCATTACGCATAAAAAATTAGTATTTAGATTATGAACAAAGTTTGAATGAAATTTTCCAATATTAAAATAGTTATTCAATAATGAAACATTCTCTTGGATTAAAATAAACAAATATTCTTTCATGTATGAATATTATAATTTTGAATATATAAATGAAATGATAAATTATTTATAACAAAAGTAGGTAAAGTTTCAATAAAAAAATTTTGAACAATTAATATTTGTAAATGTAGATATTTCTTAAATTAATATTAATATTTTTTTTTATTCATTTTAAATTTGACTTGTGTTTTTTTTTTAAATCTATTAATAATTTATATTTATTTATACTGTTAGGGAATGTACAATTTAAAAAAATTTATGTAATATTATATTATTTTTTTTTTAAAATGAACATGTATTTATATATCTAATCGCTTGAAGCCAAATATTTTAAATAATTACTATTGAATTTTAATAATTTTAATTAAATCCGATATTTTTATAATATATTGATAAAGAAAATTCTTGAATATTTTTTTTATAAATCTTATCAATTGGAATTTGATATTATATATAAATTTTTAATAAATTTTGAATACAAAAATTCCATTTATTTAATTACACATTCAGTAAATATTTATATTGACCATCGTTCTATTATACATTATTATTATTATTATTATTATTATTATTATTATTGTTCAGAATTGATAATTAATTACATGTATAATTAACTTGAAACCATTATTTTCCTACACAAAAAATGCGTTATAATAATAAGAATCAAATATTGTATTATGGAATTTTAATATAGATAATTAGATTGTAGTTGCATCTGTATATTCGATAATGCAGGGTTCGAGAGGGAAATTATGAAAAATCCAAAAAGAAAATGAATAAACCGATACTCCAATCTATATTTCATGCGTATTCGTGTAGCAGACGGATAATGGAAAAGAAGGTGACGTGGTGTTGGACAGTTAAATCATAATCTGATTGCATAGTTAAGAAAGTGTTGATTGGATTTACTGACCTCCCGCAGCGACGCAGGTGATATTGAGCGAGACTCCTTCGCTGTAGGGGCCGAGCACGTAGTACGGGATGTGAGACTCCCCATCCTCGTCCAAAATGCTGAGTTGCTCCGGAGGTACTGAAATCATACGAAATGAAATGAAAGGGGTTGCAAACCCAAAGAGGGAGGAGAGGCGCCCCACGTTTTAAGCTTCGAGATCTTTGAGAACTCTGTGCTTCCTTCCCCTCTCCCTCCTTTCTCACTCAATCTCTCTCTCTCTCTCTCTCTCTCTCTCTCTCTCATCTGATCCTTAATCTATAAGTGAATCCACTCCATCGTTTTGATGATCACTGGTGTGTGAATTTCATACCCTTGGGCCTCTCGGTGTTTTTCAAGAATTTTAATAACAAGTGCAATTTTGGTTATCTGTACACATTATAATTACGGGCGTGTCGTACCGAGGAGAAAAGTTCAACGTAATTAGGTTTCCTGTCTCAAGCAATGTTTACATATAAAAAACTTTATTCAATTTTAAACTTGGCACTCACTAAATTTTCCTTAATCCTCTTATATATACATTATTTCTACCTTAACTTAGAAACATTGCAATGATTATAGATATAATCTGTAAGTAGAAATAATACGAATTAGTCAGCCATTTGTACCCTCGATGAATTAATTATAACTGTATTTAAATTTTATGCTATTTTTTACAGGTAGTTTTTTTATACAGTTGTTGAAAAACAACTAATATTTTATTCAGATATTTTTTTAATGTACTTATAAATTCTTTTAATGCTTTGTAAATTTATAACATAGTATTTTTGCTTGTGAGTTTACTCTTGACATTTATCACGAATCAATAATTTTCTTTTTTAATACTAAATGAATGTACGGAAAGAGATAAAAAAACTTAAAACTGAAAACTGCAGATGAGTACATGAATTTCCCATGATTTACTAAGGCTAATTTTTTTATTTATCACTCAATTGGAGATTCTATCCATTACGTTTTTTATAAGCATTCAGAATTAAAAGTTCTGTAGTTTCGAAGTTTATAGTGATATATATTGACTTATATATTTTACAAATCGTACTCATCAGACTATAAAAATAATCAGTATTCAAGTATCAGAAGTCATTTTAAATTAGATCTCAATATTTGATTGAAACATTGTAATGTCGATTAAAATTATTAACACGCATGTATTAAATATATAATTAATCCAGTTAACAATAGTTTTAGTTTTGTAAGTTAAAATGACTGTCTTATTTACTTTTTATATTAGAAAACGAGGTGGAAATGAGCTTTTAAAAAGAAAGAACCAGTAAAAGATATTAGTTTCGCGATATAACATGCCATTCATTAGTCCAAATTCGTGTTTTTGTTTTAAATGCTGGAAGTTTCTTCATTTCTACGACTTCTCATGGATTTTTTACCGTAATTTTTGAAAATTACGATGATACGTATTTAAGAGGGTGTCAAGGATGTGGAGGTGCATGTAGGAGCAAGTGAGACGAAGAGATAAGTTACTTTGGATAAGACTAGCTGTACAGCAGCTCGCGTAGAACTTGCGTTATAGTTGCTGGTGCTCGACGCCTGACTCGAATTCGATATTAGTGCGCGCCGGTGCACCCTCGAAGCTGAAATTCAAAGGACAGGGGTGAGGGCGGGGGTGGGCTCGGGGGTGGAGGTCTGCGGCTGAAAGTCGTTGCGTTCCGCAGGGTATATACGTTAATACCTCCGGAGCCCACTGGTAATTTTCGGACGATTGCAATTTCTATAAGGCACCATTCTCCTCGGCGTTAATCTCGTTCATGGGTAACTGCGTTTCCTAGTCCCGGAGGAGCCTCGGGTTTAACAGGTTAAGTCCGCGATTTCCGTTCTCACGAGTCTTAAGGACCGGCGACCCCGTGAACTTGAGCTTCTCGATTCAACGTTTCGATATAAATCGCGCGTGCACATAGCATGCAATGCTCTTTCTGGAGAGGAGGGGGGGGGTATCCGAAGCGAGACCAACTCTTGAGCACCCTTGGACCGAGAGCAAATGAGCATTTAGTCGTACATTACACCCCAAATTATTATCAAACGCGTATCATCATTGAAGACGCGTATAATCTTTGGTAGACTATTCTGCCGTTCTACTACTGTTTTTTTTTTTTTGGATCGTTGATTAATCGGTAAAAGCCAAGGAAATATAAAAAATCCAAAGCATTCCGTCAGACTCTATTACTTTCGTGTTTATTGCTATTTATTAAAGAACATTGCTTTTCAGGTTACCTCAGTATAGAAATTCATTAATGCAATAAATCTTTTCTTATTTTCTTCTAGCATTTTCAAGACACTCTCTGCTTTTTATTAGTATGAAATAAAATGGACTATAAAAGAACTATAATCTTATACTATTTGTTAGTTTAAGAAGTAAACAGTGATTGGATTATCGTGATATTCCCCTTGCTTTTTAAAAAGTATAAGCTTTTTTAAAAATAAATCACTATTAAATTTTAAAATACTAAATATATAAGTATTAAAAAAGTGCAGCTAAAAGTTACAGGATAATTGCGTGCAACACTTAACTTAAAGCCGGAAGATTATGCAAGTGTAACTCGGTCGAGTGTTAACGAACTTCAGACTCTGAAAGTTGAACGAAAATTGACAAAACAAAGTAACATTTATGGAAAAAGTCGGGAGAAACAAACACAGTTTACATGAAAAATTAATAATAATTACAAGGAAGAAATGGCGCGTAAATAAACACTTGCAAAAAAAATTCTGCTATCTACACGTCTATCTAAAACATTCCGGAGCATAAAGTACCATCAGTGAAAACACGCATATTTTCATTGAACGCTATTATTTACGTTCAATGGCTTGTACTACAATTTAAAAAAAATTATTTATTAAACATTTCAGTGTCGGTGAAAAAAATGTGAAAATTGAAACGTAAAAAGAAGTGAAAGAATAAACAAAAATAATATTTCTTACCGACCAACAGTGTTAAAAACTAAAGGATCTAGTTTATATACATTTTTAGAAAAATAGAAATTTAAATTTTTTATTAAAGTAATTAATTCTTGTATGATTATTTTGAAAGGATTTTTTTCTTCATCGTTCATTCACTCTTTATTTTCGTAAGTATTCGATTAAAGCACGTATAATTATTGTTAATTATTTTTGATCAATTATCTTAAAAAAGAATAATAGCTTTTCAGAAATTATTATTGAGTTATTTTAAAAATGTATGTTAAAAATGTTTTGCTCACTTTATTAAATAAGAAAATAAATAATTAAATTAACCAAAAAATTAATTAAATTCAAAATATATATTCTAGCAAAGCAGAAAATCTTTCTTAGCATTCTTCTTGTAGAAAATTAAATATTTATCTCCAATAAGAAGGAAAATATCGAGAATTCATAACCAAACTTATATTAATAATTGGGAAAGTATTTAGTGATTTCTTAAGATAATAGCCGGTAAATAAAGATTCAGAAATTAAATACCAAAGTAAGAGCTACGATAACGGCACAAAACAACGAGTAAATAATAGCTTATATATTCAATAATAATTATGATAGTGTAGTACATTATTATATAGTTTATTTTAACAAGAAAATTATGAAAGTAAATACTATAAGCTTTAATCCTAAATATGATCTTGAGTTGTACATAACTTTGGAACTTGTAATTACTTTGCCCGTAAACAAGTTTGAAATTAAAGCTTATTGAATTTATGACTTTTTTTTTAACTTAAAGTTGGTTAGATGATAAATAGAAATAAAATAATAAGTATTTAAATTGAATAGAATTTTGTAATGTAAAACACAACAGGGAATAAGCATCCCCTCGCTGAGTTTGAGCTTAAATTTTAAATCTTAGAGGGCAGCTTGTAGCATTCAATCAGAGTATGATTATTAATTCACCCAAAAGTTACCCAACAAAATGATTATGTTGCCAAAGATTAGCCGTAAAAAAAAAAATAAAAAAAAAAAAAAACATGGAAAAAAGTGACAAAGGAGTGCTCCCTTACTGATGACGGTGAGGTTGACTTTGCTGTTCCTCGTAGGCGACTGCTTGAAGTCCACTCGACACCGATAAATTCCAGCATCCGTTTCCTTGACGGATTCGAGGTTGAGCTTCGCCGGGGACTCGGCGTGCTTGAAGAAGGCTCGACCACCGATGCTCGGGTCCTGCCAGTGACTCCCGTGCTCCAAAGCCGATATCCGACGTGAGTCGAAGCTGTGTTCCACAGAACAAAAGTACAATTAAAAATCTCCGATATATCGACCTCTGCTCTGTTTTTTTAACGCCAATAATAGGATTTGAATATCTCGAGTTTTAAAAAGAGACGATTTTTTAATTGTCGCTGATTTTCACATCCACGATTAATATGTCTTTTGTGAAATACAGGGAAAAGCATTATTTTTCTATTTGCGCACTTCACAAGTAAACTGTCAATGTGAATTATTTTTGCATATTATCTCTTTGAAGGAAATGCGTGTATTACAATGGCGAAGACTGATAAAAATTAAATTGGTTTGAACATTACATCATTATTCCTTGCTTGAATTCCCTGCTGTTCTTTTTCTTTTTTGTTTTCTTTTTTCTTTTTTTTTTTTTTTTTTTTTATTCTACTCGTTTCCTTTACATTTATTTTAGAGAATTTCAGCTTAATTTGCTTTCTAAGAGAAAAAAACGCTTTCATCGAGTATGAACAAAAGGTTATACATGTATTAAAGTACCAACTGAGTAGTATCTGGATTAGAGATTTTTTCGATTTTTCAAGAATCCATCACGAAACTTTCTAGTAGAAACATACTTATAAGTGCTATTGGAGTACAAAAAGAACTGTATAACTCATGATTGCATGTACATGTATATACACCGTAAAGTCTTTCTGAATCAATTTCATTGTTCTTTCAATATAAAATTTTTCATTATCTAAATTATGTATAACTTTAATAAAGTTATTAATTACTTTTACTGCATTTTAAATTTAATTTTAATACTGATTAAGTTTTGTGTAATTTTTAAAATTAATTAATTTTAAGGTAAAATAGCTATTTTGGAACACTCTCTTCAAAATATAAATGCATTTGTAAACATCTTATGTTGATGTTAAACGTTTTTAAATAACAATATTGTAATACACGTTGAATAATGAAAAGTAATAATAAAGCTTATAATATTAATAAAAATATAGTTAATATAAAAATATTGGTTCTAACGTATTTTTATGCTTATTAATAAATAGATTTATTTTTCATTGTGTCGATAATGAATTAGCACTCTATTATATGCTGTAGTAATTATAATTAAAATGTTATATTTATATATAGTTGTTTTAAATATTAAAACATATTACATTTATGATTATGAGTAAGTGATTTTTTATATATGACTCGATGAATAATAATTTTAGATAATAATTTTCTATAAAGAAAATGAGAGAGGAAGCAAGTTGGAGAGTAATTGCTATGCCGGTGAACCTCAAGTCTGTGGGTCACCAGTTTCAAAGAGATCGTACCAGTTTGTAGTTGTAGCAGAACTTAGTTATATAGTTATTATTAATTTTAGCTGTCATAAAGTGATATTATAATGTAATATTAAATAATTTTACGCTATTAGAGTTAAAGAAGATTTTATTATGAAAGGAACATTTATAATTTCATGTAAAATCTTCTGTATATTAAACATGAAACAAATTCTGAAAAATTTTTGCTACTTAATTAATTTTACTGGGCTACTTTTAAAATGTATTTTCGCATTTATTTCTCGAATAAGACTTTAATAGAAATGCACAAATAATTTGTTTTAAAAATACAATGGGAATTTTTATTCATCATTATTAATGTTTTAATGAATTTTTTGTATAATGTATAAATTTTATCCATACATTTTCGCAGAGCTAGTTTTCATTATTAAACGAAAAAAATCGGATGATCTAATTATTCATTTAAATTACATATTTTATATTTAGACATATCAAATCTTTTAAACATAAAAGATATTTTTTTAAATTCTCATTTTATGATACACTGCTAATTATTAAAACTGACTAAATGCGATATTAATAATATAATAAAATTTGTCGCGATCTTTTATAATATTTGTACGTTTATATATATTATAAATTTATAATGTACTATTTTCATTTAATTTATTGTAATGTTTCATACAAAAACTGATTAATCAACAGCAGCTTTAGAGGATATTTGTGTCACAAAAAACTTTCTAAAGAATATTTAAATGAGTGAAAAAACATTACTTTTATTTTTCTGACTAAAAAATAAAATTGGCCTCGATTTATCTGTAGACGCTAACAAAAATAAATATTCAACGTAGCTTATGTTCAAAATATAAAAGTGCAGTACTGACTATTCAGGCAATTATTGTAAAGAGAATTGGAGATGAATAATGAAGACCGCGTATACGATAAATTCTCAACGAATAATTTCGATGGAACGTTTTCCGATATTGACAATATCCGAGAGAAAGAACAAGGGAATCGAAGATTTCCGGTTCTACATCGTTCTATAATTAGGGTGAAAAGTCATGCAACCAATGAATGACCTATTTATACAGATTTTTACATCAAAAATTCGAATTTAATATCCATTATCTTTATTGTAAAGAAGTATTTTTTGAAAAATATTTAATGTCGCTTAAAATTAAATTGTAAAATAGAGTTAATAAAATATATTTTATGTGTTTATAATATTTTGTCAATGTTGTATCAATATTAATTATTGATCATCTCAATCTAGTCATACGTATCATGTGAAATTATTTTAATAATTTTGTTTTTTACATAAGATTATGCTGCAATTTTTAATCATATGTACCATCTGTAATTAAATCATACAATAAGATACACATAAGGTCAAATTACTAAGAAATACATTTCTTTCTCTGTCAATGTGCGCACATATTTTAATAAATATTGAAAATTTAACTAAAAAATATAAAATATTACTTTATGTGCATATTTTATGGAAATTAGTTAGAGTCTGTATATAATTAACGAACCGAATACGAAGATTCAAAACCATTGTAATTGGTCAAAAAAGCAGAATTAATGAAAGTAAGATTTTTTTGTAATTTAAAACTTTTGAATTGCTGTGTATTATATTCAGGTGTATTATTTTACACATTTTTTGAACTTTATATATTCTACAATATTTATAATTACGTTATACAAATAAATTTAAACTTTCAGTGTATTCTTAAATTTAACTTTGTTTTAATACTACAAATTTAAATAAAAATCATAGTTGAAAAAATTAAAAAAGTACTTTAATCCGGATTCATATAAATTTATTTTTCTTAGCATTGTGTAAAATGTTTGTATATTATTTAGGATTCCGCGGATTAAAAATACTACCTACATTTTATAATGAGGAAAGGAATACATATCAGCTGTATGCATTAAAATTTCTAGAATTACAATTTCGTGCTTTTGAAAGCCTGCAAATCCAAGATGCTTTCTGGCCCTTAAAATTAGTTTTGAAGTTTGTAGCCAAACTCAATTGTAGCCAAATTTGTAGCCAAAAATGATAAAAAACTTACTTCTTGATTTTGAGAAATATTAAGCTTATAAGGCATTTATATGTATAGGAATGAGGAGATACCTATAAATGGGCGAATCTGCCGGCTCCTTGTACCAGATAACAAGGTGTACTTTATCTCCGGGTACTGGAGGTTCCACGTCACAAGGTAGCTGAGCAATGTTACCAGCAACTGCCTGAGCCTCACTCAACGTCACTGCGAACAATAAAACAAAGGGCTCATGTTAAAATGCAATTGCTTATTTTTATAATAAAAAAATGTTTTCTTTTAAAATTATTGTTATTCCATTTTCTAGATATATTTCGGCTGACATTTTTATTCATAACAATTGAAAGTCAATTGTAACCATGTTTTATATTAAACTTATGATATTGCTGTGTGCGTGTTTTATTAATATTATACGTATACACGTATTCACACAGATGCGTTTATACCCGTAAAAATTAAATTAATTTTAAATGAAATTTATTTACGTTAATTTTACTTTTTAAGCACTTAATTTGAAATTACTTTTTTATCTTAACATAATGTAACTTTTCATTTTCAGTATTCTTGTTTACCAACTTTATATATCATTGGAATCATAAAGAAAAGTTAGATTTTTAATTAAAATTCTTTATTGCTGCTCTACTGGATCTATATAGAAATTATCATTAAAAAACCTTTTGCTTATTTTCTGTTTTTTCTGATTTTAGCGAATAAGTTACATTACTTCGAAATTGTTATTTATAACAGGAAAAGTAATAATCAACTTAGTAAATGAATGTTCAATTATTTCTTTTTTTTTTTAATAAAAATTAATATTTAAAACGATTTTTATTCCAATATTCTTTTCATAATACATGGTATTAAAATAACGAGATATCTTTAGTGTAACAGAAAACCAATATTTCTTGATATTTTTAATATAAAGTACACAATAAAATTTAATAGTATGTGAATAAGATTTTTAAATATTTTAATTTATATTATTAATTATTCATAAGAAATCTCTTGAATATGCATGTAAGAATTGTTTATGTTTATTCGATTTTTAGAATCTTTAAATAATAAAATATTTTCAATGTTTTCAAAATGTTTTCGTTTTCAAACATAAATTACCATTTTGTACATTTATGACTGAGTAAAGAAATTTTACAAAATTCCTCGATTATACTTTTAAATTTAATATTAAAAAATGCTTATATTTTGTCGATAGTTAAGGTTAACACTTGTAATCACTTTTTATTTTTGAAATGAAGGAGGTTTGTATCGTATAGAAAAAAAATCAACAATTTTAATTAAAATATTGATTATTAAGATTTGTAATAATAATTTTATTTTTATAACCATATTCTGCAGCGTTAGAAAAGTTTTTACTTATTTTTTTCAGGTATACTATACACATGTCTGTAGTTTAAAAATGTAGGTTGATTTATATTCAAATGTGTGTTATGATTATAATTACGACATTTATTTTTCATAAAAATTATGATTTATATAAAAATTGCAAAATAAATATTCACTTTGCTTTCAGTATAATATATTCAGAATTTTTTATGATGCACTTTAAAGAATAATTTTTTTTAAATTACTGTTCTGTTTTTTTGAAATATTAAAAGGTAGATTAGTATTTTAAAAACTATAATCTTAATGAAAATACTATCATTTTCGATGTAATATTCCATATATCATTTTCATATTTAATATATTAAATTTATTTTAATATTCATAACAGTAGTAAAAGTAAAAGAAAATTTTGTTTATTAGTTCAATCTATTTTATAATTCAAAATAATATATATAATACAATTAATAATATTTTATAAAAAATTAAAATTTATATATCAGGAGATTAAATATTTAAATACAAAATTAATATGAAATTAGCTGACTATAGCTATATCTAATAATAGATAAAAACGATATATTCTCTTAAAAATGTTTGTTATTTAAACATTTTTTATTTTATCAAATTAAAAGTTGATATATGAGATAGGTTTATGTTGATTGTAAGTATATTTTTCTAATTAATATCTGATTCAATATTCGTCGGTTTTTTTTTATTCCTGTATATAAAAACCTTTATGCACCCTTTTCTTCTCAAGGATACATACTTTTAGGATGATATGAATGATTGTACACATAGTTTATAAAGGAGTCATTTTTTAAACATTTAGAAATCAGTGTAAATATAGTGGTAAATGTTGTATGGACAACGAAGCTTTGATGATAAGTTATATGTTAAAGACAAGATAAAGATGAAAGAACTTGTCCAAATATAAAAGCGAACATTCATCTTTAATCATAAATATGAGTTTTCACAGTAATGATGCTTTTCGTTCGTTTTTTATTTACTGTGGAAAGCTATTAAGCTTTTTGCTAAGATTTTTGAGGTGTGCGTGTCTATGAGTTTTGTTCTAATTAAGCGTGATTGCTGGTATCGTGTTCGCAATTTCAAGGGTTGAAATGTAACACCTTTGACATCAAATTCGTTTTCCAGTATCACCTGTTAATAACTGCCAAGGGTAGATGTCACAACAATCAAGAACCGTCAAGGACATCCTCGTCCGCACTGCGGACTCTTTGAAGCTGCTACCTTACTTACTCTTCTTTCATTTTCTTCATGTTGTCAATCGTGTATATACTTTATTTTTTTAATGATTATTATCCATTCAAGCTGAAGAAAACACTTGAAAATTTGATTCATTTTCCAATTGTACGTACATAATTTCTAATTTTTATTGTTTTTTCATTAGTATGTTAATAAAGTTATAAAACAACAATTTTAAATTTATATATCAAGCCAATACTTCTAACAATCATCGTGTAATAAATTTTTTTGTTTGATTAAACAAATTATACATTACTTGTATTTTAATCAATGCTTTGATTAATTTTAATAACATTAATTTTTAAACATTTTTTGAAATAATCAATCCCTCTTATGTTATCTTATATTTTCTAGTTTATTCTTTTATAAAAATTAAAGTGAAAAATACTTGAGCATAAAATGAATATTAAGATCAAGCAAGATTTTAAAACAAATTTTAAATGACTAAGCAGAAATTCATTCAGTCATGCCATAATCATTTTTAAAATAATATTTTATTTTAAAAAATGACGCATCATTATTAGACAATTTACTTTTATTAATTATATTAATTATATTTATTAATTAATTGTATCTTTATTACACTACTTATTACAATTACCATAGTATAATGAAATATTAACTATTCAAATAATATTCTGATATTAAAAAAAAAATTTATCATTTATTGAATAATTTACTAGACATTTTTTATTTCGCAATAACTTTGGAAAGAGTTAATCTATATAAAATATTATTAGTTTTTTAACAGATAATATAGTCCATTGATATTTTTTTTCAGATTCAATAAAAACTCTACATAACATTATACTAAACGATGCATTGTATTTTATAAGTAGTTTACTATTTATTGAATAATTTTAAAAAATAAATTTTATCTTTAAAAAAATAACCGAATATTTTTACAATATCAACGATAAATTATTGCTGCTAAATGTAAAGATACAATATTCAATATGGAACATATTATATTATTATAAAAATAAATAAATATTCTTTACATTTAGTAATTTCTTTGATTTGTTTACATTATTACACGTAAAAGTTTTGTTTTTTGTTTCAAATATAATTTTTCAATCATTTGTATGTGCACTTTGTTTAGGTTTTTTGCTAATCAAACAATTTAATTAATTTTATTCAAATAAATTCATGCGCATTCACGTAATATACAGTATATCTCATCAATTATTTATCTCGATGACAGCACAAAGTAAATATTATCTTAATTAAAAAAAAATTTTTTTATGGATAATAAATAAATTTTGATGACTAAATTATTAATTTATCGTGTTTAATCTGCTTTTTAGAACAATATAAACTGAATAATGAATGGATAATTTTTTTGTAATAAATTGACTGTTCGTGCAATGTGGTTTAAACAAAAAAAATTTTTTTATTTAGAAAAATGATGCGTTTTATTAAAGTATTAAATAAAATGATTTATACTTTTTTATATAATGTTTAATCTGATATCCTTATTTTAATTTTTCATAAATGCATTTATTCATATTTATCAGATAAATATTTTTTTGAAGCGCATAAATGGACGTTGAATAAAATTTTATTTTTTAAAAATATTTTTTATTAGTTTAAAATAAAAATAATATTTATTGATACGATAATCGAAAGCATTATTGTTTTATCATTAATTAAAAATGGAATAATTAATACCCGTAATTCAAATTATTTATTGGATTCCTGTTCAAAATATCGCAGCGGATTATCTATTTTATTTGGAGACAGAGAGAGAGAGAGAGAGTGAGAGAGGAGAGGGGGAAAAAGGATTAAAAAAATTAAGTAAGAAATCAAATCACGCATACATGAAAGATCGTGTGAATAATTCAGAAACGTTGTCCGGGGTTAACATTAATTTCCTCTGTCTTTTATTGATAAAGGGAGTACTTTATGTCGTTTGCTCGTTTAAGAGGCGCCAGCGCTGGCCGAGGCGATAAAATTCAGAAGGACGGCGGCTCGGAATCATCAAAAGGAGCTTCCCGGCCGTGGTTGGCCACCTGAATTCGAAAGGAGAAAGAATCCACGGGTTGAAACCGCGGATTCATCAAAAATGTCGGGCGTGAAACCTGTGAAAGAGGGAAAAGACAAGGGAAGGGAGGGGCAACGAAGCGGTTAAATGCGAATCCAACCGCCACGATTCACAGGTCGACGGGAGTTTTATCGCGGTTATGGGACGGACCCTTTGATGCTCTTCCGCGGTTCCCGGGTTATCTACATAAATACACACGGACAGCGAGGACTTCCGAATAAAGTTTCCGGAGCGACGGGGAAGGCGAACGTGAGGGAAGCGCAGCTCCTTTCGCTCGGTGGGTTTCGCGCTCGGAACGACGCTCCGGCCGTCATTCATATTCCATTGAAATCGTCGGCCAACATCAACTTCCTGCTCTTCGATCTTCGTTTATCTCCTTTTGCCCCGCTTTATCTCCGGCCACTGCGAGAGCTTGCTTCCTCGGTCCAGGAGGAAAAAACTTTTCCTCCTGGATCATTTCAAATTCGCTCTGCATTGCGTCGGTGTGGGTTTGCACTCGATACACGTACCAAGACGTGTTCCTTCTTTGTATGTAAATAATTTTCAATGGCATTATGAATACTTGGTGATTAGATTTTACGTCCGAGTGCACCCTCTCAGTGGCTCTTTGGGGCTCGAAATATCCGTTGACGATGTGTGTAAACTCGGACAATAAATTTTTCATCTCGGCCCGACTCTCTGCCGTTCAAAATGCTTTCAGAATGCTTTCAAAATGAGCTTAAACTCATCGATCTCAGTCTCATTTAATGCAGCCTGCTTGAATTTTATGAATTCAACTCAAATTTTGGTGCGAAAAAGTTTAATGTAAATATTCTTTATATCCCTTTGGATATTATCTGCGATTTATTGCTTCCTGTTACAGATTTATAAGATTAAAAGCAAACATTTGTTCATAAATCAATCCTTTTTTTGGCAATGTTTTAATTTATAGATATATTCGAAATTAAAACTTACGCTTTCGAATATCTCAAAACTATACATAAATAAAATATATACGATAAGGATTATAGTCTTAATCATTTACCGTTAAATTTTAGAATTTTTATGTATCATCGTTATCATGGATAAAGTAGTAGTGAACATTTATATATTTACTTAAAAGACAAAAACTTTTAGATGTAATCTATCAATAAGGAAAAGTACAGAAGTTTTTTAAATTCAAAGTAGCAAAAAGAATATTAATGAAATTTATAAGTAGTTTACAATATAATTAATTTAAAATATTTTTAAGCTTTACTGTTGAATATTTGACAAAAAGTTCAATTTATAATGAAAAAGCACTTAAATTTAAAAAACTTATTTTATTTTATTTTTATCAAAGATTAATAAATAGATGATGAACAAAGGAATGTTTACAAAAGAAATAAACAAAAGAATTCTTCTCTCAAAAGCTGTTAATTATTCATATTAAAAAAATACTCGTAATTATATTATAAAAAATAAATATTAATTAAACTTTGATAAAATATACTAAAATAGAATCCGATATTTAATATAAAATTTTGACAGATATTTTAATAATTATTTTTGGATGATATAGTTGTTAATTTACACTATTTATAAACAATTAAAATAATAAAAATGGTATAATTTATATTTAAAATATAAAATTATTGACATTTTCTAAAAATTATCTTCCTAGAAAACATATATGTTGAAAATACTAAATTTTGTAGTTGATTCACTTGATGTGTATAGTTGAAAAATAAAAAAAAAGGTCCTTTTCGAGGACAAAGGATGCGCTTATACATTCTTCCCTTCGAAACATCTCAACGTACATTTCTATTGTTTACAAATAATTGTGCTTTTTATTAAAGATCTGGTGATATTGAAAATACACACCTTAATGCACAAAATAATTTGTATTTTTTTATATGTAAATCTGTTCTTTTCCTAAGATTTTTTTCATCAATTTTACATTTTTAAATTAAAATTTTTTTTATAATTGTGCAGTATTTAGATAGTAAATTTATAGTAAATTTTTTAAATTATTAGTATTTTTCAGTAGTATTAAACTTGAACTTAAATTTAAAAAACGCAGAATAATTTACTTCGAGCTCTAGCATAATGTAATTTTTTAACGACACCCAAAAACATTTAGATTACTTTGGACAAGAATATGTAACCTTTTCACTATCGCGTGCGTGTGTATTTATACGTTTATGTGTCATTTTCATTATAACGTTGAGTGGCTTACTTTTATTACAACCTTTCAAATTTTCATGTTCTGATATATGACTCCATGAAAAAAGTAAAGAAAGAAAACAGCAGGCTCAAATAAAGTACAGTAGCTCTCAGAGGATACATACATGTGAAAGCCCACGAATATTCTACACCTACACATGCCATATGGGTAAGTACACGTATACAAAATAAAGGGTGGAAGCGTGAGAAGCAAATTTTCCAACGAGCAGCGGCTCACACTTTTTAAAGCTGCTGAAGTGCTTTGAATGGTCCGTTCTCTCGCGCTCTCCCCCCATCCCACCCCTCCCCCCGCCGTCGCCGCGCGAACTCTCCTGCTCCTCCTCCTCCTCCTCCTCCTCCCTCTAAAACCAAGTTCTTTCTCGGTTGCCTCTCCTCTTTTCAACGGAGCTCGTTATTATAACAAGACTTTAATTAGCTAAATTGATTTCCTACGATAAAAGCACTGAGAATCTATAATCGCGAGCCGCTTGAGAGTGCCAAAGTCGCAATTCAATCACATTCTTTTTGTCATCTGTTATTTTCACTTTTATATTGATCATATAACTTCCTGATTGATATTTTCTACCTATAATTTTAATTTCTTTCACACTGTAACTTAACAACCTATTACCACTATATTTGCACACTAAACTACAAATTAATTCATGCACAAATTCCCTTTTTTTTTCATTTTGCTTTCTACTTTTAAAAATGATTTATTTGTATAATATATTTTTTTCATTTTTACATTATTGGACTAAATTAAAAAATTAACTCTAATTCAATGTAAAGCATTGTGTGACAACATAACATATTTTGGCAATAAATTATCGGAGCTTTAAATTTGGCATCAATTAAATTTTCCATCTTTTAAATGCCGATTAAAATACATTTTTACTCAAATAAAATAAACTTTAAAGAGTACATTTAATTTATCTACACCTTCACATTTTACTTTGACTTATTAATTATTTATCTTCTTAATAATATTTAATTTTATAGAAGAATATTTAAAAATATTACTAAGTACATATTTTATTACAATACTATACTTGGCAATAGAAAAAACAATTACTTAGAACTAATTTTTTAAGTTTTATTATATCATGGTTAAGACTTCATTATAATATAAAAAATTTTGTTTTTATGTATCGTAGCATGAAAAAGATAGAATGCCGAATTAAATAGAAATTCGACCTGTCAGTTTTATTACCAGAAAATAGAGAAGAAACCAATACAAGCTCGAATGCACAGCTACATATACAGAGACGATATCGAATACCTCTCAGAATACTTTATAAACTTAAAAAGTATAAAATATTTTATAAATTTAATTTAATGAAAATAAGGATAATCTTTACATTAAATATTATAATAATTTAAGTAGTTATTATTTCGTTCAAACTTATAAATAAGTAGCAAACAATTTATTTTCAAACTATCATTGCAATATAAAATATATTAAAATCTTATAACATTACATTTTAATATAATTTAAAATTTATAGTTTTTTGATATGAGAGGACGACAATTATATATGTCATATAATAAAAATATCACATTATCAAAATCAGTTTTTTTATGATATCATTGTTACATTATTTCAATCTTCTAATTTAAATGCATAACAATCATCTTTTATAATGGATACTAACGATGTATAATATGTTTGGCTACTGGTAAGAAAAACTTATAGAGTTTATTTCATCACTTAATTCAATCAAGATCAATCATTTAAAATGATTATATATATTCCGCACGAATTTTTATGTGATTGGAACTTGTGAGAACTTTTATTCGACTACTCTTCGGGTTTTCTATGAACTGGAAGAGTTTAAAAGAGTTTTATTATTTAACTAAATGCTTTTTGGCACTCCGCATAATAACTATTTTACGAGAATGAACAGAATTTGCATCCATCCATTTAAAAATCCTTAAGAGTATTTTTCGAACATTATAATCTTTCTTTTAATAATTCTATGTTTTTTATACTATTTTTCCACTAATTTATAGTCTTGAATAAAACAGACACATATTTGAAGGAGACACAAGTAGAGATAATATTGGTAAAACTCTTATAAATTTTTGAAATTTCGATAAAAAAAAAAGCAGAAATTTTATTCGTGCAGATGCAAAATTTTTTTTAATATATAAACATTAAAAATGTTTCAAAGATGAAAAATATAAACACATTGTCATGCCAAGTTTATATATAATTAAATTTTAATATTTTAAGTTATAAATTCATTAAATTATGAATACATTTATTCCTACTTTTTCTATATTTTTTTATTTAAAATGTTTGTCTGCCATGATTACGAAGAGTATCATATGTATATAGGATACTATATTACATTGGAACATTATATACTCTCATTTTAACCTCTTCAACTATCGATACAAAATCAAAAAAAAAAAGAAAAAAAAGAAAAAAAATCAAGAAGGAAAAAAGAGAAACTTTAAAAAATAGATCTAGGTGATGTACGTGCTCTATCGTATCTCTCAAACTTTAAAAAGAAGAGATGTGATCCTTTCTATCTTTCCTTACTTCTACCTTTTCCTTACTCACTTGACTTCATAGAAAGAATACACCGGTGTGGCTTTCCAATGAATGTACTAAGAAGGACAAAAACTGAGGAATCGAGAGGAAAAGGGAGAAAAAATCTTTAAATGTAGGCCAAGCCAGACTTCGTACAAAGTTGGAAATGGCGAAAGAAATGTATGTATACGTACGAAAGTTACAAAATATAAGTAGTGATGTTAGTTTCTATCCTGAAACTAGAAAGATAGCATTTACACATTATTCGCGACTTTAGCGATGCTTCGCTTCTCGATGTTTCCCTTCCAGTGGACCAACGCACATCAAACAATCTAAGGGGTAGAAACGTATAAATAAGTAAATTTGAAAGTGATTGTGCATCAGCGATAAATTTCAATCGCCAGATTTTCTCGGCTGCACGAGAAAGCCTCACTCGACAAACAACAATATTTGGATAGCGCAGGTTAAAAGTCGGTAACCGGATAATTACGTAGAGTGAAAGCTTACCGAATAGACATGAGATTGAAGGATAAATTCACACACGCGAAAGAAGGGGTGGTTAAAGACAAAGAGATAGAGGGAGGGGGAGGCGAAGCAGGGAATTCGAGGGTGTGTGTACATACATAACCACGCCATCACGGTTGATTGCGGTGAAAACTCGGTACTGAAATTCGCTTTCTCGGAAAGCTTAGGTTGCTCGGAACGGGGAATGAAAAGTAGGACTACATAAAGTTTTCACGACACTTGCTCGAGCGTTCGTATTATCGAATGGCACTAACGTATAAGTACATCCCTTCACCCGCCCCACTTTGCTCACCTGCACGTTACCAGCGAGACCACACACACCCACACACCCACACAGAGGCACGTGGGGTTTGCCCTCTCGAGGAACACGGGCACACACTCGGAGCACCGAATTTCCGGGGCTAAATTCGTATTTGCCATGCATTCGTTATATTTTTTATGCTGCTTTTCCCTCTGCAGATTTTGTGTGAACAATGCCCAATGATGACACGGCCGACTATCGGTTTGCATGTGTTTTTAAGAGACGTACACGCATACGTTGTGTGCAGCAAAATCGCTCCAACTTCCGGTAAAAAGGGTCAACAAAAACAAAAAAAATTCATGTGCTTATTGACAGGATCGCAAATATTGCATCAAATACAATCAAATACAGGCTTTACGCGTTCCCGATATTTTTCTATGTATTTTAAAACACAAAAACGAACTCGCATTCGAAATGGTTGCACTATTTGCTCGGGCACATTGATACTACTTTTATGGATGGATATACATGGAAATTATGCTTTGGCTCTTTCTTTATTATTTTTGAAACTTTGTTAAAGTATTATAAGGGATTAAAACGGCAACGGGTTCTCGACATCCATATTTTATTAATAAATTCATGGATGTTTATTTTGTATTAAAGATGAGATTTAAAAATATGAAATTAAAATTACTGTTTGAATGAAAAATTAAAACCCAGGGACATCTTTACGGCAAAGAGATCTTGAGAGACTATACTCGAGCCTTCATTAAACAAGTGCATTTATTAGCACTAAAGACCATCAAATATGAATTTAAAAATTTTTCGTGAATAATTAGCAATTTAAAACGCACGATATTTTTGTCGTGATCATTATAGATGATACGATATGGGGCTCGAATAACTCAGGGAAAGCTCAGGTCTAACACTTATGGATTCAAAGGAAAGTAGTTTTCTCGTAGGAAAGCAATGTATGAAGCAGGTACATTAATTAAGAAGATGTTACGTGCATGTTAATGTCTTTTTGGCACCCATTTATACATAAATAGAGTATGCATGAGCCTCTGATCCGATTTCATCACTGCACCTCCTTACTTCTATGCTCCACTACTTATGTTTAACTTTTTGATACTTGGCTCCATCTCCCTCCCTCTTTCAACCATGAATATACATGTACACGCTCTTATTCTTTCAAGTTTCACAGGCTTAATATATGTTTTAAAAACATTTATTTACTCCTTTGATATTTTAACTAAATTGGTATTATTATTTCATTTAATTATGCAGTTTTTGTTATTCATATTATAATTTTTTGAACTGGAAGAAAAAGAGATAGCTTTGAGGTGGTGTCAGGATCTCGTCCTAGACTTTGTCCTTGTTTTTCTCCCCTTCGATACTTTGATTTTTCACTGATTCTTAATCTTAGTTGTGCGTCAACTTTCGTCTCCGCGCTCCAACGCAATGGAGTGATTCAGCTTATTAAACTCACAGTAAAACTCGCGTATAAGCTGAAAAACTCAAGAAACGTCTTTTCAGCTTTTCCGCGCTTTTCACAAGTTTGCAAGATGGCCGACTTGCGGCCTGGGTCACCCAGTATACTCAGTTTGAATACCGACGATATGGCCGATGCACAGATCGATCGATATCGATAAATGCGCATCGACCATAACGAGGGAAAGTGTGATTGGTCGATTCGAACGACATGCAGTCGCCTGAGCTTCAAGCTTCCGACAATAATTGTTATCAAACTTTTTTTAATCATAGGATTTTATATTGATTTAATTAATGTATTTAAAGAAATTTTTAAATCTGCTTACTCATTCACGGTTTTATAAATGTATTTATTCAAAATAAAACATGAATTTTTTTAATATACTTAGTAAATTTTTTAATGATTTTTTTTTACTTGATTGATATGATTGACACGTCGTATACTAATATATTGATCTATTGGTAATTTGAATCATATTTAATTTGAATTCATGTAACGAACATAATGCCTATCAAGTGAATAAATTATCTTTTCATTAGCATGCATCGAATATAAAGAATTTTACAATAATTTTCATTTGCAATAAATAGTTATAATTTAGTCCATTATAATTATATTACCTATAAAATATTTATTCCTACAAAATTCAATTACATTTATAATAGAAATTAGAGTAAAAAAAGACATAATATAATTATTCTATTGATATTTTTTTGTACACAAACTCAAATATGTAAAATGATAAGCTTTTTTCTATTTAAAAACATATCCAAGTATATATTTTGAAGAATGCTATTATAAGTTATGAATAATTAATGTATATAAATTATGTAGTCAGTATAGCAACCTTTAGAGGTTGTGTTTATTGACTGGCGAATTTCACAGGTATATTTTAGTATAAAAAATAATTGGATAATAATCTACAGGCTAATATAAAATTACCGTTTGCGTTTTACTTTATTTTTTTTTTAATTGAGTCAAAAAATAATAATTACCTTCAAGAATACGGAAGAAAAAATTGTTTACCGTTACGCTCCTGTAATACTTAATCACAAACTGAATTTAAACAGTGAACATTCTTCACCCTTAAGCTTAAACATTTTTTCCTCATTACTTTTTTTTTATTCAGATGCATTTTTTAATTTTTTATATATTTAATAATGCACGACTTAAAACGACGTTGTAACTTACTTTTCGTTTTATCTATTCAGTTGTCGCACGTGCATTTTTGTAGAAATCTACATTCGTTTCTCTTCATGTATAAAAAATTTCCATCAGATTATACGAAAGAAAAATGCGATTACATTTTATTGATTATTTAAAGTTCGATAATACAATATCTCTAGTCCAGACATCGCTGTAGAAATTACATGCAAGCTACAATAATCTTTAGGAATTTTTAATATATCAATCATTGCGTTTTCTCTTACAGACGTGTTATATCGTTACTTGGAATTTCCTTGATGCATATTAAAATTTGTGTTTGTCATTAGAGGATGGCTGTCATATTATCATAGATGATGCATATGAAATCAAGAGTTCGCATGATGTTGGATACTATAAATGATATTGGATGACTTATCGACGTTATTTTTTAAATTAAACCATGAAGACTTGCTGTTTTTTAAGCATCAGTTTATAACATTTGTTTAATCAAAATTTTGTTAATAGTCTATGGTAATATTGTTTAATACATTTAATTTAAAAATAAACACAATTTTTTTTATAAAGCAGACAAAAAGTAAGAGATATAAGATAAAAGAGAAGTAAAAGAGTGAGAAATCTTGGATAAAGAAAAATAACTATTCATATATTGAAAAAAAAAAGAGAAAAAGCGATAAATAAAGCTACGAGTGGTAAGCGAAAAAAAAATAGAAAAAAGTAGATTTAAAAAGGATTATTTAGTTAATCTAGTATTTTGAAAACTCTGGGAAAAAATTATTTTTTATTAAATTCCAGAGTAATTTGTTGTACAGATTGTAGATGAAAAATCATGTTTAACAAAAAAATTTTAACATTATACATTTGCATATATTTATTTGAGTATTTCTTTGGGTAAATAAATTTTTAACTATAGAATTGTAAATACAAATTATGTATTAAATCAATAAAACAGTAATAAATAAGTATTATATTTGTAAAAATCAAAGGTTATGCACAATGTTACTCGATCAGTGAATTGATTTTGTAAAGGTAATATTTTAAAAATTGTTTTATTTAATGAAGAAAGGAATTTAATGGTAAAATTATGTTATCAAGTGAATTTTTTTAATCAAGTTTACATAAATCACATGATGTAAAAGCTAAAATAAAGTAAAATTGTTTTTCAAAAAGTCTCTGGCGTATGAAATCGCAGAAAATGCAATGTTCCGGTATCCCAAGGGCTAAAACCAATGCATTAAAATCCAAAGCCGAATTAAAATTCACAGAGAATTTCCACCTTTACGTACGAGGACGCTTGCTCTCTCTTATCTCTCTCTCTCTCTCCCCCTCTTTACCGGGCTCTTTTACCGTGTATTCGCTATCTTTTCGCATATTTGGACTCTTCTGATGTCGCAACTACGAGGATGTCGAATAAGCCAACGTATGCTTTCGTTGCTGCTCGAGTCCCGAGGGACCGAACCTTCTCCTACCAGTCCTTGATTCTCCCGGAGAACCTTCGAATTAGTTTATCATATTCTGTAAAGCATCTCTGTTGAAGGTCGCGAGCATGTGTTTGTGTGTCGTGGCTGCAGTTCCGAAACTTCATTTGCCGAATAAACGCTGACTATTCCGATGTAAATTCCTTGTGTGTGTGTAAAAATTAATGTAATGAATATCGCGAGCGAGAAGAATAAGACAAAAAGGAACAGCGAAATGGCTTTAAAGATAATCAATAGAGACGGAAAAACGCAAATGAAAGAAAAGATATTGGCTTTAGTCGAGAAAGTAATCGGGGGATCTTTGACATACCACATTCATACGGAATCCTGTGGTGTGCATTAGGCGCATTGGTGAATGTATACTTTTCCAACTTTTTTTC
This sequence comes from Eupristina koningsbergeri, assembly GCA_018907245.1. NCBI lineage: Eukaryota > Metazoa > Arthropoda > Insecta > Hymenoptera > Agaonidae > Eupristina > Eupristina koningsbergeri. Next base: position 4,472,550 of record JACCHV010000008.1, on the reverse strand, counting down.
CTCCTCTTTTTCAAAGTTTTTATTCACTTTGGAGGCTGGGAAAACGCATTGTCCACAAGACTGTATGTTCTTCTTGTTTTTCTTCTCTTTGAACCAATAGTGAAGTGTTTTTAAATGAAGACTGGCGAAAATGGGCAAAAGCTTCGAAACATAATGTCGCATTGCTTTTCCGTCTCGCTTTTCCCTGACGACATCGTTTCCACCCGCCCACGCAAAGCCGCACACCGATGGGAGTCAGGGCGCACGTGGATTTATTTTCCTCAGCCAGACGCCGACGTTTTTAGCTTGGGTCTTGCACACACGCACGCACCCACGCACGCACGCACACTCGCGCATACAATGCTCGTTTAATTTATGGAGTAATGCACTCGTGTCGGGCGGCTATCAGCAAGATTATTTTGTTCACTACCACGGACTCTCGTTTATTCGAAATACTCGGCGACATCATACTTAGGTGTAATGACTTACCCTGTCTTTTTAAGTATAGAATATCTTACATCTTTGTAACTCTGTGTAGCCTTATGAAATAACAAGATTCTTTATACGAAATTATTACTTTTTTTTTATGTTTTTTGTCATATTTAAACATATTTGCGTCTAATAAATTCAAAATATTTCTTCAAATCTTTCTTTAATTTACAAAATGGTTTCATTGTTTTGAGTTTAATTTTTTTTTTTTTATAACTTTCCTTTATATTTCTAGTAAACCCTTATTGATTTTAATCATAAAGTTTTTTTTAGTGAATAATTCGTACAATTATTATTAAAATCAGTTCAATTTCTTTTTCATATTATTTGCGGAATTATCAAAAAATATTTTAAATTTACACTTGTTATAATAGTAATATTAGACAAAACATTATATTTAATTAGTACTATACAGTATGACATGTATAATTGGGAGATATAATAAAACTTTAAAACTATTAGTTTAAAATTACTTTCTCATAGCCGCCGAGAAATATTATTTGTATTAAAATAAGTTTCAGTTCACATTTCCAATTTAATCTAAAAGTTTTATTTAATAAAATAATGATTTGAAGCTATACTAATGAATGGATGTACTTGCTGAGACTATTCTTTCATCAAAAACCATCTCTGTTTGTTAAGAAGATTATAAGATAATTTAATTAAATTATATAAATAAAGTAAAATTACTAGAATAAAAATATAATTCAAACAAACATATTTTGTAACAACGTTCTGTTTTTACGAATAAAATAATAAAAAACTGACAGGAAAATGAATTATTCAACATGTTATTCTCAAAATTATATTCTACATTTTATGCAGTTAATAATTGAAATGTTTCATTGATTAATTATTTTTCGAATAAATAATCGTTCTTGTGTTTTTGCATAATTGAAGTTATTCAATCCATCCATAAGTATCAAATAAATTTACGAAGAAACTTATCCACCTTTGGTTAAAAAAAAAAAAAAAAAAAAAAAAAAAAAAAGGAATGCCTGAAAAGTATGGAGTATTTCAATATCGAATTGCAAACACGTTCGAGGAATAAAATGAGCAGCAGGGAAAGAAACATGGAAAACGGCCAAATCATAACAGACAGTGAGCCATCAAAATCAATCAATTGTCGATGAGATATACGTGCGAATGCTTTCACCGCAGAGTCTGAGCACCTTAACTCGACACACAATATAAACGTGTCGAAGTGACATTTTGCCGACAGTTAGTCGGCAAAAAACAAAAAAACAAAACAAAAAAAAGAAAGCAAAAAAAAGAAATGCCGGCCAAGCTCAATAATAACTGGCTCCGTTTGCTCGGGCATTTGAAAAAGTACCGCCTCAAACGTCGGAAGCCATTACAATAATGTGCATCGGTCGCGGTGAATAATAATTAAGAGCCCCGCGGTCGACGAGTCGAGGAGTATTGTACCTGGACTCTCGAACCCGGCGGCGAGTGGTCCCGCACTCCTGAGAGGCGGGGATTTTTGTGTTTCTACGCCCGGACGACCCGGGGGCCACGAGCCTCAATGGAGACCAAATTAGTAGTGGCATATGGACGCCGACTTTTAGGTTAAAACTAAATAAAAAAAAAAGTGCACGCACAAAGCGTAGTTGTGCGTACTTAGACGCGCAATTTTGACGCTGCGGAAGGAGAGCCATATGTGTAATTGCAGAAAGTCGAGCGCTTGCTCCGAAACAAAGGCCTCCAAAGACAATGAGTCTATTTTGCAACGGGGAGCCTTTCTCTCTCTTTCTCTCCCTCTGCCCCTCCCCCTCTCACTCACTTCCTACCACTCTCTTCTTCTCTGAGCTCAAGAGCTAAAGAGAGCATTTCGTTCGAGCTCGCTGAATGCGCTTGAAACGCGCGGGGTGTTGCGCGAAAAATCAAGGGGCGCGCGGGGGGAGGGGTGGACTTCCGACGCGAAAAGTATCCCACATCCAACGCCAGAAGAGCTCCGACAATGGGAGGAAGTCGGAATTGCAGTCCTGGCACAAGTCGCTGCACTGCGAATTTGGCTCTTTGACGCGAGGGTAGCGCACCCTTCCACCCCCTCCTCCTCCGCCCCCTACACGTACACCGACGATGATGAGCCGACGTCGGTGTTTGGGATAAAGGGAATCGACAGGATCGTGGTTTTCCCCGGTCTTTTCCTCCTTTTTTTCGCAGCGGCAGCATCTCTCCTACCCGAGAATTGAGCATTCGATCGGAAGAGTTTGCGCTTATAAAGGTTTTTCGCATGGGGGAAAATTCCGCGCTCCGCGAGACTTGAAACGGCAGGTTTGGAATTATTTTTCTTTCGGACTCGCTGGAATGTCTTGAAATTGTACAGTCAGGATAATTGCCAATTAAAGGAGCCTTGGTGGACAGGAACCATTCGACATTACGAAATCCGCGAATCCACGAGATTTTTCGCTTTGCTATTGCTCGGCTACAAACTTCATTGATTGCGTGTCACGGGAGATTGACGCGAATCAAATATTGGAAAGTTTCAAACCAATTTCCAGCGAGTAATAATATTCATAAATATACTTTGATATGATAATTATAATCCTAAAATCCATTCGCTTAAATATTCACCTTTTGAGCTTTAAATTAAAAAATGTTTTTAACTGTAAATTTTATCAATTTATAAAACACCAAACTGCTTTGGTTTTTAAAGTGATTGTAAAAAAATAAATTCCGGGTTTTTATATGTAAAACAATCTTGAGTTTCTTAACTTTTTATTTATTTTTAAATTTTGGAAAAATTTCGTTGATTATCATACAATAATTGCATCTCCATTCTTTCAATTTAATATTGGCATGAAAAGTACATTATACATTGTATTCTCGTACAATTTTTTCAGTGATACCTTGTTTAAAATTATTATTGCTTCTTCAAGTCAAATAAAAATATATACAACCAAGATGGTATTTACAACTTAGCACCGGCATCCAAGTATAAAAACGCGAGTTATCCAAAGAATCTTTAAAGTAACGGTGGACAAGGACATCAAACTTGGCCGCATTCAAAGCTCATACCTCAAGAATTTTACTACGCAGGAACGAAAATAGAAAAAAACAAAGAAAGGGAGAGATGCAAGATCAAGGAGAAAAGATATGTGCTGGCGTTCGCGTATCTTTCAAAAGACATACTAACCGTACCAACCGCGTTCTATCGTTGATACGTGTTTTTACAGCCAGCGTAAAAACTGTAGCACGAGAGAGAGAGAGAGAGAGAGAGACTGTGAGTGAGTGAGCGAGCGAGGGGAGAAGAGAGACAGACAGACAGATACAAACAGGCAGAATCAGGAAAAATAAAGATATATATGTATACGAAGATAGATAGATGAAGAGATAGATGGTAAGATTAAGAGATATAAAGAAAGAGGAAGATAAGAAGAAAGTAAGTAGGAAATGAAAGAGTTCGTGAATAGTCCTTTAAAGTTCTTTAGTTCAGGTGCCGTACAGTTTATGTCTGTATATACATGAGTAAATGGCGAAGATGTATAGATAAGTATAAATACAACTCTTTAGTTATCAATGTGCTAAGGTTTACAAAATCCCTTCATACGTATATTATTATTGTAGAAATAAAAAAATATATTTAATGAATTCACATTCACATTTTAATCGAAATCGGTAATTAAAGAATGAATATTACCAATTACTTCATCTGTTGGATCAATGAGCATTCCGGAATTAAAAACTTTTCTCATAAATGATTTAAAAATCTATAAGTACTACAGGAAATTTAAATAATTGAAAACAATACGTTAATTTAAACTTCTGTATGTTATTCTGAGAGCGATAGTCATGAAAGAAGAGAAAATAATTAAACTATCTTTAAAAATTTGTACAATTTTCCTTAAGAATCGTAATTTATTGATTATTTGCATACATTATGTGCACTGTTTCTCTAACGATTTAATCTCCTTGCTGAATCTTTAGTCAGCTGAATCAGTGTTTGTGAAATTTGAAATCGTTATTTACAATATATTTAATAGATAATCAAATTGTATAATAAAACTCTTAAAATGTATATTTCATCAAATTTATGATTTTATCAAGCGTTTAAAATTTTAATTCTAATTCTGATAAAAGACGATTAAATCATTTTATTTGTTATAGTATGATAAATTTTGAAAAGCTGTGAAGTATAATTATGATGGATACTTGATTATTAGTCAATCGATCATACTTTTATTAAAACTGTGCGTACAATATATCATAGTAATACTTCTTGTAACTAGCTAAATATTGCTACATATTTTATATGGTTTTTGGATTCTTTACTAACAATTTATTCCTTATTATTTAGTAGATTTTACTTTTGTACTAACTACAAAATCTAAAAAATATTAAAATTGTTCAAATACATACATATATATACATGGTTATTAAAATAATTGCTAGCTTTGTTAATGTTTTATATTTTAAACGTTTTAAAAGGATATTAATTAAATTAATTAAAAATTAATAAAATTGATATGAACCATATATTAGTTTATAGATATTTTTGGGATACTAATGTTAATAATCATAAACTTTTAAGTATATAAGATGTATAATGAATTCAATTAAAATTTAATGATATATATAATTTTATAAGTTTCCTTATTTTGTTTCATTTTTCAAAAATTAATATTTTATAGTTCATATTTTATATTGCTTAGAGAGTGCATTTAATTCAAAATCAAATAAATAGTAAGTATTTTATAGATACAAATTTATCATTATAATTGCAATTTGGGTGCAACTGAGTAAGACGTAATGATAATTTTAGAGTGCCATTTTGAGTAAAATTAATACGATATTTACTGTAATGTATTAATATGACTGGATATATATACAAATATATAAGATCAATGAATGGTCTTTATGCTCTTAGTAAAGTGAGTATAAGCGTTGACTGTCACGGACCTTTAATTTGAATGTACTTGCTTTACATCTATACGGCTGCAGGTGCACAAACGTTCATTTTGCTTGAGATTGGGTAACGATTTCGATTACAGGTGTTTACTCGTACAATTACTTTGAGTTAGTGCTAATTTCATGAAGCAAATTATATAATTAAGAAAGAAAGATGTCGGATCTTGTGTAGTATTAAACATTGCGTGAAGTCTGTCACTAAGGATATTTCATTTTCATTACAAGTTGTTACATCAATGAAATACAATGAATATAAATATTCAAAACTAGATGCAAGAGTAATTCGTACTGAAATTAATGGAAGATCAGATTTAAACTAACTTTAAAATTAACATTTACGACTTTAAAGACTTTAAATTTTTAAATTAAGTTTAACAATTACTTAACTTATTAAATTTTACATTGCATTTAAATTTTGTTAAAATTATTATATTTAATGTTAATTATTAATTGTTAAAGTATGGATTTAATTACAATGAAATTTTAATTACAATAGTGAATATATCATTGTGAAACTCAAGATATCGTAAATTAAATAGAAAAAGTATATTAAAAGCACTCATAGAATATTATGTGTACCAAGTTTTAAAAGATTCTGTTTACCATGACGTTATTATGAGAACACGTAGATTTTTTATGCTCTGTTTAACTGCATTTTAATAGATAATAAAAAAATACCGATGGTTAGAGAGAGAGAGAGAGAGATGGAAATGCATTAAGGGAGAGGGAATATAAAAACAGAACATATCGTAGTAATTCAAATAAATAAATATAAATTTTTCATATTTTTGTATAAAGATAAATTTTTATTGTGTAAAGTTATAACACTCGAAAATTCAAGACTTTATAATATATTACTTTATTCTATATTATATTTAGAATATATGAATTACTAAAATCTTATTTCTATTATTCATTAAATATTTTTACTGTCTATTTAGAAATCCCATATGCTCTTACATATTCATTAAATTTCCGATTCTATTTATTTATCAGTTTTGAAAAGAGTAGTATGTTTCAATTATTTCTATTACAAAAAATTATTACACCTTTTCCCCATTTGCATAATAATTATTTTAGATGTGTTAATATAAAATTTGATTTTTGTAAGACAATGGATAGCAATAAAAGCTTCTATATCATTGAAATCGATAAATGATAAATTAAAAATTTGTACATTGCAATAATTTTTTGTACTTATTTTAAAAAGTAACTAATACTAAATTTCTTTGGTTAATATACAAAATAAAATAATTTATACTCTTTCAACTTATTAGAGTATTTTCTAGTTAAGCAAGGCTTATTTTATTACACAATTAAATCATATGTATTATTAAGAAGAGCCATTGGCTATTATTCATTAATTAACTACTCAGAAAATTAAGTACTTTTCTAGATTATAGATGCAGTTCAAAAATCTTAGAGAATTTTAATTAAGTATTATTGCACGAGAACAACGAATTAAAATAAAGAAAATAACAATGACTAGCTGCGACTGTGCATAAATGAAGAAATGATTAAAAACAATTCGTAATGAAAGCGGTGGCGGCGTTCATTCAGTAGTTTCTAGGTAAAGGAAAAAAGAAAATGATATAAAGCGAAGTGGAGGGATGGATGAAGAGAGAAGGAGATTGCGAGAAGAAAATTGCTTTGCGAACCGTAAATGAGTCCCATTCGAGTGTCGGAGGAGGCAACAAGGTTTATATGCGGACGTGTACATGTGAAGTCATAATCGGCACGAATGCAACTGTATGTACTCGCATATAATTAATATAGTCGGGTACTCGGGGGTGGGGGGAGGGGGTTGGGGGTGGAGGGGCCGAGCACTTGGGGCTTTGTCGCACAGAAATGGAAGATAGGGATAGCAAGGGTTTTTGCGGTTTTCGCGCCCCTGAATATCACGATGCGATCGATCGACTGCACTCCACCCCCAGTGTCTCGAGGTTATAAGTGGGAAAATAAGGGAAAAGAAACGCTCTCCCCGGGAAATAATTTCCAAAGCTTGCGAATTAAAAATTTGATTGAGTTGCTTTATGACTTTATAATTCCATTGTATTCGAATCGAATAAAGAATAATACACTTTTCCGGCTTACGGCCGCCTTATATCTGTATTTATATAAATTTAATTTTAGCTAAAAAGCAATTAAAATTGTTCCATTTAGGCGCTTAAATGGATATTGTACATGCAAAGAATTACTAAAGAAGCAACTGTTTTGTAGGTGCATTTTACGATCCTTCGTTTTTATAGCTTCCTCCGTAATAAACTCTTGTTAGGACCTAAATGTATTTCATTTGAGATTTTATCATTCATAAGACAAATCTATCTGATTAAGATGGATTAAAACAAGTCTTATCTCTTATGGATGTAGGTACATGAAAACGATTTGCCTCTTCTCATCCCCCTGAGATGTGATCTTATTATCTAAAAAAGCACACCGTGCGCACACTAACTCAATTACACGAAAATCTTTGGAATTGTAAAATAGAGATACCGAGTTATAAATAAACTGTGACTTACAAAGTCAATTAGTGGCGTAAATTTTTAGTTAATTATACAAATGTTAATTCGTATTTTCATTTAATTAATTCGACAATAATGGAAGGCTTAATTAGCCAAAAATAAAAAGAATAATTTTCCAGTTGTTAAGAAATATGTAAAGGCGATTAATTTGAATTACAAAGAGGTAATGTTCCATTTGCGCACGATTCAATCTATGTCCCGTAAGATAAAAGGTATTTCATCGCAAATATTCGCTGTATTCAATTTTTGCATTATTTGCAATTTATACCATAATATATTCTGCGCAGCATTTATAAATTAAATGAAATAAATCAAAATTCTTCATCCTCCGAGCTTCCTACCTCGTCTTTCCGTTATACTTTTCCTTCTCTTCTTTTTCTTTTGCTCTTCCTCGAGCTGTATAATGCGTCGGGCGGAACGGAACCGCCCGTGTTTATGCCCGTTGCAGCGCAAACTTTTCTTTTTTCCCTCCTTATTTTCCCTCTCTCTCGGTCTTTATTTTTCTTCTTTCCCGGTGTCTTATCGCGACGTCGCTATCAACAACGCCTCGAAAGAAAAACGTACCGAGGCCAGTGTTTCGCGCCTCCCTTCCATTGTATTTACCCTTTCTACGCCCTTTCTTGCGACAGCCCCGCTCACGCCACCGCATAAAGCAACAGCAGCCACGGCGACGTCCTCGTTGTCGTCGTCATCCTCAACGTCGTCGTCGTCATCCTCGTTTCCTTTGACCTCTTTAAATGCCCGCGTTACTCAGCCACGCAGTGAGAGAGATGTGGCCCCTAAAAATCTCGAACCATAATATGAAAGTTTCATTCGAGGGGATGAAGCTTTGGAGGCTTTTGAGACTTTATCGGCCCGCAACAATACTACTTTCCTCCCGCTGTGTTATACACTTGCGAGTACATAATTTCTTATTCGAAAAACTAGTTGTCGGGATTGGTTCGCTATTTTATTCCCGGTCTGCTGACAAATGCACGATGTGTGTCTGTTTGTGTGTGCATGTAGGTGGAGGTATGGATGTTTACAAGTAACTCAGAGATTATGTTGAAAAGTTAGTTCTGTGAAATCCATTGTAAAAACATTTATACTATTTAATAAAAACAGCTTCGAGTTTTCGTGTTATGAGAATACTTGAATTAAGCATTGTTCATTTAAGTTGATTAACAATATTTTATTAAACAACAAATTTTATGAGAAATTTTATAAGGTTCGAACATTGATGAAGAAGTTTTAATACTGAGTTTAACTTTTTTACTACCATGATTGATAAAATTAATATTTATATCAAATTTTAATTGGATATTTGAATATAAAAACGCTTTTAAAAAACAATTTATCATTTATGATTTGCTTCATTATAATCAGAACTATTTCAAATATTTCTAATAAATAACTAGGTAAAATTCACTCTAATTTCCGTTCGCTCATCTAAATAATAATAATATTTTATCTCAATAATATTTTAAAACAACTTTGTAATAATATTTATTTAATCTTTTGTTTATTAAAAGTTTATAAATAGTTTTATAAAGTACATTGTGAATAATATTGGAGAATTAAAATAGTTTACAATAATAAATATGAGTACGAAGCACTAATAAAATATTTGATAAGATTAACTTTACGTAATTTTTTTATTATACTCTAATCCGATCACATATCATTCCTAAATACGATGCATAAGCTTCTTTTTGTGAAACTATTTTTAAGGCATCAAGAAATATATTCTACCTAAAAAACACAATACTGTTTATTAGAATTTTTAATTATATATATACATATAACTTGCATATATTTTTTCACACTAATATAATGAATCTTCCAATGGGAGATTAAATTTATTGAAAATATCATGGAATGAGAAAAAATTTTATTTGTATACCTAAGCATTCAGAAAATCGTATTTCGAAGATAATGGGGATACATGATAACTCAACTATAAAAGTATAGATGATTAGCTAGCATTTGGGAAAAATATTGAGAAGAGGGATGTAAGTTATATATATATACATATAAGGAAATCATGGAAATTCATAAAATCCTATGGAATATACAAGAGGTTTTGCAATATGGCTTCGAAATTTATAACAATATAGTTGGATATATTTCAACAGTAAAAAATCGATATCACAATTATTTCTTAAAGTCTATTATGTATTGTATAACAAAAATAGAGAAAAGAGAGAGAGAAAGAGTGATGAGAAGAAAAATTATTTGCAGAAAAATTAGTTGAATAAAAATTTCCAAGTCTACTGAACACTGTTAGAGATGTTTAGAAAATCTATACATTTTTATATAATTAAAACTATACGTTCATTTAACTCTCTATTTTATATTATTTTAAATTTATATTTACTTTTAAAACATTTTTACTATATGTAACTTGTAAACGATTCATTTTTTTATCAACAACAAACTCAGTTGTAAAATTAAAACAGCATAACAAAAAATGAAAAATAATTTAAATTAATTATGTTTGAAATAATTCATTGACTTACTTGGTATAATAATCTTCGATGTATCTAATAATTTGATGATTATAAAACTTTAAAATAAACTAATCCATAAAAACTATGTAGTTGAGGCTTATTAGAAACTAATTGAAAAACTCAGCACGATAAATTTAACCGCTTTTTACAATAATTAATTTTCGTCCCAAGCCTCAAGTGATTATATTAATCTTAAAAATAATGTCGGAATTTCAATTAAGTGTGAGTATAATTGATATTCGCGCAATGAATTTAAAAAATTTATCGCAATTGAAAGTTTATTTTATTTTAAAGTATTATACGCACGAAAACATTACTGCTTTAATTTATGTATTTGAGTATAAACCGTTAAGCAGACCAATTCTATATATTTCCACATTAATAGACTCATTCATAAAAGTATTGAATTGTTGAGAACAAAGCCGTAAATTAACAGACATTAATTTTCAACGAAAGTAATCATCTACTTGGATCTATATTTATACAAGAAACAAAGTATAAAATAAAAAAAATAAACGAGAATTGTCAAAAGGAAAGGTCATCCTGCGTAAAAAAAATAAAAATTGAAAAGATAAGCGGTAACAGAAATTATCATAACAATTCAAAATTACGGGAGGCTGCGTAAGCATTCACAAAATACATTTTCAAATGAACGAGCACACACCGCAAATAATTCCATGGAGCATATTTTGCCGTCGAGAGACAATCAGGTCTTTTCTTATCCGGGAAAGCGTTAGCTCGATTTTCACTCTTTCCTTGAGCACACAGCAATAACCGCGATTCCACGCTTTTTATTTCCCTTCGCCCCCAGCCCCCGGGGTGTGTATTCCACAATTTTTCATTCTCCCACCCCTCGCCGTCACAAAATATATAATCGCATCGTTAGAGCTCCATCTCGACTGCAGCGCTGACGCTAATGGCACCGGCAATAACTGCGTTTTCCTCGGATATAGTCATCGAGGCCAACCCCCCCCCCCATCCACACCCCCGACGTCTTCACTTTTCCAGCTCCACCCCCCTTTCACCGAAATGACGCTTTTGCGGAGTTTAATTAGGATCGCGCCGCAAAGGAGATTCCAAACGCTCGCTAACGTCCTACCAATAAAATCTTGGAAAACCCGGAGCGAATTCCCGCAGGAGAATTTTTCTGTTTATTACTTCGCCGGTTCTTAATATTTTTCCTTTGGTGGCGGTTTGATTTGTAGGCGCGCGATCTCAAGAACTCTTCAGTTTGAATAGACTGAGGATTTATTTTACCCATGATGTACGATAATTTCGCGTAGTTGGAAATGACGAGGGAGCGAGGAAGTAAGATTTATCGGTCGAAAAATTTGAGTAAGCTTCTTTGTCATTATTCAACACAATTAAAATCAATTTTTATTTTTTTTTTCCTATACCGAAAACTTCAAATTCAAATGACGTATATCCCGATGACCTGTTTTCATTATTAAAGGAGAAAAAAATGTTTAGGTCTTTTTATATCCGCATGTAAGACTAGCGCGCAAACAGTGTAATTAAAAAACTGATGATTAATGATTTGTTGCGAATTGAATTACTTTATGTCTGTATATACATACATATATATACTGTACCAGATACTTTTAGTTATTTTTTTAACAAATAATATTCTCAGTTCTTCAGCATTACATTTTCAAAACAATAGAAGCAAATAATTAAATTCTTTTAAATACTTTAATTCTTTAGGTTAAGTTTTTATTAAATTAAGAATATATATATATATATATAATGGGTAATACAACAAAATTTTAAAATATTATTAATTTTTAAAAATTATTATTTATAACATTTGATGCTCGACAATACTTGAATCTTTGACATAAGCTTGAATTATAAAATAATTACATATATAATATTTTTTTAAATTCATAAATTGGATTCATATTTTTCATGCACTTGATGTTTTATAAAAATTTTATTTGTTTGTTAGTTTGGCAATTGAAAAATATGGCAACTATTGTAATAATTTAATACAATAGTTTTATGTTATTCATGTTAAAGTGTCAGATTGATTACAGTTATGAAAAATTTTCATGGAACATTCAAAGCTGGTTTTTATTTACACATAATATGCTATAATAGATGTACATGTAATAAAATGTAATATGTATATGTAACTAGCTTGTACATTTTTAAATACTCAATTTTCAAATCTGTACCGAAATAATGAATATAAAAATAAATTTCTAATATTGTTAAATACTTTTTTGTATACATTATTGTTTGCGTTACTTCTACAGTTTGCTTAATTTTTTTTTCGATGATATATATATGTATATAAACGTTGCTTAGTAAACTATTCCCAAAGCAGATCGTCGGACAAAGTTATATTACATAGATAAGCTAAAAGAGCTGGATAAGATAAAACCAAGTAAAGTTTGATGTTTTTCCGACTTGAAAGGAAATCAGTCGATCATTAGCAGACAAGCTGCAGCGTCGAGATACATTGCATCGGTCTTAAACTAAGATAATTATATCGGAATCTAATAATTGCGATTCGTGAGTTAATCCACTTTTTGCGTATGAAATGCAGATTTATTTGATTCGAAGGACTGCTACGGGAAAAGCGAAGCACTTGTATCGACATCTATTTTAAAGGGTTTCCCGTTTCAGCGAGTCTCGGCCTAAGGAAAGTGCTCGCTTCACCATCAACTCCAGAAGCTACATCGTCTTCCTCATGGTCAAGTCTTGGTGAAGGAGAGAAGGTCCGGTCGCCATCAAATCCAAAGGACTCGTCTGTCATCTTTGCGGTTGAATCTAGACGAAAGGAAAGCTTAAGCGAAAATGTGAGATTGGACGAAAGGACCTTGGGATACCATCAGTTCTGAAGGACTTGCCAGGCTTCTTGCAGCTGAGTCTAGGCGAATGGGATGTTTGGGAAGAGCAAAGATGAAATTGTTTGTGTGACTGTGACGCAAAACAGTGAGAACATCCATCGATTTATTTCTTTATTTCCTTTTATGAAAAGAGGTTTTTTTTATTACACACGGTAAATAAAGGTCTCATTTTATTAACGTTAAGTCATGTGTTTTATTTGTGCATTAATACACATGGATGCATTTCTACTTTCTCCTGCTTGAATTCACGCAACTTAAACTTATGAGCTTATTTTATTATTTTCACTGGATATAAAAATTTATTTATATTACCTAAACGTTTATTTCATTTTTAAGATCGGTCGACTAATCTTTTATAAAACAAATTATTCTATTTATAAAATCAGCGTTAAATACACTAGAACAAAAAAATCACTTATTTTTTATGTATTTCATTTTTTCCTTCTTCCGTTTATATATTTTTGCTTCAATATCTCAAACTATACTTTTATTTAAGTATTTATAATTAAAACACGTGAGTCAAAAAGTTTTTCTTTTTTTCTAGATCTAGAGTGCAAGATATAAATATAAAAAAAAATGTTTTGATGTTATTTTTGAAAGGGTTCGACACGTTTCGTATAGAAGAAATCTTTGCCCTATTGAACAGTTGTGTATCGTACATGAAATGGCTCGAACTTTGTGTCGATTACATAAATTTTTGTCTTAGATATTTTAGGAAATTCAGTTTGATTTTATAAAGCTGAACAAACTTACTTTTAGTTTAAAAGTTTTTCTTATTTTTCTTCGCGATTTTTAAGAATTTTTCTCAACAACAAGTACATTTAAACATAAAAAGATATTACTAGATCGATAAAGATGTAAGGGTGAAAGGGAGAGTAGAATTTTTAAAATATGTGAGTATATACGTAGATTTTTACGTACATAACATGTAATAAATATGGAACTATTAGAAACCGATTCAGTAATATTTTTAATCAATGCCAATAAAAAAATATTCACGAAAATTATATTAATTACTTTTTAAACATATTAATAATTATTATATACATAATAATAATAATTATTATTATTGTACATAAATACATACTTTCACGTTTTGAGAAGAATAATTTGTATTTGCTTCTCTTTTAATCATGTGAGAATTTAAGAAAAGAAATTTGTCGTCGAAATAACTTCATTTTCAATGATTACCTGGCAGCTTGAATCTGCATATCAGATTTATATTGTGTGCATATATTTTTTGTGACTTTAACTTAGGAGAGTCGAGTGATGAATGTATCACCTATAATGAATTTTGAACAAATGCATTTTATTTCAATTACAGTAAACACGAGGAATAAATTGATAACTAGATATATTATTTGAAAATGAAGTTCAGTATTGTTCTTTATTTAATAAAATATCCTTTATTGAATACGTATATCGGTAAAATATAAATAAAATATAATGCATAAAAATTAATATAATAATAATTATTTATATTGTCCGAGTTTAATTATATATCATATTTTTATTTCAAGTATCACTTTTTCAATTTTCATGTATTCAATTATATGTATAATTTTATATATGTTATTTAGAATTAATATGCATTCAATATAGTGATTAATATGAAAATAAATATTTTTCATTATATGTTATAATTTCTTATAATTATTTCTGTAGTACATTGAAATGAGAAATAATTTTTTAACATTTGTTACATCAGCACTTTATCAATGGGAAGTGAAATATAAAAATTAAAACAAAATGATTGCATTGTTTACCGTACAATATCAAAAATGATATTTATTTATGTAAATGAATCAGTATCAATGTATTTTTTAATTCGTACATATTGCATTTTATTCGTAGGTTAATACAAATTGATACATCGATATTCATTTTATACATTATTTTAAAGATTAATATAGATACAAAATAATTTAGTACATACAATAGAACTTATTGTTGTATGGATATGCGGAATATTGGATTAAAATATAATAATTAATTAAAATATATAAATATATTACATTCATTCCGAAAAAAAGGTTTATGAATATGAAAATTCAAATTCAATTGATATAAACTTATTTAACATTCAAAAAAATATTTTCAATAAATTGTTTAATTTTTGTTTTTTATCATATTAAAAAAATAAAAAATTTAAATTTTATAATCGCCGATTAAAGACATCCAATGTCATAATTTTTAAATTTAAAACATATTTTTAAAGTGGTTAAGTGTATACTTAACATAAATTTCAAAATGTTCAAAAGTTCTTGGCATCACCTTGATTTTTCAAGCACGTCAAACAAATTACATGCCAGTGAAATGTTCTTAATTATGTCCTGTTTATAAAAGTGAACACGATCATTATAAGTTTTACTTAATTAATTCAGACAATGTCATGTCAAGTTTAAAATATACCTAGCAATTTGTGTCGATTATATGAGTAATTACATAATTAGATAAAAATTCGAAAGTTTTACTTGTAGCTGAAAAAACGATAAAAATATATATATAAGATAATAAGTTGAAACAATTTTTTAAGTTTTGAGCCTTAGAAATTTCGTAGATACAATCACAGAATCGACCATATTAATTGAAATTACAACTCTTAATATTGCAGTATAGTTGTGATAGTGACTAGTTTGAAAGATTTTTGTTTTATTTTTCTATAATAAATTAGCTGACTGAAAATATATTTTAAAAGTTTATTTGGTATGTGTAATATTTAAAAATATATCAACATATACTATCAACATAAAAATGTCTTTAATTTATATGAATTTCTAAAAACATTATTTCTCAGCTTGTTTAATAAATGGAGTATGTAGTGCGTATTTGAAACAAAATAGAATTTTTAAACACCTATGAGCTAAAAAAAGTAAGCGATGAATTAGATTCCACGTAGGCCAAATCCTATAAAGTAACATTTTGGAAATAAATTTAGTGCGATCCACTTTGAATGAAATACGGCCATTGTTAAGAATGTCCATTGTTGCCAAGAATGGACCACCAGGTGTCAAATGTTTGGTGCTAGTTCTCTATAGAGGATTTCGGCATAAACAGATTAAATCGATTGACGCTAAACTGCGAAAACCTGTCCTGTTAGTTAATTCAATCCTAAACTTTGATCGAAGATGTTCGTCTGTGACTCAATTAGACGCGGCCGCGCGCGAATTCGGTGATTAAAGTTCAGGTTCCCTGGATCTTCCGGTTTCCCAACTCGGTTTCATCCAATCACGCGCACTTCGATATTCCGCGACCTCCTCAGGTGGCATTTATAACGGAAACTTCCTGGACTTTATAACCTTCTTTCAGCCGATCTCCACTTTATGTCTTGCGATTTTAAACCGGAACTTAAGTGCCGATAGTTTATGCTGAATTTGTTCAATTATCGGTTAAGGAGTGTATTACTAACCAACAACAATACATAAAATTACTGCTTATAAATAATGAAGACTTGATGAATGAATGTAAATATTTTTTGAGATGTATGCAAAAAATATTTATAATCAAATATAAAAATGCATAAATTTATATTCAGCTTACCACTGTTTAAATATCAATATTATAAAGTTTTAAAATGGGTAAAAGTGAGAAGTTCATTACATATTTGAATACACAATCACTTTACTTGTTATTTTTGGATATGAGATGTTAACTGGGGATTTTCTCTTTACGGATTTCAGAAATATCACTAGATGTGTTGAATACCGATGTTGAACCTACATTTTATATTAATATGTTTTATTATCGAAAAAAATAGTGAATAAACAACCTTAACAATAACATTATAATCTCACTTAATACAATGTATAGTGTGAAGTGTCAATATTATTTTAAGAATTATCTTAACGAGTATTGGAATATTGTAGAATTTGCACAACTCTTTTATAAAAATGTTGATATTTGATAAATTTATTCACCTTGTTTAGTATATAAATAGAATCAAATTATTTAAAAATTGTTTTATAAAAATTATTTTAAGCTTCTATGAAAATAAAAAGTATGAAGTATGAATCTGTTGATTGAAAATGACTATTAGATTTCATGCTCACGTGTGAATGTAAACTACCAATAATAACTAATTGAATATTTATATTTTAAGAATCATTAATTGTGCATTTAGGTGTACAATGTGAACATGCTCTTAAAAGATTTCGGGGTATACAGTTACTGCACACTAAATTCTCCTTCCTGATACTTTCAAATACTGCCTCGTCTCACCTTGAAATTCAGCCATTCTGACTGCTATAAACTTTACGGTCTTATATAAGAGCAATTTTCTGAGAATTGCTTCGATTAAAAAGTTCCTCCATTAAGGGTTGCTGAAAAAGGTTAGATATACTTTTAAGTAGATACCAGAGATGATGTCCTTTGGCAGATTGAAAAATGACTCGAGTGACCTTATCCAGAGTTTAAATTTATACTGGAAACGAATACTATATTTTTTTTTTCTTTACTCAAAAAACTGTAAAAAATGATATAGAGTATTGTAGATCAGATTTAGGAGTAAATCTGTAGACAGGAGAAGAATTTGAAGAATCATAATATCCAACAAACTTTAAATTGACAAACGATTTTTTTATAATTAATTATTTGTATTTATAGTAGCTAAAGTAGATTTCTTCTTTTTGTAAAATGTATAAAATAAAGTGAAGACTAGGATCAACGATATAAGCATAAAAAAAGTGGAAAGTAAAATTTGTTGATTGTAATGGAGTGCGTCGGAAAGAGTAGTGTCACTAAGAAAATAAAAATGAAAAATTGTGGAATATGCATGAATGTATCCAGCATTTCGTTCATTTAAATAAATATGAGTGTTCCCACAAGAAAGCCCTTGAATCTTAAATTTATTGACGAGTACCCAATAAACGTGTTTGAGAATTGAAATGGATTTTAAACAGGAGTATATAATTTCCACATTTTCTCCTTCTTTCTCAAACTAGTAAAAGAGTGCTCGTTTGTTCTCGGTACGAGGAGAAAGACAAAGGAGAGGAGTAACATTTCTCGAGTGAAGTAACGAGGGTTAAGCGTTGCTTACGGCAAGTAAAAGGATACAGACTAAAATCAATTGACAAAGGGTTTGAATTAGTAAGCCATTAAAGAGGCTCCATTGAATGTGCGTAGACCTCGGACAGCCTGGCGGAGGAGATGATGTGGGTTCTCTCTCGCAACAAAGGATCAACGTCTCAGGAGCGTTCGATGAGCCCTCGCCCTCACCCTCTCCCTCCTCCTCTTTTTTCGACCCTCGAGGTCCTTTGATTCAGGACAAATTGATTCGTCGATCCTTTGAACACCTTTCGAGCACCCGCACCGACACGTGTAAATTTTGCGCCCCAGAGAATTGCTCGATATATGCATAATATAAATCCATCTGCAGACCTCCTCCGCTGTCGGGCGAGTCTCCCCGTGTTGGTGTGGGTTTGTGCGTGTGCGTAGATGCGTGCGCGCCTTTCAATTCGACTCGATCTACAAGCGAATACTTTGCCAATTTCAAGAGTAAACATTTTAAGAGAAATTGGTGGAGGCAAGAACGACAAGATTTTGAGTGGTTGATTGGACTGCGATTCTGTCTGTAGCTTGGAGTTTCGAAAATTTGAACTTGAGGGAATAGATTAATTTTCTTGGATTTACTAAGCTCTTGCGCGCGTGAAATGAATTTACTTTCCACCGGTGATACTTTTATCAAATATAAAATTTAATTAAACACTTTTATTATTATATTTTGCACAGTATAATATTTTACGGAGTAATCTTTGCAGATCGCCAAAAATGTCCAAACAGTATTACAGAGTGCTTTGATTTTATCTTTTTTCCTCTATCTATTCATTGAAAGAGATTTCATGTCAATAATTTAGTATTAAATACCTTTTGAATACTTGTAAATGTTTTATTAATTTTAAGTAAACTATCGATTGAATTCGAGATATGAATCATAATAAATGCATATTGGAGTTCAAACGGGAATTAATTAAATCGAATTATCATTAAATTGCTATAATATATAATAAATGCTCCATAAAATAAACCGTTAATTTAACGACAAGGTATCTCATAACATCTTCCCCAGTCCCTTTTCTAACTTCCTTTATAGCAATTACTTCCTTTATAAAGTGTATTACGAGGGTATTTATACATAATATTGATGTATCAAAAGTTTTCTGTAAGTTACTTTGCATCAGCTCTCGATGCTTATTAATTATTCT
This sequence comes from Eupristina koningsbergeri, assembly GCA_018907245.1. NCBI lineage: Eukaryota > Metazoa > Arthropoda > Insecta > Hymenoptera > Agaonidae > Eupristina > Eupristina koningsbergeri. The sequence continues at coordinate 4,453,105 of JACCHV010000008.1, read as the reverse complement.
CCATTACAACTATACGTTTATCTATTCCAATTTAATGTTTATTAATAATATTACCAATGTGTTTAATATTTCTATTCTAAATATTTTTCAATATTACCAATCATTATACTCGTGAAATACTCGAATATTAATAATATTGAATTGGAAAAGTTTTCAATATAATACAAATCTTATTTAATAAAGTTTTTTTTTTTTAAATTATTCAAAATAAAATATTTATTTTTGTATAAAAAACGAATAAATGATATTAAACATGATTGAGGTGTTGCTATATCTGATAAAAAAGGAACAATTGTGCGTACTTACGAATCTAAAAAAAGTAACAATTATTATCAGTATCTTATTTAAAAAAAATTCCTTTCACTTCGTTTAAAATGAGTATTAGGATAATGTAACATTAAAGGAATGAATATAATCTAAATAGAGTTAATATTTAAATGGAATCTAAATTGAAAAATTTAAATATTGAAATTCAGCAAAGAAGTTAAAAAATTCTATTCAATTAAAAATATAAAGCAGAAAAATTGGAGGAAATAAAGTTTGTGAGAGCACCATTGTAAATGCATAGAATAATTGTAAGCTAGATATCAGGTGAGGGAGTGGCTCGCGAATCTGCGAGGAGGAAATCCGATGTCGGAGATTGCGAGTCGAGAGTCGAGAGCACCAGGAGTCGTCCGGATTGGAAAGTGAACAACTGTAAGTTTGGAAATCTTGCGTGCGGTCTTGCGACGCCCCCTTACCCCTTCCCCTGTTCCCACACCGAGTCAGTCGCTCCGCTTGCACAAGAGACAAGGTGGGAAAGGGTGCGAAAGGGTGGAAGGGAAACCCTTTCAGCTCAAACTCGCCGTGCGACAACTAATTGAATACTTAAGATTAACGACCGGTGTAATGGGACCACAACCTATTTCAGCATCAGCTCAAATGACCACGGCATACAAAATCCTTCCTGCATTTAATTCATTTGCAAATTATTTACGTAAGAAAGGAATGGACGAGCCTCCTCTCCTGAAACGGGCAGTTGTTCCAGAGCTCTAATAACTAATGATAGTTTTCGAACTAACCAGTACCAATGGTTGAGTAGGTTTGGTCAAGAGGTACATCGCGAGCGAATCGCAAAATATTGTAGCCTAAAATTGTAATAATAATTGAAAGAAAATAAATTTATCAGTCGATTATGATATTTCAACTGGTCTGAGAATTAAATTTAGTGCTTTGAAATGGTAAAAAAATTAAATTTGCCAAAATGCAATAAGTACCAATTTTCCCAGAGTGTAATGTTCTCGCGTAGAAGTGATTAATCATTCATGTTCATAGTAATTATAAAGAGAGATTCTCTAATTTGAAAATATAATCTGAAATAACAAATTAGGCGCTTTTCCCTCATTTCTTCTCGGAACAGAATCTTTGTTTGATCTACATTTCGCTTATTTTTAGAGAATTCCTTGCGCCTTTACCCCATGCATAAGACATGAAAAATACTTGCTCATATTGAATCGTAAAAATAAATGATTACATTAATTACACTTACTTAAATTATAAATAATAAATTGTACTGACATAATAGAAATAAATTACACGCAACAGAAGTCTCATAATTATAAAACATACATCAACAAAAAAAAAAAAAATACATTTGCAAAAATAAATAATATTACAAATCTGTTAAAAATAATTGTATTTAAATATAAAGTGCCTATGAAGGAATATTTAATTATTTTTGTGATTAAATATTCAGTATAATATCATTTTATTATAAGCTATTTATATAGAAAATAAAAAATTATATTCTTGTAATTCAATTAACTGCAACAATTACATATGTACGCGATAGTATATATATATATATATATAGAAATAGAGCATTCGATGATACGAAAAAAGATTTCAAATAAATATCTAGTCGTTGGTTTCGCTATTTAGATTTTGATTGAAAAAATTTTAGTCAAATTAAACTTTTGCACTTAGAAGTTAGTTTGTTAAATATTTTCAATATTGGGATTTAAATCGTTTAGATATTTCATTTTTGGAAAATGCAATTGTGCATTTTATATAAATAAAACTGTTCGGATGGTTGGGCTTTAATTTTAAAGAAAAATGAATAAAATATAAACTATATAAAAAATAGTTTAAATCAGAAGGGCATGCATAAAAATTGAATACTATAGTAATTATTTCCTATTTGTTTACTAATAATTTAATTCATAAAAATACATCATAAATTATAACAATATTGAATGCTAATATTTGATTTAGAAAAAATTTGTATAAATCATAGAATAAATTGTAATAATTGTATAATAAATAATTTGAATAAATCATATATAATTAATTGATGGGAATATATTTTGTTATATTAATTTGACCTCATTCTTTGAATGTATTTTTATAAAAAGTCTGCAAATTTGATCGAATTTAATGTTTCCTATTGAAAAAGTAATTTACTTAGCTTTAATGACTTACTCGGTTTACACATAAAAATTGGACTCGAATAATATTTACTACTTATTATTTATAGTTATTTTTACTAGCCGAAATTGGAAGGAAGGAAGGAAGAATAGAAAAAAAGAGGTGAATATAATGAAACGAGTTCTCGTTCACAAAGTAACTTCCAATTATGCACACGAGAGTACGTGTGCCGAAACAATCAATTGGATTCTGTAACAGTAACAATACTCATAATGGGAGTGTGATTCGGTTGCGTAAATTTATGAATCTGACGCGAGCTGCGTGAGTTTTTCCTTTTTCACTTACTTTTCACGAGTCCCGGGAATATTGTGTTTGCTCGGAGTTGCTTTGATAAGTTGGTGCGATTTCCAGGAGTTGCACGTATCCGCACTGGCATCACTCTAGGATCCCGAACTCATAGGAGAAAGAGACGAGCACCCCAAGGAGAAAGGAGAGAAAGAGAGAAATGCAGCAAAAGTTGAGTTGGGAAAAAGAGTGTAAGAAGAGGCAAGAATGTAAGAAAAAAATAAGTCGAAACGTAACGGCAGAACTGTATCGGAGGAAGCTATGATTATTTGATTCCATCTATTCATTGTTGGTTATGAGAGGGATATCAAAATAAATAATGAATGGAGAGAAAGAAAATTGTACTGAAATTCTAAACATTTTTCTACTGCGTCGCTATAGATTGAATAATGCAAAATATTTTATTCTTCCAATAATTATTATTATACAGCCAGAGTCAGAACTGTAATAATTTCGTTTGGTATTCTTATTAAAGCAATTAAATGTGAACGTCACACATCAATAGCTAGAAAATATTTTATAAAAGTTTTCTATGATTTTTTATGAGTTTTTATAAACCCATTACATGTAAATAAATATTAATACAGTAATAAATAATTTTAATTATATATTTAAGAAAATTTTTCTATTTATATAACAACCAATTTAATGCGCAGATTATATTATTCTAGTATAATGATTTATGAATGTTTCATTATTTTTAATTTATTTGTTTAATTTGAAATTTAATTTGAAATGGTGCATTGATCTTAAATTAAAGTTAAATAACAAATTTGTATCAGAGATAGAAAAAAAACCAATAAATAATAGTGATAATAAAATTAATATACTTTTGAAAATGTCATTTTAGCACTTAAATTAGACCGCTACCGAAATATATAACTGCAAATATGAATGATTGATTAATGTTTATTTTTCGCAAGTAAATTTATCAGACATATATAAACAATATATATAGTAGCTAGATATATAATTTACGAGTCAACACACAATTTAAAAAAATAAAAAATTTCTTGCACTATTAAAATTCGCAATGTCTATGTTTTAGTAACAACTTCAATATAAATAATTGAATAAAGTTAAGAGTTTGCTTTATACCACTGGATGCACTTTTAGAATTTCGTGTTAATATCGAACTTTTCGGAATAAAAATAAATAAATATCAATGATTGTAATAAAAATACACGTGTACATAGTAGCCGCCCTTTATGTGAACACGGAATGTGTATGTGTGAAAGTGCATTTTTATGTGAACAATTATTGCAAAGCCACAAACTTAGTACAAAGGTAAAAACTGAAATGAGAATAAACAAGAGCGGGTGTAAAAAGGGAAGATGTATACTAAAAAACATAGATCCGAAACGCGAGAGAAAGGATTGTGCATTAATAGTTGTACACATGTACATATAAACTAAAAGGGAGCTAACGATTAAATGGTAGGGTCAACGGTATACAGTGAATGCAGAAATTGTATTGTTCAATAATAACTCAGAGGTATTGTCAAACCTAAGTTTAACACCTGGACGAGAAATCGAAAAACTCTCATTTCAATTGTGAACATACGTACGTTAATACATTGAAGCTGAATGATAAAATTAAAATGAAGGGCAAAAGTGAAAAGGTCGATCGTCAATGTGCATCAGATAATTTGACCACTTCAGCGTTTAAGATTCCGATTCAAAATTTTTGTGTGTGATTTATGATAATTACTTTTATGATTTAAAATTCAGATTTAATGTTAATTTGCGTTTGCTTTTTTAAGAGATAAATAAGACATCACAGTTTTGCTAAAAATCCAAAAACAAGTATGATAAATGAAAATGTCATTATCTTTGTAAATGAATAATAATTATTACAATAATTTATAGTCGAATACTCGACCACGAAAAAAATACAAGAATGAAAATATTGGATTAATTGCATCTAAGTAGCAAATATTTATTATTAATAAAATAACTCCAAGTATGGTTTTCTATATTTTGTGAAATTAAATAGTTTTTCATAAATAATTCAATTTTATCGATATATTAAAAAAAAAATAAATATTAAAATTTAAAGAAAAGAATATCCAATGTAAAAAAATGTAAAGATAAAAAATTCAATCATTCTATTAAATTTTGTTATTAATATTAATAATACCAACTATTAATTAAATTTATTTTTTTAAAATAAAATCTATAAAATAGAGAATTTTATGAGCAGATAGGAGGGATTGTGAATCTAAATGATCGCCTTATATTCGAATGTTCTTTTTTTCTATTTGTAACTTATTCAAGAATAAGTTTATGTCTATTACTGCGTAGTTTTATTAGTAGAAGTACGTTATCTCTTTCAACTTATACATTAAAGTCATACATCTAGATACGACACTTAGCTACATAAAATTGAGGAATCTCGATCTCATCATCAGCAAACTGTATCAAAGATCTGCCCGATTTAATTCGATAATATCTTGAGAAGCTTCTAATCAATTATCCATTTCCATTTATACATCGAAAACATTTAATATTGAAAGCTATGTATATATGATCGTATAATTTATAAACGCCATTTTCATTAAAAAAAAAGATTAGATTATTAATAGCAAATAATTAATGTAAATAGTTTGTAATTCAATTTACGTGAACTATAATAAATAAACATACAATAGTAATAAACTAGCTTTTAATTGACAAATGAAAATTTTTATAATACTATATAAAAATTTAGAAGAATTTTGAAAAAATATTTAAGTAGTAGAATGAAAGTAATAAAGAAGTGTAAATGTAATTAGTATATATATATATATATATATATATATATATATATATATATTGTAAAATTTCTGAAGAATTATTTTATTGAAATTTTAATACTACAATTATACGAAATTTAATTATAAAAATAAAAACATACAATGCAGTTAATGTAACCAATAATAAAATATTTGATAATTTCTTACACACGAGACAAAAGAATTTTCAAAAATAAAATTTGCATGTAACGAATGTAGGGAAAAATAAAATTATTTGTAATTTCTGTGTAATATTGTATAAAAATATATATAATAAAATATTTATTCATAGTTTGTATTAATTTATACATATTGATTTATTTATCATTACTTTAGTGCTTGCAGTGATAATGAATTAAAAGAACTTTTTTTATCCTTAAAATTAAAATAAATATATAAAATTTTCACTTAAAGTTTTTGAATGATAATAATAAAAAAATAGTTTCAGTTTTCCTGTGGTTGCAGTGGCTTCTACTTTAAGTAAATTTTGAGCCATGCAAACAACGCAAAAGTAATTATTATTCTGATTCGCGAGGCTTTGAATTGTTCCATTTAAAATATATTCGTCTTGTTAAAGAACTTCAACATGCTGGCATCCATATTGAATTGTTTTTTTATAATTAGTAGTTAAAGAGATTTATATTTTTTTCTATTAGAATGAGATTATATTAAGAATAAGAAGAATTTGATAATATACAATATTAAAAAAAATAGTATAAATGATGAAATATCAAGTATATTTCATAATAATCGTATTTACTAATAAAAGATTAATTTTTCTATTAAAATCTTGACGACATAATTTTTATTCATGAATTCTATATAAAATCAATATGTACACTTTTATTTACTTTTAAATTTAACAATATTTATAGAAATGGTTCTGTAATAATGTAACTATTAAATATATTAAGTAAATTATCACATTGTAGAAAAAGAACGTACTATTCGACTCTTTTGAAAAGAGATGTATATATGCACGGTTAAAAGGAAGGTTCACAGAATATTTCAATTGAATTGTCCTTTATGCTTTAAAAAATCATTAAAAAAGGAGTAAATAATGTTACTTTATTTATTTTAAATCACTCAACTGAATGCTTTGATTTTTTTCGTTTGAAGAATAGACTTGAGGTTTAATAGTTAAGTAAGAAATTAGACTGTATCTTTAACAATTACGTAGGTTTTAAATGTAAAAATAGCAATAGATTAAAGCTTACAAAGACACTTAAATATTTCTTCTATCTGTCTCATATTATTCCAAAATTGTTTGGCATAATTTTTATGATTTGACATAATTTGATTTTATTGTAAAAAATTACCAAAATATAGAAATGAACACTAGAATTTTTTTTTCTAAGAATATTTAAATACTTTAAATCAAATTTGTACTATATCGTTAATTCTTTTGATGTTTATTATGCAATGCATAATTATTGTTATGCTCTCATTGGTAGATTAATTTCAATCATTTTTATATGATTATCATTAATTGATACTTGTATTAAAATTGACATACATTAATGATTTTGTCAGTAAAGAAAATGTAATATTATTAAAATAATATAATATGTCATTTTAATGAATCTTTAATAAGAATAGTATAACTTGAATTATTACCGTATCTATAAACAAAGTTGTTCTAAATACATATTAATATCTTTTACAGATTAATTGAAAATCTATAATTTCGTATTATTTATATTCAATAGTTTTAAATGATGTAAGAATTATTTGTTAATAAATTAGTAAATAATTAGTAATATTAATTATTATTTAGTTATTTAGTATTAATATTATTGAACGACATTAATCGATATTTGGAAATGTAAATATTGTTAAAAAAAAAAAAAAATATTTGAACCACTCAAAAAATTTCTAAATGAAACAATAAAATATAATACATCTGAATAGCATTGATGTAAATATTTTTCTAAAATATTTATTAACATCAAGCACCACGTGATTCTAATAAGTGTTACGGTAGAATTTTTCTTTTTCCATCATATTTCGTAACGTGCAAGTGTATTTTTACAATATGAATTTTGTTTTTGAATCAACCATATTCTGCAGCTTGAGGTTGAAAATTCACTAATTGGCGACGAGTCTTGGAGTATCGAATACACGCAGTAATAATATCTCTGTATCTGTTCAGTCTCAAATAGATTTTTGTTAGGTACGTCCAATACGTATAATTAATTGCTATTCGAGCAGGACCGGTTTATCGATGCCAATTAGAGCGAATTAGTTTCTAGGAATAACCGAGTAAACCAAATTGGCTTTGAAGGCCAATAAACTACATTTCGCTTAACGACACTAACGTTTCACGGTAGATAAAGCGTACAAGATTGTCTCGCATATCGAAATACAGATGCGTGAGTGTAGGTGCACGTGCATGTGTGTATAGAAGGCAGAAGCATTATTCCAGTCTTCACTTTCCTCTGCTCGCTGCCTACGTCCAACTTTTAAAAATTGAAAACTTCCTAAGTTGGTGTGCAAATCTATTGAACTTGTATGCCATCGCTCACGCTACAGCCTCCGCTTTGGAAATTGGCGACAATCTTCAAGTACTTCGCAAAGTCCTGCCAATGCGCTCGTATCACTCGGTCAATATTATACCGACAATTTGTTCAACTTTCAACTGTCAATACGCCTTATGACCCATTAATATTTATAAATGAGAGTTTTGATTTTCCGTGGAATCTTGGATTCGCGAATACTCATTGTTTAATTTTATCATTCATTGTACTATAATTTTTAAACGTCATACTGTTAAAGATGTACGATAAGTGTGTATATTATGTACGTCTACGGTAAGTAGTTGTGCACAATTCCATCAACGCTAATGAAATAATATAATAGATTACTTTTCGTATAAAAGTAATTACAAAAGTTTGTTCCTAAGAAATAATCAATGTTTATTCAAGAGTGTAATAGAATTTTTTAAACAAATACTATTTATTACTTTCATTGTAGTGAAATTAAATTTGATGAATATAAAGCACTTGAGATAATCCCAATTAAAATAAATTATGTAAACTCTATTTGTTATTGAAGAAACATAAATAAATGTGTAATAAATTACGACGATGGAGGTACATTAGCAACTTAAATTGGATATTAAAGAATAAATTTAATAAGCCATTAAAATAATGTTTTATATTTAATAAATATCACATAATATGATATTTACACTCTGAAATAATTATGATATTATTTGTTCACTTTTTATAAATGATTGTAATAAATATCACGTTAAATAAATAATCAATTGGAGTTAAATTATTATTCGGTTTAATAATATTTTCGATTAAATCACACATTATTATTATAAATTATGATAAAAAATTATGCCATAATCAAAAACAATAGCGATAAAAGACAGGTGGTGAAAAATAATGAATTTACCATTGATTACGTATTTCATTATAAAAATTGCCAATGTGAAATATTAATAATGAAAGGAAAGCATAAGGTAATTTCATAACTGAAATTCAATTATAGAGGAAATCTTAAATTGCGATACGCTTAAATCAGATGAATGCTTTTTATAAGCAATTTGTACGGAATTTCGGTCATTGGACATTCAAGAGCGACAAAGGCTTATCAAAAATGAAAATCAAAACAGATTAAAATCACTTTTGAATACAAAATTGCCCGTGTGCAGTTTTTCAAAGAAAGCGGCGGGAAAGAAAGGAAAAGGAGCTCGCAAGCCGGAAGTGAGAAGTGGCAAGAAATGTAAAAGTAAACGATTAAATAAAAGACGTGATTATGTAAAGCTAATGTAATGGGGGAAAGGGTAAATATTCAGCTGTGGCCGAAAAGAGGCACTCGTCGTCCGACATTATCCCCGTGCTTTTGACGGTTTCACGCTCCTAAGGCCTTGGTGTTCGGGGGGGGGGGGTGGTGAATGATGAGGGGCGAGGGTGATTCCGATATAATTCAGTCTCTCCCAGCACATTCTATAAATCGTCCCCCACGTGCTCACACGTACACGTCCAAAATGTGCGACGCGTGATTGAGGCTCAGTGGTGTTGGTTGCGGTTTCGCGCGCCAGGATCCGCCGTAGAAGCTCCAGGAGGCACGAGAGTTTGCACTCGCGCCACTCATTGTCTCGTGAGTCGTTGCCTAAGTAAATAGTAATCACCCTCCCAGACAATTTCACTTCCTCCCTCCTCTCCGGCCCTTCCTCATTTATCCTCTTGCCTTACTTCAATTACAGGTCTCGTTCATTCTCATTACGCCAGTCTTTTGCGCTGCTGTTTTTGTAGAATGGAACTGTTACTTTACTTACTCCAGCTTTGGATCTTCAATTTCAAGACAATTACATTAATCTCCACCAGTTTATTATTAATGACATAAAATATCCTATGGATTAAGATTTTGATAAAAAAATTTCTTTAGCTCTGAATTCACCTCGTCAAATTCAGTTATTCAGAATGTCAAAGAATCAACGATCAAATATTTATTTAGTATTTGAACTGTTATATAAAATACTATAGAATTTTATTCATAAATCTCAAATGTTCGATAATATTCTACGTACCACTATTCAACTAGTACTTTTACATGAATTTGTTCCGCAATGACATAGCAAATATATATTTAAGTCGACATAAATCAATCAACGTTTCTTTGCTTGTTATTCCAGTTTTTGGACTTCGATATCAACTTCCAATAGTAATACTACACTATTTTATTATCAGTTTTTGAACGTATAACATTATATAAATACTTAAAAAGAATGACTATGAAAATTGAAGTAAGTTCGAGTATAATATTTAGTACAAAAATACCATCGAAATATACATGTTTTCTATATATTTTATTCTTAGTTCAAAACTTTGAAAATAAAATTTTTTAAAATTTCATAAATACTAAAATTTTATTTTTTAACATATTATTTTTAAAAAAATTTATTACATTTTAATATTAATAATGTACTTTCAGTCTGAGCAAATGATTTAAAATATAAGTACACGTTCGACGAATAGAATTTTTATTGCTCATATATTCCCCTTTATTTAAATTTATTTTTAATTTATTAAAAAATTTTAAATTAAAAATTGATTTACAATGAATATTTTAAAATCAAGCAATTTTTACTCAAAATATATTCTATTAAAAATACTTTTAAAAAAAATATGTTGCATTTCATGAGATATTAATATAAATTTTCTCAATTACAACAATAAATTTTAAAATATGTAATGAATTTTGATAAGCTTCAAAACATTATTTTGAAATACGTTAACTTTTTGATTTATTTACAATTCTAGTTCTTTTTCGATAAGAAATTAGATAACAAGATTTACATTGATCGGTAATTTTGACTTCAATTTTATACAAATACAGTAAGTAATTATTGTTTTATCCTTTTTAAATTCATACATTGGTTTTCTTTTAAAGCAATTCCATGATCTTTCCTCTGGATAATATATGGAACAAAAATGTAAGGGATAAAATATACGTATTATAATTTAATTAGTTATGTGCAAACAATGATAACGATCATTTTAGGTGCAAAAGTGAATTGTATTTTTCATTTGTCGTTATGTTTAGAGATGCATTTTTATGTTGTTCCAAGTACAGACGCACTTAAAAACGTACACCGTCATCGGGTTCTCCTTGTTTTACTGTGCGTCTCCTTGTGGGCATCCACAGTTATAAACCCAGCATTCATGTGCACTTATGATCCGAACTTGAATGTGGGTCACGTATATTTAGAATCTTTAGTTTTGTTCTTACTTTTGCGGGTTTCGAGATGAAAAATTTGAAGTCCGTAATTGTCAGTACTTGTGTTTTTATTACGCGTTTCGTTCTAAATAAATTTATGGTTAGTTTTTTATTACTTTTGCAATTTATCGCCTCATATGATATAAACTGAAATATCACATGACACGAAAGCAATGTTTTTTGAAGTTTGATTCACTTATTTTATTTTAATATAATTTAATTATATTCTTTATATAATAAAATTCTCGGTTAAAATAAATGATAATTAAGTAGAAAAATTTGTAAAGAATATTTGAGTTTCAAGTTAATAAAAACAGCATTACATTAAAAGTAATTTAACAATGTTTATTGTAGCATCATTTGAATGATAAAGTATTTATTAATTACTTTTTAATTTTTGTATATATTTAGATAAATTAAACAACAATTGCATTAACAGGAACTCAGAAAAGAATAATTCAATTCATATTGATTTATTAAAATAATTTTCTGCTATTTTTACTTATTTACTCAACTTAAGTTTAAATATAAAACAATTTTCTCGGTATTTTACATTTTACTGAGCTTTTTTATGTACAATATTTTTCATATTAACATAAAATTGAAATAAGCAATATATAATAGGCATATTAAATCGCTAATTAATTATTACGAATACAAAAAACAAAATGATATATGTTTTACGGTAGTAAATTGTTATCAGAATAAAAGGTATTCAATAAAAATATTTTTTTTATGAATATGATGAATTTTTTTAAGCGATCATGAATTATATTGTACATAATTTGAAACTTAATATAATGCTGTTACTAAATAAGTTTATAATGGTAAATATTACGTGTTAAATAAAGTTCATAAAGATCATATGAAAAATAAATATTTGTAAGTGGAGCAGCTTTTAATTAACAATTATTTTACATATAATATTTAGTAAACTCATTGATGTTTAATTTGCATTCGATAATAGAAAAGATAGCTCATCCTTCATTAATTACGTATGTTTGCTGATTATTTATAACAAATCTTCGTACCAATAATAATTAAACTATATTCTACAGTAGCTATATGTTTGGAAAACACTTTATTTTAAATTTTCTGCAATGCACAAGTCCTCCGAAAAGTACATAATTATTAAGTAATGCTTTATATGCCTGGAGGTGACGGTTATATCATTCCTTTCAACTTGATAACATACAGGGAATAAAAATTTCTATCCTCGTTGAAATAAAGTGTTTGTTACAGTATGCATGGAGTCTGTCGGCTTTAAATCTGAAAGAACACTGGAAAAGACTGTTGGGCAGAGAAAGACAGAAAAAGTATGAGAGAGCAAAACAAATTCAAATTGCGCAACAAATCCTTGGATATGAAATAATAATTATACACCTTGTCTTCACAAAACTCACTTAGTAAAAACATGGGAAATTTTGAAGTATGTAAATAAATATATAAGTTAAATTACTTCATTTTATTGGTATTGCGATGCATAAATGTATTAAACATTCATATTTTTCTTTTTCAGCAGACTCTCTCATTTCTATCTTATCCTTTGATTTATTTACTTTATATGGTGCTTTTTATCACTAGCAAATTGAATCATATGAAACAAAATAATGCTAAACATTAAAATCTTCAAGGATTACGTGCTAAAGTGAACTTTATGTGCGTTTAGAAAGCATATAATATTTTGAACCGTTCTTCGGAAACAAAAAAAAAAACGTGTATGATTTTATTTTCCTTCTTTTTAATCAGTAAAAAATAAAGTATGTTTTATTACAATACTACTCGGACAAATAAACAATTTATATTTAGTTTTTTATACAACAAACGTAGTTTTATATTTAACAACTTTAAATTTATTGGGTACATATCTTTAAATAATGTATTTATCTATAATATTATAAGTGCATAAGGTACTGCAAATAAATGTTTATTTTTTTCAATTTAATAAAAATTTTTTTAATAAATACTTAGGTAACATGCATATAAACAGATGTAAAGTATATAATAAAATCTTATTTATATATGTATGAAAAATAAGAATCGTCTTAGAGTATTTCCATTGCATTATTTCATATTTTAAAAAATAAAATAATTCAAAAAATCAAAGTTAACATTGTAGTCGATAAATGTTTCGAATGATGATTCTTTATTTGAGCATAAACAAATGAAGCAACATAATTTATCGTCTATGAGTTTCATTCCTTCCAGAGTTTAACTCTAGTTTGTATCTATTAGAATAATATGAAGTAAAATATTTATCAATTAGACTCTCTTTTTTTAAATCGAACCTACCCTTAAACAATACTTGTTAATTGACTGATTTAATTATTGAGATGAAAATAATAAAATGTTATATATATTTACAAATAGATGAAATGCACTACAGAGAGTGATTGAGAAGTATATTGAAGAAAAGGACATAAAGATCGAAAAAACGAGGAGGATTAAGATTAGCTACTCGTGTTTTCTCTGTCATTGCTACTCAAAGTCGTTGGAAAGTTGGCACGTGTGTGCTTTACGCGCGGTTAAGCCAAACTGTTATGATGTTCATTGCCTACTCGGTTTCGCAGTTGTTGTGACGTGATTTAAATTTTTTTTCTTCGCATGGACGATTAAGCCATGTGCAGCTCGTGTTCTCTAAGTCTTCTTTCCATATAAGCCACTTTTCTTTTCTTCATATTTTATTCCTTATTTTTCTTCCTCCACTCCTATTTCGTTCCCCCGTTTCCCTTTTTCGTTTACCGCAAAGTAAGTTTAGCGAGTAATTGCGCGGAATCAAAAAATGACAGGCATTTCTGCAGCCCGATGATTGGAAAAATGAATATCCATGTAATTTTATATTTGTGTTTCTTCAAGCTAATAATATTTTTACTGATAATATAAATTCAATTTCCTTTATTTGAATTCTAGCTCTTTCATGTCTTTTATGTCATAAACTAATAATAAATCGAACTTTAATTTTTAACACCAAAGGAGAGAAATATATCGTAAAGTATTCAATAAAAAAAAATTATTTTTAATGAATTTTACAAGAGAAAAGAAGTAAATTTTATATTCCTTTAAAGTTTTTACTATCAATGAATAAAGACTCTAATATTACTGGTTTCATATTTCAAGAAATTCAACGAATTATAGATTACGATATTTAAGATTATTTAACGAATGAAAACGTATAATTATTTTATAAAAAAGTGCTTATAAATAATTTTTTATCAATGCCTTCATATTTTTAGAGTAATTTTTTTAATAATATAAAAAAATATTTTAGTCTTGTAGATATTTAGTTTCAAAAAAAAAAATCGAAAAATATCTATCTATTCTTTCATATCATACGAATTCTAACAAATATTAATTTATATTAAAGTTTAAAATTCATAAATTATAAATATTTGTAATTTAAAGATAGTAATTAAGATTTCGGACTGAGCGTAGATTACACCTTTGCTTTTTATTCATTAATCTATGGCCTATGCATAAGTTTATAAATTCTAAGTTTTTTATGCATTTGGAATGTACATTTTCTGAAATAGAATAAAAGATAAAACATCTATGAGACAATATTTTTAAGGATACTTTTCCATTAATAGATACATGACATGAGTACAATACGATAACAAAAGGTATCTAAACTCTAAAATTGGCACGGATTCAGGAAAATTAAATCTGACTCGTTTAAACTTGTTTTTCGTAAAAAAGTATCTATAAATAATTGATGTGTTAATTACATGTAATTAATCCTAGGATATTCTTTTTTACCATAGAATATTTATATTAATATGGATGGTGTTCTCTTAAATTCTTCAAAATATAGATTATTGTTAATAATTTTATAAAAAATATTACATAAAGTTTTTTGTGTTGAATAAATATATGTATTAATTATAATTTTTGATTGAGTTTTAATAAACATACAAAGTTCTGTTGTTAAACAAGAATATTTTTAGTAGTAAAGGGCTAAATTATTTAAATATTTTAATTCTTGAAAAGGGTTTGTATTATTTAATCATGTTATACTATTTTTTATGTTAAAGTATAAGGAAAAATAGAACAAAGATCTGAAAAATTTTGAGTACATTTATAGTTAAAAATTATTTGAATACTATATAAAAGAATACTATATATATAGTATCACTTTTATATTAATTATTATTTTCAATAAATATAATTACTATTCGAAAAAATAAATGAAAAAACGAAATAAAAATTAGCAACCGTTATTAAATATCTCTTTGTTCAAATAATTTTCATTAAAAATGAATGAAACGATAGATAGTAGTTTCATGGACATGCATAATGTGAGATATGTAATAATCTAGAGCATAAAATAAGAAATTTTTCTTATGTACCTCCTTACAAATATTTTATCGCATGTTACTATCTTTAATTTTCATGCATTTACTTTTGAGAAATAATCGATATTGATGAGTTTATTATTTTTCTAAGATTCTTGAAATTAAACTTATATAATATTCAATGTATGTAATTAAGTAAAAGCTGTAATAATAAGCTGCTACAAGTTTGATTTTACGAATTTTGTTGCATTTATCTTTACACCTCCAAATATACTTACGAATAATATTGTAGAATGTGATACCATGAAATGTGTCTTAATGTTTAATAATTATTTGGAGTAATTCTATTAGTACATACAATTTTAATTAACTCCAAAATAATATTCTTATTATTCTATTAAGTATATTCACTCGCAAGCCGTTAATATTAATATATTATATTTGTAATAACCTAATAAGCTTATACATACATTGTCAATTTAATATCAATTACAGTTATTTAATTATATGTAATAAGAAATTTTTTAATACTCCTAATATGAAGAAATAGGAATTTTTTAAATAAAATATATCATTTAAATTTTACTTTTATTTCACGAGCTAAATTTGTAGTTGTTTATTTTAATTTATTATTTGATTATCAGATAAACCTATAAAATAAGGTATTAAAAATAACTGATCTACTAATATTATATTATTTTCTAATAATCAGTACTATTAATAATCTAGTTATATATTCAAATGCTTATATTATACGAAATAGGTAACATTACTTTTTTTATTTCTTAATATACTTTACAAATATCAAAATTCTTAAGTCATAGATCCATAAAATTAATAATAATGTAAAATAAACTATGCTAGAAAGCAACGTATTGAAGTTACGAAATAATGAAAAGACGGGTAGAATAGAACAGAATTCACATAAAACTATGGTATTCATATTTTCATGTATAAAAATAAATTGAGACAAACCTTTATTTAATTTTTCAAAATTTTTATTAAATTTTTATTAAAATAATTTTTTATTAAAATTTTTACTATAATTATAATCACTTATCTTTGAATTTTTTTAATGATTTAAATTAAATACCCGATTTTCTAGTTTCTTTTCTAATTAAATGCTAATAATAAGGTAATATAAAAATATTGGCCTATAACATAAATTTCTATAAAAATAAATTTTATTTTAAATTTACTTTTTGAAACATTAATAATTAAAATGTGAAATTACAATGAAATGAACTTATAACTAACAAATGGAATGATATGTACGTAATTTTTATTTAAGTTAACATACATATATTTGTCCTTACATATTTTCTATACATTTTTTAAACTACACATTAAGGTTTACTTCCAAAATATTGAACACTAAAAGTTTGAATGAATTTCTATATAAATTATAAAAATAATTATTTTTAACTTGGAGTCTTTTCAAACAATAAGTTATAAGACTTAATTTAATCAAAATCTAAAATAAAATTTATTTATAAAATTATTATTATCACGTACTGTTATTAAAAAATATAAATTATACAGTTTAGAGAGATATTTTTTAACCGAAGCACGAGCGTACGTCAATACGAACATTTTCAGTAGAAATCGATAAGTATAGTCAGCCATCAAGCACAGTCGCATCGCAGGTGCCACAGTAAAACTCGGAAAATGAGAGAATCTTTTCAACTTTTTCTTTATTTCACTTTCACTAGAACTGGATCGACATATCCGTGACTAACTGTGATGGTATGGGTGCTATTTTAAATAATTTATGGATATATCGATGGAAAATTGTTGCACATCACATTATTGAATATTACAGTAAGTATATGGGAGTACTAAAGTATATGAGATATTGGGAAATGTAAATGATGAATCAAATTTAAATATTTAATTATTTGAATATTATTAAAGTGCATTAAATTTATATTTTACGAGTAAACAAATGGCGAAGATATTATTCGTTTAAACTAGAGAATTAGTTTCCTTTAATAATGCCAATATTAAAAAAAAGTAAAATGTGTATAAAAACTAAATTGCGATTTTATATAATAAATAAAAAGGAAGAAAAATAAAGTTTTATTGGGAAATATAATTTCGAATGATTTAATGAGTTTGTAGCATCAGGATGCCGGCAATTTTTATCAACAGAAATGGAAATTATTAAAAGTTTTAGTAACGCCGTGTATAAAAATTTGTAAATAATGGTATTAAAATAAATTTCAGCTCGGAATAATAAAAAAGGGTAGTAAAATTAAATCCAAGATTTAATCTCGCGAGGTGGAGTAAAAAATTCAATGTTGCTGTAATGTAACAGTTGTAATGACAAGTACCCGGGTAGCGGCAGTGGCAGCGATGCGCAATATCCGCGGCATAATATGGTATTATTCAAGAGGAAAAGCCAAGTGTGCAAAGCGCATTTCCTAGTCCTTTGTGCTTGCGAAATAAGTGTCCGACTTACCTCCGCCGACCCACGTGACGCCATTGAATCCGTAAACACACTCGCTTTTCCCTTGCACAAATTCCTTCCAAGACGCAATTTTTGTTTCATTAAATATGTAGGTTTCTGTTTCAGGTGAGGCTCCTCCGCAGTCTCGCCTCTTTCTTCTCTATTTATCCTTGAGTTCAAAGTTCAAACGCGTTACATGCCCCTGCACACACTAGTACGCGTGGCTGTGTACGTGCGTACGTGTAGCCAACCCCACGTATTATTAGAGCAAACGTACTTCTCATAAATTGAACTAATCAAGGCATTAATCTAGTGTCTATGTAGCGGCACAGATGCAAATTTTCGTGGTACACTGCGTAGCAATGAAAATATTATAAGGCGAGGTAAAGAATTGCAAACATGACCTTAGGCTTATTTTGTCAAACAAACAAAAAATTATACAACTATTTTTAACGCTCACTTTCATAAAGCATAAAGCAATTAATTCATTAATCAGCTTGTATTTAATTTTTCGGATTTCGCGTATTTATCAAATGCAGTTTCACAACAAACTACTTAGGAATAATGTGTATATTGTAATATTCTACAAATTTTACTATGCTTTGTTGAAATTTATAGAATTCAATTCAAACTTTAATTATCATTCAAAATTTAAGGTTCCTTAATTGATGATAAAAATATATTCTGATTTTTTATGCAATACTGTGCTTTTGTTTATAAAATAGAATCAATTATTGTTTAGGAATTTTTTTTATGCATTATAAGAACCTTTTTATTACATTGAATAAATAACATTTTGCATATAAATATATGAGCTAACGAAAAATGAACTACTACTATAAAATCATATTTATTTATAAATTTTTCGATTACAATAATTTCGTTTAAAGAATGAAAAATGAATCTTAAATCTCAAATAATATATATTTAATAGTAAAAATTAATAGTATTTGTAATGTTAGAGGATATTTTTATAAAATTTATTTAATGTACAACAATTGTTACACAATTTCAACAGAAATCTTTATAAATATATATTCGTATGTGCGTTGCTATGAGAATATTTTAATATGAAACTAATAATGACTCCATAAAAATGATATTAAACAATGATCAATGTAGTTTTGTTCCTTCGATATTATTTCGTTTCAAAAACACCTGGGTCTATAAACATTTTCTTAAATCGAAATACAATATACGATACAATACGCATTCACACCATGTGTATACTTAATATATATTTTTATAAATATTCTGATATTATGCTGCATATAAAAATATACAAAAATGGAAATACATGTATTCATTCATATTTATTTATCGAAAATTTAAAATACCGAAATTAATACAAAAAGCATAGAACATGGGAAATGATTTCTTTTGAATTTCATAATTTCTAAAGTTTTTTTAGTCCGTAAAAATTATGAAACTTATGATTTTAATAAAAAAAGTAATAACAATTTTTTTTTAATATAAATTATTTAAACAATTAATGAAAGTTAAGTGTATGGAACTTTGTAGCGGTAATGTTGAAGAAAAAAAAATTAATCTTATTATAGAAGAAATAAGAATGTAATTTAGAAAATCCTAAATGCTTTGCAATAATATTTTGTCTAAAAGTTGTATTTTATAAAGTAAAACATAATATCATTAAAGTGAAAGTAAAAAAACGTTTCAGCTCTAGGAATTTGAATGAAATTAGATTTGGAGTAGCAAACAGGTGTAAACGAATAGTGAGAGGAATATAAAAAGGTATAATGAATTCGCGTAGAATGTTGACAGAATGAGAGTTCACACATTATGAAAACCCGAAAACTATCTGTATGAAAAGTCTGTACTTAAATGCCGTGCGCCTGTACATTGTTGACGTATATCTCCGTATTTCCGGGAAACACTTTAACAAATCAAATCACAATAAACGGGTATTCAGTGAGTCTAGAACAATGGCGCATTGTGCGCAATTTCAGCTACACCTCGAAAACGAAAAAAGCACGACAAATAAAATTGCAATGTAAAAAAAATATCCGTCTCTCTCGCTCTCTGCAATTAAAGGGGGTGAAAGGGAGGGGGTAGAAAACAGCAGGGGCGCGCAAAACACATATAAATCTTGCTCTTTGAATAATGCGCGTCGGTCGCACGATGAGCACGCAGTCGCGTGCTCGCAAACACACGAAGTGAGTCCAGCAGCCCCACAAAGGGGCGGAAAGAAAGGGCGGCGACCAGGGGGTGGTTAGATATAAACAAAGTACCGAGGGGGTGGCAGTCCTCGAGGCGCATTAAATGCTCGAGGTATCTGCAGCGGTGCAAGTCAACGCGTGCCGGTGCTCGCTATTTGCGGCAAAATTCGAAATGCCGCTGGTGTTGGGGTGCGGGTGCGAGGGTGTGCGTGTGCACAAGTCACCCAATGGGAAATGACTTGCGGTCGGCCGAGACGCTCGAGAAACACGCACGCACGCACGCACGCACACACACACAGACACCCCTCCCTCACTCCAGATTGACACCAATTTCTCTTTAGGTACCTGTCCTGCGGCCATAATTAGAGTGACTTCATGTTCACGCAAGGACTGGGAAAAGGGTGACTTGGTGGAACCTTTCGACCAATCAATTTGGCAGCCTTTTTCCCCGTCTTTCTTCTTACACCTCGGGGATATAAATGTGACGATTCATTGCGAATCATGAGCAGCTAATAGGTACTAAAGAGTCTGAGAATAGATTTCGAAACACCTACTAACTCAAATTCATGTAAAACGAGAATTTTTTTCCATTATTTTAATAGCTAGTGCTCGGGCTAATAGCTCACTTATTAACTCAAGCAAAACTATTTTCATTTATATTTTTATATTTTATCACAAATTCTATAATAAATTCACGATAAACATTTAGAAAATATATCTTTTTATAATAGTTCTACAAATGTATATTGGGAAATAATGCTTTTGACGGTGTCGATAATTTTATTTAATTTTAATATATATCTTCTATAAATAAAGTCTCTAATAACAGCAATTACCTTTAATATCAACTTCGCAGCTACGAATATATTGCTATATTTGACTGCAAGTGCATACAGCATTATTAATAGTAAATTTTAAATTTATTCAGATTTTACTTAGTCATTCTTATAAATAATATAATAATTAAAAATAATATAATAAGTATTTGCTAAGAGTAGATTATAAAAAATCGTAATCTCTAATTGTTTCGAATATACATGTATATTACTTTTATCAATGAATGTGTGATGTATTTATTTCTGCTTTAAAATTATAATTTTATAATTTGAATATTAAAATATTATCTAAATTGAACATTATGAATCTAAATGAATTTATCCAATGAGGCACAAAGCAGCAAAATATGTAAATTCGTACAACTTATCGTATTTATGTATATCATAATAACTTCAAAGGAAAGTATTACACATGTACAATATGAAAGGAGAATAATCATATTAGTTTAATAGTAATATTTTAGCAATATAACTCTACATCACTTTTAAAATCTAATTATGTCTCGTAATTTTAAAATATTCTACTTACACATTATGCTTTTATAAGAACTTTAGTTGATACGTAAAATAGCTATTAGTAAAATTAGTATTGATCATTAGTGATTAGTTACTTATTCATAAGCAACACTAAAATAATATTCTCTAATTTAGTATAAATTCAATCTCATTGTTTATAATTGTAAGAATTTATCGACTACATATAAAGCAATATCAAATAAATTATTTATAAATCACAGATTGTTACTAAAATTAAATATATATTAATGATGATTTATTATAATATAATAACTTCATAAAATTTTTTACAAAGTAGTAGAAAAGTAGTGAAAATGCAAAAAGTGAAAACGTAAGAAAATTAAATAAGATATATGAATAAAACGAAATAATTAATCAACTGTTCTTTGATGTATTGTCGTTACATATACCTATGATGCTTTCATATTTCGATTCTCAACTACGAATTTTATGTTTACATGCACTCAACACTTTCTTCTTCACTCTAATGGTTATCAACATAAACTACTTAACCTTTTATGTATCTTTCTATTTTTACTTGTCTTTTCTATTTTCTCTAATTTTCAAGAACGCATATTATTAGCTAAACTCCAGTTGATCTTCGTTACCATTTTTTTTCATCTTTTTTCTTTCAGCTTTTTCAATTTATTTATGATAATGATAATGCAACACAATCCATAGAATAATGGAAACACAAGAACATCAAGATATTATACTCTAATAGATACATTACAATTAACTGATGTATGAAATAAATAAAATTGTATTTAATTCGTGTATTTTTAATATTTTACAAAAATAAAAAACTGTTATAAATAAAAGTTACTTTGCATAATTGACAGTTATAAGAGTAGTTAATAAAAAAAAATAGTATCGTAAAAATTAAATAAATGCTTGTTTTATGTCATAATAAAATACGCTAGCATAGAGTCTAATTTGAGAAAAATAATTATAACAGTATGCAAAAATTTATTGTATTAATGATTACGAAAAAAAATAATTAATTAAAATATGGTTAAATTTTGTAAAATTCTAATTTTTAAACCTACTTCGCAATTAATTAAATATTTTTAACAAGTATTGGAATTATTACAAAACCGAAACAATTGATAAATCATTTATAAAGTAATAAATATTTATTGTTTTCTTCTCAAACCAAATTTTAATTTCAATTACACGTACTGTAAATTGAGAAAAATATTTTATGAACGAATATATATTTACTTATTAATTATTAATTGATTAATATGAATACTCGTGTATAAGTACTTGATCATGGATATACATAAAAATTAATAAAGTGATCAATTGTTCACGTACCTGTTTTACAAAATTGACTAAAATTGAAAACAAATTTATGTAAATAACGAAAAATTTGTAAGAGAGAGAGAGAGAGAGTGAGAGAGAGAGAGAGAGAGACAGAGTTAGACAAAGAGACAGAGAAAGTAAGACAAGAGGTAAGGCATAGTTTTCACCCTCTCATACGAAGTTCAAAAGCAAAATGCCCAAGTTAATCGAGCGTATACTAAGAGAAACTTACAAGAAACATAACACATGGGAGAAAATTGCCCATCTTAGCTCAGGAGCTCGTCTAGACACTGTTGGAATGAGAAAGACAGAGGCAGATAAAGTGAGAAAGAGAGTGAGGACTCGGTGAGAGTCCCTCTGAGGTACTCGGATATGTTGTTGAGTCTTGTGTGTCATTTGAACCCTAGGCACACGTTTATGTACACCAATGTGCAAACATGTATCAAACTTAAGTTCATTTATATACGTACATGATGTTTCATACCTCCACACGAAAGACTATATATCAGAGATGCAAAGTGAAAGACGGATGATACACTAATTTATACAAATCTACATTGTAGGTGTGCGGCTGTTTGCAAATTAGTGAAAAATAACGAAACAAAGATGATTAAGAGAAATAGAAACGGATAGCGCAGGCATTGGATAATTGTGAAATATATCGATGATTTTGATTTTTTTATTCACTGAAGTCAATGGTCCGTTATTCCAGAAATATTGCTGCAACATTCTTATAAAATAGAAATTTTCATAGGAGAATCATTATTTTATAATTTAATTAATTTATCTAAATATCGCAAACGCTGATATTTAAATTTATACTTCAACTATGATTATGATTATCAAAGATCTTAAAATAATTTATTCATAAGTAAATATTTTTAAGAGTATTGATAATAGCTGCGGTACTAGTTTACGTATTACATTAAAATTCAGTTGCTTACAAAGATTCCAAATTAGATATGTTGTATTTAGCAAAGAAATAATTTTATGTTTAGTTTTATGCATAAATTTTTTGTTACACATTTCATAAATTACTAAAATTATAAAGCAACATAAAATTTTGTATTTGTATAATCAAGATTGCTGTATGTGAAATGAAGAATTAATTTTCAGGTAAATTCAATTAAAGGAATGGGAAAATAAAATAAAATGAAAAAATTAATACTATAATTAACAACATTATATACGTATCATCAAAATCAGCAAAAGAGAAATCAAGATTAACTGGATTTATTTGCATATCTATGGAAATTAATACTAGACAAAATTTCTGCACAACAAACAGAATTAGAATTCCATCAGCACAAACAGAATAATATGCAAATTCATATTATGAACGCAAATAACTATGACAAAATAGATTAAAAAGCCAATTGAAACAATATAAAGCAAACTTTACTGTATTTATACATTAAATAAAATTTATAAATAAAACAATCACCATTGTTATAATTATCGATTTGTAATAGTTAATTGTTCCTTATACGTTTCCATCTGTGTTTTCACGAATATTTTCTCAGTTTCATTTTAAAACATTCAAGTATCATTTTCCTTTTTATCGTTCTAATTAAATTCTCTTCAAGACTATTATTTTTATTATGCTATGTATCTCGTTTTATTTTTATTTGTTATATTTATGTATTTTTCAAACATAATGAGAAATCTATTCATTTTTAATTTAATAACTCGTATTTATTGTATTCTTTATTTTCTCTGTTCACAAAAGCTTAAATACTCTTTAATTGTATACGAATTAAAAAAAAAATGATTAACCTCTATTTACATTAGAAATTTTTGAAATATATTTCAAATATATGGAAAACATTGTTGATGGCCTTATTAAGAGATAATTATATATATTTGTATTTGAAATAGAATTTAACATAAATATTAAATTTTTTATTAAATTATTACTTTATTTTTATTAAAAGAAACACACCTGCACAGTTTGATTAAATTTATTAAATACTTAAAAAATTTATACTTCACAATACATAATTATCACAATTCTCATTTAATCATAATTTTGGATTTTTTTAACAGAAATGATTGCCGGATGTTATTATGAACTTTATAGTCAACTCAAGTATTATAAATTGATATATTTTGTAAAAGGAAGTATGCTCATAAGTTCATTAATAGTTTATAGTTTAGTCTAATGTGCTAAATCTCAAAATGAAAATTAATCACTACAATTTGCGTGAAGAATGAGAAATAATAGTAACCAGGGGAGGAAAAATTTAAGATGAATCAAGATACACAAGTTGAGCCCTGAATGCGCGTGGAGCATAAAAGCTAACAAGCAATAGAGAATATACGTGAAATGGTAGTTGTAAATGAAATTAAAGTCGGTATCTGAGTTGTCGGACACATTATTATTAGATAAAAGGCTGGTGTGCAGCGAAACGTCGAAATAATGAAGGAGTTGGCCTCGAAACCATGAATACAATGGATAGACCGAAAATCTGCAACATGTCAATGGAGTCGGAGCTGGTCTCTGGTAGTCAAATAGTGTCCTGGATTGTTTCGCCGCACCAAGTCATTTGAGGTACGCGTCATTTACCTGGGAGCGTTGAATGTGACACACCAATGCCTGAGTGCACGTTGTGTGGGTGATCGGTTGATGAAATACGTGTCAAGTGCGCCTGTGTGACGTGCACTTCAATAATTTAAAACCGCTCGTGGTTTGATGTTTCGTATTTTCAACAATTATTCCCTTCTAGCTAAGGACTTAGCGATTTTACTTTGCCCATAAACAATAAAAAATTGTTCGTAATATTATTATGAAAACTCGTGTTTGGTTAAAATGGTATATTTATTATTGATAGTTTATTAGTCTATTGCTTAATTAAGGGAAATGAGCAGCTTTTTCATTCCGCATGTATACAATTACAATCTTCGAAACTGATAGTCATATATATAGTTCATAATTTTTATACAACATGCCCAAGCTCGATAAAAGTTTAATAATGCATTTTCAAAGTTCTGGAGAGAACTATCTTTTGCTTTTAAAAGAAATTAACAAATGCATACACGAATTTAGTATTTGAGATTGGTAATTAAACATAAAAACGAAATATGTTTAAGTAATATTTATATAACAAATGCCATGTTATAATATTATATAATATGAACTTGTTACAGGATTAAAAATTTTCATGCATATAAATGTACACAAATCTTTAATTCATAATATAAATTTCAGATTAATTTATATGTAATTATAAATGCTTCATAATAACAACCGTATCATACAAGTCGCTTATTATCAGAGAGAACACAAAATTAATGTAAGATATACACGCTTAAACATTTATTTGTACTGTTCAGTACCATTGAGAGTCAAGTATTATAAGATTTTCCTGTACATAAGCAGAGTTATTAAAGTAGATTTTAAGATCATATGTATCCAAAACTGAAAAAGATAGAATAACGTCTGTTGGATCAGCTAGTATTATGTATTATATTTTGCAATAATTATATTATAATTATGTATTAATTTGTAAAATTAATCTCCAAATGCATTTGTTGAATTATAATGAAGTTGTTCCTACATCTAATAATAACCTTTGCTTGTTGTTTTAACATAATTCATTTCCAAAAATAAATTGAAATTTTATCACGCATTTTTAAAGAATTTTGAAGATTAATAATATATATTAATATTAGAACTTTATATAGTCATTTTATGAAATTATTCATGTACCGTTGTTTTTACATCCTAATTGATTATTGATTGAAATATTTGTTCGATATTTATAAATCTTTAATAAAATAAAAGATCTGGCACATTTTTTGAAAATTACTTAAAATAGTGAGAAATTTGTTAACAAAAAAAGTAAAAAAGTATCGGCTATATAGAAGATTGACGAATACATTTTTCGGTACGTTGAAATTTACTTAAAGAAAAATAGGGATTAGGAGAGTTTTCCTCATCCAAAAGATGTACACTACATGATATGGTTGAATAAGGGTAGAAAAAATAAAGACTATAATAACTTACATAAAAATATATGTTTTATCATACTATTTAATACTTATCATTTGAAGTAGAGAGAATTCAGTAATAATTATTATTAAAAATGGTTTATTCAGGGATACGATTAATATTATGTTTTTTAGAATTTTATACGTAAAAATTATATTTTATTAGTCATTTAATATTATAACTTTTTTATCATTTCTTATGTAATCTTATATTATTTGTAAATTTAGTATATATTTTGAAATCCAAATAATCAATTTTGTATATTGAGATTATTAGAGTACTTAAAAGTAAATTGATTGCACCGGTTTATTAATTATGGATATTTGAACTGCTAGTAAGTTGTAATTTAATTAAATGTAGAATATAACAACATCCATGTTTGTAATGTAGAATGTGTATACATAATAAGACTAATATTACCAGCGTTAAAATTGAGTTAAATTCTGTCAATAAGTGAAATTAATAGAATATATATTGTAAATATTAATTGTTACATTAAAAGTAAGAATGCAATATAAATTTTTTATAATTTTCTATTTTGATGGCCGAGGAAATAATGGAGCTGTTCAAGGTAATAATGCGACCGTTCAATTTTTCTGTTAATCATTCCTTAAATATACGTTTCATGTCAAGTTATTGCTCGTCGTAAGAACAATGATTAAGCCGTAATAAGAGGGATGAACGTGGAAGAACGCAGGCCGAGGTTCATAAAAGGAAGTTTTGTCGGAGAAAGGGGTACCTTGAGTCATCAAGGAGCGGATATTGACCTTTGGAGCCCTGAAGAAAGTAGGTCAAAGGAAAGAAGATGGTGCATAATGAGTGAGTCGTCGGCCGGACAGTTTTGTAAGCCGATTTCGGGGGCGGAACGAGAGCAGTTGTAGTTGTAGTTATAGTTGTAGTTGTAGTTGTAGTTGTCGTTGTAGCCGAGATTCTCGTAAACGTCAACTGCGCGCGACGAGCGAACGAGTTAACATAACGATATTGTTTTACGGCAAAACCGTGCAGCAACCTACCACTACTAATTCACTGTCATTGCGAAACTAGAATCTGAATCTCTCGTAAGGATTCGCCCGAGATAAGAAATTTTTGCAGAGCGCCTTCCCTTCGAGCTTCCTAACAAGTTAAACGGAGAAAGATTGAGAAAGGGGATAGTAGATAGATTGATAAATAGATAGATAGAGAGACAGAGAGATAGAGAGATCAATTGAAAGGGAGAACATCCAGTTTCGAATGGATACTATTCTTTAACGCGTTTTTAGATGTATAAGAAGATTTATGGATATTGCTTTTTTACTTATTGACGTTTATAACTAGAAGATTCGAACGTCTGTCGTTTCGTTTATCTTTATCAATCAAACCTTTCGTCGGCTGTTACGTACGTTGTATTTTTTTCCTCCCCAAATGATTTATGTCAACATTACTCATTCAATAATGTTACATTTTTAATCGAAACATAATTAAATTTATTTTTTGGCTCTGCTCAGTATCTACGATCATGATTAGATTTAGTGTAGAATAATTGATGTAATAAAATAATGAAAAATATTTGTAAAATCCAGTATTTCTTCAAACTAACATTTCACAATATGTTGATAACAATAACCATATAACATATAACTGAAATACACATGGTACTTTAGTATTCTTAGCTTTTATATTCATTTTTTTACTTTTACAACAATATAAAACTAAACATCTAGATAAAATAAGGAACGCCGTGCATCCGAAATTTATAGACATTTTGTTAAAATACTATTTTAGAAAAATAATTTATAATTTATGTTTATTTTTATTTTTGAAATTTTTTAATCGATGTTAGTTAACATTTTTATTGGAACAATTATAAAAAAAAAAAAATTTCACTCATGTACCCTGGAGTCAATGCCTATGTTATAATATTTGAATCAATACTAGAAACAGAATAGCAAGTAATAAAATATATAATTATTCTATGGACTATGCAATGTAAACTAACTCATGTGAAATGGATATTAGAGTAAGAAGAATATAAATTTTACAATGACATACATTTATATATAATATTAAAAGAAGTATTAAATTTGATAAGAGAACACAATATTGTTTTAAAAATTAGTAAGAAGAAAAACATGAAAAGCTTGTTCAAGAAAAAAAAGCTTGCCTCATAATTGAATTAACTTTTATTCTTTTATTCAGGCGCGTTGAACAATAAGATTTTGCTGGATAATTATACAATTTCAAACTGTAAATTTCAATTTTAGAATTTCAATTTTTAGATAGTTAAATTAAAGAATAAAGTAAAATATAATAATGTTTAGATACTTGAGTTAAAACGGAATTAAAAAAAATATGAATTCTGGAAATTCTTTGAATTTTTTTAATAGTACAATTATTTTTTAAATTAATTCCTGAATCGAATACTTTTATCTTTTACTTCTTTAATTTATAAAGCTTAAAGTTTACATTTTAAACATTAGTTTTCTCTAAAAGTACATAAACAAATAAAACACACTTACACACACACACACACACACACACACATCCATTGATAATTCAACATTTTAGCATAGTCTATTAAAAAAGTTTTTTACGCTAATGCAAAAAAGTACAGTGATACTTGAATGAAAAGATAATTTCCACATAGTTTTGGCAACATTCCTGATGTGTTGGAAATGCCGTATTTAAAATGAATGAAAAAATACTTGATTGCGTTTTGGCGAAACAAACTCTTGGAAGAGTGTTCTCTATAATGTATAAAACCAAAAGAATTTTGCATAATTTAAGCGGGCATAGTTTAATACAAGCAAACGATATTTCAGAGGCACAAAGCATCAAAGTATATTTGAGAGCCCACCAACTCCAGATCCTAGATCCCCTAATATTACTCCACTTTTTTCATCCCTTTTGCTCGCCCGCCTCACTTGATATGGCGGCCTCTTTCTCTCAGACTTTTGTGTTATAATCGCATAAGCACTCGTTCTTACACTTGGATTTCCACGGTTTTTCGCGAGCTCGTAAGCTACGCATTCGACTTACGCTAATGTCCCAGGTTCTGGTCGTGCTGGGCAGAGGTACACCACACCTTCTCTCCTCGTTGTGGCCCCAGATTAAACTCCATGAATTTGCAAGCAACTTGCAGGAGGTAAAATAAAA
Source organism: Eupristina koningsbergeri (assembly GCA_018907245.1). Lineage (NCBI taxonomy): Eukaryota > Metazoa > Arthropoda > Insecta > Hymenoptera > Agaonidae > Eupristina > Eupristina koningsbergeri. The sequence continues at coordinate 4,423,147 of JACCHV010000008.1, read as the reverse complement.
GGCTTATGTGTTGTGAAAAGAAGTGCGCGTATGGAAAAGAGGGAGGGGGTGGAAGGGAGGAGGGTGAGTCGGGCTTTTTTGCGATGCTGGAGGGTGAGTTCTGCTAGTGAATTAAAGCTAGCATGTGCTGAGATTTAATAAAAAATAGAAAAAACAATATACCCGCTAACGCCATAAATTTAACACTCTGGCCTTTCAAAGTCTCTTTTCCGCTGCTGAGGAGGGAGAAAAAATACAGAAAACGAGCGCCAAGACCGCTTTGAACATTTTGCGATCCTTTTTTATGGCGCAGATAAATATCGAGAGTAAAGACAAAAAATCGGATGAGGAGCCATCACCTCTTAATTCGCATGGCATGACCTGTTTGCCCGATTGACGTGGACATTTATTTTACCAATTTAATGGTTTCTGAAACGTGAAATTTCCGTATATTGAAACTGCTTCTGACATTAAAGGCGTAAATGCATTTTATTTTATATACACTGAAACTTTTTTTTAATTCTTTATATATAATTTTTCAATCATTAAATATCTAATCTATACAATCTACAATAATGAAAATACATTCGAAATTTTTATTACTCGAATAATTATTTCTTCTGATTTAAGCATCACATTGAACTTTTGGGTACAAATAAAATTTTATTAAAAAAAAACATTTCTGTACTCTGAATTGACAACATTTGTTACGTATATGTATGTCCATAATCTATTGGATGTACTCAACGTCAAATATTCTATTGGTAATTTTTTAATTCCTTGAGAAGGAAGACAAAGACAAAGTGCCGAATTTCTATTTGCAATATTCGAAGCGTTCTGTCATGGTTTGCGTTCTTTTTTTTTTCTCTCAGCTCGGTTTCCCCCGTGCTTATAATGAATGATACTCCTCTTAAGCAAAGTTAATGAACGTCTATTGACTGAAGCAATGCTACTTGAATATACAAATATTCAAACTGCTGTAATCCATTGTCTTGATGAATTCCATTTTTTTCATATTTTCTGGGTCTCGCCACTCTACTGATTCAGTGTCTATCTATTGCGCGCATTTTTCGCTTTTTACTTCTATCCTATACTATTCTGAATAACTTATTTATTAGGCACTGAAAAACATTTGATTCGATAAAATAAAAGTCCATTTTTACCTCATCCAATAGATCATTTCATAATCTTATAAATCTCTCTCTTTTTTTTAAGACAAATAACCGTATTGATTGCTTCAGAATTACAATAAACGGTGAAGAAGATATAAATTCTCTACGACTTACCGCTTTTATTATTATTATTTTTAATATATTAAAAATATCTGTAAATATTAATTCAACATTTAAAATATTTTATAAAATATAATCATACATTATAAAATTGTATAAGCATATAACAATTATCATTGTACGCAACGAAAAAAAAGAGCTATATATTGAAATTTTTCATTTTCATCAAATAAATAAATACAAATAATTGCAAAGAAATTTTCAAAATATTATACATTATCTATCCGATGAGTATTAATAATTAATTTATTTTGATTAAACTTTTTTATAAAAAAAGATATGAGATGAGTTTTTGTAAAAATACAATGTATAAAAAGAAATTAAAATGTAAAAAGAAATACTTGATTTCAAATATAATGTTCCGGTGTTTTTTTGTTTGTAAATCGTTTGGATACTTTATTGTAAAGTTGAGAGTAGATCAATGGCAAGTTTTTTAAAGCGGAAGAATTGAGAGTTGAAAACGTAATAACTTGGCAATGCTCATGAAAATCAATGACATGTATAACTAAATGGAAGAACGAAAACAAATGAGATAATCCGATCTATCAATTACAGAAGTTCTTAGATTTTCTACATTGAGTTTATTTTTAAATAATATTAGTTTCACGTGTCAAATAAAATCGCAATACAAATTATATTAGAATTGATAAAATGATATTCACATCAAGGTTTTGTTATAGTTACAAGGTTATCGCATTACGTTTTTGGTCGTTTTTGTCCCTATTCGAGCTCTCTGTAACATTTACCATTTCATTGACGCGATCTATTGTGAATTAAGCTCAGTCACTCCCAGATTTATGTAACTATTAGTTGTCAGGATTGAGAAGGGGATTGATGACCAACGGGGTCTTACACTAATAATAGTAATAATACGGTTGACCAGGAGCAAATGAAAGATTGAAAAATCCATTCACTTTCACAAGCAACTATAGATACATTTTGCTACAACGCAGGTCTCGTTGTTTAAATCGTATATATGAAATATTCAGGATAGTATGTTTTTTTATATGGCAGATGTATATAAGTGTACCTATGTACTGTGTAAATATATATGCGGTATATTTGGTGCAAGCGATATACGTTAAAATGTACGAGATTATCTAGGGTCCTCGATAAAATACTGTAGCTCGTCATTAAGAGTGGATAGCTTTCATTCTAAGGGAAACATAGAAATTATTTGAATCGAATCGAAAACGAAGATTAAATCTATCGAATCGAACTTAAAAACTATTGTAAGGCTACAAATACCCAATATAAGCTTTAAGATTAATTACACATGCGGCAGCGTTGAACAATATAGAATTTTCAATCTTTAACATTGAGTCAGATATTGAATCTCCTGTGAAATTTTACACACATTCATAAAAGGCAAAAAATTTATTTATATTTTTCTCTATTTAGAACAATTGACTCTCGCAATAGACTAGACTTTTCATTTATAAAAATATGTTAAATAAATCATTTTAAATTTGGAATCTTTAATACTCACGATAATAGAAAAAGATTTAAATTGCTTTAAACGATGGTCTTACCTGAAACAAAGAAACGCATTTATTAATATTTTATGTTCGTATTATATATTTATAATATAATTTTAATCAATTATCTAAAATGGTAAATAATAAAAAAAATGAACAATGTTTAGGTAAAAACTATTAATTGTAATTCAAATAATTTATTCAAAAACTTAATTTAATAATATTTAACATTGTAAATTTCATGCTCGAAAGCAACAGGTGAGCCAATATCAATTCATTTAATGAAAAATCTTCTAACAACATTAAACATACAGAGAGTACAAACATTTTTACTAATAATTAGATATTCAAAATCAATCAATATTTAAAATTGTTTAAATTTATACTTTTCCCTATATATAATATAAAATAAAATTATAAAAAATATAAATTTCTGATATCGTTTCTAATCATAAAAATTTGGAAAACATAAATGGTTAATTTTATCAAACGAATACTGTTGTTTTTAATTAAATATCATTTATTAAAATAATATTTTTTTAATTATTAGTGATAATTATGAGGACATCGACAATTTTCAATGCATAAAAAATATAAAATAAATTGAAGACAAATAAAGTTAAATGAACTATTTACGAATCAAGATAGAAATAACTTTTGCAGTAAATTATTTTTAGAATACCAAATTTGTCAATACAGACAAATTTTCCTATTAAGGATTATAAATGCAAAACTAATAAAAATTAAGTCAACATTGTTAGTGAAATTGAAGAATGATTCATTTATATCCAATTAATCTTTTAAATCCTGAATATAAATCAATAAGTTGATTTGTTCGATTTAGTTTTAACACTTTTATCTTTTATTTGCTTAGTAATTTTTATAAATTCAAGAATTGTCATCAACTCTTCTAATACTTGTCATATCCTTGAGAACTTTTATACAGATTTCTTTAGTTTTATTTGCTTATTGGCAAAAATTAATAATAATATTTGAATATATCTCGAGCTCAATAATATTAGTCGTGGTGCATAAAATCAAACGATCCAAAATTCTTAAATTATATCTATTATTATTCATGGTGCAGAGTATTCATTTCAAACAATAATTTTATTCATATTTCGATGTCACTGAAATACTTGCTTTTATTCATATATTCTTTTCTATAAAATTTTATTTATGTTATTGGATAATTATTAAAGATTTTATCATCAATATTTTCCTTGTATGCGTTAAATAAATATTTATGATAATTGCACCATTATTGTATTTAAAATTTAAATTTTTCGATTCAAAATTCATTATATTTCAGACAATTGTGAAAGCTACTCTGCTGTTCTGATTTAACGACTTTAGTTTAAAAAGAATTTCAAACAAAGTGCCAAAGCAAAGTAAAGTAGGAGGTAAGGCAGCAATGTTCGTATGAAATCGCACTATCATTCCTTGGAGTCTGATCTCGATTCTCTCTCTCTCTCTCTCTTCTTTCCCTTCCTTTTTTACCATCCTCGCATTTAACGTTTTCCCCATCCAATCGATTTGGCATATGGAATGACCTAGAAACTCTAGTTTGAAGTGGGAAAGGGGAATCGAGGAAAGAAGCATATTATCGCTTAAGAGCAAGGGAAATAGGGGTGCGAAGAGAAGGATAGAAAGAAGGGGAGCACGAGAGAGCAAATGAGAGAACCGAATGGAGGGCTCGAAGTCGGTGGAACAGAAGACGAGGAAATCTTTGTGCCAAGAGGGATTAGAATATGCCTCGGTCCTGCAATTCGGATTTATTTCTCTGACAGACAGACTTGCCTTTCTGCCTTCGGGCTTTTCTGTCGAAAGGCAACGAGTGTACACGCTGAAAGCTGCGTTTGCCTTTGTGACCAGAGGGAAAGAACAAGATGATAAGAGGCTGTGAGAGAGAGAGAGAGAGAGAGAGAGAGAGAGAGAGAGACATAAAGGTGGAAATGGTGGAACGGCAAGCGTTTGCGAAAATTTATGGAGTGACCGCGTAAATTTGCTGTACACGCTACTTTTCAATATGTGCCAGCATTTATCCAATGTTTCGTTGCCGAAGACGCATCTACACCCAAACACATTTTCCCGTGTAAACAAAAAGAAACGGAATGCATGTGCAAGTGAAGTCAATTTTTCACGCTTTTCTCGGAAAATATTCCATTAAAGGCATTCATAAAGGTTATTTCGAGTTATCAACGAATTTTATGTACTGGACTGGAACGTAACGAGTTCATAGCACGAGGAGAGAAAAAAATGATTTTAATAGCTTTCCAATAATGGAATATCCATGCAAGTTTCATATCACATTATAGATTATTAAAAGTGAAACAGTCTCTCAAACCTCGCGGCTACCCCGAAAACACCAAGTTTTTTAACAATATTATTTTTTTCTAAATGGGCCAATATTTATTTATTTTAAAGAATTACTTTAAAATACCCGAAAATATTTTTGAAATAATGCACTATTCATTAAAGACCTAATCTATTATTGTATTTTAATATCTCTAAATTTGTGGTTATTAGATAGATGAGTAAAATGCTCATAATACTGATGATGGTCAAGATGCTGGTGGTCACAATAATCATAACAATTTTTTTTTTATCAAATATATTATTTTTCTTCAATATCATTCATTTATTTAGATAATTAAAATTTAATATCACTAAATATTTATTCATTGTTATAAAATACACAGAAATTTTTATCATCAAAAAAGTTTCTGGAAAATTCATGTCACATTGTTTAATATTCATTTTTGGACTATGTTTTATACTGTATTTTGCTACTTTTTCGAAATTTTAATACTTTTAATCGAATTTTGAAGTAAATCTAATTTAACTTTACACGCTATTATATTACTAATAAAATTTACATATAATATTATTCTATAAAGAGCTTTTTACTAATTTGCATAATTACATAATAATATTACTACCTATCATGTCATTAAAAAATCAAAAAACATAACCCATTGTATTATAATGCTTATTTAGCTATAGCATTGGAATTTAATTTCATGATAACGTTCAAATTAAATTTAAATAAATTGAATCAATTATTAGTATATTAAGAATTTTTAAAGACAAATAATGAGTTGAAGTGAAAGATTATGGCGCATTAATATCAAAGTATTTTATACTGCACCTGACCTGGAAAAACATCTCATATCAAACAAAGAATGAGCATTACAGTAAGAATTAAACATGACTTGAACAAAGCGAGGATAATACTGTATTTTCCATAAATACCTTAAGTGGGAATTCGAATAAGCACTGTTTTTAAATAAAATGTGACACCTCTGTGATGTATAAAGCGAAAATGTGGTAGACATTAATCGTTTTAAAAATTATTAAGTATAAAAGATGTCGTTTTATGCTGCCTTGATTATTCTAATTGCTATGTCATTATCCGTTATTTTCAAATATAAATAGAAACATTTCAAGAGATTGTGATATTTCCTAAATTCGATCTTTTTCAAATTAAATACGGAGTAAGAATGACTTGCATAGTAGCTTAAATTTACTCTTTTTACATTAGGGGTAATCAATTATATCAGCTTTACGTAATTAGCCTTATTTTTCTGATGATAAATGATGTATTTTATTTCAACAAGTTACATATCTTGTTTAAAAAATCTTGTTTCTTTTGTTAATTTTGCACGGAAATAACAGATTAAGAGAAGAAAGAATACTTTAATGAAATTTGCAATAGCTGTATTTATTTAATTTTTTTTTTTTTTTTTGAGATTTTTATTTTCATTGTTCGTTATTTCATTTTCTTTTCATTATTAGTTTTTTTTTGTGCTTTATAGATAATTGAAATTTTTTTAAAAATTGTATAATTTTTATTCGTTAGTGTTCATATAAAAAAACCCGAATAACTAATATAATATTATATTTGATATAATAATATTTGCGATATAAAAAGAATGTACATTTGATTGTAATTTCTCTTTTTACATTTCATTTTCTTTTAATATTTTCAATAGTTTTTTGAAATATAAGTGTTCATATCTATATGTTTCTAATAAATAATTAATAACTGAACTTATTTATTATATTTATTGATTATTAGAGAATTTATTTCAAGAACAATATGAGATTGATAACTTTCTTTTAATATTGATACTTAGTTTAGCTTGCAAATACAGTTGACAATGGTATTTAATGAAATGTATCAATTATTCGAAAAATCAATTTACATATCAGATTTTATTAAATATTATATAGATCAATGAATATTACATACATCATAAATTTTGATTTTATTTCTAAAAATAACTTGATTCAATAAAATTCATCTAATTTTATACAATCTAGTCCTAATTTGAAAATTCTTATTACTCTAAAAATTTATTACACACAACAAATAACCAAACTCGATCATTTCCTTCGTCGCGTAGACGCTCTTCATCCGGATGTTGCTATATTCATGGGTTTGAGTCAAAGTCAAAGTCTTATTTGAGGTGATTTTAAAAGAATTTCGTTTCCGGAAAAACTAAAGAAATGGAAAAAGAAGGAGTGAGAGGGAGAGATAAAAAAGTGAAAAAGACAAAGAGAAAAGCTGAACTCTGCCGGAAGATACGATACTAGGCTGGTATCTCATAGAAGTAAGTGGAAAGAAGAAGGAAAAGAAGTGAAGAAAGTAAGACGACTCAAAGACCGCCAGGGCGTCGATCTTCCTGTGGGGGGTGCCCACCCGGGATAAGCCGAAAGCTGAGGCCCTCCATGAAACGACTTAAGAATGAGACAGAGAAGGAGAGAAAAAGGGAAAGAGATATACCAGTGAAATTCTTTCTTCGACGACCAACTCAGCAAACTGAAGAAAGCGGAAAATGTTTGAGTACGAATTTTGTTGAGTCTCCTCCTATGGCATTCGTTCTCTTCTCTCTCTCTCTCTCTCTCTCTTTATATCTCTTAGTTTGAACTTGTTGTTGCTACGTTTAGTTATCCAAGAAAGCGGGCTACTCTGCCCTTTGTTCCAGCCGGACTTTGGAGAAGATTAGGAGCACCCGCGTTTTCGTCTCATCGAAATCGACGGGTATACCCGGGCGTGAGATCTGCTACCTTGTCAAATATTTGCAGGAAATCCAAGACCCGAACAACTCGTGCCGCAAACTTATTACGAGCTTGATTTCGCCTGATAACAAACATCTCTTTCCATCTTACTTTTTTCTTTATCTTTTACGGCGAAGCTTTCCGCTTATTTTTTTTTTTTTTTTTTTTTTTTTAAACCTGATGGTTGTCGCTATGTATGTATTACCACCGACCACGAAAATAGATGGAATTTAACTCGGAGCCGTGAGTCTGTTAAAGCATTGGACATTAAAGCAATGACATGGCTTTATTCTATAACGAACGTAGTTATGTATTCCAATGTAATATTTACACCTCGTTCAACGAGCGAACGTTTTCAATTATCTCTTTAAATTGAAGATTCATTTTTTAGTGGGGAATCTTCCCCCGCGGATCCAACTCCCATGCAATATTCTGAAATTTACTTACTTTTATAATTAAAAAAGCTTCGTTTTATGATTGTTTTCGGGGCTAAAAAATTATATGTCTTGCAATAATCGTATTAAACTTCGGTATGTATAATTGACGAAATATTATCGCTAATGAAAAGTACTCTAAATTTGATTTGCTTATAAATAGAATTAGGAAAACAATGCATAACTTGTAGCTTTAAAAAGTTTTGAAATTTACAGGATCCAAGTTTTCATGGCACATCTCTTATGATTCCCCTTCTTTTTTATTTACTATCTTAAAACGAAGAAGCTTATGGCATAAAAATCAAGTTTTGGCGCAAAACAATAACGCTCGCTCTGAAATTCATCATTATTTATTAGGTTTCAACTAATTCTTGAAAAACCTAAGTGCACTTTACAGTTTAAAACTTTTTAAAATATGGTACTCAAATAATATAAATAATATATTTATAACTATCAATATTTATAAAAAATTATAAATAAATATACATCATCGAAAAAATGCGTAGAACTCTTCATTTTCAAGCTTACAATCATTCAAATTATCACTGTAATATTATAATTTTAATTAAGTATTTAGAAGCAATAATAAATGATTTTATAGTAACGTATAAAAATTCATATAATATAATATAAAGTTAAAATTTCATCAATACTAAGATATTTTTTATTTTTTGTAGGTTTGATTGTTGAGATACGATGAAATCTACTATCTTATGGCAATTATTTATATCTTTAATTAATCATTGAATTGTCAATTTATCAATTAAGTTTTTTCAAAGCAATATATTTTAATTAAAAACAGATTCGAATCCATTTGATCGAAATTGATTTTTTAAGCCAGAAATTAAAATTTTCCTGTTATCTCCGATGTAATTGTTAATTTTATAATATTCAATTACTTTAAAACAATTGGCGAAGCATTGGCCTGAAAATTGCCGCATCAATAACTTTATCACTTTTATTTATCGGTGTACATACATAAGTGGAGGAGTTTCGCAACACGGTAAGTGTGAAAATTAAAATTTATAAAAAGCAATTCAATACTAATATTAGTCGCGCATACTCATTAAAGCTCCCAGGTGTAAGTTGTATTAGTAATTTAACTGCCACAGAACACGCATACGTAGTCGCCGACGGAAATTAGCACCGGAACTTCACATGCGAAACGCTCGAGCAAATCAAACGATTATTTTATGAGTGCGCATTCATACGGACACGAGTGATGGAGGAAGGGTGGAAAAAGGGAAAAGAAAATATTTTGCGAGTGGTGGTATCGAAAATGTACGCGTGTGACGAATAATTCACGTGGCGGACAGAATTTATTAATTATTAATTTATAACTACAGGAAGGGAGGAGCGATTCATCGTGATTAGTTGTCGGGCGCACGCTTTTCCTGATAATGAGTATGGCTGCCAATTGCACTTGGCAAATGTCCTTCTCCCAACTTTATCCCCGCGCATTACACGCTTCGAATAAAACGTACAGCCACCCTCTTTCACTCCCACCCAACCCCCGAGCACTCGCGACCAGTTCTTATAATTGCGGGATCAGGGCATCGCGAGGAATATCGCTGATAAACGTCATTAATCATCGGCGGCCTCGAAAGCTGTGCACTCGCGCGAGCGATCCGCAGAATCCGACGCGGATTTTATGAGGCGCGCCGGCTCAATTCGCAATTCGCTATTCGCAATTCGCGCGCCAATGGACTCGTTTCGGATTCACACTTGGCCGCATCTCCACACATGTGTTTGCATTATCCGAGTCATTTCAATTTTGTCGACCTGCCTTTTTACCTTCTACCTTCCCTCCTTTGTATCCACTTTTTCATTACCGCTTTTCATACGTGAAATGTGCTTTGTTGCGTTTGATGGCGATATTGTAACTTCGAATCCCACTAGTGCACTTGGAGACTCATAGTTTATACCCTTGAAAAGAAAGAAAGGCGCCGCGAGAAATTTCACGTTATTTAATTTTATTTATTTTAAACTAACCGGTCAATTTATTAATGTTTTTAATAACTTTGTTGAAGCTTTGAAAAATGGTTGATTTTTTAATGAGAAAGCAAAAAATGTCCATTAACAAAAAATTAAAAATGCAAAGTCTTTGAATTACAAACCATATATTACACAGGATGGGAATTCCAATGTAAAATTATTAATAATGCCGCATCATTCATTGACACACGTCACTTACAAAAATGAATTATAATTATATAAAAAGATTTAAGAAAAAATAACAACTAAATATTAAAGAAGTTTAAGAAATTTCTTTGCGATGTGTTGCCATTAAATGCAGAGACTTCTGAGAAAATGTAAAACAAGAACTTTGAATTGGTCTCGCCGGAATGTATGGACGAACGCAAAATCACGGATAAAATGCTCCATCGAAGGTGCATAACGATATACATAACAAAAGATGAAAGCATTGAATAATTTAACACTGCGTGCACGTAAATCACCTGTGAAGATAAAACTATTCGATAATGTCGAGCTTATCTCTGCAACACTCAACAAGGACAAATTACTATGTTACCACATAAATATCTCCATTTTATAAAATATTAAGTCACAGAATATTCTACTATTATCTATAGACTCACGATGCTTAGGAAAGCCCGTAATTTTTATAAGAACCAAACTATCATACAAATTGGTATAAAATATTAGTGATAGCTTTGTTAATACAATGTAACTTTAGAAAGCCAAAAATGTAATTTAAATACTTTAACATTTGTACAATATTTCAAATTTTTGTGTGAAAGTTAATACTCCACATTTTGATAAAATATTTCAAATTAAAGTTCCTTACGTGATGTGACTGAGTAAAAAAAATTGGTATTAAATTAAAAAAAAGCAATTTAGATTAACAAAATCAAACTTTTTAAAAATAAGTATCTAAGACATAGTTTTATTTAAAAACAGTATTTTTCAATTGATCTATTTGAGTTATTCATTGATGTACCCCGCTCTTCTTTAGAATTTATATTCGAAAATTTTTATTTAATTATCTTTACATAACATTTAATTACTTTCTCTTTTTATAGTTGGTTTTATTTACTCTTTCAGTAACAATTTTTGGGGCAATATTTCATGTAACAATATAAATAAATTTTTATATTTTTCCAAAAATTCTTTTATAAAATATTAATATCCATTTTCATGTATAGTATGAACAAAGTCTATTTTTCTTTTATATATACAATTAAACTTTATAAATACATACAATGTTAACAAAAAATGTCTCAAAGAAAATCAAGATTAAATGTACATGAAATAAACGTAAATCATTTATAAAATTATTATTATAAAACTTTAATATATATATATATATTTATTATGGATAGCTAATTTTTAATTATATTGATGATCTTGAATAATATTCTTAAATATATCGATAATTAGAATCCATTGGAAATGAAAAATTATTTTAAAAACTACAATATTATGATACATAAAAAATGACATGCTTTATACATTTTTTTGTATGGATAGAACACTGATATAAATTATGAGTGTAAACATTTTATTTAAATATTGATTTTGAAAATATTTTCATGTAGCGTTGAATATTTTTTATGATTTATAATTTATAGGAGCAATAATTATTGTTGTTTGATAAACAAAATTTTACACAATTTAAGTTGTCATATTTAAAACAGAAAGAAATACAATATGTAATTACACAGATATTAGAGTAGTGAAATGAAAATATGGTCTTTAACTCGACAAATTAAAAATTAGAAAAACCTTTTCAACTTACTTTAAAACAAAAATTTCCTTTTTAATTTCTTATTTTACCATAATTCATGAAGTTTTAAGCCTTCAACGGTATAAATTAGAATTGTTATGTTACTAAAATTAATATTATAATTCAAGAATTGATATATAATTTGAGATAAAATTGCGCTGAACGCAAACTCAATCTTTATGTTATTTTAATAAGATTCGTTAAGTTTTATATATGGGTCGACAAAGTAGAACTATTATAAAAACGTATGGATTTATGAAGGCTTGATTAAAGTTTTTTTAGTTGAATTTTTTCTTCGGAACCTCTAATTAAAAAGAAAAAAAAAGAAGAAAAAACGAAATAAATGCATTACAGGAACTTTGAATATGCATGCACTCCAAGCGAAACTCGACATTGAATGCGCTTAACCCATGAAAAGGACTTACATACATATCGATAACATCGAGTAATTTTGTTTTAATTCATGCTTCCACTGAACTGAAAAAGTACTCGAAACAGGTAACTGGACTTTTACTGGAAATACCATCCCCGTGTTATATTTTCAGCGCCCCGAGTATCAAGGCAATTTTACCTTGCGAGCAATTTTAAAATAGACTCGCGTCCGCACGTTGTTCTATATCAAATGAAGTAAAGGGAATACTAATAAAAAATATAAAAAGCACTATAACAGGAATCAAGGGAAATAGCTTAATTTGAGAAAAGGGAGGCGAGGGCAAGAGAAGTAGAGAATAATACATACTTTATAAATCAAGTGCATTTTAGGAAAGAGGAGCTCTAGCTTCTCCCTCCTCATTCTCGCTTTCGTCCCGTTTTTCCTTTACCTTTTTTTATCTCTTGCTCTTCTGTACTTTCTTTTTTATCTCTTTTTCTTACTCTTAGTCTCCCTTGGCATTGTCTTTCTTCTAGCTCTCTCTCTCTCTCTCTCTCTCTCTCTCTCTTCCTTTGTGTCTCTCTTTTTCTCGATCTTTCTTTTTTTCACGAATCTTCTCTCACTCTCTCAATCTCTCTCTTTTACCACACGTGGATAGTGAGTCTAACGTAAGGCCACATAAACCCGGTACTTTTATCGCGCTCGGGGATACGATGCTACTGTAAAAAAAAGACAGACCGAGAAAGAGAAAAACACAGATAAAGAGACGAGTGGGAGAGAGAGGAAGGGAATAGGAGAGAGAGGATAAGCACACTATCTGTGCATTACGCCGCGACCATTGCCACAAACGCGCGCACACACACACATTCGAGTTGAAAAAAGTGAAGTATATGTTAAAACTTCGTGTATCCACACTGAGAACGGCACACTCATACACACACGTATCGATTCGAAATGCAAATTTTCCATCCGCTTTTCTCTATTCGTCTCTTTGTCTCTCTCTCTCTCTCTCTCTCTCTCTCGCTCTGATGTTCACCGCACTATAGCTTTGCGCATTTCCTGGAGGAATGAATTTGTACATGCAAAAGGGAGATTCCGGTAGAGTAGGTGTGCATGTGAAAAGCGAGGGAAAGAGCAATGAGTAGGTCGAGGAGGAGGAGGAGGAAAGAGTAAGAACGAGGCGCTCAATATAAACACTGTCCAACTTTGGCCAGTGTGTTTTCTAGGAGTTGGCAACAGTGAAGCTGGAATACTTGCATCCTCGGGTGGGCAGCGATACCTCGACGAAGGCGTTTCGTTACAAGCTTTCAACTATGGTCCCTTCTGTTGCCAACCTCGTGCCAGCTATTATATTCTGTTTGTCGGGGGATATGCTGATTCACAACAATTTTGGGATTCAAATTAAAACTTCTATCGTTCGGATAGTGCCTCCGGTGTTGGGAACGCGTGGGTGGTTCAAAGGATGAGACACCAATCGGCCAGAACACGAGTCTTCTCACCCCTAAGCATCTGCAATTTAGCCGTAGCCGTGCGATTTTTTTGCTTCCTTTTTTTTTTTTTTTTTTTTTTTTTAACCCTCGACACTCATTTGGAACAATGACTGTACTTTGAGGTATTTAAATCTGTGTTGAGAAAAGCGTAACATGAAACTAATTTAAATGAAAACTGTGTATGATTTTATATATTCCGAGGATGCGATTGAAATCACAACCATTTGATTATAAATACACTTATACTTGTGTTTATTCATGTATTTACTTCATTATGCATTATTGGTTTTTAATTTTTTCATTTGATATCGAGTTTCTTCAATCGTAATATCCCTTTTAATTACTTTTTAAAGTTTTTAACCGAGAATTATTACATTATCTTTATAAATGATAAAATATGAAAAACGAACAAAATCAGAATTATCTTTAACAATATATTCGACACACATATCAGTTTTAGTGGTTATAATATAGTAGAATTGTTACTTATTTCAGAATATATTGTTCAAAAGTTTCAATAGGTTTAAAGTTGTGAAAAAATAATTCATTGAAATATCAAAAACTTTTATATGTACGCGGATATGTGTCTGCTATAAAAGAATTTTGACATACGAATGCTTCTATACAAAATACTTATATTTCTAAAAATTGTAACTGCTGTTAATATTGATGAAAACAATATGATTAAGCTGCATGAACTGAAAATTATAATAGTAAAAATAAGTCCTTCTAACGATCAATAACTAATTTACAGTATTTGAAAATTTTTAAATATTTAAAAATAAATTAGAAATTAATGCATTCACATATTTCAGTATCTAAATTGTTGTTATGTTTGTTTTTTATTTATAAATTTGCACTTAGTTTCAAGGAAGTATAAATGAATTGTACTTCTACTGCAGATAAGCTTAAATAATCTTATTTATGTAGCTGAAAATGCTGTATATCTGAAGTTGAATTAAAGTTGAAATGAGAAACTTGGTTCATAGTTTCGGTGAAAATGTGAATACATATTATAAATGTGCATGAATATACATTTGTAAGATTGAGAATCCAACGACATTTAAAATAAATACAATGTTTTTACTTATAATTCTACAATAATTCATTCATAATCAGACAAGCAATTTATCACTCATATTTTCAATTTATCTAAATTAACAAGAATTCAATAACAGTTAGAATATTGTTTTTTGTGTACATCACTATACAAACACAGTGTCTAAATTATCATTTACAAAATAAATGTTTGCCTCATTTTATAAGTTCTGTTTTATTTCTAATCTAATGAATTATAAAATTTTATACTGTTACATAACTAAAAACTATTGTGTACTTCACCATTACATCAAAAAGTGTTCTTTATGTTTTATACTATGATTAATAATTTTAATGTTTATAGAACAATATTTTATAAATTTATCATTAATTTCACTTCTATTTTGAGATACTAATTTTTAATTTTAATTTTAGTTCTAATTAATGAAGAAAAATCCGCTAATTTGATCAAAAAAAGTTTATCAGTTGTATCATAGAACGTCAAAGCCGTCATGACTCATGTAAATGCACATGAGTTTATCGTAGATGTACACTCATAATGAAAAAAATAAAACGTACCAATTTCTAAATGCAATGATACCGAAAAATTTTACCGAAATAGAATTCCATGTATATTCTACATAGTGTCAAAGAAAATTCATTTTAATCGATTGTAATTTTTTTCTTACGATGGTACATTTTATGCAATCTACGGTAAACTTACGGCTTACTCATGTACGTTTACATTAGTCATGACTTTGATGTTTTATGACACGATTGATCAACTTTTTCCAATCAAACCAGAGGATTTTGCTAGATTAATAAGAATTTTACTTTCGATATGTGTAGATACTCACTCATTAAAATATTTTGTTGATATATTAATTTCGTATTATTTTATTCTGTGATTAACTTTAAAGATTATTTAGCATATTCAATAATACAACTTTCTTGAGCATTTGAGTGAAATATAAAGACAGGAAGACAGAGATAGTTTGGGTGAATTAAATACTTGGCATCTAGACTACATAGCAATTGAAAAAAGGATGTAGTTAGAATGAAGCACATGAAAAGGAAAAGGAGAACGAGCTTGAGCTTTTAAAGCTCAAATAGTAAGAAGAAAGAGAGAGAGATAGTCCTAATAGAGCGGATTACGTATAATTCCGGTTTAATTTTCTTGTATTCGGGTGCGTACATGCGTAAGTGCAAAATGACTACATTCTCTTATTAAATTCGTTCACATTAATATTTATTTGTTTCTTTTGATTAAATGTATTAACAGTTATATTCATTTTTATGATACAATCCGAGAAAGTCTATAATTATAAAGGAAATTCGTTCTCATTCTGTAATTCAAAATGAAAGTCTACAACAAAAATTAAATTTTTTTTTTTATAAGTATTTTTAATATAATTTCAATATCATTAAGACTGCTTATCGTATTTTATAAAAACTTTTTCAAATCGTCAATTTGGGAGTTTAAAAACTGCAAATGTCGTAGCGATAGAATTATAAAAGTTTTTAATAAGAATCCGAATAGTTTATAATGCAGCATATACCACTTACCGATGTTAAATTACCATATCCAAAAGTTTAAAATCGAATAAATCAAATTGAGATGAATTTTCTTTTTCAATTTTCGTTCGTTCGTTTTTAACTTGTTAATTGTGGAGAAATTTAAAAATTCCAAGCAGAGCCGTGAGTCCCTTTTTTTTCTTTCATACGCGCGCACGTGTGTGCGTGTGAGTGTGTAAACTGGAAGTACGTCATTGCGCGGAGTTCTTCTTACAGATTTAACAGCGCCATTGGGACCAATAGTAATATCTTTCACTAAAAAGACCGAAAGCTTTTCCTCCATGGAATCGTCGAGCATCCCCCCCTCTCTCGCTCGCTCTCTCTCTCTCTCTCTCTCTCTCTTCGTCGCACTTCATCTCCTTCGTTCCACCTTCCGGTTGATAAAAAGGAAGGAAAAGAGAAAGGTCGGGGGGTAATGGAGGGGTGGTGTGCAGTGCACCGAAGCCACTGCTACGGAAAAGTATATCGAATGAGAAGAAGCACAGCGAAGGTTATATCGGATCTACCAAGTATAATGGGCAGGGGTTGGATGGTTGGTTGGCGTTGGGGGGAGGGTTGGGGGGAGGGGTATTGGAAACTCTGGGGACCCTCGCACTATTGCATTGCACACGTATCCGCAGTGCAAAGTGGGTGCGAAGTGGTCCACGTGCGGCTGTTTAGTGTACGGGCTTTAGAGAGTATTTCGCGCTAATTGAGGCGTATCAGTTTGCTGACGCAATTAAAGAGAGCAGTTCTCACGACTGGAGTCTGGACGTGGACCGGCACCTCCACATTTCCACAAGTACCTTTATATCTCTAAACATGGGCGCCAGTTCGAAAATACCCCACAAAAGACAATTTCCCTAAGAGAAAACTTTTGCTGCGGTGAGTTAAAACAAGGAACACCATGGAAAATTCTCCACTCGTGAGCTGCAGCTTATCATTTTCCTCCATACATTTTCTTGTGTTCACGAAATTGCGAATTTCTTACATGTCAGGTGATTAAATCGAATACTTCGAAACATCCGAATGATATTCAAACATTTGATTGTCAAAACAGTATCCCAAAAATATTATCAATTTAATTTTGATAAATTTGAAAAATGCAATTTCAACAAATACTGCATTATCAATCTTTACATTTAATTAAATACAGAGTCTGTCCTCGAATTATCGAGTTCTTTTTTCATTTGGTGAATATTGATCGCGGCAACTTAGAAGTAATCTTAAAATGTAGAAAAAGTTTTTTTGTATTTGTCCCTTTTTTTTGTTTTTTTGATAATTATAAGCGGAAGAATTTTACTTCGCGCGAATGGTCTTTTTTGAGTTTTAGATATTGCGTGCTGAAGCGATTAACGGACAAACGCTACGCGATAAAATTTTGTTTGCAATTTAAAAAAAACAGTGCAGAAACATTTAAAATATTAGAAAAAGCTTATAAAGATAATTCTATGTCAAACTCGTAATGTAAAAAATGACATACAGCTTTTAATGAAGACCGGGAAAAGTTCATCGACGAGTCTCCATTTGGGCGTCGAAAAACCTTCTCAAATCGCTACGAATACCCGCCGCATCCTAAAATTTTTAAATTCATACCGTCAAATAACAGTTACAGAAACTGAATTTAACGCGATCTATGGTGCACCATATAGTGTAAAAAAATTTAGAAATGCGAAAAGTTTGTGTAAACATCAAAGCTGAGGAGTTTTAGACTGCCTTTGAGACCTGAAAAACTCTTCTTTGTAAATTCGTTGACACAGGAGAAAATTATTTGAAGAATTTAAAATTTTTATTTCAAACTGTTTATAAGTCCACCAATAAATCATATTTCATAAAAAAAGATAAGTGTTTTCTTTTCTTTTTATAACCTTTAAAAATTCTCGCGTAGCATTTTTCACTAATTGCTTCAGCGCACCATATCTAAAAATCAAAAAAACAACCTTCGCGCGAAGTAAAATCCTAAAATTTAATTATCGAAGAAATAAAAGCGACAAATGGAAAATGATTTTTTCCTACATTTTAAAACCCCTCCCAAATCGCTCCGACCAATATTCCCCAAATGAAAAAAAACCTCGATACTTCGGAGACAGACAATATCTATATTCTTGAGAATAAAATTAATTATATATCAAAAAATTTGTTTTTTTTTTAAAATCAAGTTATATTTATATAAAAATGATAATAAAAGAAAAGTTACTATTTTTTGTTAATGCTGAAAAATTCGGTATTGCAATAAAAATGAGTGTTTTGTATTTTAGTATAATTGCAAAAAAATATCTAATTCATTATTTTGATTAGTATATAAAAAACAGTTTTAATTTTTAAACTATAAAATTAAAAAAATTATATTTGAATTTTAAAGTACAATTACATTTGTTGGTGCAAAATAAATAATCAATAACAATGTAAAATTTATTTGTAAAAATTGATATAAAAGATTCAATTTACCAAATACATAAATGTTTGTAATTCTTACAGATTCTCATAAGTAGTTTTATTCAGGATTTTGCATTCAACTATGATATGCTATAATCTAGCACATTATCTTTTATGTGATCATAAGCAGTTATACTTTTGAATTTTAAATAATCGCAAAAATGATATTCATAACTTTTGCAAACAAAAAGATTCATTAGATTTTCGTATCAATAATTTGTGCCCTTAAATTAATTTTTTAATAATACATAATCAATAAATAATTTAAAGCACAAGTGTTGTTTGAAAAGCAAAACATATTCCTGTTTATAGATAATTAAAATTCTTGCGGTAAAGTAAGGAAATTGTTGATAAATACGTAAGTATATCGTGTATAATTGCATCCAAACTAAATTAAAACAAAAAGTTTAATGTGCATTGTTGAAAAGCTAATATTGTTCAAACTATTTCCGTTACATCAGTTTATCTGCTTTGTGAACCAGGAAAATATCTCAAATTTATGTTGTAAATCTGTATAACAGAAAGTATTGTGGTAGTTAAAGCTTCCAATTTTTACTAAATTACAGGCGGAGGGTTTTAATTTACTTTTGGTCAATGCAGAACAATAAATTTTTCTTTAAGAAGCTTAAGCATTCAACTCGGCAAAGTTTACGGTTCTCAATAACTACCTAAAACTTGAGCGAGTAATCCACAGTGGGTTTTCAGTTGTACATGATACAATGCTGCTTTGTGCACTCGCTAAGAAAACTTGCACGCCCAGGAACTCGCTCGGCAAAAACTAAAGAGAAAAGTCGATCGCCTTTCAACGAGATTGTCCAAATGGAATCGAGTGCGAGCCACCGCCTCCTGGACAACTCCATCCGTCATCCCCGCGAACGGGACGATTTTTGTTTATAGCCCCCATCCCTCCGTGGCAGATGCGCAGACCTCGAGTACATCCTTATCCTCGCTCTGCACCTCGGGTGGATTTTTGTCGCAGCCAAAGGATCACAGCTTCCTTCTCTCCCCTTTCCCCTGAGCCGCGAATTTATAACCCTCGATGTATATCATACACTCGAGGAACACTCTCCCGGTGCTAAAGGAACCCCGCAAACAAGCAATTCTCAAAGTCCTTTACGCGACTCGGTCGTACCCAATGGATTGCTTTTGTGAAGCTTAAATGGCTTCTTTGCCCCTTTCGACCTGCTGTTTTTCAGAAACCCCTCCCCCTCGTGCACGCGAGAATTAAAAAAAAAAAAAAAAAAAAAAAAAAAAATCAAAGGAGTTTGTTTTATTTGAGATTGTTCTTTACTACCTATCCCCGGCCGATCAGGGCGATTTTTCTCTTTCTCCAGCGTATCCTGTTATTGCGTGCATAGCTCCGACATATAAATATCTGCGAATAAATTAGTCTCGAACGGTGCGTCCTGTAATCAATTTTTTTTACGACCAGGGATGATATGCACGATCTCATTGGATTTTACGTGAGAAAATGCATCGTGTATGACTTGATTTTTATACAGATATTATGTTTAAAAGTTTTTTGCCCTGCGAGTTGTGAAAAATCCAGAACAATTACAACCAGCAACGTGTTATTCCATGTGAAGTTGAAAGCACGCATTCATTAAGTCTTTCGATCCATTTTTGCAAATAACTCATTGCCCGCGGTGAAAAATATTTTAATATCTGTAATTAGTAGCGAAGGCAGTTTATCGTATCAATCGACTTACAAAGTTTTAGACGCACATCTAGCCGTTTTGGCGTTGTAATCAATTGGGAAATCAAGCAATGTATTTTAAACTAAAGCACTAATTCTTCGTCCTAATTTTTTTAACAAACTTGCGTGCAGTACACACCTGCTAATACAACTTGTTCCTATATCCAAAGTGCCACTAAATCTGCGTTCAACTATTTCCATTAGTTTGGCAGACACGTGTGAGTTTGTGCGTGAGCTCGTGCGCGCGCTAGTCTGTGTGTTTATTATCGTGTAGCGTTAATCTGCTTGTAGAGAAACTGCAAAATTAGCGCTATAAATACAATGAAAAGTTCCGACAGCAACGCGTGCCGGTCGTTTGGCCCCGCTCCTTTTCTTATCTGCGTGTTACATTGCCAAGGTATCGCATTAAAAAAAGCTTCGGTCCTTCTCAAAAACCCGACGGACAATGCGCAGACGCACACGCGTTTGGGTCCACTTCCTTCTCTTTGGCGAGCTGGTGGAAAGACAAGAAAAAACAATGCGGAGGCAAAAAATCCTCTGTATTCGTGCGTGGCGATGAATTGCACGGGCCGTTGCACACACACACACGCGCAAGTTCGCACACGTGGACGGGACGATTAATGGGATGCATAGCGGTGGCTGCTGCGCTGGACCAGCAATGTGCATCGCGAGGCAAATCGTTTTTGAATTATATCGATAATTCATGTTCAATTATAAAGCGACGAGGAGGGCGAGGCTTCCGCCGGTCTCGCGAACACTACATCTCGGCTCTTTTCTTTATTGATTAATCGCTCTCGATTTTAATAAATTTAAATCGGCTGCAGCCCGAAAACCCAAGGCTTCGATGTGCTTTTTTTCGGCGAATCCTCGACGAAAAATCTTCGACACGCGTTTTTTCATATTTGGTCATGGGAGTTCCGTGTACAAGTTATCTTCCGATTAGCCACCCACCGACCAATACATGCTCAAGAATTCATTGGCCAACTCGTTTATTAGTTGAAGCACATTTTCGGTAGATAGCCAATACTCTTTTTTTTATTTTAGACTGTGTTATTTAATGCCAATATTTGTTATCAATTCTACGAAGCATTAATAATTCGTTTGAAAAAAAAAATAGATGCTTCCAAAAAAGGATCAAGTTTTATTTAAATATTTTCCTCTTAAATGGTAACATTTATTTTACATCTTCAAATAATAGTTAATTGGTGATATTCGTATCATTTACTTCTTTCCCTTGATAAATTACTTTAACTGATTAAATTTATGTACTACTCAAGATTTTTATTGCATAACCAATAGTATAATTTAATACTTTTACATTAAATCTATAAGAGTTCCTATATTTGGAAATAAAGCAGAATATAAAATTTAACATTATATTTTATATTCCTTTAAAAAATGGAATATTAATGTAAATAATAAAAAATATCGCTACGATACGTGACGAAATGATAGTATTAAACTAATATAAAATAATTCTTTAACAAATAATATTGCAAAAGATATATTTCAAGTTATTTATGAAAGTTACCATTTAATGAATATAAATTTTTATTATAATAAATTGTGTCTTTAAAAAATAATGGATATCAGGGTTAACTTTTACATATTTATCTATAAAATAATTTAAATTTCATCTCATTTAACTTTAATAGTGATTTTAAATTAAACTTGGAAAAGCGTTTAGGAGGTAAAAAAAGTTATTATTAAAATTTAATGACTAGTTTTGAAGATTTTTTAATATAAATAATTTTTGTAGAAAAAAGGTAATGATTTAAATGAAAATGTTTTGCACTGATTACAATTTAAAAATGAATAAATGTATTTTATTTTTTAATGTGAAAAAAATGGAAATTGTTTAGATTATATAATATAAAGTTTTACAAAGCAAAAGTACATTAACGAACTGTCATTGTCAAATAATATCGCAATTTTTGAGTCGCACTAATTTCTATTTTCTTTTTATTTTTTTGGAACATTTACTTTTATAAGAGGTTTGGATGTAATCATGAGATTTTTAACTTATTTCTTTTTCTAAAGAATCAAAAGAAAGGTAAAAGGAGAAAAGGGAGTTTCTCTGCCTTGTTAAAGATATAATGTAACCATGTTTCGTTTCATTTATTCGATTCCCTAGCTTTTGATCGTATTTTACGTTTCCAAGCTTTATATACAGTATTATAGTAAATTGTAGTTTCACTGTTGTATTGCAGAAAATTTCATTTCATGAAGTTTTTTTTGTTTTCTTAATGCTGACAACAAACACCGATGAAGCTAAAATGAATACAATAAAAAAATATTGAATGGTATTTATTATTGAATTAGTAAATATTTAAAATATAAGCTATTTTGAAATATATTTTCAAAGGCAGTAAACAAATATGTTTACACTTGAATTCAGAATAAAGAAAAATTTTACACAAAATTTTTTTGACAATTTTTTATAAAATACAATAAGCATTTCAAATAAATTTCTATTTATTTTATAAAGCACATATTTTAAAAACCTTTTTATCCGCGAAAGTATAGGATAAAATTTTTGTAATTTTCATTTTTGTCACAGACATTTATAGATTAGATATAATATATATTTTAAAATTAAAAATGGAGTATTTTAAATGAGTTCAATAATATAAAATAATTTAGCAGTAACACTTGAAAGCTTTTAATACACTATATAGATGGTGCATAACTATTATTATAACTGTAGCTTTGCTTGATTAAGAGCATATCAGATTCGAAATGAAATGATTATATATGAAATTTTAGAATATTTTTTAATAGTTTAGTATTTTAGTATAAATATATACTCCCAAATGTAATGAAAATGAAAATTAATTTGATTTATATTTATTTTTATCACACTCATTTGATATGTATAATGTGAAACAGTTAAATGATAAAATAAAAATCTACGTATTTTTCATCAATATTAATGCGTGCAATATTTTCGAATACATTCGCATTATTACTTGTAATTAATTGTATTTATCTTTTCAATTGGGGACTGATTAAACAAAGTTAAAAATATCATTCTCCACTTTGCTTAATAAAAAGTAATCGAGTCAACAATAAAATATCTGTCATTAATGAAAAATTATAACGATTAATTATGCAAACTAGTAATAGAAAGAGAGAGAGAGAGAGAGAGAGAGGGGGGGTAGGAGATGTCAGTTGGATATATGTGGGCAATGAAAGGTCTTTTGATTTCTCGAAAACACTTGTAGCACGTTAATGAAAAGTTTTGCAATCCTCTCTCCCATTTTGCTAGCGTACCAAACACCTTCAACGGCTCTCGAATTTGTTTACGCACCGGCATCAGGCGTAATTTAATTTTCTCCCGCTTCATTGCGACTTTCTCTACTGAGCCCCACCCCCACCCCCGACCCATTGCCGCCCCCGCCCCCGCCTTTGCTCTACCTCCTTCGGGTTGCAGAGCGGCGCCTCGATAAATTGGCCGCGTGAATACATTAACGAACCATGTACTCCTCGACCAAACTGATATCCGCAGCAAGAAAGTCTGTCGAAAATTATGGACGTCATTATTATTCATTGGCAGGTATATTAACCCTGCTAAATACCCATAATCAATGGAAGAGACACGTGTTTAGTCGATTAAGTTTGTTATCTTAATTAGCATTTTATTCGTGAATCTCAATTTACTTTATTTTTATTATCGTATCTGAATGGTCACTTATCTAAATTAATAAATAGTTTATTGAATCAATCAGTCATTTGATACTACAAGCGACTATTTATTTGTTTCATTTAAAAATTTAATTTCAGACGCTGATTTAAGCACGTAAAACATATTAAAAGTGATCTTCTGAATATACAAATAAATAAATAGATTTTTTAATAATCATTAGCGAAAATTTTTGTCATTATAATTACTATTAGTAATTTTATTAAAGATGTCCGGGCATGTACTCTTATTTTCTCAGGCGTGTAAAAAAAAAAAAAAAAGAAATAAAGCAACTAATCGGCAAATAAGGAAGTGACGAAATAATTTCGAGATGGTAATTTATGCTAATTTGATAATAATACACGACTCCTGTTATCAAAATCACGCTGTTAAATAAAATCCGAGTTTCAACCAAATGCAACCGCGCAAAAACTTTGTCCCATAATTTTACTCTAAATAAAACACCATATCTTAATCTTCTGTTCGTTTTCGCAACTTTCGTCAGTTAATCGAAGGATATTTGCAAAAGATCGATGGCTATATCGTCTTTAATGTGGAGAATAAGGATCGCGAAAACGAGGACGAGGATGAGGACATGGCTCTTATAACGTCAAAGCGTACTTATTAATAATGCCTTTGCCTCCATTTGCTCGTACCGTCCTTTAAAATATTATAGGATAATGATTGCTGGCCTCGTCGGGCGTGGGACAGCGACGATGGATGAGTGAGGGGGAGGGGAGGGGAAAGGGATGCTTATTGAAAGCTAATAATCAGTTGGCGTTGCGGCCTTGGCAAGGAACCGGTTCATCCGGATGCACCACACGACCGATACCGAATCCCCCCCCCTCCCGTAGCTTCAACTCCGCAACCCAAATTTCTTTAATTAAAGTTCAGCGCTCGAATTGGCACTAGGAAAAAAAGACAATTACCGTGAGAAGTGCGTACTTGAAAAAGGATTTTAAGCCGTCGTGCCCCTGTCTTATTTTTCTTTTATTGGGAATTTCCGGGTGCGCAACTCCGATGCGGAATGTTGCTGTTGATGAATTTCGTGGCAATTATGCATGCGAATTAATTTGCAGGGGCAAGAAAGGGTTTGCAGGTGTCGAGTGGATCATATTATCACATCAACTAATATTCAGATTTATCGCACTCGACACATACCCTGAAAAATGTACACACACACACTCTTTAAAAAATTTAGATTAAAATTCACATTGCTCAAGTTATGAAACTTTAAACATTTTGGATTTTGACGTTTTAATTGAAAGTCAAATATTTTAATATATTCTTTTCTTCAAAAAATGTTTAATTTAGTATACATATAGCACGCACTTATTAACTTTTAGTTGTAATATTCAGTAGAATTTACATAATTCAATTATAAAATTTTTTATAATAGATAAATTTGATTTGGTCTAAAAAAAATGAATAATTTTGAACGAATATGCTACAGTAAAGTTATAGCATGAAAAAATATATTTTCGTTTATCATATTCGTGTATACCTCGAACATAAAAATTAATGAAAAAAGTAACGATTTTTCTATATATATGATTATACATTATAACAACCGGAATATTGATTAATTTTATAATTTTAAAATAAAACTCGGACCAATTTATTTAATATAAAATGCATTGAATGTATTTTAAAAGTTATTTTAAAATGAAATTGAAAATAAATTAAGCTCAAACTGTAATAAATAACAAACTTATTATTTAAATCATTATTTACCATTGTTCTTAATGACTACGTTTGATATTTATATTACGAATTTTACAAAGTCAATTTAAGCAATGTACAATCGTAAAATTGAAATTTTAATAATAACGACTTGTTTTAATTTATGATAAATAATAATAAAACAGTGTAATGGAAAAATACATCATTATACATTAATTTTTTTTAAAGATAAATTCATGAGATAAAATACTCATTTGAGAAGGTCTTAAAGTTCAAAATAATCTTGAAAATGATTCGACTCTCACGCTTGATCCTATTCCACAAATAAGGCATGAAATGTGTAAATATGGCAATAAATAAGAACTAAGGAGACACTGGCATTCTTACCGTAAAGAGGAAAATAAAAAAATGGCAATGGTTTCGGGATCGGCGAACAAATTTTATTTCGTTTAAAGAATTGAAAGATTTTATTTCGCTGGCAATGCTAACTCGGTGCTTTCCCTTCTACATGTGTGCGTGCAAAGGTAGCCATAAAGCACCTGCATCTGCCCCTTTTCTCCTCCCCCGATTGCGGGGGGAGCAACAAGATCAAGAAAAGATTAGCGTTCGATAGACGTCGCGAGCCAATTACACTCTCGAACGAATAAAAGATTAATGGCGCATCGACATTTTCTTCCTCCCTTAGATTTTGGTTTCTTATATATCGAGCGGTTCTACCTTTTCTGGCGATAACCTCACTGGACGAGGTTAACAGCAACAAAGATGCACAGGTCGCCATTTCGATATTAAATCGAGGTCGCACAAATGCCGCTCGGAGATCTTTGGCCACGATTGCCAGTAACGAGCTCAACAAGCTAAATACAAAATAATTCGCACAATTTTTTGAATTTCGACAATCGTATTAAATAGAGACTAATGGCACTTTCGACCTCAGACCTTTCTCAAATTAAATGTTCATCGTAATAGAGAGCTTTTCCGTTCGAGCTATCCAAATAATTAGCCCTTGGACTCAAATCGAATTGCACCTTCCGACTATCTAATCTAATCAAGATATTTTTGGCAGTAAATTCTTAAATATGTGAGAAATTATTTTTATGCCGACAATGGTTATCCATTCGATAAAGTAAATTGGCATATACTTTTTTATCCGACATCTTAAAATATTTTGATTTCCTTCACTTATTTCATTTATTTTCAAAATAACTAAAACAATTAGACTCATTTACATTGGATTGTGAATTAAAAATGTTATTATTATTTTTAATAAAGAAGCTTTAAAACGTGTGACATTAAAAATGTAAATAAATGTCTAAACTCAGCTATTTCTCATTTTTGCATAAATAATTATATATGTATAATCATGTTTAATTTTAATTGGACTCTGAGTACAATATAATAAATGTAATAAAACATAAAAAGTTTCTCATTTAATATAAAATTAATCTGGCTAAAAATGGTTTAATATATATATATTGATTTAAATGCAGTATTATAAAATAAAAATAGGAAATTAAATATTATCCACAATCTTTTTTATATTAAAATAAAAAAATTGTGTTAAAATAAAAAGAATACAATTTATAAAAAATACTTTACTTTTTGTAGCTTTATTTTTGAATAAATATAAATATTATTAATAAGAAAAACGTAGAATTTAAGTTTTATGCGCTTAAGATTAATAGTTTTAACACAATTTTTATTATGAGTTGACAAACCTTAATGTGATATGAGTATATTTGAGAAACTTACGTATTACAGATAAAAATTGAAAAATAAATTTTGAAAACTCATCTAAAAGTAAATCATGAATTAAATTTTACAGTTACCAAATAAAAAATAATAATTTCTAATTATTTAATAAAAATTTAGTTTTGTTAATAATCAGAAAAAAATCATATATCATTATTAAAGTATTCGACACGGTTGTAATAATTAATATACGACAATTGATATTAATATGAGTGATTATTAACTAGCTTATTATACGTATAAATATTAAGTACAGTTAACAATTATTAACTCTAATATATTATTTTTACAATTTCATATTTATTGTATAATTTAATAAAAAATAGTAAAATCTTTAATATTAAAAAATTGTTTTAATACTTGAATTATAACTGAAAAAGAAATATATTTCAATAAATTATTTTTTTCTTTCGTTGCAGTTTCTTCAGTAATATTTTTTTTTAAAACTCATTATTAAGTATTCTTTCGAACATATCAATTTTAATTGAAATACGTAGTACTGCAGAATTGTAATGTGAGCTACTTCGTTTCCTATTCAATACATATGCTAGCTCCAAGAATATTCATGAAGTACTTATACGACTTTTTAAATAAAATTAATTTTGCATTCTAATTTCAATTAAAACCGAATTTCGATCATAAAAATTAATGAAATACAATGTCTGAAGATGTGGATTCAAAGGTCGGGGCATAAAAAAAAGGAAGATTTCCACATACACAACTATACACATGGTATAAACATTTCTTTTTACGAGTGATGCAAACTAAACAAACTAGCATTACTTCGCCAACTTCTACCTTTATCTCTTTTAGCGAACATTTACATTTATAATGGATCAGTGGGTTCATTAGCTACCTCTGCGCATTTAATCCACTGGGAACTTATTTAACAAGCATATCGAGTAAAATTCCAGTCAAGCAAAGAAAAATGTCCGCTAGCCATTGTTTTTGCCCATGAAATTTGCATTGATCCATGTAAATAATCGAAGAACCCCGCAATTTATCAGTTTTACACATAATGTAACATTCCGCCATTCCGTATATGTATCGCTAAATACATATTTATAAAAAAGCGTAATTGAAGATTTTTGCGCGTTTGGAAATTCTCTCAAATGAATACTCCAGCACACATCAATAGTAACTTGTTAAAAAAAATGGAATTTATGAATTTAATCTAAACTGTATTTGTACGCGGGTAGTTAAATGCCTCTGTCCTCTCTTTTGACGTTTAAACTTTTTTTCGAAATTGAAGTTGATTAATTTGTAAAAATAGTGTTAAACAAGATTTGTTTCGGAGATTCGTTCAATTATGTTTCTCTAAATCAAATTATTGATGACTAAATTCCACGAGTCCGCCGGGAGCTTTTCCACAATGTCGAGTTTACGAGATGATGAGGATAGTTCACTTTCCAACGAGTTTATCAATGCGATCAACTAATTCCAAGTACTGCTACGCTAAATATAAAATTCTTTTTATTTTAATTTCAACGCACATCAATAACGTTCATTTCAAGTGTTAATTAGATCACTTGATAGACGCCACAATTACAGAGAATTTAGGGGGAGTAACTTTTTCCTCAAGATTCATAACAAATGACGAATGAATAGTAGTTGCTGGAAACGTGTAAAGATTATTTAATTAATAGATGGATTGATGCAAAAAAAAAAAAAAAAAAATAAAATAAATAAATAAATGTTAGTAAAAAAGATAATGACTTGGTAATTTACTTTTATCTTTCTTTTCTTCTGTAGTTGGCATCGTTTGTCTGGAAATATGCGGAGTTTGTATTAAATATATGTGGGCTCATTTTTCATTATACAAATTTATCATTGGAAAGCTTCTCCTCCTCCCGGTCCTCGCGTTCCTAATTACTAATCATTACCCCGGCTATTAGCGTACTTTTTACTCAAATTATACGACAATTTCTGATAATAGATTAACTGCAGGGCCTTCCAAAGATGCTTTATCGCGTTCGCGCATTAAAGGCTGAGTGACGCATTCGCCGAAATTCAAGACATTTAATTATGCTTCGGTGAGTTTTATGAGTTGTATTTAATATTTTTAGTTCGTCTCTGGCGGGCCACGCGTGACTATACTTTATACGTTATAAGCGAACGCGTCTCGCATTCATTTCGCTGAAGCTTTAATTAATTAGCATTTGCTAGACTCGGAGTCTCGGGCTCCTTTTGTGGATATTAATGGGAAATGTGTGTATGTGTTTTTGCGGTGCGAAATACGTCGTATAATGCGCGAGAGATATACGTAAGGGGAGGCGGGAATGGAGCAATTAATGTCGTGGTACTGTAATTTATGATGTATCAGTAATGTAAATGGCGTGCAAGAAAGATGAGCCGATGATTCGGATGTTGAGTTGTTGAGATTGTGCGTACACGATTGCGTAATCGGAATTTATTGGGACTCTTTCTTATCGTTTATTTGTTTTTTGCCTCGATTATGGGGCTCCAAGTAAAGCGAGTGCGCATTTCAGTTTTTTTTTTCTTTTTTTTTTTTTTTAAATCGGCAAGATTTTAGGGTAGCAATATTGCACAATAAACATAAAGTTCATTTTTATAATCTCATTCGTAAAATCTTGCGTATAATTCAAGTTTATAAACACCTGAAAGAGAAAACTTAATGACACAGTCTGTTTATTTTTACTTTAATTAATTTTTTATGTATTTTTAAAAGCGGCAGTTTTTTGGAAATTAACTTAAAAATTAACTCATTTTTAGGGACAGGGAATATGTTGAAATTTAATGCCTGATACATAAATAAAACGAAATCGGATTAGCGTTATGGCTGAAAGTTAAATAAACTTCGATGTTTTTATTTTCATTCTGTAAAAGTATTTCAGTGTGAATTATTTAAAAAAAAAAAAAATACCCTTTGAAAGCATTGGAGTATTTATTCATTTGCAACGCCATTCCCAGATTAATCATTTATAATTTAATAGGTATTTATAATGTCATAAAACTATTCCTTAACTATTATTATTAAATTTTGTATTCATTATTTGGTCAAAATAATATCTAGTTACTTCGCTCATAGTTTGCAGCAAAGTTTCCTGTACAGTTTTTGGCAAAAAATCCTTAAAAATTTAATTGCTCATTTAAAACTTCTAAACCTAGTTTAATATTCAGTTCTTGTGTTTCGCGAATCTACAATATCGGCGTTGGAGAATCATTCGATAAAAAAATGTACACAGCAGCGAACAAATATTGCCATTAAAAATGATATTGCAAGTGCAGGTGAAAGTTTTAGTGGAAAGAAAAAACAGGGAGACTGCGATCAATAAATCTTTATGTTAATCTTTATTTGAAAAAAGAGAAGTGGTGAACGGCGACTCCATCATCCTCTTCTGGCGCTGCCACGTCGAGGGAGTTGGGGGGAAGAGGAAACCGACCGGGCCGGGGGCGGGGGCGGGGGCGGACGAGCGTGGAAGGTCGTAACAAACCGCGCCACCCCGTTACTGGAAAGCACCGAAATTGCTCACAAGAGCAAAAACCCTCACGCGCAGACCATCCCCTCGACCGGCAATACCTCCTCCGAACCTACATGTGCACCTGCATGTACACCGAGCCTCACTAGTGACGGGAAAAACGAGGGAAAAAGGCAGCCGGAAAACTCCGAGATAAAGCATGACAGAGAAAAAGTGTAATAGGCAGAATAATAAAGTGACGTAATTTTTAAGTATTCGGAGGGTGGAGATTTTTATACTTAGCGAATAATGCAGTGCCGGGCCGAGAAACTGGAAGTGAATAGGAATGATACAAGTTTTGGATTATTTCAAACAAAATTTAGAATTTAAATTGCTTTATGTTTCGGTGGAATATTACACGAGATTAAGTATCGACTTTCTTATTATCCCGGGGCATACAAATATCATTTTAATGAAAAATATTTATTGCTATTATGTGCTTAGGTAAACACTCACGTAAACAAGAGTTAATCAAGATTATAACAAATACCGAAGGAATTTAATTTCAAAAACAGAAATTTTAAAATATATTCCACATCTATAAAGTAAGGTACATTTACTTTGAAAATAAGCTTTTTATGCATACATTTGAATAGCTTATTCTATTCAAAATTCTGCCCATTTTTAAGAACGCAGAGAATATGTATTTTTTTCAAATTTACCTAAATGAGATAGTTTATTATGTTAAATACATTATTTTTAAAACTGTATTCATTTTTAGGTGCATTTTGCATTAATAGTATTTGCATAAATAAAATAAGAGATGGAAGAAGAGAAATCGGAGTAACAAGGGAAAATGAAAAAATAAAATGTGCTGGATTGAATTGAACGTGAAAAATGAAGAAATGAAAAACACTCGAAGAAAAAGAGCCAGAAGATGTGTAAATAAGACGTTGCCAAGAGAAGGAGCGAGAAAATAGAGACGAGAATAGCTAATGAAAGATAGGAAAAATTGAGGAAAGATAAGAGAAGAGGATAGAAAGTGGCACTCCGTCAGAAGGCGGAAAATGAAAAGACGGCATGTGCATACTCTAGTTCTCGTTGCAGGTTGCACTTGAAATGCCTCAAATGCGTCTGAAAGATTCTGGTTGCATCGTGATGCTAATTGCGGTGATTATCTCAATTTCCGGAACCAGAGAAGTGCCGGATAATGGGGCAGCAAGTGAGCTAGAATGAAGGAATGAGGAAAGTGAGAGGGAAGAATAAAAAAGATGCGGCTCGTTACGCTTCCATTCAGTCGAGATGACGAGGAGTAAGAGGGACAACAAATTTTTTCCGATTTTCTCGCTCCATCCGAATTCCCTTTTCGTGCCTACGCTTTTCAAGAATAAAAAATTAATTTTTTTCGCGAATTTTATCCAGGTATTATAAAATGTATCCAATTGTTTACCCGGAGGCAGCTCTCGAAGTTCATTTACCCTAATCCTTTTTCCTTTTTTCCATTGTAATTTTTTCCATCCCTCGTGTCAGTCAATTTTTTTTGCGCATACAAAAAATTTTGCAACTATGAATAAGCTATACTTATACGAAAATATTTGCGTATAATTGTTGCGCGAAGGATATTTTTCTAGATGAGGCATTTGGAACAAAAAGGCCTCCCTTAAAATTATTCTCCGGCTCGGTTTTTCCTCTCGACCTGCATTACAGTTGAAAAATGAGTTCAACCTCTTCGCCAAGACTTTTTCCCGGAAGAACTGTTGCAAGGATACGTACAAAAACCGTAGTGCGATAAAGAAAGACGTCCATAAGCGAATCGCCAATCCCCTTACTCGCTCTATTTTCCTTGGTCTCACGGTGAATTCCTCCACTATTTTTAAACGGTGTTACCCAGTACTCGCCTACGCCAATCGCTTTATCTTCTCTTCATTCCACATTTTTGCCTTTCATTTTCATTGTAATCCTATTGTGCAGTTGTGAAAGTCGTTATATAAACAAATAGAGGAAGCAAAATCATTGCGAGTTATAAAGATATGCGTCTATGGAATCGTCGCTCGCATTAGAATTTGGATTGTTCAAACATTTCATTATTCAAATAATTGAGTAAACTTTTTTGAATAAATTCGGATTCTTTTATTCGCAAGGCACTTATATTTGAATACACTACCTTTATAAAACTTTATACGTATATCTAATAGTAAACTATCCGATCTAATGAATAATAATGACGTATAAAAATTTTGTTTGCAAATGTTCAGAAAATTTCCAAGATTAATTCTATTAGAAGCAGACGTAGATAAACTTTACTTGTTATAACATATCATAAAATTATCTTCTCTTTGAAGTGACATTTTTAGTAAAAGTTTCAAAAAATTAAAATGAAATTTCTTAAAACTTAGCATGTAGAGCTCACTAAAGGAGACATTTGAGCAACTCATTACGTAAGAGCAATGTAAGTACGTAGTTATTTACTATTTATTCACGAAGCTCATATTTATTTAATCAATCGTATTTGAATGAGAGCAGAATAAGAGAGAAATGCATAACTTAGAAGAACAAGAGAGAGAGAGAGAGAGAGTGAGAGAGAGAGAGAGAGAGAGAGAGAGAGAGAAATAAATGTCGTTGTACTACATGTCTGACGTGTAAATCTTACCGCTACTTGCTTTTTAGTTCATGGCATTGCTCTTCCTTCCTTCTTACTACTATTGACCCTCGATTCGTGGTTTCTGATGTTTAACTTTGACGATTGATTGACTTGGATTTCCTCAGAAAGTTCCGATTTACTCTTATCACCAACTTTGTTCTAATACATCAATAATTATATTACATTGCTTAACTTAGATTATCAAAGCTTTCCATTCACTGAATCTGCTTACAGTTCGTGTCCATCACTTCTTAATATTCTTGATTATTTTATCGCTCGATATATAGCTACGAATATTGTTCGTACAATCATTGCTCGAGATCAGTAGTTCTGAATTCAAATATTGTCGATGCCTTTGGTCGTTTTAACTTTTAGCTGATATGATACGACTTGCACTTTCGCACATTTTGTCTCTGCATAGTCAAGTATTGGCGAAGTAAAGTCTCGACGCTGTACATAAATTAATGTCAAACACTAAACTAAGACAAATTTATGCCGTACTAAACCAATGAAAGATTTAAATAAAAATATGTATATATGTTTGTATTTATTGATCGTGAAATGAAAATGAAAATTAAAGTGAACTTCAAGATAAACATTAAAAGAGTAACAAAAAAGAGTAGCAATATTTGCGTTAGAAATATTTAATATTTATTTTCGATAAATATTTATTGTCTTGTCGGTGTGCATATAATGTTTACGGCAACAACCTTCGAATTTAATTTAATTTACATAAATTACGGGCCACATAAAATAAATGCATGTGATTCCTGGGAGAGCTAGCATCATCAAGTATTTTCTTCACGTATTTTGATCACTCTATTTTCCAGCGTCTCCATTTCGTTTAGTTTTTCTGATGATTCGAGACAAATCGCGTATACCGAAGTTGTAAGTGACTTATTCTCGTGCGACAGTCAAATCAAATATAAGATTAGAATGAATCTCATTTCAAAGTTGGTCCTCAGTGAATCCGCGACACTCGCAAAAGACGCAGCGACAAGAATTTGTTCAGGAGCGAGAGCACGTCGGTTTATTTCTTAACACAAAGCTCGCACTCGATTTCCAAGTTCTGAATAATTTATCAGTTTTCACTCTTTTAGCCTAAAACTTTATGCTAATCTTGATTATTTGACGCTACTGCGACCTTCAATCTAGTTGAGTACTTCGAGTCCTTCTTTCCAGCACTTTATTTACCATATAAGCAATAAGGCTTCATTTATTTATTTACTATTAAAGTCGACAAAGAGTCCAAGTCATTTAAACAATCTTAAATTCTACATTTAAAGCATTATTTTTACTCATATGCAATTGATTTTTGCAAGATACTTGTTCTAGAGCAAAATTACAATAGAAAATATAACTCTTTATTTTAATTTCAAATATTCCTATCAATTATAAATTACTTAAACTTTTATATATCTTTGAATATATTTAATATTGTTTGAGAATTATGAACTCTATTGCAATTTGTATTAATATATATATATTATTTTTTTAATTTTACAATTATATAAATGGTTTATTTTTATTATTTATAATAAATACAATGTAATATAACAATATAACATTATAATATTTTCTAAAAAACTTTAATTTCAGCTAAAAGAATATTATGCTTAAAGAATTATTCATATTCATAATTTAAATGAATATTAACGAAATTAAAAAAAAAAAAAATTAAGCAAATACATTCCCATATATATAATTAAAAATCAATTAATTGAATTAAGAATATCTAAATATTTTTTATAAAATTTTTATTTAAAAGTTTTAATTAAAATAATTTAAACAAATGGCAATAAAAAAAATTTTTTTTTAATTTCAAAGATATTGATGATTGAAATATTTTAACATTATACTAATACTATTATAAACCGCGAGTTTAATTAAATTTTTAAAATATTTGATTCATTAAAAAATGTAGAAATAAAACATACCATATTTGCATCATTAAAATTTAAATTAAAGATTTTATCTTTAAATTTTAGTATTTATTAAATATAATGTATGGGTATAATGAATTTTAATTGATATCTTTGATGTTAGAAATATTATTGATATAAACACTCAAATGAGCCTACGAATGTGATTTTATATATAATTTTAAATTGACATGTATATTCTTGATCACCATATAAAAGAATCATTTCTACGATCATAATTTTATCTCAATTGTAAATTGAAATTTTTCTTTTTATTCTATAATAAAATTTCAAAATTTTATTATTTTTCTTAATTGACTTTAATTTATTGAAATAATATTTATATCAAAAGAACTTAACTGAATACCAGTCATTAATTGTATTTCGAGTCAATAGCCAGTATTTTATCTACAAATATGAATAAATTATTGAGTATATCATTAATTATTTACCATTCTCATTATAATTATTAGAGTTTTTTTTTATACTAGTAAATTATACAAATTTTAATTTGAAATTAACTGTTCCAAAACTTTTTTTTGAATGAATTAAACTGTATAAATATTTTTATAGGTTTCCAATAATTATAAATACTTAATATACTATAATATATATTCGATCTTTCAATTAGTATTGGAAATTATATATTTATTTTATAAAAGGTACAATGGGTTGTATGATCATACGAAAATGTTGTCATTATAGTAAATTATAAAGTTTATATACTTAAGACTACAAGTATTGTTCAAACGTATTTTTGATAAAAATATCTAATGAAATTTTTTGACAAACTACTTTGAAGAGTGCAATTTAAGAGTACAATTGTCTAAAGCTATCTTTAATTGTACCTCAATTTTAGAAATTTATGGAAAAAAATAATAGCAACTTTAGAAGATGGTTAACCAGGAAAGTTCATTAATAATTCGAATACGCGAAAGAAACAACATAGGGATGTCGTGCAGTTTCCTATTTGTCCTTTTAATAACAATCAACTAAACAAATTGCTCCATATTTTTACAAGCTCTTATGAACGTGACTTTTATCTTTATAATTTTCGGCATGACCAATGAAAGCTTCTTGAAGTACAGGAGGCATTAAAAAGAAAATGACAAAAGTGACAGGCGGAGAACGAAGTAGCATAACTCGGAGTAATGCGCCACAAGTGCTCATTACATCCACATGCTCGTGCACATGCACGTGCACACTGACGTCCCCGTCCGCACCCACACGACGGCAGTTCCTTTAATTGTTCTAGATTCCCCTTTATTCAACTCCTCTTTTTGCCTCCTTGCCATTTTTATAAAATTTCTCTCTGTCGGTTCGTCTCTCCTCTCCGTCCTCTCGTAAACAAAAAAATGAGTTAGAGGGAGGGACTCGCGAGATAAAGCTCGAAGCAAAAGGAACGAGAAAACGAGTTGGGCACCTATTCGCAACCGACTTGTTATTTCCCCATTTGGAGTAATTGTACGCAATTAAGTGCTATTAAAGGAAGGCAAGTCGTGTCGGGGTGTCGGGGTGTCGGGGTCTCGGGGTCTCGGGGACAGGACAGGACGCGCGTCGACACTTGGCTCAATTGTCGGGTCTTCCGCTTTGCGGTGCAGACGCTCCTCCTCGCCTCTATCTTTTCGAAAATCAAGTCAAACGGGGGCGGTGGGGGGGTGGCGGGGCGGCAGCGGGGGCCGAGGAAAAATGAAACTAAACGACGGCTTTAAACGATCGGTAGATGTGTTGTGTTGGCGCGAGCGCCCTCCCCTCCCCCTCCTATACTCCGACCTACCAAATTATACGTTACAGCTTGGTAGAAAAATTTAAATTCCTGTATTTAGGATGAGAAAGTTTCCTAATTATCTCAAACTTTAATTAGCTGCTGTTGGCGCGTATTATTAATTACTTATTTTTTATAGACGCTTGCTCGGAATATAATTTAAATTGATTCATTGTAATAAATAGCTTTGAATCTCTTTGTGGACAACTACAATAATTAAAAGGTAAACAAATGAAAAGATAAAATATTAATATTTTTATGTGTTTATTGACATTAATTTATAAATAAATCAACAAAGTTCCCTACTGAAATTTCGAATCGTAATCGAGTGAATTAACCCGATACTTTATCAATCGATCGCTGAAAGAACGATATCCGGTAATTATAGCTATCGAATAATTTAAGAATTTATTGAAATCGAAACCAAATTAAAATTAAATCGAATATAATGTATAAAACGGAGAACAGATAATTGAGTTAAAAAGTGATTGTTCCGTTGTCAACAAAAAAAAGGTAGATCGCAAATGCCGGCTATGGTGATATCGGTTGCTTCCATTTTTTGCCAGTATCGAACGACTGCATATTAACCCCAATTGATGATCTAATAAAGAAAGGCGGGAGAAAGTCTGGGAGAAAGAGGAAAAAGTTCGGGATGATTGATCCGACCATGTACCACTGCTCTGGAACCTCTTCTTTTTACCGCTGCTCGAGTTCTCGGCTTACAAGAGCTCCTGCAATTAGCACGTGCAATCGCGGTAAATTGGAAATGGTGTATAATTACCGGTTGTGGAAACAAGCCTTCCGTAAGGGCAGTTTTGGTGTTTATATTCAATCTTCCCTCCCCCGCACCACCAACACACACACACACTCTCTCTCTCTCTCTCTCTCTCTCGGGTTTCTTTCTAGGGATCGTTTCTTGCACTTGCTTCAAATTTACGTCCCGAAGCATCGTACGTTACGCGGCACCGAGTCCTGATCCTCCCATCGACCCCCGTCGTTCCTATTTTTTTATTCCACGAATCGAAACTACACGCCACTGCTGTGGTGATTTACAGAAAAGTGGGCGGATCGAGGTTCGCCTTGCTATTGCTACTAGAACTTTATGTAGGATTCCTCACTCTTTCGCTTCTCCTCTCTCTCTCTCTATCTCTCTCGGGGGAGCTCGCGCCTGCTCCCGACTCCTCTCTTTTTCCCTAGCTCTAGTTTGCCTTTGATATGTCGCTATGATAAATTTTTCTATTTCTTCGTTCACCTTGTAAAATTTACAGTCTGTTCCATTTTATGTGCCGAGGGTAAATCCAGATCATGAACTTATTAAGTGCACAGTTCCGGGAAAATTGATTTTCGCTTTTGTGCAAACTGCGATAACATTTTTTACAACTGATGCCACTTTTCTCTTATTCACAACCGCAAAAATAATGCTCGACTCAACACCTATGATTTTAAATGTATAATTATTTTACCGATATGAGTGCCTCGACATACAACGATTTGCATTTATTTTAATTACAAGAAACATTTTTAAACTTTGAAATATTTTTGCACAGGTTTGTTGCATCCAAGATACAAATACTTGAAAATGTGTTCAATTATAAATTTTAGAAATTCCGAATGCTCTACTTCATAAAAGCCTCGGTATACCCATTTTGTCAAAACAAAAAACGTCTGAAAAATGACAAACAATAAGATACTTTATTCAATATATGAATACAGAAATCTCCAAGACTTTTCTTGATTACTTTATGATTTATCGTTACATATATTTAAACATTTTTAATTAAAAATATGAATATGCTAGAGGAATTTTTTTGAAAATTCTCTAACTTCGAAAATGATTTATATTTGCTTGACTTTTATTAAAAATAGTGCTAAAACAAAGATTTATCAAAAAAAATTTAGTTTTTTGTGGTAAATATTGATTAAATGAACAAACAAGGAGAAAAATTATAAATATAACTTATTATTTAAGTATCAAAATATACGGTATTTTATTCATTATTCAAACTTTAAATAAGTAAAACCATGTGTACCGCATACAAATATATATAAAATTTGTACTTTTCTGTTTTAAATAAAATAAATCATCCTTATAATATTAAATAAGTTATACACTGCGGTAAACATACATATACACGTTTTGATTACTTAAACAAATGTTGTTTCGACAAAACTTATTACACATAGGTCTTATTTTACTTTTATTCTCAAATATTTTCTTTTAAACGAAGAATGTATTTTAAACATTTTATCATGGTTATAACTTGATTTAAGTAAATTATACAATTCGACTGCAATAATTCATACAATAATACATATGTATAACTTACAACTTTTTAAATACGTAATATATTTATAAACAAATATAAAACTATAATGAATATATTTATTTATTGTAAATATTAAATAATTTTTTAACTATTAAATCATTGTAATCTTTGAATTTTTATTTTTTTTGATTTTTATTTGATTGCATATTTAAATCTTGGATAATTAATTACTAATTTTTATTAAAAATCAATTAAGTATTCTCTATATATTCGTATATAAAACATAATGAAACCAGATAATAGAACCACTCATACATGTATACATACATACGCATAACATTTATATATAAATAATTCATTAAATTTTAGTTAATAATTCTATCAATACTGTTATTAGTATAGTTGAATTAAATAAAAGAATTTTTTTAAATTTTAACATTCCAAATTTTTTATAAACACATCTTCATTATAATTGTAGGAAAAAAAATATTGAAAGAACTTAAAAAAATTGATTTTGATGCTTATAATCTATTCTTGTACTATATTTATAAATAAAATTTGTATTTAATATATACGTTAAACATACATATGTAGAATAATACATAAAATTTTTTTAACAAATTTGTAGATATATTTAATAATAAAAATGAAAATAAAACTTTTGTATTAATTCTAGTGTTTAATGTATTTTACACATGCTTGTGATATCAAAATTAATAAAGATATGTCTAATAAACTTGTTCAATTTATTTAATTATTTCAATAATTATTAGTTACTAAAACAAATTTTTTAAAATTAAATTGAAATTAAATTTTGCACGTAGTTCAAGTAAGTTTTCATTTAATTATATTCAATATTAATAAGTGCGAATAATGATTAATACTGATTTTGTTGTATTTTTTTTTGTATTTTTCTGTATTTTTATGTATTTACCAACTAGCGCAAATTCGTATTTTCAGCTCACACCAACTGTTTAAATTCAAAAAGAAATACAAACTAGAATGTATAATTCACTTTACTTACGGAACAATAAAATGCGTATTTCACGGGTAAAGTGTTTGTTTTACAAGCCCACTCTTATCCAAATTTTTAAAATTGAAAAATAATCAAATATCCGTTGGGCAATGTTTGCATTACTAAAAACAATGTACGTTATTGCTGGTTTACATCAATGATGAATACCATCTGCACCCTTTCGTCCGCCAAAATCAGTAATGGAATCAGCCACATTTTGCTTTAACACACTGTGAAAAAGATAATGACACTTGGTCGGGCGAGTTTTTACGCTCTTCCTACAAAACTGTGCAAATTATGCGATAAAACAAACATAAGCGATACATGACAAATAAGTGCTTCTTTGGGAAGTTTGAATATTACGGGAGAGTCGGGGGATGGCGGAAGGGAAAAGAGAAGAGAGAAGAGAAAAAGGGTGAGCGAGCAACGAGAGTATAATCGGAGGGAGCGGAGGGTTTTTGATTTAAAAGAAGAGTTTCCTCTGGTCCAAAATTCCGGAGTGGCGGGAGGGAGGGAGGCTGGATAAGAGTGGGTGGGCGGCTATGTCGTACACCTGTTGTAAAAGTTGACGTCGTTTTTCAGGCGACATCTGGCACGGACTTTCAGCGGCCTCTCCGACTCCTTTTTTCCCTCTCCGTCTCTCTCACGTGCACGTACAACGTGTAATAATGTGTACACAAACACATACACGCCAGCGTGAGTAGTTGCGATTGCCCTGTAAATCAAGAACTAAGCTTTCTGCTTAACTCAAAAACGTGTAAAACCTCATAACTTTTGCAATTCACCGACACCGACACCCGACCCTCCGACCAAATTTATAATTATATTTCGATCTTTGTGACCCAGCGATAATGCGATAATTTATTTTATTAAATGAAATTTAAAAGCCTTATCTATGCTCGTGAAGTCAATATAGCCTTGGGGCATAAACGCGTTTGAATTCTCAGATATTTAATGGCATTTGGCTATTGCACGATAACGATTACCAAAGATATTTATGTACATTAAATACAATTAAGTCCTTGAATCGCATTTTTTTAACTTTTGGTGAACACAAGTTTTATAAACTACATTAGTAATGTTTTATTGCCCACAAATACTTTGCACAATAAAAATGAATACAGAAAAGTAGATTCTATTTCAAAAGTAAACATTACTTTGTACAGGTTATGTACCGTTTATGTTTTGCTGTGAAATCGAGCAGTTGATATGAAATTATTATTTCATACTATAATATGTTGTTCGATTGATAATTCTATTTTAATTAACAAATAAATAATTATGTACATATAGAATTCAAGCACAGTGTTTTTCATACCCTCGAGGTCGAGCGGAAATGAATTTCTACCACTTCGTTTACATGGATTCCTCTGTCTGCTTGTTCCGGTCAGTCATGTCCATCTTTAATCTACAGCTCGATTTTATCCGGCTTACAATGTCTTTATGGTTCAGAGGCGGAAAAATCACGAATGGCAGTTTCATTAAACGCGATATATTACTTGTAAATGTATAAGCTCATTGATTGAATTGAATTTTTTTTTTTTTATTACATTTATAATTTATTTCATCTTTACTTAAGAAAAAAGTAATATAATAACGGAAATGAATATTTCTGACAAGCTGAAAATAACATTTTAAAAGTGGTTTAATATTTCAAGTTTAAATTTAATTAGTATATTTAATTGAATGTGAGAATTTTAAATTATGTGTTATAACATTTTTCAATAATAAGCTAAGTTTTAACTATGAACTTGAGCAATAATTAAGTAATCAAATAACTATTAAGATAATTGTAATTAGAGATGATGACTGAACCATTACTTCTATTCATACAATGCACGATATTTAAACGCTTAAATATGAATTGCAGAGCTAAATTCATACATTACTTTAACAAAATATTTTAAGTCTTGAAAAATGCAAAGAATTACTAAAATTATATATGCATAGAAAAAGTGGAAGGAAGTTTTAACGACATAATGTCATAATTTATAAAAGCTACATTAATATATGCTAATATCCGTTTTATAATAAATATTGAATACTTTTCATTTTGAATTATAAACTTAAAAAGGGTATCTGTTTATTTCGTAATTTACTAAACTTTATCTCAACGTACTAGGTAAAACATCGTAATATACTATCCGTATTCGAGTTACTTAATACCTACTTGAGCAATACCCCATATCTTTCGGATAAGACAGGTTTATTGGTAATGGTATTTTATTTGGTATTTAATTTTCTTGATATTTACCGAACTTTGCTCAGACTCCATACTGATTAACATTGTATATATGCATGTATGCTTTTATATATTCGCGCCAATTTTACTTCGCCAATATATATATATATATATATATATAATTAGTTATAAAGCTAAATTTAATATATTAAAGTAATACATCACACTGTATTATTATTATTCAGTGGCAATGAAATGTAATCAAAGAGCAGTAAAAGAGATACTAATTCTTCGTTAAAATGTTTCCAATACGTTTTGAAAATGTTTTAACGTTCGATACAACTTTTTCCCTCCTTACAAAACTTTTTTCAATATGTGACAGATATACATTTATATATAATGCATCTCTTAGTCAATTCGTAGAAATGAGACCAACAACTTAAAGTAGACCACCTGTTGAACAACACTGAAAAGACGAACGAACGACACGAAAATTGTTTCACGTTTGTAATGAATCCTCTCGTTTCTCTCGGCGTAATTACTTATCGTTTCCTGTCCTTGAAATCATACTCATCACAGCGGTTATACGCCAAACATCCTTACAGCCACTCAACGAGATGCAATCACCAGGTCAACTTGTCTATACTTGGAGGAAATTTATGAAATAAACATTGATCAACGGCTGTTGAAGTCGGAAACAAAAATAAAGACCCCGGCACTCGAATAAAGGACCAGATGACTCGGTTTAAGTTGGCTGAATAAACACCTCGAGATGAAGGTATCCGCGAGGAGGTTCTGAAATCCTCTATTTCCTTGCCGCAGTATCGATTAAAACATTGGGGTCCTGGTTTTCACTCGATTCCCCTCATCCTCGCGTGCAATTAAAAGTCTCGAGTCCTTTTCTCTGATGCATATCAAGTAGCATCGTCACAAAGAGCAGAGGGAAAACTAGGGAAAACTATGCACCTTTTTTATCGCCCTTTTTAAATATAAATCAATAAAAACTATTCAATGACTCTCGGGTATTGAGTCCGAATGGACTCGAGTCATCTCTTGCGTGATCAACTGCTTTATTTGTTAGCGAAAAGTTTACATGGCGTGATTCAAAGATTCAAAGTAATTTCAAGCGCTACAAATTGAGAGGAATAATTAGTCAAGTATGGAAAATGAAAGATAACTGTTAAATATTCTTTTGTGTACAAGTACGAAACGCTGTAATTTACATTCTCGATTTGAAGGCTCCAATACTGTGAGCTTTTTCATTATAGTAATTTATTTAATGATTGCACGGGATTACTTTTAGGTATTTACATTTCTCTCGCTACCCCAAGAATGAGTTATACAATTCTGACGCTTAACAAAATATATCCAAAATATTTAAACAATTCTATTGGCTGATCTTGACAGCAATTCAATTTCAATTTCAATTTAACAGAGGAAATTAAAATACGAAATGTACATAATGGGCTTGTTTGTTCATTAATGTTAACACTTTCTTTACATTTTCACATTGACAATGCGTAAAGAGGAAAAATGATTTCATATTTAAAAATTCTATCCTTATAAACACATTCGACTTTAATATTTTGCATTTCTTAGGAACTTTTTTTTTATTAGTTACAAGTTCGTTATAAAAATACAAGTTATAGGAATTTTTTTCTTCAATCATAGAATTTTCAAATTTATTTTATTTATAAAATAAAATTACTATGTATTTATATTGAAATTACTTTGAAAACATTTACTGTTTCAGTTATAGGAATTGTTCTCACTTGTCGCTTGAACATTCTAACTTCTACTTTTGGTATTTCTTCTATCCATTATACGTCTGTCTTTCTCGCCTGATC
Source organism: Eupristina koningsbergeri (assembly GCA_018907245.1). Taxonomy (NCBI): domain Eukaryota; kingdom Metazoa; phylum Arthropoda; class Insecta; order Hymenoptera; family Agaonidae; genus Eupristina; species Eupristina koningsbergeri. The sequence continues at coordinate 4,378,396 of JACCHV010000008.1, read as the reverse complement.
GTTCTTCTCCCCCCCCCCCAAACATTCTCCGCGTACTAAAATGTTCAGACAATCAAGTATTACACTATAAAGAGCATTTTACTCAAATCATTTCGCTATAATTCTTTTTATAATGTATATTCATTTAAATTTTGATATATACATATAGCTCGTATATTAACATTTAATAATGTAATATTAGAACGTTAAAGTATTAGAATAGAGGGGAATCTGCAATAATGCGGATACAACAATACGGTTATATAATACCCTAAAACACATCATGAATGTGCATTGCATTAATAATAATTTACGTGTACATGTAAAATGCATTACGTAATATGAAAATCTTAATATTTTATGTGATGGTTCAACTTCAGTTTTTGCGATGCGTCGATAAAATTGATGTATCCTGTACATTGATACAAGTATCAAGTTTCACGTCAGGCTGCTATCAAAATTTCAAAAAGATGTCAAAAATGTTTATAAAATAATTGTGAGCGAAATATAATTTTAATTAATTCGTCGGGGTAAAATTGGAAATTGGTTCTGATTACAAAAAACAAATAAGTGTTATTTAAAAATTCAAAGGTAATACATCTAGTTTACGTCAACGACTCAATAAGAAAGTAATTATGAATTTAAGGTATTTGGGTAATGCGATAGAGTATCGCTTACAAAGATCCTATTTACGCAATAAAAATGCAATTTAAAATATGCGAGGGGATACTAAAATCGATCGGTGGAAAATATCGAATATCAATCGTTGGAATAAGAAAACACTTAAAAGAATGACAGGGTGGATAAAAGATTGAAGGAGGATGTTGAGCAAGTACAAAAGCGTCTGGCCTCGAGTAAAGAGGAGCAAAGGAGCCAAGGACCGAGTGAGCGAAAAACCTCAAAAGAGCAAAGGGGGACAATGGACCGTGGCCACTTTACCCCCCCCCCAGCCCCGACGCCCAATATAACGTGTACTGCTTCCTTGCTGGAATAAAGCAAGAGCCAGGATAAAGGAATGCTTCATTACCCATGGCATTGAGGATCTGGAGATGACTATCTGCTGTCCCGCGCGGGAAGTTCAAGTCGCGGAAGCTGGGGCTCCCTCTGGACTCCCTCGGGACTCCCATTGAAGGATGCAAAGCACCCCCCCATTGACGTGTCGCGCATGGGTTTTTTACGCGGCCCAGGAGCCGTTGATACGGGCTGGACCGGGCTGGACTCCCTCCACGTGCCCCCAACGCCAAGATGTTTTTGGTTCTCGCGCCGCGTGAAGAGCTCATAAATATTGCGGCTCTGCGCTGGACCCGCCCGAGCAACAATGAACCCGCCGTTGCTCATTCAATGGACCGGCGCTCGATTCCTTTTAGCCTCTCCCTTTTTTTCTGTTTTCAACGAGCTGTCGTTGGTTCCGCGCTCAGAGATAAAGAGGGAGAGAAAAAAGAGAGACGCAACTCTCTCTCTCTCTCTTGCTTTCGATAGACTCGCACGGCGCCTGGGAGAGCCACCAAATAGAAGAAGACTGACCAATTGTATGCTCCCGACATTTTTCCGAAAGATCGGGCAGCGCGAGTGCGGTGCCCTATTCTCCAACCACGCAACAGAAAGAGAGGGAGAGAGAGAGAGAGAGAGAGATTGAGGAGGGAGAGAGAGAAATCGCTAGCTCTTTTATATCTCACTGCTTCTTCTTCTTCTTCTTCTTCGCCTGCGTTCCAAAGTGAGGAGCTTTTTTCTTTTTGCCGGACCTTTCAGACATTTGAAAATACTCGGACCGCAAAAACCAAGCAGTAGGTTAATGTGCTGCAATGCCAGTAGATAAATTTACACTGCTTATATGCAGTCTCAGCTCTGTGAGTTTGAGCTCGATAAGAAATATTGAGCTTATGGAATAATGCTGAACTGAAAGAAATCTTTTAGGGAAAAATCTCTAATTTTCAACATTTATAGTATCATATTAAAAGACTTAAAAAATTATCCTACTTTTGTATTTACATTTCACCAACACATCATAAAAGTAAGTGTATGTTTCCAGAGCTGCCGACTTTTCAATTCTCGTAGGCAAAAAGAGATTAAGAGTATCACTAAACCTAAGCCTAAATCCATCAATTCTTCATATAACAATGAGCAATGTGCTCTCAAAGAGCATCACAAGCCAAGGAGCATTTACGAAAATTGAATCGAAATTTAATCAAGTTGAAGAAAAATATAAATAAATTTACTACGTAACACATAAAAAATAATGCTTTTTTAGGTATTGTGTAATTAATTATTAAAAACTTATTTAATTTATAATAATTAATTTTATTATTAATAAGTTGTAATTATTAATACGCGTTTTCAATATTCAATAATCTAAAATACTTGTGTAAATAATTCTTGGGTAGTGAATTTATAAAAGAAACCGGTTTTTTTTTTACAAAATAATGTAGAATGGCATACATCATAATTACATACTATAGCACTCAATAAAATTTTATTAATAGAAATTAAAATGAAAAAATTCAAATAGTATACTTGATTGTTTTAAATATGATTTTAATCATAAATATTGAATCGTAAAATAACGTTAGATAAATTTATACTATAAGAATTCCAGTCATATTAGCATAAAAAATTTGATAATACAATATTATAAGTATTATGCGCATGTCACCGTATTACCTTTTTATAAATAATTTATAAATAAATAATTATTTATCAGTTTAAATAACTGCTTGAATCAATGCTATCAAATCTTTTAATTTATTTAAAAACCTATTACAGTGCCGTTAATATTCATTTCTATTTAACTACACAGGAATAGAAATCTTTATCATACCTGCATTTGATTTTATTAAATAAATCGTTATTTTCTATATATAATAAAATTTAAAAAATTATAATTTAAAATATTTTATCAATTGAAAATAGGCATTTACTGAAGCTTTAATATCACTATAATAGATTAATAAATCCGGCTCTAATAAAACCATAGTCTTCATTACAAAGCAAAATCATTAAATTTATGGATTTATGGGAAAAATTTCTAAATAAAAAATTTGACTCAATAATTTTTGGGATTGCTATAATAAATTAACTATAATAAGAAGACTCAGTTCTTTTATAAAAATGTAATCAATAAGCATGTTCGTAGAGCGATTGCAGAATAATACAATTAATTTCAAATTAATCATGCATTAGAATGAGTTATTACCAAAATTTTGTAATTGCATTTTGGCATGTAACAGTAATTGAAACGTACGAGCAGCTGAAACTACTCAAAATTTATCTAAGATATTAACTAAAAAATGGATTTTCAATGGGAATATTTTAAGGACATTTAAGTAGAGTTATGAAAGATGCATATCACCATATCAGGATATCACCATAGCGCGCGGATGGATTAATAAACAAATTCTCTTAAAATAATCATGAAAATGTTATTTCTGGGAATGTATGTGTTCACCCGTGTGTGTTTACATCATTGGAGGTAGTGATGCGTGAAGAAGTTCGTTTCGATTCGCCATTACTTCTCCATTAATAGAGCGTAAGCACGTAATGCGAAGCACTTGTGCTTATCCACCGGACAACTGACGGACCTTTCTCCTCTTTTCTCTTTTTGTCCCGGGGAAAACTTTTCCTTTTCGGCTGAATTAATTCGTGAACCATGTCGTCCTATCTGTCACTCTCTTCCGCCAGTCCCTCTATCTCTATCTGTACAACCGTCGTCTGTCTCTCCTTCTCTCTCTCTCTCTCTCTCTCTCTCTCCCTCTCTCCCAACCCCGTGCCAGCTCGACGTTTGTCTCTGCACTCCGCGGCTTGGTTTTAATTTGCAATTTTGATTGTCCATTTAAAACAAAAGTAATTAGCGAAAACTGCAGAATGATAGGTAATTAAGAGCTGAGAATTAATGGCACTTTCATTATTCTTGAACCAATAGCACGTGTAATATTACAAATTTTATTGCGGAATTTTCGTTAATGAACAAGTACATAGCTCTCTATCTGAATCACTGCACGGTTAGTTTGGAAAATAAAAATGCATTAATATATACATATATTTCAAATATAAATATATTGAAAAACTTTAAAATCTAGGCAGCGACATTAATTTATTAAATTTTTAATCATTAGGAATTACTAGCTATAGAAATTTTTGTGCAAATCTGTCTTTATGGACTCGGCTTATAAAAGTAATTCTTGTATTTGAATTAATGAAAGGATCTTTTCACTAATTCAGGAGCCATAATGTGAATTGAATTATAAAATTTGTATTGATAAATTTAAGATTTTTAGTTTCATTTAAACATTAATTAAATTAATTCCATTCATATAATGGCGAAAACAATAATGATAATCACAATAATAATAGCAATAATTATATTATTAAATTCAATTATTATTAAATTTGAATTTAATTAAAAGCGATTTCATTTGAAATAATTTAAAAAAGTTATAATACAATTTTATAATATAATATTTATTTATTATTAATACTTTAAATAATCGAAATTAAAAAAATTAATTTTGTAATAAAGATAAAATACTCAATAAGACCTAATTATATAAAAATTATTTTTAATGATAGATTCTGCAAAATTTATATTTACATTAAAAAATATGGCAATAAAATAAATTAAAAAATGAATAAATTATTCGATTATAATTATTTAATACATTTTAAAAGAATAGTAGTGAATTTTGAAAAAAATGTAGTAAGCTATGTGACAATGAGCTTAACTTTTAAAGTGCTAAACTATAAATTGTGTTCGAAAGAGTAATAAACATTTCTTAAGGAGATTTCACAGATCTTTAATTTATGGACAGAGAAAGGTATTTCTCTTGTTCCCTTCACGTTCCTGACAAACACATATTTTTTGTTACATTTCAGTTCTCTACGCAAAATTGATACCATCTACGTTTTCTGAATTTTATGTTCTATTTACGGAATTTCAAATTGATAATATACATGGGTTTTCGATATGTATGTATCCTATCTTATACAGTCAGATCTTATTCGTAGGATAACATTTTGGAATAATATTTTGAAAAAAACTTTTAAAAAATATTTTGGCTAACAAGACCAAACATTTTAAAGTTTGCTATAAATAAAAATTGAAATACGTGGAAAAAATAAGAAAGTACAGAGTTTGAAATAACTGGTTGGTGTAAAATTTTTCTACGGTAGATTCAAAAATATAATAATATTTTATTTTTTATTTTTTTATGACTTAATTATTATTTACATATGTAGAGTATACAGCACCTTCCCCAGTCTTCCTAACTCGTGGTACACTTGCAACTTCTAACAAATGCCTGATGACTCTAAATTTTGAAAAACGAATTGCAGAAACAAAAAGAGAGAGATAATAGCGGTGGTTATTTAGTACTCGGAAAACAAAGCCGTCAAGCAAAGATGCTGTGAAAATGAGTTTTACTTCTGCGCAAGATCCTCCTCGTATCTGTTTAAGTGGGTAAGCGGATGGCGTTATCTCCGGAGATATGGAAATCTTGGCTGGACCCCTTCTTCATTTTGGCTTTATTCAGCCAACCCTTCTTTAATCCTTATTTAAGAATTCGATGCATTTTTAGTTAAACCGGTCCTTTTAATATTTACTGTAAGTGCCATTGTTCAAGTTATAAAATATATATATATATCTGAGAAGTAAAAGTTACTGTACCTGAGAAGCATACTTAAAACAAAGGAAATGTTAATGCCTTAAATATGGCATAATAAAGAAACATGAGAATTAATATCACGAGTCCTTAAATTTATATTCGTGTAAGTATTAAATTTTATATATAAACATTATATTCTATAAAGTAAAAGCTTTCAAATTTTATTTATCTAAATTATTATTGAAATATCAAGTATATTTTGATTTTGATGCTCTAAAAATATTTCAATTAAAACTCATATTTATTAATTGTATGATTAAATAATTATATTTTTATCAAAAAAATTGTATCTACCGAGAGTAAATTTCATATTTACTTTATGTATTTTTATAATCCAGCATAATAAATAATAAAAAATATGATGTAATAAAATTAAAGTTTTTTCGAGTTTAAAGTAGAATAACTGTTCAAATTAATTTTTATAAAAATGTTTTAATAAAAAAATGAGCGCATATCATGATTGTTTTTATACCAATATTTTTATATTCACTTTAAATAAATACAATGAATAATGTAGTAATGGAAATATATGCTTCTATCTCATAAATCTTAATGAGAGTACTCGTTTTATTTATCAATAACATTTTTGTTGTTAAAGATGTTGGAATTATGGAACGTAAAAACTCATGCAATAATATTATACATCATAAGATTAATTTATTCTAGTTATAAGAATTTATATATATATATATATATATATGTGTGTGAGTGTGTGTGTGTGTACAAACATTGAATCCTAAGAATTTTTGTTTAAAAATGGAAATATTGTAATTATAAAAATTATTTTTATTGTGCAATACTTTAAATATATAATATGTGTATTCCATGTATAATAGTAATATAATAGTAATATAATAGTAATATAATAATAATAATATACTATGAAAATTGTAACTTAATATGTTTTCATAAATTTTGATATGATAAAATAAACTATACAATGTTTCCTTGAATATTGTTTTGATAGTGAATAAAATGATTTTTTATAATCCAAAATTGAATTTGGGTTGCCTTGAAAATGTTTTTTTATAAATTGAAAAATTTGAAAAAATAAAAACTGAATCTACAATGTTTATATGTTGCAATAAATGAAAATTTTTGTGAAATATTTGCATTTGAAGATTAAAAATATAAATTACATAAAGATTATTGATCGGTACATTTCCTTAATACCCTTAAGGTTTGATTTCAGTAGGTTGAATGGATGTTTACTGGTTTTATTTGACCAGCTCAAGACACTAAACTACTGCGGAAAACAAGTTTATTGTGCAAGCAGTACGATGGGAATGGTATTTTGTAGTAATTTCCACTGCAGAATGATCGGATGATCTTGTCTTGTCTAAGAATACACGTGAATAAACAATAAACAGTGAGAAAATAGAAGAAAGAGAGACTAATGGAAATCTTGTTGGGAATCAAAGAAAAGTTTTAAAAATATCCGAGAAACTTAATTCAAATACCAAATCCCTATTTCTTGTGCCCGCATACACGATAACACTTTTTCGTCTTCCTCCCTCCCTTAAATCCTAAATTCATTACGATCAAATTAACTGTAAAATCGAAATAAGTATTGGTAGTTTCCGAGTGTGTGCATTATATCGATCAACGATAATTCAAGATCGAAGCGAGAGGAGAATTAGTAATCTACAGCTGGATTTCTTAGGTAGCTTATACCGAATAAGCCACATTACTGAATTTCCGACTCCACATTTGCACCTTCTTTCCCTGTCCCTTTTTTTCATTTCCAATTTATAATTAAAGATTCGCAAGGGGCTTGATTGATAAAACGATATCGGTAATGCCCCATAAAGCTCGATTGATAGTCTTTTCAAATTATCCGATGATAGGTCGATAGATGTAAATTGTTTTCGCTTTTTCCTTAGCGCGCCCCAACTTTTACGTTGGTTAACAAAACTGAATAATTGAGTTTTTTCCCCCTTAAAGTCGAGCCTTTTGAAATACGTATTTCCGTGAGCATTCGATCAGCATAAAAGTAAAATTCGAGCGATTTCGGAGCCGTACATTACTCGGCTAAATTGAAACCTTCAATATTCATCAATGCTCTGCGCGATTATTATGAGATTATTACGAGAGCAGCGGTCAACTGCGATTCAGCGAATTTTCTGCAAAACTCATCGGGATAAATAAGCGAATGGGCCACATTAAAAAAATCACTGAAGCCCGAATCACGGACAAAGAAATTGCAGGGCACTTGTGTTAATTACCCCTCGGTTAATACTCTCGCCGTTAAATCTATTCCTTGGTTCAGCAGCTGACAAAGAATCAGCCAATGCTCCAGCTCTCACGAAAGGGACTAATGGGGGTTGGGAGGGGGCGTATTATCCTGAAAAGCCAAAAGGAAACAAAATTGGCAGAGTAAAAAAGAAAAGGCAGGATCGGCAGGCAACTTTTCATATCGAGAGAAATGAATTAATAACGGCCGAAGGCTGTAACGAGGACCCTCAATCGTTCGGGTGCGGGAGCTCCGTTATTTATGAGATTCATTTGTACAGAGCGGCACTTTCGCAGATATATACACACACACACACATATGTGTGTGTGTGTGTGTATGTATATATCGAAGTAAACGGCAGAACGAGAGGGAGTGTGTGCCTGTGAAGGGGGGAGGGGGCGCGAGGCGAGAAAGTGGGGGGGGAGGGAGGAGGATAGAGTGCCTACCGCCTGTTTATTGGGCGTTTCAATAACTCCTTGGGCGTCAAAGTCTTGTTGAGCCAGGGCTGCACTTTAATGAAATGTCAGGTGCACGTCCTGTCGGTCAAAAGGAGCATTTATCGACGTAATACAACTTATGGCGTGCGCTGCTTTTTTCTGGGCTCGCCTGACTTTCCACTCGAGAAAGTGCACCAACACTTTTTTCTTATCTCGGCACCATTTTCTCGCAAACTCCATCCTCGGTTTATCTTTTATTTTTGCTTATTTGTGAAAAAATTTTACAAGATCCAAGCACTTTTGTTGCATCATCAAACTTCATTATTATCATTTACGTGTAAACGAAAAACTGGAAGTAAATTAAAATTAGGCAACTGTTGCTTCATTACTTAATGCACTATATTTTATACAACGACCCAACAATTATTTATTATTTGTACGGAATTATAAACCCTTAAACATAAGTAAGAGATATTCGCAATTCGGAGCAAAGCTTTTCTCGGTATACTTATCAATTGTAACCCAAAAGTCGTACAACAATTATTTTGTTAATAATTTTTAACAATTCACCTTTTATTTAATTTAAAATACCCTAAGCAATGAATGAAATTTTACGTATATTATTTATGCCAAGTTATTAAGCACACGTTTTAAGCTTAATTTCAAATTTTACTTACGTAAAAGAGTTGATTTAGTGGAACTATATATTTTCTGTTACTCACCTGAAACATAAAATAAAATACAGTTAGTTACATGCAATTATTTTCGAAAGTATAATTAAAAATGACCAATTTTTCAATAATAGTATTAGTATTATTACAATAACTAATAATTAGAATTTTTTAACCATTGTATATTCTTTCAACATTTTATTTTTAAAATTATTTTAAAAATATCATTTGTACAAAAGTGCATACAAATTTTATATGAACATTTATTATATGAGCATCTACTTTTAAATTTTTCATACAAAAGTAAATTTAATCTCTTACAGCGAAGTTAAAATAAAATTAATTCAGCTAAATAATTGAAATTGAGGCACATTTATATTTTATTTAATTTATTTTTAGTAGTATATTTAAGAATAACACACTCATTATTCTAAAGAAAATACGCCAGAAATTATTTTATTAGAAAAAATTAATGTAAAGTTAATATTTTTTAAAATTAATTATAACTAATATAGTCCAAAGTCTTATTGGTTACATTAAATGTAACGTATATATAAAGCTGTCGATATAATAACAATACGCTCTTGTACATCCATGCAACTATAAAGATTAATATTTTGCTTTAAAATATTTTTCAAATTTATTTTATAAATAAATGGAAGCACAAGTTCTTATTTATATAAATTGAATATTATATAACGTTTTGATTATATTTTTTGATAACAAATTGTATTAATATAAATTATTGGATATTTTAATATATAACAATCATGGTACAGAATATTAAGAGAATAGTTATATACATACATTAAAATGAGTCTTTAAAATAGTAATGTATAAGAAGATATTTTATTCTTATTCAAAGATTCATAGTATTTGTATTTATATTCAGACAATACATTCTAATTCTCATAAATCTAAATACTTTAAATAGAAATTATTTTTAAATCATAAGAAGATGCAATAAAATTTGTATATTCAGATAAAAAAAAAAAAATTTAACCATTACCTACGTCTGTCTACTTTTTAATGAGTTCATATACTTATTACTGGCCTACATCAATGCATTAAGGAAGTACAGCAGGTGTTTGTCAAATGGAAATAACTTAATCATGAAGACTATTTGATTTAGTTTTCATCATGTTTTTGTTTTGTAAAGTCCATTTATCTACTAAATATTGTTATGATATGATACAATAATAATTGTCTGCAAAATAATTGTTTATAGGAATAAGATACTTTATTAATTGAAGCCTGAAGCAAAGATTTTCCACGAGAAAGGAAGACGAGGAAACAGTTTGTGAATAATGCATTAGATTTTTCAAAAATGACTAGCGCTATGGGGGTTTATGTTGAGCGTCAAGTTTTCGCAAGCCCTTAATATAACATACCTCAAGTTCACCAAATTTTCCATCCAGCTTGAGAGAGCAACGCACACAAAGGCCGAAGCGGCGAACACACGAGAGAGGAGCTGGTTTGCCCAGCCACGAGGGTAGTGCAGAATCCACAACAGGTCCATCGGCGGGAGGAGAAAGTGAGACGGATAACGCGCTCGTCGTTAACGTTATTTCCCAGTCTCCCGGGCGCCTATTATTCTCCAGGAGCTGCGGGGGTGGCAAAACCTATAGGTTCGGCGGGTGCCTACGCATACTTGCTCGCTCTTCCCCGGGAACATTTGAAACACAATTACAGGCCCAATGGTTGTTCGCGGCAAACCGTATCATCTGCTTAGCTTGCGCAGAGTCAATTAGTAAACTGCTTGCGATAACAGGTTTTACGCGGCATGCGAACCGGCGGCGCGAAGGGGGTTGAAGTGGGTGGGACGGAGGGCAGCAGGGGGGGGGAGGGAGAGAAGAGGACCAACGACTTTCTCCCTTTTAACTCGAAACTCGACCGCCATTGTTTCACTCCTATTTCCCGTGCCATAATGTATGTGTACTCGTGCGATGTGTTATATTACTTCACTGATTATGGTACAAACAAGTTTTAACGGCAATCAAACTCGAATTTAATTATGCGCATTGCTTAACTCACGTTAACTTATTTTAATTTCAATATTTTATTCCAATACTTTCGACACACCCAATTGGTTTTATATAAATTTTTTTATTTTATATTTATTAAATTTTACTCCTCGTTTTGTATGCTCACATGAATAATTTCATTTATTTTTGCTCTCGTTATTATTATTCATTTAAATTTGTATTTTACTAACCGTATAAAATAAATTTATGCATTGATATTCAAGTTTACATTATTTTCGAGATAAATCCGTATTTTTATTCAATGTCAATGGAAAATCCTTTTGTAGCGAGTCTATTTTCTTGTAAATTATAACATGTTGTACAGAGGAACATTATAGTCTCCTATGCTCAACACAATAAGCACCTCCTAAATCTTCGGATAATTCCGGTCTTTAATAAAAAATATACGAATAAAAAATTATAAAGTCAATAAACAGGTAAGGTACTTTTGAAAATGTAGATGATATTGCAGATGCAGAGCACATCTGCGAGTTCATCATCGTGGCTGAGTAAAGTCTATGCCATAATGACCCTTGTGCTCACTAATGGACCCACCAGGACATTAGCCCAGTTGAGATTAAATGGAGAAGCGAGGCCTGGACTGTTTTCCCAAGTCCAGCCTGTTAACTTTGTCCAGGCAAGCAAAATCTTCTTGAATCCAATCCAAACCTCAGCTTGAAAGCATTCAAGAGCAATAGCTAGTCTAGTTTCACCACATGTTGGTACAGGAACATTTGAGAAAAACAGGATTCATCTCATGACCACAACGTCTATCATCCCCTTCTATACTCGGATGTAACAAAACTGTACTAATTAGGATTAATATTCAATTAACAATTTTTAGCTACCAAATGAATCCCTCGGTAATATATGTAGCAAAAATTAGGATTACAAGCTACAGCTCGGATTTTTCCATTTTTTTTCCACCTTTGAAGGATTATAATTTTTTTCAATGTCTTAACAACATCAATTTAGTAACTAATTCGTGTAATTAATTTATTAAAATCACTATTAACAAATAATTTATTAATTTAGTAAAATCACTGTTTCTTTTTTTCACCATCATTGTTAATTTTTTTTTCAATATTAATATTTTTCGATAATTAATATTCATAATTAAAAATATGTTCTAACAGATATGTCAAATATTTTATTTATATTTAAATTATTATACGAGCATTCTTAAAAAATGAATACATTCTCATTATACAATCTGTAGCAAAGAAAAACTACAAAAATAAATTAATATATTCAGTTGCATTAATTTAAAGTTTCGATACAAAGAACGTACACTTAATCAGTGACGTAGATTCGTTATTGATAAAAACAATTTAATAAAAAACACTGTAAAATCCCTTTTTTATGTACATAATATTTTATATACATTCAAATACCAAATTCACGTCCAATATCAGATACAAATTAAATGAATTATTAACTTGTAAATGCATTAATGACCTCATTTATGATTTTGCACATACATGCCGATTTCATAATCTTAAAAATCAATTTATCTTAAATTTAAAAAAAAAAAAAAAAAAAACAAATAAAATAAAACAAAAAATCGTAAATACTGCCAATAAAATAAATTCTAAATGCAATATATATTTTCAAAATAAAATATGCGGCTATTATACCAGTGAATTGAAAATTTTAAACAAGAAACTTCACATTAAAAAAATTCGCATGCAGTTCATTATAGCAAGAATAACTCGGCAAAAATAATGGCTCTCAATTGCAGTAAACGCACACCTCATCGCTTTTTTACAAATGGATTTGAAAAATATAAATATAGCGTAAATAAATTTCGCTTACAAAAATATTTAATACAATATTATATTACAAAGTCAATTTTGCTTGCTAATGAATTTGGTTAAAAATTAATTTCTTATTGCGTTTTAATGGAAAGATAATATTACAAATTGAAATTTTTTGATAATAATATCACTCCATCTTAATCGAACAAGAAAGAACCTTTTATAAAAACTCAATTTCAGTATCATAATAAATTATTTTTTATTATATATATATGTTAAATTTTTAAAAAATATTTCTCATCTATATATATGAATTATGAATCACTTTTATTACTGTTCATTAGAAATTGTAAGTTTTTATTTTATTTTATCAACAGAATACATTATTTATTACCGCAATATTGCTGCTCAAATAAAGATATTCGATACACTTGTATAAAAGAGATATTAAATTTTATTACTTTGTTTGTTTATTAATCTCTAAAAAAATAATTGTATAGTAAAAATATATCCAACACTATTTATTTTGATTATGTAAATGCTCGTGTATTTTCTTAATAGTACATTACTAAAATAATTGTATAATAAACATATCCATGTCTATGGGTTAAACGTGATCGATACGATTGTACATCGAGTGTAGCAATAATGGAAGAAAAGCAATGAAAATTTTCAAAACTCTTAGTATTCGAGATGTAACCAAGCATGATTATTTGAATGAAATGAATGAAAAGCACGGTAATCTAGACATCTACACTTGAGTTTTATACGCCAAGTTTTTCCTTTTTTTTAATAAATCTGCCGTTTGTTATTCACTTTCTCCGTAGACGTATCTTGAAAGAATTCGTTATATTTCACTCGTGACAAAAGATCTTTGAACACGGGTGAAGTGTGGGTCGTAAGGTAAAACAAGACGGAACGTGAGATGTTTTCATAAAATGCTGCGCGCGCCTTCGCTCTTCTCCCTTGTCAAACGCATAAATCTTTAGAGGGCAAAAATTTTTATTTCTCTGTCTCTCTCTCTCTCTCTGTCTTCCCTCTCTTCCCTCTCTCTATTTCCATCTCGCACTCTCTCCATCTTTATAGTTTCGCTCATGAGTTATATACGTATATACTTTCATTAAATTTCCCGGCTCCGAAAATTTCTAGAGCGGGATTCTCCTTAAGCAGAGCTAAAATTCCAGTGTGATTGAAGAATTAAAGTGTAAAGTGATTTGAGTAGATTAAGTAAACGATGAAATCCAATCTTGAAATTCTTTTTAATTAAGTATATTTAAGTAACGTATTTTCAAACAATAAACTCTTAAAATATTCTTAAGAACATTTTTGCTCTGCATTTTATTTAAAATTATCACACTTTTACTCTTTATTGATTAAAATGTAAAGTAACCATCCTCATAAACAGTTCTCACAGAATCATTAGATTACCGTTGCTAATGTATGTTAATTTATTTTAACTGTTTGAATTTATACATTATATATTAGAAAAGAAATATAACGGAAAGAGGAACAAAATATAAAATAAACGGGTTCAAGCACATGTCTCGTTAAATCATGAAAACAACTCTCAGTTATTCTTGTATTGCTAAACATTAAAAAATTTTATTCAAAGTTCTCACACAAAATACGAGAATCAATTGGCAGTTTTCAAATAAGTTCACAATGATTAATTATTATAATTTTTTTAATCAATCAAGTTTTGAAAATCTGTAAAACTTATTTCTGTATATTTTCATTATTTTTACAACTACATGCAATATTTCTTTATTATATTAAAAATATTTGCAAAATAATAGTACTGGTAAAGTAGCTTTAAAATATTGAATTGTATTCAGTATTTTTAAAATAATTTATTTTAAAATAAAGAGCAGCAATGATTATTATTTACAATTATCTTCGAAATAAAAGAAATTCATTGTATATAATTTCAAAATTTATTTAGAAACTTAGGAAGATTATAAGAGTAAACGACAATAATATTTATTCTAAACTACACCCTTTTTTTATAATTTTTACTGAAAGCATGCAATTTTTTACTTTCTTTGAAGTATATCAATATAAACAATTAAAAGCTCTATTTTCAGTTAGCAGAAATGTTTTACAAAATAAAATCTGAAGTATAAATGTTATAAATAATAAATATTGATGCCGAATTTGAATAAAATTTTATTTTTGTGCTACCTAAAAAGTGTATAGATATTTTACAAAATATTTACAACAATTATAATGTTTAAAATTATAAAGTCTAGTCCGTCAAGTGGTATTTGTTAAATACAAAAAAATGGTTTTTAATAGTATTAGAATTTATTAATTTTTGTAAAAAGTATTTGTAGTTGAACGACTGTTGAAAAAATTTCATACTGCAAAAACTATTTATCAACAAAATATTTCATCAAAAGCTCATGCACAGTCCGAAAACTGATGAAAGATCAATTTATAAATTTATGACTTTGAAATGAAATCTGAAAATCGTCAAAAAGATTTATTGCTAAAATTTTAAAGAACGTTAAAAATAAGAGATAACGTTTTCTGATATAAAACAGAACCTCCACTTCAATACGCTCCATTTGAAAATTCAACACGCAATATGTAAAGCAAGTAGATAATAGTTAATTTAAATAAACATTTGTCAAGGGGTGCTTAGAATGAAAAGCACAGTTCATTTATCAGGAGTAATTAAATTAAAGCATTCGAAAGTGCCCGAGACATTTGTGGAGGAGCCGAAAATCTCAAAAGAATCAGAGCAACAAACAAACAAACCCTCAAATCTGGTACATTACCAAGCCCTAAGTATATCCGAAATAAAGGAGAAATGCTGTGTTCTCGCTTTGTCCCTTTCACCCACTTGAAGAGCGGTGTCTGGAATCAGAAATTCAGAGCTCCTTTCCAGAGCCCTGACGAGGCGTTTCTGGTCTTCCACAAATTTTTCTGCTTGCCCAGCTCAAAACACCGAATGAAAACGTCACGTCTCCCTCTCGTCTCTGGCTTCTGCACCCCCCTCCCGCCCCCCGACCGCAATAATCCTGTACGTGGAAAAGCTCGGGAAAGCCTGCGAACTTATTTCGTGTAACGCGAGCGTCTGAGGGCAAATTGCGCTCCCTCCACCCACGCATAAAACGCATTCCGGGCGATAAAAATTATGGCTCGGAAGCCGAAGCGCGAGTCGGTTGAAGGAGTCGTTGCAATTGTGGCAGTTGTGGCAGTTGTCGCACACTCGAGGACAAGTGCCAGAGATACAGGAAAATGCGGATATGGTGGATACGGTGGATACGGTGGATACGGTGGATACGACAGTCGGGAAAACTCAATCCACGTATAAATCATCCCTCGCTATCGATCAGCTTAGCTCACTCGAGCTTCAATTCCTTTTTTCTTTTCCTCTTTCCCGCTCGCGCTCTCCTTTTCCAGGCCACTTTCCCTCCCCCTCTCCCACACTCTCTCTCTCTCTCTCTCAACCTTTTCAGCGCACATCAAAAATTCATCTTCTGAGATGGCAATAAACATGGACGCTGTAAAATTCAAACTATACATCAAACTGTCATATGGCATCACATTTGTGCACATCTTGGCTTGAAATTTTCGCTCCCACGCTCGCGAGATCTCGTTACACATTTTTCCCGCATCCCTCTCGCTCCCTCTTTTTCTGGCTTTGGGCTCTCGTGCATCTCCTCCTTACATGTAGAGGCTATCCGTCTTTATTGCTCGCAGTCTCGGCGAATCCGCGCATCAGCGATTTTTCTCTGGTTGTATGATTTTACGTCTCGGGTCGGTATCTTTCAATCGGGGCGGAGGGGGGGAAGAAGGGGTGTGGCTCCGGCGGTAGTCAGGTCCTTTTCAAGTACACGTGGTCTAGTTATCGTCACTGGCTCTGGACCCCCACCCCCTTTCCGTGTTTTGAATTACGTGCCAACACTTAGATAAACTTGTTTGAATTCTTGTAGGTGTCATCCCAGAATATTGTACTTCTCCATTTTTCAAGCCCTTTTTATATATTTCATATAATCCTTACTACCAGTGCAAGCAATATTTAAGTTACTTGAGCGTCTTACATTTTTATCATCATTCGTTCGGAATGTCAGTAAATTCCTACATTCAATCTTATTAAATTTACTTTCGGCTTACATATTTTGTTTACATTTGTATTTATAAAGAGGGATCGCTATTTTCCAATAAATATGAAAAATATCCATTGATGGAATATTAGTTATTGTAGATTGTATTAAAAGCACATGTATCATATTTGTAGGCTTAAAAATATTTAAATGATGTATTATAATGTAGTGGTTAATTAAAAATAAAAATAATTATAATTAAAATTGAGTAACGATTCGTCGTGTCATTAAAGTACATTTATCACTGGTGCTGAATTTAAAAGAACTGAAATTTATATTTCAATAATTCAATGAAAGATTTAAAAAAAATATCTATAAATATATTATTACTGTATATTTGCAGTATATTTAAAAAAAAAAATTTTTCCATTATGTCTTGATTTTGCATTTCAAAAATCTCTTTAATATTTTTTTTAGCTCAAATAAGCATATAATTCATTTTACATGTTAAAACTGGAATTGTAAATCATCTGTTTATTTAAGCATTCATAATTTCTATTACTACTTTCTTACTTAATAATTTTTAATTTTGTCAAGCTCCAAAATCGAATATAAAATATTTCTCAAGTTCATAGTTTGACACTGCAAGGGAGATAAAAAGAGATAAAAACAAAAAATATTTAGTGCTTTTATTAAATTACCTATCTAAATGCTGTTCGAAATACAATTTTCTATTTTGCAATGCTTCGGTTATAAGTTATAAATAAATATTAATTTAGCTATAAATATTCATAAACACGTTTAACGATATAGTTTTTAAATTCTGCAGTATTAATTAATTTGTTTTTAAAGTGTTATAAAACATTTAGGGGAATCAAATGTAAAAATGAATTTCAATTAAAAATTGAATATGTATGTTCTTATTAATTAAAATAGTTATAAAAGCCGGGTACCAGCAATTCAAGCGGATGCAAAACAGAAAATCCTTGCGTTCACTTTCAATGGAAGGGCAAGTTTCGCGAACACTAGACTTGGATAGTTGTAAAACAAAAGTCAGTTGTACGAACAACAATTTTTAATTCAATGAGCGACATTTGACATTTGACATTTGAACGTAGGGGCGGGGGAGGGGAAGGCCTTACGTCAGTATTAAATCTGGGTCAAACACTTTCATTGCGCGAATTCTGAAGTATTACTTAAGCTCAGAGGAAACATGCTCTTCCCTCTCATGTTCGACCTCTCTTTGTGTTACTTCAAAAGCCGAAGTGACGATGCAACCGGAATTCTTAACAAGCAGGCTTATATACATACCCAGGTACATTGTTATCTGTAGACTCCGGTATAGCAAAATATTTATACGTATATACCTACAGAGTAGAACAAAGTTGAAGTACCGCAAGGCTTCGGAGGCCTGTTGTATGCAAATGAAACGATACGAGTCCCTGAGCCCCGAACCCCGAACCCCGAACCCCGAACCCGGGGCTTCGAAAATAGCCCATTTTCCGCGATAGGCTGCGTGTACTGGCCAAAGAAGATCTTTATAAAATATAGACACACTGCCAGCCAGACTCCGAACTATCCGCCCTTCTAAACTTTAAAGGCTCCCGAACATCAGCCATGTTAATTTTTTAATATGGGCGAACTTGTAACCTGTGTATCGGGAACTTTAATTAAATATCTGCTCTGGCTTCGACGTGCCCGAATTTCGAGTAATCAGGTGATTTCCATCAAATCGCTAATTAAATGCATATTTTCAAACTCGCGCAAACTTGAGGAACCAGTCTCTTTCTCGATTTTCAATTAAAATAATGTCATGTTAAATAATAATTTTAACGCATTTAAATGCATTACTCAGACGTGATATAGCAAAAAGTTATAATTATATTGTTAAATGTAATTAAATTTTCATTCATAGTTGAAAAACACAAATTTCAAACGCGTTAATACTTATAACAAGAAACATTCCGTTTAATTTTATATTTTAAATTGCCCACAATTCAAACAAAGTATAAAAACTAAATTTAATCATTTAAACAAATTTTTATTATTTACAATGATTAATTACAAAAAAATAATTACAGTAATTACAAATTTATAAAACAAACGTTAATTTTAAATCAATTAAATTATCAAGTACCACTGAGTAAATGCGTGCAACATTAAAAGTAAGCTTTTAAAGTGATTCTTTATTGATAAATACTCGATTTTTCAATACAATAACAATAGAGTCAATTGATAAAATGTAAACGGAAATCAGTAAATTATTCGATAAATTCTAATCACTGCACATCAATGAATTTCAAGATAATGAGTAGATAAAATAACTTTCAAATATGAAATTAGTTATGAATGTACAAAGGAACTGTCACAAATAAGTAACAAAGATTGATTGCAGTTCTGATGATCTTTCATGAATATGATTTATTTATGTAAATAATGTAAGTACACGGAAAAATTATTTATTTTTCGGAAAGAACATAGAAAATATAACAATTCAGGATGAAACGATAAACGATACTAGTAGTTATAAAAATAATTAGACATTCTTTAACAAAAAGATTTAAATTTAATAAGTAAAAAAATGATGGGACAATAAAGTATTAGTTTTAACATGCCATTTAGGAAATTGTATATTTTAACAAAATTTTATTCTTATAATCCCAACAGATAAAAAATACTATAAAAAATACATTTTAAAATATTTTGAAAATTACTAAATTTGCTTTTTTTTGCATGGAAAATAAAATCTTTGAGCAAACAAGTAAAATGATAATTTTTCACAGACATATTATATTTGAAAGAAAATATTTTAAGCAAGACAAGGAAAAATTGAATCCTAGGATAATACAAAATATGAAGCTTATAATAAAAAAAATACAATAATGAATTATACTTAAGATAACTATTACATAAAGATTAAAATATTACAAACTAACTAATAATCTCTAAAAATAGTAGACTAAAGAGAAATTATGATGGTAACAATAAATTAATTTAATTATAATTAAATGTAAAGCAGTATTTTTTGTACTGCCGATTTATACCACAATATAATAAAAATTTGAAATAATTAAATAATCAGAAATAATTATGTGATGAAGTATTTCATTTAATTAAATCTATAATAAAACCATATGTGTAAACAAATAAATTTATTACATAATATTTTGAAAAAATTCGGAAAACATACTACAAATAAATAATTATAATTAACCATTTATACATTAAGCACAAAATTACTAATTTTATTGCAAAATTAAAATATTTAAAGTTTTATAGCAACAATTCAAATTTATAGTTTTAATTATGTAAAAAATATTAAATATAAATATTGAAGCGTGTGCTTACTAATTATTCTATTCGTTTTTTATCTTCAGTAAATAAATCATTTATTAATTCCGTAAATTCATATTCAGCATTTTCTCCCTTTATTTTTTATCCTTTCCTAAATAAACAAAAATTTATTTGAGAAAAATAAAACTCATTATAATTATACAGTATTTGTTTAATAAATTGGCTATTTTTTAAAAATATCCATCTATTTTCAATTTTCACGAAAAAAAAAATTTCCCAGATCGCAGAAAGTACAATATTAATTTAAAACATTGGTCTTTGAAATATATAATAATGACCTGTTCTTTTTTATTAAGAAGAGTTTGAAAGTATAATTGAAAGGTGTTTAATAAAAATTATCTAAATATTATTTATATAGCTCATCAAAAATATTAATCAATTACAAAAAAATTCAGTTATACATCAATGTTCATGATCATAATGAATTGCTTCAGTCCACAAGTATTGACTCTTAAAACATGTTTGCGTAGATACTTGACAAAATATTATTAATATTATATTCATAAAGCGAAAATGAAAAGGAAATAAAATAGAAAACAAGACCCACATCCTTGTAAAGCACGAGTCGAGAGCGCATTTGGAATGATAGAGCGCACCTCAACTAAAATCCCAATTGTCGCATCGAGTACACTACAAGTACAAAAGTATGCGCGGGAAATTTCTCTTGGCACTCACGCCAAGGTATGCGTAAGTTAGGTATAACGAAGAAAAAAAAAAAAAAAAAAAAAAAAAAAAAAAAAAAAAAAAAAAATCGAAGCGTATAAACGCCGCATTGATGGGAGTGAGCGCTTGAATACGTGATTTACAGATGAATTCTTCAGAGGTATTAGGGGTGGTGGTGGTGTGTAGCTTTTTCCTCCCCCAACTCTTGCCATTGCAGCCGAACTCGAATGAAGCGGGCGAGCGAGCGAATGCGATGGTTTTTTTTGGCGAATCGCTCGTTTCCGTTATCGCCGCCGTATGCAGGTACTCACATTCCCATGCACACACACCTACACACGCGCAAAAACATGAACATGCACATGCGTCCATGATCCCCTTCAATCGCCTATATATCACACTACTAACCTATTTTTATTAGTTTTCCTGGTTCATGGATGTACGAATCTATGGTAATAAGCGAAAGCCTAAATGACAATTTACATTCTACGAGTTTTTGAAATTTCAACAACTTTTTGATAGGTTTTTCCACTCTCTTTCAAGTTTCGCTATTTTATAATTATTGAAACATTTACAACTGCAATGCAAACTCTAAAATGATTATTCCATGTATTTTATTTTTAAAATTTGTTCCAACATTTTTATCGTAAAAGTCTCGATTATCATTTATTAAATAAAGTATAGATTTCGAAAAAGATTATATTATCCTGCATACAAATAGATAAAACTATCAATTCACTCTGAATTTTTATCACAACGAACTGTATTATCAAATATTATTCTCAAAACGAACAATATTAATTTTTTGAAATTTTTGAACACGAATAATAATTCATAAAAAGTATTCATTTTTATCTTATAATACAATAATTTCTAGTTTTTTTGGTTGTGCTGCAATAATAAATTTGATAAGTATTATTTATTTGAGAGTTTATATTAAGAAATACTAAATTAAAAGTGACAGAATATTTAAAATTTTACTTATCATTCTAAAAAACTATTGAATATTTTTATCATATTTCTAGTGATGAGTTGTCGTGTTGGATTTAGAATGATCTTTATACTAGATATCTATAATTCATAGTATTTTAAATAAAAAAAATCTGTTAGAATTGTATTTCGATTTTCAACAAGAACGTGACAACAAAACTAGAATTTATTATATAAAAAACTATATAAAATATATTTTGATAAAGTTCATAATAAAAAAAATTGAGAAATCTAGTCGTAAAATTTTTATCTGTAATATTTGAAAAAATATTTTTTTTTATGTGGAATAATAAATAATAATATATATATATATATATATAGATATATATGTATATAAGCGAATTTAAATAAGTTTTTATGGAAATGGATCATTCGAAAGTTTTATCTTGTAATAATATAATATATGCGAATGATTATTTAACCTTTTTCATAGTTTAAATATAATGTAATCATAGAAATGAATTTTTTTACATTAAAATTTAGTACAAGCATAAATATTTAAATTTATTATATTAAAATGTACAAATATTTCAAACTTTTAATTACATTCAATGTTCTAAGAAATTGATAAAGGTTAATATGAAAATTTTATAAAAAATTCATCATGAAATGTTGATATGAAAATGAATTTAATTAAAATAACTCTTGGATATATTAAATAATTAAGAAATTTAAAACAAAAAATATATTATTGTCATCTTTACTTGATATTTTATATACAATAATTAACGTTGAAATATACTGAAATGTTATACTACATAAACAAAAAAAATTGAATATTTTCTATTTATTTAAGAAACTCTAGAATATTACAGAATTTACTATGTAATTTACATATTAAACTATAAAAAACTTTATTAAAAAAAAAAAAAAAAAAAATGATTACGTTTGAATATCATATTAAAAAAAATTAAAGTAAATTTTAATGATTAGTGAATA
Organism: Eupristina koningsbergeri; assembly: GCA_018907245.1. Taxonomy (NCBI): domain Eukaryota; kingdom Metazoa; phylum Arthropoda; class Insecta; order Hymenoptera; family Agaonidae; genus Eupristina; species Eupristina koningsbergeri. The sequence continues at coordinate 4,355,646 of JACCHV010000008.1, read as the reverse complement.
ATTCCAGTTAATTTTGTGACTTAAATAATTTATCATATTCAAATTAAAAAATTGAATATTTTTAGTTAGGTATAAGTTTATAGTATATAATAATATTTAAGTATATATAATTGAATTTTGCTTTATAATCAGCAAAAAATAGTATATTCTTGAATTTATATTTTTTAGATATGTAAATATTTTGAAAATTATTGAAATAATTGACTTTAGTATTTACAAAAGTTATCAAAAATTTTATGTTAACATTCCATAAAAAAATTTAAAAATAATATTTTATAAAATATTCTGTACAAAAATACTTTTAATAAATAAATTTTTTATGTAGTTTCTGTAGATATAATTCATATATTACTTATTTATGAAGGATTTATTTTATTATTATTTATATTTTTTAATTAATAATTCTGCATTATTTATTATTACGAATAGAATAATATATTATACAGTATTTTTTAAGAAAGGAATACATTTTACAAATTTTTAATGATAATTTATGTTGGCTATGAATATTATTCTTATAAAAATTTAAAATTTTTAAATTTTAATAAAATTCGTATTTAAAATAAAAATTTTAATTAAAAAATATAATTTTAACAATAATATTCAAATCTTATATATCAGCAGTTTTATATTTTACCTAAAGAATCTAGAGATATAAACTGTGTTAAATACTTACAATATAACTTTAAATAATACGCATAACAAATCCTATTTTGTGTAAGATATTTAAGAAACCTGAATAATAAACAATAAACGAAGAATTAGTTAAATTATTAAATTAAATATTATATTAATTATTTATTTTTCGATTTTATTAATATTAATCTTTAATTCTCGTTTTTATGTCAATGATTATAAATACATTTTTAGATTAACTGCAAAATAGACGGTTAATCACGAGAAAAACAGAGACAAAAAGGGGCTGAGAGGTCGAACGAGATCGAAAATCGTATTTTTCAAATACTGCAAACCTAGGCAGCCATTAAAAATGAAGTGTTAATGTATTTGACAAAGACAAAAGGTACTCCATAGTCAATGCAAACATTGATTTCCCAATTATAGTTTCGCGAGGTCCAAATAATGCTCTTTCTCTTTTGAATTCTGTCGAATAATTCATAAATGTTACTTGCGAGAAAAATATTAAATCTTCTCTTTATTATATTACTGCAAATTGATTTTATATATGTATTGAACAATAAAAATTTAAAAAAATAGAAAATGTACTTCAATAAAGCAGTAAATACGGTATTGGTAATGTAATGCATTTTAAGTATAGTTTAAGGTATAAACGAATGAATCCATTGATTTGTAATATACTTTCAAGTGTTTTTTTATATTTTCGAAGCAACTGAAGACTAATATAACTTTCGAAGATGCAGGTGTTTTTTTTTTATTCCATGTCTAGAAATTAATCCAAGAATTCGTTTGCTTATGCTCTGTTCTATAAACCAGCAGCCTCCACACAAACAAAATGAATCAATCTTTCTATTTCGCGGGGAACTCGGTTGATGGCCTGCGAGGATTGTCGTGAAATCCTTTTTTGAAAATACCGAGGGAGTCGTGGAGGCATCTTCCCTAAGAAACTTGAAATAAAAGTTGAAGTATCGATACGAATTTGAAGTAAATCGATTTATTACGATTGCGAGCATCCTCCGGAAGATAATTCGCAGACGCAGCCGGTCCGCGGGAGTCTGATTAGGGATCGAGGGCGCAGGCGCACTCGCCGCTCGGATAGTAATTTCGCCGGAGATCATCGCAGCTCGCCTCTTAAGTTACGTGCGCACTCGTACGAGTTTCCCTCTTTTCGAGTGACTCTTGCCCTCATAATATCGCATCGCATAACGCATCTACGTGATTCCTCCGTCCTCCCTTTCTTTTTACTTTCTTTTTCTCGGTGTAAGTTTACCGGTCGTATCGCTCACGAACTGAGTAATATCCTACTTGTCTCCGCTTCGTCTCCCTGCTCGCGTCTCCGCCAAAAAAGACTATTGCCCCTTTACTTCTTTATCCCCATCTATTTCTCCTTGGTAGTCCTCGAGGAGGACGTGAGTCGAGGTGGTGCAACAGAGATATAATGGGATGGTTCGCCCGAGACAATGTAATCTTCGAATGGAAAGCGACGGAGAATCACCAATGAACTTCGAAATACCCGATACATTCCGTTATTTCGAATCAAACTCCATATACATCCGAATCCACCTACATACACCTGCCTTTAATATTTCTTATCTTTTTTCCGATATTCTGAAATGCCGGATGAGTGGTTAATTTTCGCTTACAGCGCTCGTTTAACATTGTCGAATGGAAAATTACATGGGACTACTCCATTTAACGAAAAGTGCTTTTCACACAATTTCGTTATTCAACAAAAAAATAGTTGCTTTGATATTTTATTTTATTATAAAATTTTTCCCGTGTTTTATAGGTTTTTACACGTTTTCGTGTAAATTAAACTTTTGGATAACTTTTGATAAAATTAAATAATCCGGATGCTCATCGAAAGCATGTAGTTTTTGCAAAAACACCAATAGTATTGAAATTTTTATAAGTATTTTATTATCACATTTTTCATTTCACGAAGTAGAAACTTTTTATCATGGCTATTGCACGTTAAAACACAGCTATTATTTTATGTAATGTACATTTTTCGTTTTATATGGAGTATCGTGCGTTGATTTTAAAATACATTTTTTTATTATATTCAACTATTTTTATTTTTTACTGTTTATTAATATTTAGCTGTTAATAGCATAAATATTCTTTGAATAAATTACTTATCGTTAAATTATGTATTAAGTAATTTATAATAGGGCTCGTTGTGATAATTGTTAAGTATATTTTATCACAGAGTTGTCGTTGTTGAAATTATTCTGTATTTCCAGTGGAAGAAAAGCTGTGAAAAACAGGTGGATAACATTAGCATCATATATACCAATATTATTATAAGTGCATATCTCTATACTTTTATTAAAAGCAATGCGAATTATGGAATGCAAAAAATTTTACCTTCTCTGTTTTGAAGAGCAGATTCTATATAACTCCTAAGTAAAACCAAAATATAATTTGTAAAAAATTATTACTAATGATATCAAATTTAATATTAAAATTTAAATTAATATTTCAAAAATAATCCACTTATTTTCTTAATGAATTCGCTTAAAATATTATTCATAATAACTACATGGTAATAAATTGCTAGTGCTAATTTTAAACCATTTAAAGAAATTTATTTAATTAAGAATATATCAATAAAAGACATATAGTTTTGCTGCCAAATAATTGTTTCGTACAATATATGACTTATGCTTTTAAATTTATAAATTTGATTAATCGTTTAGAATAAAAATGGCATTTTTTCATGTCAGGTATGACAAAGTATCCTTTAATAAATATATTTTAATTTCTGTTTGGCAATAGTTATTATATATTAATTGTATTGGAAGGTATATTGCAATGGCTGGAAAGTAGTCGGTAAACTGCCGATTATATTAGACAATCAGGTATGGGTAAGTGTTGCAGCATCCCGGATATCAGAGGAATAGTTCTATCTCCTAGAGCGTAATTTCGACTCCAATTGAAGAGCGAAGGAGCATGTACATTGAGACAAATTTCAATCTACATGTACATGAGAACACTAACAAACGAAATATATCAGATACAATTCACACATTTAAAATTTCAATATATTTTTCAATCAATATTTCCAGCACAAAAATCTGCTAAAAATGCAAGTGTGTATACTAGCTAGTATTTATTTTCCAGTCTTTTTTATTAAAAAAAACGTAAATTATTTAATTTTAAAGAAAAAAGTATTTTGTCTAAGTTGACTTTTATGCGAAGGCTTCATTATAGAGTACTATCACAATGCATTTATTGGTTCATATATTGATCTTTTACAAACTTAAAAGCCAATTGAAAAAATATTCGGAACCGTGACTATATAAAAATAAAATTAATTATTTTCTTTTCAATTAAGAATTATCCACTGTGAATAATTGAACATTTTTAGAATACTTTGGTTTTATATGATGTAGTAAAAGTAAATTGTAAATCAAAATGTTAGAAAGGTAAAACAAAAAAATAAGTATGTCGTTTGAATGACCGTAAAAAATAATATATGTGAAAGCATACTCTTTCAATTAATAGTTTAAATTCAATTATTTTCTATAAAAATTATAGTATCTTTGACTAAAGACTAAAATATTAAAAACTGAAAAACTGAAAAAGCACTGAGCCTTTGTATTATCCATCATAACTCACGTTTTGTCAACTTTAAATAGTTGCATTGTCCGTCCTAGATTTTAACCAAATTGACACATTTGACAGCTAATAAACACGTGTAGCAATCCCAGCCTCACTACTCTCTCTCTCTCTCTCTCTCTCTCTGTCTCTCTCTTTCCCTCCCTCTCCCCTTCTCTCTTTCTCTTGTGTACACATGCGGGCAAACAGAATTCCTTATGTATGCAGCAGCTCGTACCCTCGCGTCAAATTCATTTCTCTATATTTACTTCCGCGCTTATGCACCTGTACCGGCTTGTTTACACACTGCGATCATCATCCCGTAAAATGACACTAACACATGTGCCCGCTAACCTGAACCAACACAATGGCAGCGACACACGGATGTACGTGTGGATGCTCGGTGTTTTCGACGGGTTTGTAACTTGTGAGAACACACATGCACACTCTCGCGCATGCGCGTGTTACCTTGTGCGAAACGGCTTTCAGGAACATTATCGGATTATGCTTCGATTATCACCTGCCCACCCCCTCCCTCAGTTTATCTACGGGGGTGAGTCGAACTACCCCCTAACTAAGCAAGCAGGCCCTGCTGCCGGTTGGCCCTGTTTCTCCAATAGCTCCAACGGTTGGACCTTCCACAGAGCCCTTGTAAATTTCCCAGTTACAACACCGATTCCGGGCACTTCATCTCCTGAAGCTTCAATCATTCTGGAGTTTTTTTGTTGCAATTGCTCGCCATGGGGTTTATTTGTGGGGCGGGGGGGAGGAGGTGTCGCACACCACTCACCTGTGCCAGACATTAGGTGCAATTAACGGCAGAATCTGAAACTTCGAACCTACACTTGTGTTGGACATCTACATGCGGCCATAAATTTACTCGTTAATAGAGGTCCGAGTCTCTGGGTAAACGCGTTGTTGCACCTTTTGCTATCCGAAAATCTAGTGCCTGGAAAACCTTTTACGGGGAAAAAATGCTAATTTTTTATCATCTTAATGTTGCCTGCGCAAAATTCAAATGTTCCCATGCGTTATAATTATTTTCGCACATTTGCAGAACAAGGGACCCATGGAAAATGCAAGATTACCAGAGCAACTTCTTTTGCTTTTTATGCGTATTTATTGTGTTTGCTATGATAAAACTTGTTGGGGCATCTTCAACTTTTCAAACTTGTTACATTATGCACAGCTGCAATAATCGGTAAAATTCACAGCTACATCTGACTTTCGTGAAATAAAATAATAAAAATGGAACTCGGTTGAGTAATTTTATTTTTATGGAAATATAAAAATAATATAAAAATTTATTTCATTCTGTATTACAAACATTTTATTCTCCTTTTCATAGGGTAAAGCATTTGTTGATTAAAAATAATATCCTGCTCTTTTTTACAAAACTAATTATGGTTATTCAACTCAAAAGTTTAATGCTTATTATAATTTTTTAAATGTATAATTAGCCACAAGAGAATAAAATTTAAAAAATAATATTTGAACCCTTAACTATTTAACCGGAAAAATGTTTTTACGGCAAAATACAATAATTTAATGGTTTAGATAAAATACAAGTTTAAGCATTAAAATATACTCTTTGCGATCTCTATCCGAAGAAAGAGACATTACAAAGTTATGCAAATTAAAAACGTTGTAAACTGTGATGTACAATTTAGAAAAATTTATCAACTCCGAACTTATTTAGATAAAAAATAGTTGGAAAATATATCATATGCACCTGTTTATATTTTTAAAATAGACTGTGTAATATGAAATATCACTATTATTATTATAAAAAGTAAATGAGAAAATTATTTTAAAACTTTTTCAAAATTGTAATCTGAGCAGCAAAAGAAGTAAAAGTTTTTCTGTAAAAACTAATATTATGAGATATGAGTAACCGAAAAATTATCTGAGCTTTCATTATAACTTGATATACTTATTTTTTAATGAGGTTAACTTTATTTTTTTTAAATAAAGAAGTTAAAATCGAGCGATTATTAAAAGCGATAAGATATTTTTTGTTGACATGGGTTTAGGGACATTATGAGCTTTTGCTGAAAAATACAAGTTTCACTTGCCATGTTCCAAATTTTGCGAAATTAAATAATTTTCCAGCAGCGCGTGTCGAGTTTCCCAGTTACCGCCTATGAGATTTCCGCCGACAGGATCTGATATGCCTCATAGAATAAGGAATTGTCGCAAATTCCTAGCGGAGGTAAGTGGGAAAATAGGAAAAAATCCCGCCTCGCACACGCATCGGTGAACTCTGTAGCGCTCGTGGGTTTTCACTGTGAATGTTCGGAAGTTTCCTCGCATTTCTCCGCGGACAGGCTTCCGGCACGTTTAACCAATATTACGGAATCCAGGGCGTCAAGTGCTCGAGCCGCTGCTCTCCTCCGAGACAAAGCTCGGGCTCGTGAGCTTGAATATTGAAAATGTGTGGGGGCTCGCGAGGTGGTAAGGGACGGGTTGGGGTGGGTGGGGGGTTGAGGAGGTATGGGGCTTGTCACCGGGTTCTTGACGCCCCCGCGAAAAACTGATATTAAACGCGGCAGCCGCGCCTCGCCTCCGCGTTTTTACGCTTCCTTTTATTGCCTCGTCCCGTCGCCGGCGTATCCAAGAGCTTACCTGATGTTGCGAAAGCATCCCCGAGAGAGAAAGGGAGGAACGAGCTCAACCCGACCGGGAGATTTACACTTGGACGCGCGCCCCGGGCATTAGTTTACCTTCTGAAGGGGGGAGGGGGTTAACACGTCCTTTCGCGTGGAATTTACGATCGCGTAGACGAGCGATGAAATCGGCACTCGTGCCAGCAATTGAAATGGGATTTAATTAGCGCAGGGCGACGCACCGACTGGGAAATAAATCGCTTTCTGGATCACGAGCGTGAATTTTTACGATAAAGGTGTCGTAAATCTCACTAATGAGTATCTTTCAGGTAATGAGAATTACGAGGAATATATTTTAAAGCTCCGCCCTTGCTTTTGGCTCTTCTTGATCGATGCCCCATTGTAAAAGCGTACAAAGTGTCTGGAATAAACACGAAAAGGGAAAAAATAATACTATAGCGAGGGAGGGGGGAAATTCGGGGCAGGAATTTTCCGTACGCTGATCAAATTGCCTTGAAAATCGCGTATCAGAGCTGCAGAATTTGTACAAAGTAGTCCAATCTTTCTCGGGGAAGGGAGACCCTGAATACCCGAGGCACAAAGTTTAAGTTGTTCTTTAGCTCTTAACTCGCCTGCGGGCTATCCCTTATCCTACCAAAGAGTCGTTTCTCCTGGGATCGAGAGTGGTTACAGGACTTTTCAACCGGGCTGCACGAGGAAGTCGACGCCACCACCGAGGCATAAGTCACTAACTCGAATCGTCCTCGGCGGCGACGTCCACACCAGGATGTAAATTAACGCTCGTTAGTGGAGAATCAATGACCGGATAATAAAGAAGATACGACGTCGACGGTTCCTTCCCAGATGCAGAGCTTCCGAGGGCGACTCCCGAGTTTGTGAAAAAAGTGACGGTGGAAGAGAGAGAGAGAGAGAGAGGGGGGAGGGAGAGAGCGAGAGAGGTAGTGAGAAATGGCTGCGGAAATAGTGCGCGCGCTCATTCATGTCGAGCGGCGAAATAAAGTGAAAGAAAGGAATGAAAAGTAGCGAAACCGAGATTAACCGAAGAAACCCTCCCGTACTTTATTGTAATTTACTTTTATTTATATCGAAAGTTTGTATTTTCCAAAAAAAAACCCTTCATATTCTTTAGGGGAGGAAATCTTGTCCTTGTCAATAATCGTACCGCATTGTGGATTTGAAAAAGTAATGTTTTAGATAACTCGAGTGTTGTAGTATTTCTAGTAAAATATTTTGTTTTCTACGGACCTTGACTTATCTTTATTTATCTATGTCTTAGAAATACAATGTTTCGCAATAGATTTTCTAACTATTCGTATTATTCCAATTCAAAAGATTTATTTTACTTCTCTGTGTTAATGTACCTGCTTACGAATACACCTACTAAATCGTTTATTGTAAAATTTATTAATACTAACGTTGGCAAGATAAATGATATTCACTAGATAAAAAAAGTTTCACAAACATTTCAGACTACTTATAAATATTTATAATATAAAATATTGTAAACTTTTCTATATTATGTTCAGTAAATTTTTTCACAAAATGTTTAAAATTTACCGATGTAAACAGGAATTTATTTACATACTTCAAAAATAAAGAACTTATTATTCTAAATCCCATTTATCAATTCAAAAAATTATTTAAACTTATCTCGTAAATTTATCGCACATTCATCAATATTTCTGTAAAATAAAACTATTTTTTAAAATTATTACGAATGTTCAATTTTAATTACTTCTCTTCATAGCTCATTCAAAAATTTTAAAATATTGGAAAACTGAGATGCACGTAAAGGAAGAATTAATAATGAACCAAATAAATAAATTATGAATTCATTACGGTTTATTATTTTTCAGTGAACATTCTCATAATGCCTACTTTGAATTCATAAATGTTTATGAAAAATATAATTTGCATTTAAATATAATATTATTGTACATAATACAAAATTATAGAGTTACTCTTTATAAAAATCTCTGTTACATTTATTGGTATATAAAATTATCTCTGCGAATGAATGGTTTTGTAATATTTCAGTTTTTTAATAAGTTTTTTCCTTTTTATTTATCAAACTATGCATTACTTGTAGTAATTTAAAAAGTATTATGGATATTAAACTTCTTTCATAACTAGTCAATACCGTTAATTTATGAAAATCATTACTGCAATTAAAACATTGATAATTAGCAAAATCAGTATCGATTGTTTTCCATCCGAGTTAAATTAAACTTGGATTTTTGTCATTATGGTCTACATTATTGAATAATAAATTATTAAAACGACAGTATATAATAAAAACTTTTATATAGATCATAATTATCTGATAATATTTAATAAATTAGTAACAATACTTTACATTACAATATTTCTTTATGCATATATATATAACGATAAAAAAGTAATAATATTTTTAGCTAAATTAACACTTGTCAATACTTTATTTTAAGTTTATTCTTCCACTATTCTTTTTAAGTTTATTTTATATTTTACTACTGATTTTTTTCTTTATGAAATAATAATGAAGCACATTTATATTAAATAATTAATTATTTCATTATAAATTAGATTCATAAAATATTACATAAATTTGAAAATTATTAAATTTTAATTATCGTTTCAGAAAACGGGGTGGATTTCTATATAATTATACAATATGTAATATACTCTTCTATAATGTTATATAATAGAATATAATAATATTCTAAACAATTAATGTTGTTTTATCTCACATACTACATTAAAGAACTAAACTAAATAATATAATTATAAATGGAAAATTAAAATAGTCATTTAAAGCAATTGAAATATACGTTTGTGAAGTACGATTAAAATACCTATTCTTTTACCTTTACTTGAATTATAATTATAACTGATTTAACAAAGAATTTAATTGATTTGTAAGAAATTTGAACATGTTCAAAAATAAATATTTTACGAATAAATGAGTGACTAGTAAATTTGAAAAAAATTAAATTCAAATTTTTATTTCACTTTAGAAATTTAGATCAGTTATTTAAAAATATATTTATTTACAAACAAATAAATTGAATATAGATTTTATTGATAAAATGTTTTTCAATTTTATAATCGCATTGGTTTACGTAAAATTTATACTTATTTATTTATTAAAAAATTTATTGATATTTGTAGTCTAAATTTTATCTGACAAAAAGTTTTATAAATTAATCCGGTATATTTTGGCCATTAAAAAGGTAAGTGGTATGAAATGAATATATTGATAGAAAATTTTATTGAAACAGTATACAAATAGAAAATCTAATAAAATTTTTTGAAATTTTATTCTTAACTAGGACTACAATATATGTAGGTACGCATGTTTGTATTGCGCCATATTTTTTGAATTTATCTTTAAATCTTGACATAATAGGAGACTTTTGCAGTCTGATTTGGATTTAGTACGCACAGTAACATGGAATATCACTCTTAGTTTCCAAATAACAGAACATCTCGTGTCTGAGTTATCAATGGCTGCTGAGAAGATATCAGTCCATAAAATATTTTAACAACTATGTATAACTGCTCATAAATAAAAGTGTAAAAGCGAAGACTACCAGAATATACGAAAAAATATTTATTTTTTCGAAACAGTTGCTACTTGGCATATATTAAATGGATATGAAAATGCAGATACCAATCTGAGAATAACATGAAAAATTAAAAGCCAAAATCGCTTGCATATTTGAAAAGGATTAGAGCCCTATGTTTAGTGAACATACAAATTGACAAGTTTTCACGGGAAATACCTCTTAAAGTTTTGTCTTTTATTAAAGGCTCTTTGAGGAAATTCGGTATGTTTCGTTCGGATATACGGACAGAAGACATAATCTTGTAAATAAGAGATGAAATTTCTTCATACATGAAGCGATGTAATAATTTAATATTAAATCCTTCGTTAATTTTGAATATTTTGAAAAAGTCCACGTCTGAGGGAAAAACAAAAGTCGCTCAGGAGCAAAATAAGAGGACGAGGAGGCGGTACAGAACGCCAGTTTATGGGGAAGCGCAGTGCGGCTACCCCGACTGCTAACAGTTTCCCTCGATCGGGCGCCAGATTCTTCGTCCTCCTCCTCCTCGGAGGACACGAGAGAGGAGCGGAGAACAAGGGGAACAAAGAGAAGAAAGGAAGATGTAGACGCCGGCGGGGGTGGTGGCGCTTAATGGATGATATTCGGGGTGGTGTCAATGGATGGGGAGGGACGCCAGTGGCCACCGATTTGGGGAAAAACAGTTCGCAACCGATGTTTGGAGACCGGAGCATAACGTGCGAGTTCGTGCTACCCCCCCTGCACTTACCCCCCCCCCCTCCCCTCCCCCTGGGCACACCCACTCGCGCTTTACAGCTTGTTAGTGTGCGATGGAAGAGAAAAGTTGCTTTCCATTCTTCACCCGTTCCCTTTTAACTTATTCTCCCCCCCTGCCCCCCTGGCCGTCCACGGACCCACTCATCGATGGACGACCGGATGGGCGCCCCTCTTAATCTTCCGCTGCAACGCTAGCTTTTTACCCTTTTCGTTGGAAAAGTGTTTCGTGTGTGGGTCGTTTGTATCGACATCCGTTTAACCGATGAAAGTTTAGCTGGAAAGTAATGTTGGAAAAGCTCAAAGATAAAGATCTACGAACAAGTGGAGGGAGGGACAGAGAGAGAGAGATGAAACGACAGAAATAGAACAAAATGGACTCTGCGTATTAGAGCGGGACGAATATTTATATTTCATGGTATTTATAAGACACTGCCCATCTTAGTCATTTTAGCTCTTTAGCATTAAATTGTAATCCTGATACCTAGAAATAGCGATTAATTTTTCAAAAAATTGTCTGATAATCTTAACACAAAATATGTATCATGAAAATATAATAATTAATTACATGTACTATATTATACATTATAAATATATTTTAGCATATTTTAATATATACTCTGTAAAATATTTTTGTTCGGAGCTCATATATTAATAAATAACAATGTATAAGTAAAGTACTTGTTGAAAAGATTTATTTCTTTTATTTATTTATTTTTAGTATATTCAACGATTACTTTCAAGAATTAAATGTTAGAATACGAAATATGAATGTCCCTATATTTCATCTTTAAGAAATTTACATGATATTTAAGCCTTTAATTAGTATTTAATTTATTATACTATACATTTCAGTTCAATATATTTATAAAATAAATAATTTTTACTATGAACTAAAAATATATAATATATAATAACAAGTATGTAAAAATATGTATGGATAATATATATATAATGTACATAACCAATTTATTATAAAACCAATGAAATTAATAATAGTAATATACTACTTATAATATTTTCTAAAATTATACTTCAAAAATGAAAATTATATTTTTTTTTCTTTATATTCGATCAAAAAATGAACAAAATATTTTAATAAATACTTGAGTATATATGAAATATTGAAAGAAAAATTTCTTCAAGAAATATAATTGATAAATTTTAATAATATATGTATTTAATATTTCCATAACTTATTATAATGTTGCATTGAAAATGATTGAATATAAATTATAAAGTTTTTAAAGAAATAAAAAATAAAAAAATAATATAATAAAGAATAAAAATATCATTTTTTTAAGAAATAAATTTTTTTAAATCTAGTTATTTTCATATATGTATGAGAAATGTCATATTTTTTTAATGTCTACTCTTAAAATATGTTAAAAAATAAAATTTCATTTCTAAAAAATTCTTATATTCCAAGTCTACGTTACATTTTTAGATAAAACTTTATAAATTATTATTTTAAATTGAAAAAATTATAACACTGAATAACATTAAATAATTGATGTAAAATTTTTATGTAAACAGAAATTGAAATAATTTTAAAATGATGAAGTAGTTAATTTACCCCACTATAATAATGCATTTAAATACACGTTGATCTTAATTTAGTTTTAGTCGTACTGAAATTGAATATATGGAATAAATGAATTTTCAAACAAAATTATTCAACACACTTTATTGTAAATACTTGAATATTATGATTGATATAATCAATATATATACCTTGTAAATATTTATGATAAACTGAATTAAATACCATTTTCTTAATTAATTTACTCTGTTGATATCAAAATATACCAAATATTTTTAAATTTATTATCCATACATTTATATTTTGGAGTAGTTATTTAAGTTTAAAATATATATAGTAAATATATTATGTTTATCAATATACTGTTATACTTAATAAAAAATAATTTATAATATTTTATAAATTTTTAATTTTTTTAAATTAATTGGACTTTAAATTGCAATTATCTAGACATTACGAAAATTCTTGATATTATGACATTGTAATATTCTAAAGTATATTAATGTAATGTTACATCTTTGTAATAAATCTACCTTAAAGTTTAATCTAAAATAGATTTATATTATATTAAACATTTATATTAAAAAAAAGTAACATTTTATATTAAAAATTATGCAATATTGTACTGTTCTACAATATTCTTTAATAATAAAACAATATAGCAATAATAATATGAATGACATCCACAACAATAATAATAATTACTATTGTGGTAATAATGATGATAAAGCTTTTGTGTACTCTCGGATAGACACAACAGGGGGTTCGATAAAACTGCATAATTTTGATTAACTGATTTTTCCCATAAATGCCTCAAGAAACTGTTCTCGAACACTTTTTCCTCAGAATTCTCGCCTTAATGTCGACCTTGACTACTTGTACGTGGACTAGGGCCCGGTACCTTATTAACGAAAATATCGATTCAGTTGGTCGACATTTTCAGTTCGATTTTTAGTGAATCGAGTAAGCCGATAAACGGACTTTGTTTTATCGGCATAGCATAATTCGTTGAAACAGACCAAATAACCCTGCAACCCCTAGCTTATCAAGGTCTTATCAATACACGTGTAAGAGCATGATTTCAGTGATAAACAAACGCATACGAAAGCGAAAAAAATTCAGAGATAAGCGCAAAATAGCGTAAAACATTAATGAGGGATTTATTGCTTAGAAGCTAGTGATTGTATCGACTCCTCAAACAAAGAAATCCCCCTCAAAAAATGGCACGCGACACGAATTTTGCGCAGTGATATTTTGACAAATGTGGCATACGTTACAATGTAGATTAGCATGAATAACAATATTGAATACAAAATTTAGTTTTAATAAATAAATTATTTCGAGTCATTTTTTTATAATGTGTTATTTTTTTTAACGACCTTTATTATTGAACGTTTATATTTAAACACAAAAATACAGCTTTACTTTTCGAATTAGATTATATTTTCAATTCTAGTTGTACATTCAACCATTGAGTCTATTATTTTTTCATTTTTTTATACATAAAATTCATTAAAATATTAATAAAATTGAATAAAAAATAAAAAACAATAAAAACAAAAAAATAAAAACATAAAATTTAAATTTTATTTAAATACATTCTTTTGAAATCCGTCGCCATAGTTTAATACACAATCTATTAATCATTCTCAGATGTCATCTTAAAATATTTATAATTTATTTTAGTAAAATTTCTTATTTATTTTAAATATTACTTGAAGTACATTTTGAAATTTTCCATTTTAAAACTGTGTCAAGTATTCTAAGTCTACAAATATTTTATACTTCATTTATTTATTCTATTTTAGAAAAGTAGTCTCTAAAAAAAGTATTATAATAATATTACAAGTATTCAGCCAAAGAATATAAAGAATTTATCAATAATAAAAAAACAAAAGTTAGTTAATATTTTTACATCTGTTCATTATTTTATACACTAGACTATAATAGCATATAAAATATAAAACAGAATCTACGTTAAAAATATAAATTTTGTATGTTTTTTTGTTTTGTATGTTTTAACTTTTTGGACTTTTTATAATATTCATTATAACAGAACTATTAAGAACCTTCATTAAATAATACAGATAATATATTATATACTCTACACACAATATTCTATAAAGTGTTTTTCTTTCAAGATATTATATTTTCCCACAACGAAAAGCTTATTCATACATATCAATATTTATTGTATGTGCGCATTGATATTCCACTATTCGCGGACACATGAAACCACATATCGACAGCCGTAACCACTTGAAGAACTGGACTGAATTGCTCCAGTTAAAAAAAAACGATAACCAGAAAACATACTCAAAATACTTATGAGAGTGAGAGAATGATGTATGATCTTCCCTATAGAGATTATATGGTAAGGGGAATACATTACAAAAGTAGAAGATGATTAGACTGAGTGAAAAAAAGAAACATTGAATGATAAGAACGATCAAAAAAGAAATTGGAATAAGAGAAATTGTTCTTTGGGAAAAATTAATGAAAATAAAGCTGATAATTTCCAAGGGGGTTGTTTCGTTATTCAATTGAGAATCTAGTATAAATCTACTCTATAAGCAATTCAATATATGGAGTCTTCACATATTTTCAAGAGTTGTGATTGGGCGATCCAAGTAAACGATGCTACGTGAGATGGAAAACAGTCGAACTATTCCAACCATCGACACAACATAAATTTCTAAATTCATAAACATAACTTCCTCGCCATTAATAAGATATAAAAGTGATATACAATAACCGTTCTTTTTCCTTCATCATTGCATATTTATTCTGGATAATAGAATCTATCTCTTTGAACTATGATGCTCAGAATTTTAACAAATATTAATTTATTTTGTAGTAAGCTTAAGTAGCAATATTTACATGCAATAAATCCTGAATTGATAATTAATATCATTAAATTTATGTTTATAAGAATGAATTATAATGTAGAGAGATTATAGATAATTGGTCATTTTTGAAAAATAAATTTTGTGTATAAAATATTAAATTGATTAATTATCGATTAATTAAATATATTTCAAAGGTATTATAATACTTATGTGGTAAGTTAAGAAGAATTGAACTTGAAGAATTGAAGTTCATTGTTAAAAATATTGAAATTATTTATCGCCATACCATTTATCTTGTATTTTAAATGTTTGAATAAATAATTTTTTATGTAAATCTTATTGATTTGGATAGCATACGATTAAACATATTATAAAATATAGTAATAATAGAGCACTAATTTGATAGTTTCAAAGTATTATAGTATTTCTTCATTTAATTATTAATACTTTAATTACATGTGCTTGGTCTGATTTATATACTTAACTTTAATTGTGTGTAACCGCGTAACTGCTTTTGTTACCAACTTGTATTTTATGAACAATTAAATGTGTAAAATTTAGCTCGATTTTAGTTGTCGACTTAATAATAATATTAATATTAATGCCTTAATAACTTAAGAAATACATTCAAAGAGCTCATAACATGTAGGAATGTCAAATATTTGGATTAATATATTTGAAGAATGTCTTCTTTAAATATTTTACATTTCTTAAAGTTTTCGATGAAATATCTTTAAATAATTAGAATAAATTAGGTATTAAATTGAAATATATTTCTAAAAAAACTATTAAAAAACTATTATATTAATACATTGTAAATGCATTTATTAATTATGCTGATAACAACTATTGCATACCAAAGTTTTTATGCTGTTATATAATATAATAAATTTGTGGGTGGGATAAGTCTTATTCTCCATATAAAAATATATATTACAATAAAATATTCGAAAAATATACTACTAATCACGTAAAACTATTTCGTGTATAAAATTAATTTTAATTCATATTGGGCTCTAGATAATATGTATCAATTTTGACGAACGATAAATGTTTTATGCTTTTCAGTGAATATAGTTTTAAAGAAATAAAAATTATTTAACTGATTATTAATAATTATGTACGATTTACAGCCGTGAATTAATAAATAATTACAAATTAAATTCTTCCTCAAAAACATTTGTGACCAACAAGAAAATACTGATGAACTTGTGAAACACTATTAGCTGTCAGGTGACAGGTACTTTTGGATTTTGCGTTTTGTGGCTGACTGAAATGATTCGAAATGATCGAAAAGACTTTTACATAAAATGATTATTTGTAGATGACTTTAATTACCGATAACTGCTTTAAGCCGCAAAGTCAACTTAATAGACCGTAGCCCTTGTTATGCCCGCGGGTGTGCTTTGGTTTAACAAAGTTATGCATGTCGCCGTCGTCGTCGGAGCGTCAAGAGGAGACTCCAACAGCCTCCGACTAAAACGAGATTGACATTGCGAGGTAAACCTAAACCAGGGATGAACCTCTGCTGATGCTGAAGAATGGGTGGGAAAAATCACAGGGGGTGGGATTTACAATGGGGGCAGTTCGCTTCGTGACGGGGGTAATTATGTAAATTTCGCTAGCCCCGCCAGGACCGGCCCAGAGTGCAATAAAACTTCTTAATTAACTTGGAGAATTAATTTTTGAAAATTCATCGGTTATATTCCCGGGCCTCTTGGAATCTCTATCCTTTCGTGCGCCCTTCTTTTTAACCCCTTCGTCTCATTCTTATTGCACTTCTTGTTCATTCTTTTTAAAAGTTTCGAGATCGTTTTTTGTTATTCCCTTTGGCGTTGGCGTATATTCGCGTGCAGAAGTTAATGGGGTTGAAACCTCCTCGTATTTTCCAGACGATTACTTATAAAAACCTTGCGATGTAAAATTTTTTCGGGTTCGACAGTTCAATATTCTTGTAAAAGAATGGAATTTGAAAATTTGCGATTAAACGTTTATAAGGATAGGTACAATCACTACTCCGACTACTCGTTTAGAACAACAATTTATGACGAGCCGTGATTTCTTGCTTCCAAATCCTTTTCCTTATTTCTGCTCTATACAAACCTTATAAATTATATCAATAAACTTATATTTGAGGGATCGTATTTCAGTAAACTCGAACATTTCCACATTGATCTTAATTGATGGAGTAACTTTTACTCCCCTCGCGATTATACGGAAAATATAAATAATAGGTACAAAGTATTCTGGGAAACTCTTGTTTCGTTCTTTATTTATTGCTCATACCATTCAATGACTTACATCCCAAAATTTCATTTGTTTTTTACTTTTATACAACTTTAGACAATAATTTCGTTTCGATAATACGAAATACTCTGATTTATTTTTTAGATAAAAATATGATAAAAAAGTACTTATTTCTTACTTTTTAAAATTTTAGCTGATGTTTTATTTATTACCGGTAAGAATATTAAAAAATAATTTCTTGTCAAGCAATATCAAACTGCTCGATGTGCATTATTTCAATAATGTCAAGAGCAACTCGCTGCTTTTTGGGATTAATTCCAGCTTCCCGGTTCTCTACGTTCACAAAAACTACTAGTTCTGTATGATTTCACAGAGTTATAGAAATCAAAGACAAAACGGCGCGAAAGAAATTTATTGTCATCGGGGTAAAAGAAAATGGCAGAAGAGAATCCAGCATTGCAGTAATTCGAACCGCGATAAAGAGAAAAATCTGGAGGACACGCGCAAAAAGAGCAAGTCCGCGTGTACGAAACATGCCTTTGAAATTCGCAGACGTGGATAAAGTCCTGGAGGTGGTCTTGCACGTCGAAAAAGTTACGACGCGGAAATCATAATGTAGGGACATTATAGCGACGAGTTTTTTGCGGGAATCGCGCGTATTAGTTGCAGTCGTAGTAGTTGTAGTCGTCGTCGTCGTCGTCGTCGTCGTCGTCGTCGTCGTCGTCGTCGTCGTCGTCGTCGGCATTTGCCGCCAGGAGAACAAAGAGTCTCGCGCCTCCGAGCGCGGGGGTGGCCAGGGCTCTCCACACACGTCTACCGCCCCCGACGTAGGGGTGCATGTGTGTGCCGCCTCGATTGCACGCGGCTCGGGGTTTTTGCTTGCGCGAGACGACGCGGAGAATGACTGGAAGGTTGAATAAGGCTCGCGTGGCATTTAAAGTGTCGGGAGGGGGGCGAGATAGACAGAGGGGCGGGGCGGGGGTGGCGAAGGAGGAAGAGCATCCAAGCATACCATCAGTGCCGGCGGCGACTGCATCCCCAATATTGCCGAATCCTGTCGAACGGCGTGCAGAATGACGCAGAGAT
This sequence comes from Eupristina koningsbergeri, assembly GCA_018907245.1. Lineage (NCBI taxonomy): Eukaryota > Metazoa > Arthropoda > Insecta > Hymenoptera > Agaonidae > Eupristina > Eupristina koningsbergeri. Next base: position 4,336,736 of record JACCHV010000008.1, on the reverse strand, counting down.
ACGTATCCGACGAGAAAACCCGTCACTTTTCCCGTCAACCACGAAGTTATACATTTTCCCCGATCCGGGAGAGCGCCGCCCCATTGTTCTCGTCCTCGTCTTGGTTCGCGGTGCGATGACAATAGCCAGGAATATGATGCGTCCTGGCCTCGTTTCTTCCCGGCAGACAGCACGAAACGCGTCCAACCGCGACAAATTGACAGGATGATTGTGCGACTTCCGCCGAGTTCGCTTTGCCGAATCAATAGCCAAGCTGCAATTAAATCCCCACTGACAAAACCCCTTGACTCTTGTTTTTCCTCCCCACTCGAATCCACTCCAAACTATCCTAATGCAGGACCATCCCTCATTTGGTTCCGAGTTGTTGTGCTGTGGATTCCCCGTCACATTGAGAATCACAAAAAATAGAACTTTTAGAGATCCGTGAGCTTTGAGGAATGGTTGTTCGAGTAGAATAGGAATTCTTTAAGATCTTCCTCAAACGGAGATCTGATTTATCCTGCTGGGAATTGCTGTTTAAAGTGTTTTGCGAGCCTAAATCTATCAGAAGATGTATTAATTTCAAGTGTAGAAATAACGATTCGTCAGCACTTTAAAAGTTAAAGTTATAAACAGGTTAGTTAGGTTGACTAATGAACACTTGGAGGAAGATTTCGATCACGAAAATAACCATCACTATTACTGTTTTATATACTTCTTGAACAAAAATATGATACATTATCAAATAATAACAGTTATTATACGTCGTTACTTTTTTATTAAAAATTTTATAATTTTATAGAATTTTTTTTTTTATTATTTATATTATGGCTGCAGAGTTTTTTTTGAAAAAGGTCAAAAGCTTCGGTAGATTTGAATTTCAAAATGCATTATGTTTTTATGATTATTTCTGCGAGAAAATGAAAGGCAGGTGCATTGATTTCTTTTCGTCTTTTCATTCTTAAAATAAAGTTTGAGAAAAACAATTTTGTTTGCATAACGTGAGGAGGCAATACACGAGGTCAAAATTCGTAGACAATAATCGATTAATGTATTTTGCACTTGCGAGAAAGACAACTTTTAAGAACTAATTCAAATGTAACACTAAATCCTATTGCCATTTTCGCAATTGTTCACAAGTGCGACTTTATTGACGTCTTCGTAAATGTTCTTATTCATGATTGGAGATTTTCAGCTTGGAAATTCTTCAATAATCAACATTCACTAGTCATGAAAGCTACCTCATGAATGTCACTAATGAAAATTATGTCTATTCTTCTCTTTTTGAGAAAAGGATTTATTTTATAACTACGACGTGATAAATGTAAATTAATTTCATTATTTTCATACAAGAAATAGAGTATTTTATTTATATTAACTATTACCAAAAGGATTATCTCTCTGCATATTCCTAGAGCATTAAAACTATCTCCATAATTACCGATGCTATTATTTTTAAATACTTTATATGATTTATATTTTGGTTTTTATATCGGAAAACTTTACTTTAAAACATCCTTAAATATTGGTATGATATGGATTGAGAAGGAATTTTCTTACAAGTATAATTTTAATAAACATATAGATATATCAAGGATAATATATATAAATTTTTTATAATAAATTATTTAGAAAAAAAACTCTTATTATTTGAAAACTAATATTTCAGTTAATGTTTCTTTATCATGAAAGTAATTCGTATTTTTTTTAATTGCTCATATTTTTATATTTTTACATGTACATAGCATAAAATATCTGAGTGAATAAAATTTTTTATATGGATCTCAAATTTGGAAGATGGGTTTATAATGGCCTTTAAACCGACTTAATTCTTCGAAACGATAAACATTATTATTTTACGCGTTATGTATTGATGGGAAAGTTACCAACTTGGAAGTTAACCGATACTTTTATTAAAATTTTATCCATTCGTCCTCATAAAATTCAATTGGATATTGCACTATATATTATTTTTCTATGATGCAGAATATTTCATGTAAGTATATGGAATTCGATAAGGTTGAATCACGTGATATTTAATGTTGAATTTACTACAAAATTCAAGTAAAACGAACTACTAAAGGTGATATAAAATGATAAAACCTTCAATATTAAAGTTTTATCATCTACATTTATTTTAATTAATCTAATTTAGATGATAAAAAACTTTTGTTATTTACTTTACTACACTTTTTTTGGTTTATAAAAGTCAGATCATCATAATTCTCCGTAAAATTTTAATTTTTAAATTTAAATTTAATTTAGAAAATTAGGTTTTAATACAAATGAACACATTACTCGTGTGGGAATGTAAAGTATAGTCTACCACAAAGTGTCTCAGGATTACAGATTGAAATTATCATTATATCGTCGCAAAATGATTGAATGGGACAAATTTTATTGCACATTTCATTCGTAAATTAGTAGTAACTAAAAAATTGAATGATTCGCCAAGAATTTACAAAGTGAAAAGCCCATTCGTCTTGCTCCAATTAATAAATGTAAGATAAAAAATGCTCGTTGTAATAAATACTGGGCTGAAAGTCATAATAACCGTGCGAACGTGCTCTAAGTTAACGATTACAGATTTGCGCACAGGAAACTTGTTAATAACAAGTTGACGACGTGTTTTAAGTGGTCCAAAATAACTATATATGCAGCTCTCATCAACTCAAATTTCCTGAGCCGAGTCCTGCTTACGAGAAAGCCGAGCAAAAAATAAACATCCGATGCAACTGCGGCGTGAAAACTCGAGAGCTTTTTCTGTTTCCAAGGCGAAAGTGGAGAGAAAGTGCAAAAAAGCGGATTTGCGAACATCGGCCGCGTAAACAAAGCGTATTATTAAGGGCCATTGAAGGGAGCGCCAGAAGGCACCTAAGATGAGAATGTTATAATCAACTAATCAGCGCAGTTGATATACGGGACAGCTCGGGAAAATGAAAAGGAGAGGGGAGGGGGAGCCGATGGAGAAGCGGATGGAACTAATTACCGCGCACCAGGAGTCGGTTTGGCAACTTTTTTCAATTTGGCCTCTTAAGGGCAGTGTTTATATTCGGCAAATTAATGGTCGAGTGCTCGGTTGTGCCTTCGATAAGCTCTTTCCTTTCCGCGAGATAAATTGTTCGGTGCAGACGGGGGAACTAATGTGCGGTTCTGACTCTGGCCCCCATTGCAGAAATTATTTCCGAGAGTCGATCGCCGCCGCGCCCCAGGAACATCCATCCAAGGCGCCGCTACTCCTGGTGCTGCAAATGATAACAGCTGTCGATAAATGATTTTTCACCTCCGAGGCGTCGGAACTTTCGAACCTCTCCAACCCACAATCATTGCACGTCGACTCCCATTCCAATTTCTACCTAAAGATTTTTTTTGATTAAAAATTTTCGCGCACTTTTGTTGTTCGTTTGATTTTTTATTTCATTATTCAGATAAATATTATCCATAACAGCGAGCTCTTTTCCTGCGCATTTTCCTCATTCTCTACAGACGCATCAAGTTTACAAGCATATCAGAATTCTCAGTTTCCAATCATGAAGCTCACATCAATATAAATTTAAATATTTTTTTAATCAAACTTTTTCAATTTAAGCGACTGAGTGTGCATTATTCGAGTTTACACAAGGGAAAAATAATTATGTAATAATTCCTAAATCAAACAGTGCATTATGGTACATTAAAAGATACTCATTAATTCTTAACAAGATTCAACGTGTACGTAATAATACAAAGTAGACATTTAAACTTTTATGAAACTTTTATACAGTTTCCAATATTAACTTTTTAAACATGTTATATAGAAATTTTTATCTTATCACATCTTCTAGTTTTAAAGTAATCTCCAGTAAAAATTTCACGTTTAGAACTTTAAAAAATAGTCTAATCATATTATTATCGTGGGCAAAGGTTTACGTTATTAGTAATAATTTTAAAATTAATGTATTCGTGCTAATAGCAATCATTTCAAAATTAATGTGTTAATGTTAAAACTTATAACTTTAACATTGATATGTATGTACGTCATTGATTAATTATAGCAATTAACTTATAGATTTAATATACGTACATATTGCAAATCTAGGCGGTATTTATAAAGTTTTTTTTACATTTACTTCGTTATTTAATTACCTAAATCCTTATCTATTACATTTGAAACATAAATTTAATCGCAGTTCAGTAAACCGGTTGTGTAATTATTATTATCAGTTGACAACTCAAAGTAGCCAATTTTATTCTGTAAGCTATACTTTTGAAGTAATAATTATTAACTCGTTTTATTCCATAAATCAAATTTATTATTATTTTATTATATATTTTAAATTTATTATGTATTTTTAACATGCTTATTTCATATAGAACTGTACTTGTAATAATGCAACTATATGTTAATAACTAAACATGAAATTATTATAAATATCACAACTATTTATATTCTATTATATTATAACTATTATTGTAAATATAGGTTACAATATTTAGATTTAAACATATTTGGTCGCTGGTAGAACTCCAATTTAACTCTAATTTTAATTTTAACTCTATCAAAATCATGAAAAATTGAATTCAATCTCATTAATTAAGAATTGTAATTAAAGGAATATTTGTAACTATAATAATTTATTCTAAGATAAAATATTACGTAAATTAAGAGCTATGTTATTACATATTTATTAGGCCGATAAAATATCGTATCTTTTTGCCAACGCAGAAATTCACTAAAAAATCGATTATAGTGTGCTTATAAGTAACAGTTATCTTGAGTTAGTTTATACGCTATTAAAATAAATTTACATCCATCTATTTTATTAAAAATTCTGGTGTTCTCGTTCCTTAATAATACATACCTCGTAAAAAAATGCATTTGCTTCAAGCCATTTACCTTAAAAACTTTATGAATTTCTCTATCGGATAATAATAAAAAAAGGCAGCAGGACTTCCCTTTCAACCTTATAATACAAAAGTGATTTTTCGGAAAAGACGAATTTTCGACGCTCCTCGCGTGGCTTTTCCTTCCCTCCACGAAGATTGAAAAAGGCACCGATAAAGTCTCGTTCATCCTGCTATTTTTCTAGAAAACGCTCGCCTCGAGCCAGCTGTCAGCTAGATCGTAGGTAACATAAGTTAACGGACGATAAGGCGCTCTGCAAAGAAAACTAGAGAGAGTGATGGGGAGGGAGGGAGAGGGATAGGGAGAGGAAGAGAGAGAGGGAGAGGGAGAAGGCGTGTAGCTCGGTTTCGCGTTATTTTCTTGTCGCCTGTCCCCCAGAGAAAATAAAAGTTAGAAGAGAGTGAGAGAACGATTGGAACGCGCAACCAATTTCCCAAGGGTAGTCCCGGTGCGCTTCCTGTCGTGAATCCTAGATCCTCCGAGCGATTTTCCACCCTTTCCCACTGCCTCCACATGTGCATTCGCTACAACCAAACAACAGAGGCGCCGGATAAGCGAATTTCCCACCGCTACTCCTTCTCTATCTGGGTGCAACTGATAATTCGCTCGCACCAGAGCTTAGTCCGAGATTCTCTGACTCCCGGGTGTGCCATCGAAAATTATTCCTCAGCTCGTCTGTTATCGCAAAAAACCGTCATTGTCTTATTTATGTCGGATGCTGTGCACTCGAAAACGCTATTCGCACTCTATCGCCTATTCTCCGCAAAGAATAATAATTCATCGAGGTCTTTACGTCAATTTTCCATTACCATCGTCAGCAGGAGAGTAAATTTGATTCCGGAATTACCCACGTCTCTTTTTAAAAACTTCTTAAAGTTTCGCACTTTATTAATGTGACGAGTTTTTTTATTGTGCGCAATTTCCATTGCATTTATAATTGCTGATTATTCTAATTACAATTAGTTATTTAAGTTGTTGTACAAAATGCATCAATGGTCTATTCGATATATTAATAATTTGTGTCGGTTAGATTATCTGGCTTTCTTTAAAACTAGATAGAATAAAATAGTTTTACGGTATAATCACATAATAGCTTAAGCCCCGTAATCTATGCTTTGTTATAGAGATAAAGGTAATGTAAAATAAAAGATTGTTTTGGAAATACTCATTGGTATTGTATAATTATACCGACGTCAATAAGCTTTTAACATATAAAAACTAATTGTCGGATGCATTGAAAATATTTTTCAGTATTATTGAGTGAAATATTTAGCAAACAATGATAATGTAATAATTGGAATGTCAATTTAAATCTGACGTAAAAATATGTTTCTAAAACAATAATACATTGTTTAGGTAGAATGTTTGTATTTGATGGGAGAATAATTGTTTTTAAAAACCATTACATGTTAAAGCGTGCTATTATCTGCATGTTACAATAGAACCTTTTCCGAAGCACATTGCATTGTTGATTAAAATCGGCAGCCTCGCATTGTTACACGCAATAATAAACATATCGACACTCAAAACAGCACTACTTAATTTTATTTAATACGTCAACAAATAATGGCAGTGGATAGTGTAGCCAAATGTTTAAATGCAGCGTAAAGTCCGTTCGAAGTGATCAAAATAACGTCTATATAGCCGTCGAATTTAGCTAATGGCTAATTTAGCCAGGCCGAACGACCAAATCCGCCGATTGCGAAAGATTTACGAGACGCGCTTGATTCGCTCGAAACGACTTATAAAGTGTTTTTTTAAACAAATATGCACTTATAAACATTATGATATTGCGTTTATGGGGCCGGAGGAGAGGAAAATACAGTGGCAACATTCATCAGCGGATCAATTCCGGGGACTATGACACATTGCCCTTATTAAAGCCACTCACCGCAAGTAATGTTTTTCATTCATCTCCTCTTTTTTCATCTCGACACCCAAGCGAACGGCCTCCGTCTCCTTCGCTCCCACTCCTTCCCCAAGCGCTATCGCACTTATTCGGAAAGGCGTCGGTGCGCACCGCCGCCCCCACCCCGCCCCTCCCCCGCCCCACATCCGCGACCTACCCAACGGAAAAGTTAAGGGGTACAAATGACATTATGGGCCCTTAATCCCTCTTCTTTCGCAAGATTTTGGAAAAGTAGACCACACTCTCTAATAATACGTCTGGCTCGTTCCCTTTTTCAGGGTTTCGCTGCTCGAGTAATTGATCAATGTCGAGGAGAAATGGCTCTCTCGCAGAGGCGAATAAGTCGCCGCTCGTATGCGAACACGCGAGTACGTGTTTATGTATAACTCACGCTAAGAAAGAAACATTTTGGTACACGAGTTCTCGCCTAGATTTGTGTCCACTCATTTATTTATTTATTTATTCATTTATTTATTTATGTATTTATTTATTTATTTATTTATTCATTTATTTATTTATGTATTTATTTGTTTATTTATTTATTTATTTATTTATTTATTTATTTATCCCGGAGAAGTGGATGCTGCGCCCGCGCGTATGCCTCCACGTAAATAAACCGTTTTTATCAAATTGACCATTCGTTATATTTTTTATACAGTTGTATTTGAAGAGTAAAAAGAAAGATGAAATTGACAGAGTGTTGAAATATAGCTTCCGTGTGTCTAGACACTAGGATAATAAGAGGCTTATGTTTTAACAGATGAAATCACTTAGATTTATGATGCGCTTATTTAGTTTATTGATTCAATTAATTTCAATCACATTTACACGGAATTAAAAAGTTAATCGTTCGTTACTTTATATTAAAATGATTAAAATCGAATAAATCCTTGGAGAAATATTTTTTGATAAATGTTAATTTGGATATAAACAAGAGTCAGATCACAGAAATCGAATTAAAAAAACAAATTCATTGTATAAAATAATAATTTGAAGATTTATAAAAATCTATAAATAATCATATTCAACATTATTGAATACACCTAAACAAAACACAAATTTAAATGAAAAGTTAAAAAAAAATATATTTAAGTACAAATACAATACATAGTTTAAGTAACACTCATATATAAATAATACATATTTATCAACGTAAATATATCATTATTACCCAATGTTATATTATTATTATATTATGATTGGTTTATAAAGTGTTAAAGAAGTTATTCTCAACTTTAATTGAACTTTGCAATTGTACAGAGAAATTCTCGTTGCAAGTTATTACAAGTTTTCTTATAAATATCTACAAAATAAAAGAATTCTTGAAATTAAACTTTTAAAAATTAATTAATATTTTTCACAAAAACGAATCAATAAATAATAAAATTCTATTTAGTTTTGTTACACAAATTTTTCATTTGATTTATTAGCTGAAAATAATTATCTAATTTTTTTGTAAAATTTCTATTATACATTTAGAAAATAAATTATGGCCGAAAAAAGTGGTTTTTGATCTGTGAAACTACAAAGGAAATCGTGAAATGCTGCTATTTCGAAAAATTTTTCAAAGTTTTAATTTTCATTGATTTAAAACAACTAATTTTTAATGCGTTGTTTTAAACTACACAAAAGCACAAGGTTAACTTGAAATCTTAGAAACAAACTTTTAATTATACCCACAGTTAAATAAACCTTCAAATCATTTAAATTAGTAGCACAAAAAACTCCACAACTCCCAGAAGGTTCAAATATTTTTAAGATGAAATTTTTACCACAATAACAAATATCGCTTATGCGAGTAATAAAATAAATCCTCGGTTCACTACATATTTTTTTAATGGCCGAATTCGTAATAAATTTGAATATACTCTTTAATTCTTATGTTAATTAAATTCTAATTTATAACTTATAAAGTGCCGCTCATATAAGAGCAATTAGATTTTAATCTGAACTGCAATTAATAACAGGAAATCTTTTGAGAGTCGCAAATTTGAATATCCAAGACCAATGAAAAAGTAATGGAGTCAAATATACTGCATTCAATCATTTCCACGACAAGAATGTTTACGGGAACATTTCAATTAAACGGGGGCTTCTACATTCGTGGACAGGTTAAGTGACGGAACGATTAGTTGAGCAAAAACTCGTTCTGTTCCGTGGGGGCACTATTTTATAAACCACCCCTAAACACATTTGTTATGTTTCGTACAAGAGCACACAGTTTCGCCGATTTCATTGACCTTAAAAATGCTCTACAAGTAATTGCTTCCAGTGATGAATGAGCATATGATCACAGCGGCACTCGGCAACGACATTTACGGTACAACATGGGGAAACACTTTGGTCCGCTGCTATCATTTCAATAGATGATAATGACTCTTCTCGTATTTCCCCACCCCCAGCCCCTCGCTTTTTCAGTTGTTGCCGCGTAATTTCGGGTGACATTTGCATCCCCCGTCCAATGAAACCCTCGCCCCCTCTTTTCCACCCCAGGCCCCTTTGGCATTTTTGCATCAAACCAGTAAAATTCTGGTGTCGGTTGCATTTTCGGTCCGTAGCTCTTGAGGATTATTAGTCGACTACTCGCCATCTCTAGTGGCTCGTGCTTTTCTTCCTTCCTTGCTAACTCGACGTTCTTCCCGTTGTTTTTTCTCGCCTTTGTACTCCCTGGTCCATTATGAGGAAATGATGCCTCCAGGGAATTATCAGCAAGGCACTCCGAGAGAGGGAGAAAGACAGACGGAGAGTATATCTCTGGAATTCCTGGCACTTTTCAGTATCGACTCATAAACATTTTTCTATATATCTGAGCTTGTGCTTGGTAGTACATTTTAAACACTGTATTAACTGCATTATTAAGATGTCGAAGGTAACATTTTAAATCTTTACGTCCTTGAACGTGTTCTCGCGATAGTTAATAAACGTGCTTTATTAAAGATGATGATTATTATTTATTTCTACTATCGATGGTTAACGATGAAATTAATTGAAGCAAAGTATTGCGAGCCTTATTCCAAAAAAATATCTTAAGATACAATATTTGGATTAGCAATTTTTAATCTATAATCGTACCTGTTGTTTGGGTAATTTCGCACAATATTCATTTATCCAAAAATGCTTTCAAGTCTTTTAAATACAAGAGACTGAATGAGATGTTGATAGAATATTCATTTCCCATTTAATGATTACGAGCTTATGTTTATACAACTTAAACAATAAACTAATTATTATTTTTTAAAAAATTATAAAAAGCAATTTTATGATTTTACATATTAGAATTATTAACAAAAAATATACAAAATACATTGATTAATATTATAAACAAATAATAATTTATTTGATTACCTTCAATGATTCATACTGTGTAATAAGTATTCTAGACATATTTATTGAGTTAATTCATAAATTTTTCAAGCACTTTTATTATTCTATGCGCACAAAAAATTTTTTTCTTCACTATGAATATTTTAATATTCCCCGTTTTACGTAGATAAAAAAAAATTATGTTTTATAAATTGTAATTATGTAAATTTTAACTTCTTGCAAAATATTATCTACTCTAAATATTAAAAATATGACGTACCAATTTTGTCATGTACGTATTTATTTAGCGTATATTATTTAAATTATTTATTTATAGTTCAGCTACAGTTGATTAACAGGGGAAAGTAGATTCAAATGAATTTGACCGGTATTAAAATTTTATCATTTAAGATGATATTTATTGTGTTCGAATATCAATTGATATGAGGGTATAAAACATTTTTTCCCATGTGAAGGAGGCAAAAACTAATTTCGCACTTGCAATAGTGTCCATAAAAATACAGGGAAATCCCTTTCACTCGTATCACTATTTTGTATGAATGCGTGATACCTTCAATAACATGTTGGTAGGAAATATTTCCGACTCTTCCCACCCTACATTTCCGTACCTCAGAAGGGTTTGTGTGACTGACGATTTCAGAATCTGCGTACATTACATACAGCTGATACAACATATATATCTTCACGTCTAGAGAACATAGCCTCGTTTCCCATATGCCATTATGGAAGATCCGTAAAGGATCAATAAGATGAAATTGATTTAGAAAAATGCGACATCGTTGTGAATTCGCATATATTACGGGGCGAAAATTGTGTTATAATAAACAGATATCTACAAAGATGTTCTCTTAGAAAGTACTGCTTGTATTAAGATGAATTAGTTTCAGATTTATCCTTATTCAGTCGGAATGGGTTATCACCTTACCACCATGCAAATCTTGTTTCCCTCGCCTCAGATATTCGGTCGCTTTTCCCTCCATTCAGATACATCTCCTCTATGAAAGAAATATTTTATCATAAAGATACAAAGTACTCAAATAATTGCACTGACTGTCGCAGATTACAAATCATTTTGAAAAACGTTTAACTGTTAAAATGGTAAATTTAAAAAAATAATGCAAATAATGCTATTAAAAGTGGTTAATAGAAAAACTTTAACGCTTGAACAGGTAAGTTTATTTAAAAAATGCAGGTTTTTAATTGCTTTTGTTATTGGGAACAGCAGAATTTTGCTCCTTTAATGAGAGCATAATTGCAACCATAACCGGTGGAAGCCTAAGGTGCCCAAACTTTATTCGAGCGCATTATTCTTGTTGAAGCAGAAGCACTGAACTTATCGAGAACCAACAAAATTAGTCGAAATCTTATAAACAATAGTCACGAAAGGATCAGAGAGGCGGAATAATAAAAATGCACTTCAAAGGAGATGGATGTGGCAGTAGGAGAGTAGGGGAGTAGGAGAAGGAAAGTCAGGGAAAAGTTGTCGGAAATGGCGCATGTCCTCCGAGGAACATAACACGGCGGAGGCTTGAATGTCGCTCGGCATTTTACCTCCTTCCATAAAATGTCCAACAGAGTTTCGTTACAATATTTATCGCGGCATTATTATGAAAAATATCTGCACATTCGCGAGCCTCGAGGGTCTGACTACGCGCGCAGCCAACTTGGAAAGTTCAACGAGAGCTTGCAAGTTCTCTCGTCTTTGCGCCCCCCGGCCAAAACGCATTTCTCTGTACATACGCCACTAAAAGGAGACTGGGAATGAGCGCGATGAGCTATATTTTTTCAAAGCAAGAGCGCCTTGTCTCAAATTAATTTTTCCCGATCTCCCGTCCGATAAAAGTTTCCACGGGAAAGAGCGAGGGAGAGGCGAGCGGGAGAGAGCGCGAGTGCCTCCCGTTTACACACCGGGCTAGCGCACGCGCGGCACAGAGAGAGAGAGAGAGAGAGAGAGAGAGAGAGAGAGAGAGGGAGAGAGGGAGGGAAGAAAGTCTTTTGAGTCTAGTACGTGAGTAGAAGCTGCTTTGCAAGTTTTCGTGAAGCACCGTCATTATCGCGAAGGGAGCAGAAAAAAGACCCGGAGAGAGAGAGAGAGAGAGCGAGACAAGTAGTGCACTTGAAACGGGGAAGACGGAGGGAAAAATAAGATGGCGAGAGAGTTGAAGAGCCACAGATATGAGGAAGGAGAGGAAGAAGGAGATCGGGAGAAAGGAAGAAAAAAAAAAAAAAAAAAAAAAAAAAAAAAAAAAAAAAAAGAAGGAAGGAGCTCTGGGAGTGAGAAGAGAAGCTTGTTCGCGAGTCAAGAGGCTAAACTAAGGCGAAAAGAATTTGCGACCTGTGAAAAAGATTCGCCTTTTCCCTGAGCGACACTCGCGCTACCCGAGGACCGACGCAACGCTAACTTTTCATAATGAAATGAAGACAGGATTAACTTTTGAGCCCTTCAGAAAAAGAAATAGCGAGAGGAGTACTCGTCGCAGTTTTCACCAACCGACTTATTTTCCCTTTCTTTCTTCTCACTTTCTTCTTCCCGACCACACACCTTCCCCCCCCTCCCCCCGCCACACACATAAAACTCCTATCCACAACATTGGTTCTTCCTTGCTTTCTTCTACTTTTTTTTTTTCTTTTTCTTTTTTTGTCAAACTTGGTTGGGCGTAGAATTTGGTTTGGCGAGATGTATAGCGGATGGCAGAAAAAGAGGAAAGCAAATTGGTGTGTCTCGTAAAACCGAAAATGTCTCGTGCGCTCTTTCTTGCGCTCCACGCGTAGGATATAGTTGCTTTTATACTCATTATATGCAATTTCCTTTATTTACAGACTGTAAGACATAAAAGTAGTAAAGACATCCCGTAACGGACACTTCCTTTTCAGGTTGAACTTACGGAAAAATGACTCGTTGCCTTATTCAGTGCTGTGCTCGGGCTTCTTGGCTTATGTTCAACTTTAGAATTTTTTACCATTTTATGGTTGTAGACTTCAATATAAATTTTTCTTAACCTAGGTTTTATATAATTTTTAGCTAATATGAAAAGGGTTTCATTTTACGCGGAACCTCTGAAAATATTTTAATTCACGCTGATACCTAATAAAAAAAAGCCCATCGTCATCTATTATAACATTAATTAATTCAATACAGATAATTAATCTTACTTTTTGGCTAATGAAATTTAGTTGAAAAATAAACTGAATTATTATTATGGTATATTATGGAAGCCTATAAATGCCACAGCCATGAGATTTGATGTACCCAAAATAGTAATTAAAAATATAGCATTTATAAGTGTATTTGAACATTGGCTCTAATTGAATTAAAACTTTATGAGTTATTTAGATGATTTATTTTAAATACTAATCTATATAATATAATTTAGAAGTATTTTATGCAAATAGTTTAAACAATTTAATTCGCTCATTCATTTATTAACTAATATTCGAAAAATTAAATGCTTTTATGCATTTCAATAGTATTATTATTTCAATGGCATTATTTAAATGGTAATTTAGTTTGTAAGCATAATAAACGTATTAGATTATTCTAAAAATATTTTGAATCGTCTCACCTTTATTAAATTACAATATTATATTCTCAAATATTATTTAAGATGAATCTGAGGGCCATCACATATTTTACAAGTGAAGCCTCTGCTTTTGGAGCATCACATTTCGCAAATGTAAATTCATAAAAATAGTCTAATAAAAGAATTTTTTATAACTGAATGAATTTTTACATAACAAAAGAATATTTTTTTCCATACTTATAAAATTTATAACAAGAATAATTTATATATATTTTATTACTACTTCTTATAAAATTATACAAAAATATTTAGGTAAATTATGTTTAGTAATTATTTGGATGATTAATGAATAAAGAAGTAATTTTATTTTAATCGAAGTACATGATTTACAAATACTTTTTACTTTACATTTTAAATATACGAAATATGAAATAATCCATACAGGATTTTCATTATTATTTATATACACTATCATTACATTATTTAAGTATTTCCATTATGGATCACAATAAAAAAAAATTAATATTGCTCGTAATATCAACCATAATTATTGAATACTAGCAATTAATTATTATACAATGCTTGCTTATAATTGTTTATTTTAACAACAATTTTAAATATCATATCAATTAAAATAACAGAAATTAAATATATTAGATTGAAGTATCATAACTTTAAATTTAATTTATATAAAAAAATTATTCTTGTAGATGGATACATAAAAAAAATCTGAGTAAAATATATACATAGATAATATTATTTCTAATTATTATACATATTTTAAATCACAAGAAAATTTTAAAAGTTAATAATTTTCAAAATATTATAATTTTAAATTTTACTTTTAAAATTAAATTGATTCAGTATTTTTTAAAATATTTTTTAAGAATAATTATTAAAAGTAGAAGTATTATAGAATATTTTTTGTGAGAATTTGACAAGATAATTCTACATGGAACATTATATCTAAATTTCTATAAAAATAATTAATAGAAAACATAAATAATCCACGTCATTTTAATTTTAACATGCAATGATTCTTAATAGAAATAGAAATTTAAAATTTTGATATACATTGTTATAAAAATATTAAAATATCCATTTCTATTTTTTTTTCGAAAGTTTAGATTTTAACAATTAGTAATTTAGTAAATGCTGACATAAGTAGTACGCCTTAAAAATTGTTAAGGAGTTTAAAGTAGAAAAATATACAGCTTTTCTGATACGAAAATTAAGATATTTTTAATAATAACAATAAATTTAACGAGTAAATTAAATTAAGGCATAATGTGAAATTTAATGCATATTTAATCGTATCAGTTTTTAGTTCTGATATATTTATTATTTTTAATCAGAATTTAAAAAATTCCAAGTACGATATTTTCATAAATTAGAGTCAGTGTACAGTATGTTAATTTTTTTTTTTATGAATTTAATGAAAGTGTGTTTGTGCAATAAAATATGTAAAATCGTGGCAATTTAATTAATTTTTCTTTTTTAGATAAACTTAGTATTTCAGCTTCCACATTCTAAATTATTTTGTTAAAAAATCTTAATAAATTATAGGATTTTTGAACCTGTACGTTTTTCAAAGAAAAAAAAGAAAAAGAAAAAAAAAATAAATGCCTTTGTACAAAAATTAAAATAATTAATTTTTTAAATATGGTAATGTTAACAAAAAAGGCTTCAAATTTCAAATCGCAAACTAAAATTAAAATTCAAGTCAAGCGTGCAGCATTTGTGTCAACGTAATAAATAATACCAGAGATAAGATTCATTAATCTATTGTGAAGAGTTTAGAAAATCAATCAAAAAGCGGAGCAGGACAAACCACCAGAGTCTAGGAAGAGAAGACACGCGCCCGGGTGGCAATTCGTCAGGAGACACCCACGTGAACAGGAACATTCGTTAAGATAATAGGCGTGTGAGTTTTTGTGCCTCCTGGTCAGCTCCTCCCACGCGTCCCCAGGATTATTTATACCCATAAAGCACGGGAGCGCGCGAACTTTTTCCTGGACCCTTTGTCAAAGCGTCGGCTGGGCCGGATTCCAGCGTCTGGGGATTCGGCGCCCGTGTCTTGGTGCGCGAGCCGATTACCTTCGCACGCATAAACAAGGCACATCCGTGCGTCACGCGTCCTGGACGCCAGACCGAGATGTGATAAATGGCCGGCGTGTACGCATTCGTCTTGAATGCGATATTCGGGCAGAAGGAGGCGGCGAGAAAAGGGAAAGGAGCAAAGCCTGCGAAAGTCGAGTAGCGGCGGGATGAAAAATTGCGGACGCATGCAAAAAACGTGAAAACGTATTCGTGGCGGTTCTTTGAATGAATTCCGTGCGCGAGACCCGGAGCTGACGAATAGATTTGATCCTTCATCGAGTTTAAACGTGACTCCACATGACGACCTACTCCGGAAAATTGCACTTTCAGTCAAATAAGTGCACGGAGAAAAGGAAATTGGATTGTGATTTACGATTAGCTCGTTCATCAACTGATACGTATGAATCGGAGCTTAAGTTTATGCGTGTTTTTCTCGTAAGTTTGTCGCCATCCGCCGAGGCTCCGGTCCTTATAACTTGTTTTATCGGCGATTATAATAATAAAATGCTCAAATATTCTTAAAGAATTCTCCCACTCGAGATATAAATATTATTGTTCGTCACGCTAATGCTCCTCTTTATGTGTCATCAAATGTTAATTAATCGGAGAAATTAAACCATTATCACAGCACTTGGATAAACTCGCAACATTATCTATATGTATGATATTAACAAAGGTTGAAAAATTTCATTGATTAAATTTTTATCCACGCATAATCCCCTATTGACACCTGAGTCAACGCATTCAAACTATTTTACATTATTTCACGAAACTGTCCATTCGTAATAAGCTCTTTCTAACATATTCAACTGATAAAATAATATTTATTTTGCAAGGATATGATAGTTTAAATAGAAAAAAAAGAAACAGGTTTTTACAACAAAATATATTATGAAATATGTATAGTAAGCCTGCAATGAAAATTTAATACGAGTAAAATATATAATGTAATACTGTTTCTGTATTTGCCAGAAAATAAAAGTAAAAGTATTGTAATAATTAAATAAACTAAAAAAATTGATTTTAGCATAAAGCTATAATTACCTTGTAGTAGTAAATAAATTTTTCAGCTTTGTTCCGTCCGTTTGTGGTCCAAGTATTTGTGTATAGGAGGTATAAGTCATACGTAATATAATTTTTCTACGCTCGTGCGTTGAGTAAAAATAACAATAAAATTGCGTCGTTATTTTTTCCGCTGTTTCATATTGCTTACTTCCTGAGATCTCAATTCTCACTTTTCCGATATGAGTTGTATTGCAAGAGCACAGGAAAAGTTGGTCTCATTATTACTTAATATTGTGTACATTGACGCGTGAATAATATCCTTTGAATTGTATAATCAGCAGTGCGAAATTATAAAAGGGTGTGTGTACTAATGATTTATTGGGGGGTTGGTTAGAGATTTTATTCATAATCAGCAAGGCAAAAAAAATTGATTACAAAAACATCACTGAACCGCACCACAGAAGAACAAGTGCTGCTATCTGGCTTCATGTCTTTAGATTTATACATGCCCTAGTATAAAAAATTATTCTTTTTAAATGACTAAATAGAAAAAGAGTGATTTTTCTCTTTTTTACAATATAAGATTTTTATGCCTTAATTGTCGTGATACCAAAATAACGAAATTTATTTTGTTTCAAGGGGGACTCGATTTTTCTTTATTTCAATTATCCAGTCAAGCACATAAAACCCTCTTCTTTCATCTTGTTATTTTAAATTTAAGTAGCATGATTTACTTTATAAAGAACAAACTTTAATATTCATTAAATTGCAGAAAAAGAAGCTTTCAATTAACTATGTTGAATTGTTTAATTCATAAAGTCCGCTTAAAAACATTAATTATTAATTCTGTTTTTAAAAATTTAAAGCCGCGCACAATATTTGTCTCGGGTGGAATCCCTTGCCATAAAAAATTAATAAGAAAAGATACTTAAAGTAGAGAGAGTGAGTATTGCGGATGATCATCGATTTCATCCAATTAAATTAAGATCTTGATCAAAGTTGCGTTTAATATTTTGGTATTGGCTAGATAAGCCAACTCGGGCAATCGGAATGATTTCATTTCGGGTATTTAAGTGCTGGCAATTACACAAAATGGAAAAATCCTTGCCGGCCAATCGAAATTAATTCGCATCTGCAAGACCCCGAGTGAAACCACAAGAATCGTGATTGAAGTAATAAAATTCCGAAGCCCATCCCGTCCCATCAAATTCATTATTCCTTTCGAATGTTCGCAACACAACAATACATCAATCTCCGATTCGAACTAGCGCGGGTTCGCCTCATCGATCCGAGGGGTCAAAAGCGCGCCTACGTGTCCGACTCGCGTCAAAATGATTTTCCCGTGCGAGCGACTATTCAGTTGTGCACAAGACTGTCGATTTCGCTCGACCTCCAGCCCACAATGCGACTTTGTATCAACTCGCTTTGCACTCGCTGTGAGCGCTAAAAATTAGCTCGCAACGCATTCACTTCACATTCATTCGGTGTGGTGTGGCCTTTGGAGTCCCGAGCCCCGAGCCCCGACCCGAGCCCCGAGCCCCGAGCCCCGAACCCCGAACCCTTACAACAACCGAGACTTTGGCTTTGGCCACCTTTCCCAACTTTGCAATAACCTTTTCCAATTTTACACTCTCTCTCTCTCTCTCTCTCACTCTCTGTCGAGTCTTTGTCGGCAACTTCTTTCGATATTAACGAGAAATATTAATTGTCTTCAGTACCCAACTTCTTCCTTTCTTTTCTCTTTCTTTTTTTCATAAAATTGGATAATTCGTTTGAAAAGCTTTTTGAAAGCTATTTAATGTAATGTATCATGAAAAGTTTGATATCGCTCATTTAGCTTTATTTTAGTTTCGTATGAAAGTTTCGCTAATGTGATTTCAAGTTGGATTACTTATTTATTACTCTTTCTCACTGCTGTTACTATTTCTGCAATGTTACACTTACAATTATATGTATTGCACGACTTTGTGTTGTGCATTTTAATTAATATTTCATCTAATTAATAAAATAAGCAATATACAATGATTGCTGTACATTTTAATTGCAAGTACGTGTAATCAATTACATATTTAATAT
This sequence comes from Eupristina koningsbergeri, assembly GCA_018907245.1. Lineage (NCBI taxonomy): Eukaryota > Metazoa > Arthropoda > Insecta > Hymenoptera > Agaonidae > Eupristina > Eupristina koningsbergeri. The sequence goes on along the minus strand of JACCHV010000008.1, from coordinate 4,317,937 downwards.
ACAATGAATGCAGTAGCGTAAAATTTTATCATTACAAAATATATTAATTTCTTGCAGCTTCGTGTTCTTTTATGAAAAATTAATATATTCATATAAACAGAGGTACTTGTAGTAAATTTTTTTACAAAATACTCGTTAAAGAAAAAATGGTAAACAATACTTTGATGCATTAGCTAGACTCAATACGCACTCGTTTGTTAATTTCAATTTATTCATGAACTTAATAATATCTTTATTAATTTATATTTAATTATAATAATTCAACGATAATTCGGTTCTTTGTAAAATGCTCTTTCATTTAATTAATATATATATATATATATATATAATATATAAACATAGCATTCTTTTAACTTGATTTTAAGTCACAAAGTAATTTTAGTTTACCTAATATCTTGTTAAAAATTGCTTTGTGAAAATTATTCATAAAAATGTCTCGAAATTTCTGATCTTTATCATTGCGAGGAAATTTTACAAACAACAGCGCTTTAGAATAATCTTTGCCATTTTTTTTCGGAACTAATTTAATACAAGCATATTAAAATTATTAATATATTTAATTGTCAAAAGAGACTGAAAAACCGTACCGTTAAGATTCTCCGAAATACATATGCATTAGAAACTCTTGAAAAGTTTTTGAAAAGGCGCTCCACTCATTTACACGCTGATTTATAATAAATTGTTACTGCTTATGTTTATCGTAGCGTACATATTTCGAGTGTAAATATGCAAGTATTTTATCCGGGCTCATTGTAATCTCGGCAATTTCAGTAAATACTTTAATCAATTCAGCCACGCCCGGAATGTGGTATTTTGGGGTCAAGTGTATGAGGATTTTTTCATTATTTTTCATCTTGGGAAGACGTCATAGGCAAATTGGCATTTGGTTCGTGTGCACTAGACATCGATTGGTAGGACTGAGACCGAATAGTTACATTTGTACTATTTCCTCGAAATGGCTGAGCCACTTTGCTTTTGGTCGCTAAATGCAGTTCAGATCGTATACCCGAAGCTATTGGTTTTTTTAGATCCTCGTTTCTTGCTCGTGCATTGCTATTTCATTCGGTCACGTCTTTTTTAATTACACGTGCCACTCGAAACTGCATTTTTTACCATTCGATTGGAAAAAATTGGATCTTTAAAGTGTCTATAGACATAATGACGTCGGAGTTCGATGCCGAATTAAAATAAATGATTATACCGATGAAGATTTTATCTTTATGAAGATATAAGGATTAGCTAAAAGTTGATGAGATACTTGCTGATTTCTGTCTGCCTTTTTCGTGGAATTTTTTGCTGGGCGCCCGCGTCTCTATAATTAAAATTGTGGTAACTACACCCGGAGAGTTAAACATTCAATTCATTAAACATTTTTACGTATACATGTCACGTAAGTGCTTGGTTAATTTATAATTATATGTTTAATTATTTATCCTGCATAACCTACATCTTATTTACTTTTTTTTTCTTTTTGTTTTTATTTAATTTAAACTGTTTTTCTCAATTTCCACTATTTTTTCTTTAATTATGTTTTAAAATTTTTATTTCAACATCGCATTTATCGTTCGGTAAGAAAAAACTTCTTCTCGATATTAAATTTCAGGAAATACTTTTAATTTATTTATATGAAATACACAATTTTATTTAATACAATAAGTTTTTATACTTAAAACTTCGTCTCGGCAAGCGCAAAAAATGTGACAATCATACTCGTGTCTTATTGCGACAATAGAGTTATAGCGTTAACGACATTGTTGATTCTCATTTTAACGACTTTAATATAGTGAATCAAATGGTATAAAACTTAATACAAAGCGCTTGATATTCTCACCATGAAGAAGCAAGAAATACTCACTCCTTCTTCTTCGTAAGAAATCGGATGTAATGCCGAGTTTAATGACATCTTGGCTCTTATCTCTTTGTTTGCTTATATAATACAAAAGTCAGTCGCAACATATTTTTCCGCTTTCGCTTTAATTCATTAGAATGTAAAAAATATATTTCCATTGTTTTGATATAATTCCCGAGGAGCTTTCTATTATACAAAATACCAAATTTTATTTAAATTATAAACAAACTTTTAATTAAACGTCATATATTGATGAACAGCTAAAATAAGTTTCTTTGCATCAAAATATATATTTTAATTGGAAAGTTTATATTGCTTAGAAATTTATTAATACGGCTACAGTAATACATTTGAATTTTTAATTAAAATTGATATAGTTTGTAATACCCCTTAATTTTAAAAATCGTTATTCGTTTCACGTAACTCAAAAATTTTAATGATTATTATGAAAAAGGTATTAATGGTTTTAGTATGGTGAAATGAAGGTAGCCAGGTCGCGCTATTATCAATCATGTACCATATTATGTACCATAACATTTACACAGTTGTTGAATATAAATAAATATACATTTCAAAATTGTTTTAATGGATGAAAGTAATATTAAATATGTAAATAGTATCTTGAAACGGGAATTAGTAATTAGGTAAATTGTCATTAATATAATTCAATACATATTTTATATGTAATTTAGAAATAGTAATACGTTTTTCGAAATAATGCAATAAATAATGTAGAAATGAAAACTTTCAAACTATTATCTAACATCTATTTTGAAAAAGTGAAAACTTTATTGAAAAATTTAAACCTTTTTTGGTAAAGAATATAAAGGTTTGGTTTTTTTTTTTAACTTTTTTTATAAGAAATTAAAAATAAAAATAAATATTAAATTACGAATTAATTGATTAATCTATAAGAAAGTAAACAGAATAACAATTTGTAAGTAAATAATTACTATCAATTTGAAGAGAAACTAAAATCATTTCTATTATTTAGGTTCAAAGGTTAAAATGAGGTAGATTTCAAGAAAAGTAATAATCTTTATGAGTATAAATCATAAACAAGGAAATATTAATATAAATTTTTAGTTTAATTATATTCTATTTCATTAAGAATTTATTTATTATAAGTTTTTGTTAATAAAGATTTTAATTTGCATATAACTTTCGACTAATTGAAATATTTTATGATGTTTAATTATTACGGGATCTGTTGAAAAAAAAATAAAAAAAATAATCAGGAGTTTTCTTTTTTAACTGTCGAAATTGGAGTACAGGAAAATTAACTAAAAAAAGATCATAAATATTCGATTTCGAAAAGCTGATAAAAATGAAATATTCAAATATCAAGGATAAAATTGCCGAAACCTGACAGATTCATCAACTTCAATAATGTAATACCGGGAAAAAAGGCAAAAGCGTCGTAATTCGATTACGAGACGCACGCCATGTCAAAATCCCATTGACCATAATAAAATGGAAAGAGCGGATTGGAGCTCAAACCCGTTAAAACCTCGCGAAGAACGAAGGGTGACGTTCACTTCCGGAAGTGACTTTATCTCCCAAGTGAGTGAATTTGTCGTCTGCGGTAAAACGTCATTATCCGCGCGCTACGACGTGCGAGCGACTTGTTCACACGAGCATACGTCTCGGGAACCTCTGGAATCTCCGAATTTCATTGGATAATGTCTACTCGCGCGAGGATTCCCTTAGCCGCCCTAGCGAAGGGTGCAAGGGACGAAGGGGGTGTCACTCACCCCCTCGCCGCTATTTACGCTTCCTCGTTCTACTTGCATAATGCGCATCGATATATCATACCGATAGCCGGGGGCGTCGCGGCGCGAGTGACGGTTTGGCAAGGATTCCGCCTGCCTCCTCGACCCTGGTCTACCCCTGGTATTACGACTTTTGAGAGCTTTAAGCACTTTTCTCTCCACCCTCGTCGTCCTCTTTCCCTCCTGTACATGTCGGAATTTCGCTGGCATGCATGTACGTAACGACGGGGAAATTGCTCGGACCTTGTAACAAGCGAGACATTTTGAGATAAAATCCACGCGCCATAACGAAGGGCCGGAGAGAGTAAGAGAGAGAGAGAGAGAGAGAGAGAGAGAGAGAGAGAGGGGGAAAGTGAGAGAGTCAAGCTTAATTTGTTCGCGCGTGCTTGTTTCCGAGTTGGCTGTTACAACTGTCTTCCCGTCTCCGTGCACGTTTCTTTGAAAGTGTAAGTGCCTACTTAGCGGGAAAAGCGTAACGTCGGATGCTGTTAAATATTATAGGTCCATGCTCCTGAATTTTCGACGAACCACTACATAACTCTATGTATGTATGTATGCGATGTACTTTGAGAATTATTTGATTTTTATGCGAAAGCTGAGCCCGTTCGGTCGACTTCTTACGGTTTCAACTTTCCATTATCTATCCCTTAGTTTTATTCTGTCTCGGAGCTGTTTAAGATGAGCCAGGTCACCAATTCTGCGATCCGTATTCTTAAAATATTCCGATTCTTTGTTTTAATGGCAGCTACTTCGCGATCTTCCGAAATTTTCAAATGCTGCCGACCGATATTGAAAAGAATGTAATTTATTTTATTGCGTCGAATATCTAGATTGGCTCCAAATAATGTTTCATCTTAATAGAAACCGCTTCTTCTCTTCATGCACTTGCATACTTCACATTGTATTTGCATACAAAGTAGTATAAAGAAAAAGCACATATACAATGTATTTTTTTTTTTGTTTGCCACTAATATTTTATAACATGATTTCTTGAAAAGAATTGCCCACCTAATTTATTCCATGATTTTCTACCAAGAAAAAAATCTATTCAAATTGAAGATATCAATGAACCTAAATTAATAACAAGTTTTCTGTTAATTACAGAAAGAATAGGAATATTTTTAAAACATCATCATCAGATTTTATGTAGTATATTTCATTCTGATAGAATGTTTATAAATAATATTATGAAACTCTGAAAAACTGAGAAAAATTTCAAAATTATCCAGATAACATTCAACACATGTATATATGTATGCAGATGCATTTTGTATATTTTTCTGATTATTTGCGTGCATTAACTTTTTTCACATTTAACTTACACTTCAAGCGAGTATATACGATTATATTTGAAATATTGTTACAAACTTTTTGGAGATTTTTATATTATAATAAATGTACTTTATATTAATAAACGACAATTTACTATGAAATAATGTATTTTTAATTTTGTGTACTTAAATCAACATTTTTAATCATTAATATTCAATCTATCCATATATATGCGTGTGTTTATTTACTAATCTAATTATTCTCAATTTAAATTAATGATTGAAAATATTAATTGATTCAATAATACGTTTTTTTAATAAGTTCTTTTATGAATATTAATAAAGATGAAATTTTTTCAAATATTAATATTTAACGGCGAAATTATATTTTTGACGATGTGATAAAAAATTCTTTACATTCCATCAATATTAATTCAAATTTTTACAAACTGAAAATTTTTTAAATTTACATGTGACAAAAATTTGGAGTCACTCAACTATACTAAGCTTATCAGTGAAATTCTTTTTTAATTCATAACATTGTATAACGTGAAAAAGTGTAAACTTTCCAGATTTATATTTCAAAAGAAAATTCCGATCTAATGGAAAACCAACTTGATCCTTAAAGCATTCATGCTTTTTATAAATGCATTTTAAAGGTCAAATTTCATTGTGAAAATTCAATCGATATTAATTTAAAAGTATTCAAATATTTTAAAATTCTATTAAAAATCTTTCTCAATAAAAACACAAAATTTATCGCTCAGAGAGATAAATAAGCTGAAACACATTATTTCACTGTATAAAAATTATTTCTACGTATTATATTTTTCATTGGTTGACGATTGTTTCATGAACTGATATTTCAATATGATTGAATATTTTACTATGCATTAATTTAAGAATATAAACTTGTCTTCGAAAGAAAATGTATTTCCATCGTTTATGAAATTTTATAAAAAAAAATATAAGTTTTTTATGACTCGGAACAAATTGGTGTGATACATAAATTTTACATTTCTCAAATTGAAAAAATACTATTTGTATTCATTTGCATATTCATTTATCATTTAATTATCGGTGTCGGTAATGTACGAACGATTTCATTATAGAGTCAACTCTTTCGCAATGAGCTTATATGTTCAATGCTGATCAAATGGTATCTACAAAAAATGGCACAAAATTATACTAAACAATTTACACATTTATTCCGTATTTGCTTAAGGAATATCTTGCATCTAATTTTATTTTATTTGATAAATTAGGGATAAATATCTTGCCAATGGCGGATTATCAATAAGGAAAGTGCATATGTTGTTGATTGAAATTTCGAGGAAATAAATTAAAATGAAGGCAATATATTTCGTTGGAGCAACTATTTGTTATATTGAAGGAGTAATAAATTAAATGAAGTAGATTTCGTAAGGACTAAAAGGTATTGCGCAACCTTGTACACATCTACACACGCACACGTGAGAAATGTAGACGTTGTCGGAGGGTCGGGAAATGGTTGGAGTGTAGAAGCGAATAGTCTTGGAGGATTTACGCAGAGGTGAGAGGTTAGCGGATTTGGGCCCACCGCATGTCGACGTCCAAGGCTGAGAGCCAAAGATGAAAATTCGCTGAAATATCCTTATTGTCGAGCTCCATCCTCCGAGAGGGCTAATTAAATTAGAGAGCAACACATTTGGCAGGGGCGAAGAGGGTGTAAAAAGCGGGCGCGGGTGCGAGTAAAGTGATTCCGGAGCTGGGGGTGGGGGTGGGAACGAGGACTCGGAGGGACGGGAAGAAGGATGTGGTGGCGGTGGTCGAAGTAAGTAAATTTCAATTAATGTCTCGAGGCCACTTTGCTCGTAAGCCAAGCGGACCAGCGGGGGTTGGGGCTGCCACCGCCGACTCTGGAAGGGCAAGATAGTAGCTCTGCGCCCGGGAAGAAGAACAGATGTGCGCAACACGTCGGATCGTCCGCGCGTGTGACCGCCCCCGCGTCGACTGTCCTCCCCCTCCTCCCTCATCGCCCTAGCCATCCTCAGCCCCTGGCCCCGACTCCCCGTGAACATCCTGTGCCTTAGGTGGCTTTGTTATATCGACTCCTGCACGGATACCTTCACCCCCTGCACCCGGAATCTCGCCCCCCTACAGTGATATTGCCCAGCGCGTGTGCATCCGCGCGTCCGAGCGGCCCGTAAACTTCCTCGGGATCTACGCTTTGTCGTTTAACGAGTTTTCCCGGGATTGACAAAGTTTCCATTCGAAAAATTAGAGACACATGAGGGAAATCTTGGAATTCTTGTGCACTCGAGACTTTGCCTTTCCAAGAATGCTTCCCGACTTCTTTTAATGAATAAATTACTTTCTCTGCATTAAGAGCACACGGGGAAAACAAAGTCGTAACATGTGCAACTTTAATCGTAACCGATGCTGCTCAGAAAATCCTCCCATGGAATCTGCCCCTCGAACAAATCACAAGACTTGAGTTTAATAAATTTTATTGCATTTCGCTTATCGCTTTGCTCCTGCCGTACTTTGATTTTTACGATTTCTCTTTTATGTCTGTCTCGCGATAATGCCATCAATTTAATCCAAGCCCCTCTCATTATAAATAACTCATTACAAATCATTTTCAAAGGAACTTTACGTTTCAGGATTCTGCAATCGTTTTACATATGTGCGGCATGATTTTTATGTTTTCACGGTGATTTGAACCACATTTGTCACTTTTCCATCCGCATTCATATTCTTATTTTATACATACAAAACATCTCTGAATACCATATTTATTACGAATATGACATAGAGTATTGCATTTTTATATATTCATCGTAAGTATCCGACAATAAACTATCAGCTTCTGAAATTGCAAAAGACGCATAGAAAAAAAAGAAAATACAAATGATTATTATTGTTTCTCATCGTTTTCCTCCGTAAATATAAAATATAATTTTCAAAAAGTATATGAACTCGAGCTTCACGATGTTAGTTTGCGTTGTCCTTAGAACCAATTAATTACAGTTTTAATCAATTATGCTTGTCATCACAGTCTTTATTCGATCAACTTTATTCAAGGGTCATCTATTGATATCAGTTCATTGGTAACGTTATACTTTATTTCGCATAATTTTAAGGAGCTCTTGTAAATTATCAAAAATTTGAATGCACAAGTTATACGATATTTTGAAAATAATGAAACAAACATGAATTTGCTACAATTTTCCTGAAAGCTTGTCATTATAGATCGTTGCCCTGTAAAAATGATATATCGATGTAATGACAGCAGCACCACGGTAGCAATAAATAATGTACTTATCTTCGAGCGTCTTACATAAATCTAAAGCTAATATACATGGCTACATTGTAAGATTCTATTGCAAATATTTTACAGTTCAAAAGCACGAATATATTTGTGTATAAAATGCTGTTTAACGAATCACTTCCATGCTAATCCCTCGCTATTATCTATTTTACAACCACGACCAAGTGCAGAGACAATGGCAGTTCTGATAATAAAATCTTGGACTAATGACTGGATTGTATTGAACCCCATGAGATAAAAAAGAGTATCTGCTTTAAAGAGCTGATTGCACAACTGCGATGCTGAACCGTTTCCTAAGCATTTGCCATTACGCATGAGTTATCAATGAACAATGGATAAAAATAGAAGAAAATTGAAGTATAGAGAGAGCGAGAGAGAGTGGGATGGAGGGATAGACCAGGAGGATGTGGTGTGCAACGAACGGCTCGGTCTGATGCCCGGGCTCGCACCCCCAACCCCTGCCCCCAACTCCTTGCTCGCGTGGGTGAGTCTGCAAGTGTAACGCTCTCGTAGCCGCGTACCCGCGAGAGGATTTATAGTAGCACTTACCTATCTCTTGATTGGTGATCCTTGCCCCGACGAGCGTGCTCAGGCCGAGGGTCAGGGGAATCAGCAGCAGGAGGCTCGAGGCCCTCGAGTGGACGCGGAAAAGTTGGCAACCCCCTCGGCCCCTCGACGCTGCACCGCTCCCACCACCGCTGCACCTTCCCTCCATAGCTGCCCGTGGCTCGCGTCTTAGCCCCAGCCCTTTAAGTCCGTTTGCGTGTTTGCGTGCCTGCCTGCGCTTACGTCACACTTTAACGACGGGGAGGAAGTCTCGCCGCCCCGACGACGCCGCGGCGCGTTGTTACTTCACGTCACCGTCACGTTGTTACGTCGACGTTCCTCCAGACCGTCTGGGACGCGATGTCGTTGTTGCTGTTGTTGTTGCTGTCGCTCCTGCTATTGTTACTATTATCGCTGATGCCGCTGTCACTGTCGTTGTTAGCGCGGTGACTGTCGCCGCACTCGTCGCCGCTCCACCCAGACTCGCTTTTTTCTCTCGTGCGACCCTTTTTACATGCGATGCCCCTGCCCTTTGTGCACTTCAGTCTTCGCAGCAGCTCTTCCTCCCTTCGAACTTTTTGCTTTGTTTTGTGCGTTCCGCTACGAATGTCCGCAGCGAGCGAGGAGGAGACGGGGGGGGAGGCGGGAAGCACTCCCTCCGTCTCGGGGAATCCTCCAACGCCTCTCCTGTCTCTAGGTGCGTTACTTCTCGCCCTTCGCCGATTCTCCCCCAGGTCTCGCGTTTGGCTCACACTTGACTAGGTGCACTCGCACTCGCACGCGACGTCGGCGAACCCCTCGTTCCAGGCTCCCTATCACTCGACATCACTCCCAAATGCGCGCGACTGCTCCAGATGAAATGTTTTTATTTATCTTCCTCGCTTCTCCTCTTCTCTTTCATCTTTTTGTATTTTATGCTTCATCCGTACTCGCGAGTCTAGTTATTCGACTTTGGCTACCCCCTCTTCCCAACTCTTCCTATCGCCTTTTATCCAGTTTTCTCTTTATTCTTTCTATGCTTATCCGTGGAGTTGTAGATCACTGATCGATCTCGCTCCAAATCGAAGATTCCAAATCTAACACGTTTATGGGTACCGAAAAGCCGTAAAGATTCTTATTTGGAACTTGGCTGAAACTGCTCTATCCTTCCTTCCTGCTTTCCTTCCGTCTTCCCTCCTCCTTTCTACTTTATCTCGGTTTCTTTATTCAACCTTCTTTTCTTCCAGTTTGAGTCTGATCTTCGGTGTCTCGGTGAACATAATTTTCTCCCTCAATAATTCATCACAGACTCGGCTTTACTTATGGAGGCCAATTCCGTGAAACAAATAACGAATGAAGTTCGATTGCCTCCTATTGTTCAGTTCAGTTTCTGAGGCATCAGCTTTTAGAGAACAAGGCAGCATTCGCGTGACGCTTGATGTTTCAGCAACAATTTTAATGGGTAGGTTCGACTCCTCGGCACTTCTGATTCCACTTTCATCTCTTTTAGCCCTGGGCCGACAATCCTGGCGCCACTTTTGCTCCCTCGTCAGTTCGATCTAGAACATATAATTACAAATACGTTAATCGCTGGCTGCTTTGGGTTCTGGATTTTCCCTCTCGCTAGAAAGGGACGCAAACAGATTATACTCATTCTCCAAATCAGACATACTTGTCCACGCACTCACGCACACGCACGCACGCACGCACGCACACGCACACACCTGAGCTACAAAGAACGAAGTTAGCGTCACTTACAATTTACTGTTTTCACTCGACTCCATCTCATCAATTCATCCCCGTGCTTCTGCGCTTTCCTTCCCTTTTTTCCCACGACTATCTAACAATTTCTACACTTATACTTTATCCGCTTTCTTCCTATATGTCTTTCTATCTAACTTTTTTGGCACTTTGTTCATTTTCTCGATTGCGGCCAATATTCCAATAGGGACTTTTTACGAGGTTATCGTTTTTCTCCCTCTTTCTGTCTCTTACGTGTTTCAATCTTGTTTTTTTAACCAACATTCTGTGATATCTCTTTTGGAAAAGAAAAGAAAAATGACTTAAAAAAGAGATTTGAAACATTCACTAATCCACGGTGATCGATTTTTCTGCATATCACCCGTAAAAATCTTATTCGCTAATATATTATAAATTAACGTCAATAAATGAGTTTCATAATTATTGTTCCCATTCCTCTATCACTCCTTTATAATCATGCACCATTCATTTACATACAAAAAACATTTATCAGTGTCAAAAACGTTTTTTAAATAATAAATAAAATTACAAGCGATTTTATATGACTAAAATATTTAGTTTTTTCAATAAATAAACTGAAACATTTTGCTATAAAGCTAAAATTTACTAATTACTTAATCAACACTTTACATAATTGATAAATCCATCATATTCAGATGCTATAAATTAAATTACTTTGCTGCATTATCTTTTATTATATACTTTATTGCTATTCTCATGCAAATTGATGGTAATATTAGTAGGACGTAGCCAATATACATATCAATATGTATATAAATGTTCATATTCATATGAACGCTCAAAAATCTTTATTAATTTATATTCGCATGTCAATTTGAATGTATGTCATTTATGCACCCAAGAGTGTCCGAGAAAAATTAACTGACTTGATTAAAATTTTAAATTTCATACAAAGCAGTCTCTTAATAATGTGTTAAAGTACTGATCAAGATTTGAATTTTAAAAAATATACCTAACAAATAATTGAATTCAAAATACACTGAAATAAGTAAGAATGAACAAAATTTTCAATTTATCATAATATTCTTGAGTTCTAATACTATAGAAATATAAAAATTTATATAAAAAGATTATATGCTATTTACTAACTACTGTAATTATAATTTAAAGGTTATTCAAATTTAAATTAGGAATATAATCATTGCTGAATTAGATAATTACAGGAATTAAATACATTTAAGGAAATCAAAATGAATTAGAATAAAATAAAGAAAAAGCAAAATAAATATAATTCAATCCGCTTAAATATAGTATTATGGGGCATTTAAACATAAAATATTATTTGAGACATTTCAATAATAATAAGCATTCTGTCAGCCTCTCTCTTTCTCCCTCTATTTCAATCTCTTTCCTCGCACTCTCTCCTCCTCCTTTTTCCATTCCTTCCTCTGCCTAGTTTCGGTCTTATTAAGTATCTTCCTTCGTTTTACTCGAAGCTCTAATTCCTTTATTTTCTCTTTTTCGGTTAGGTATTTTAGTATTTTTTATTTCATCTCACGCTTCGTCGCCTCACGCTTAATACTACTACTGTACTGGAAAACAATTTGAGCGCTCGAGGCAAAAGTTACAGTGTAATGAATAGTGGTATTATTGGATATTTTCAGCTAAGATGCGCTTTCTTTCCTTCAAACTTTTTTCTAAATGTAATTGGCACATAAATAAGCCAGTGAGTCTCATGGACCCAAAATATTTTCTCTTTAATCGTTTATTGAACGTACAAAACAAAATTAATGCAACTTGGATGAATTATGAATTATTCGTTTGAATCTTTGGTTTAAAAAAAGAAAGAGAAAAAATAGTGGGCTAAACCCACAATTTTGTAGCACATTATTTTCAATCATAAACCCAACGAGATAATTTACACACCGTAAAACACACCCTAAAGTATCTATCCCATATCAACTCAATTCGTAGTATCAATTATCCTTTCAGCAGCAGCCTACAAAGCAATAATGACCCTTAGGAATGCGATCATCTGATAGTCTCAGTGACGTGGCACAAATTCGTGAAATTAGCCGAAAGCTCAAAGCCTGGCTAAGCTTTTAATATTACTATATGATGTATGTGTGCGCCTGCTTATGCCGCCCCTTCATACTCGCCAGTAAGTGCACACACGCTTACTCACACGCCGACACACGTATCCATGTGCACACGCAAGCACCCATGACTCGTACGTATTTTATGTGAAATCATTAAGTTAAAAAATTTGAAAGCATCCCGAATACTCTTTTCGACCATTAATTAGATACCGTATCAAATGCGGCATAATAGAATTATCTTTCCTCTTTTTTCTTTTGTAATAATATTATATTTTTTACGCAGACCTTTACCAATTAGGTTGCGGAATAAATATAAATTAATACCAACATGATTAAGCCATTCGATTTACATTTAATATGTCGTTTAATTATTAATAAGGGCAATGAAATTTGTAATTAATAGTTATAAATTTAAGGGAAAAACTAACTTTTAATATAATTTAAAATATTACCAATCTACGCGCATTCGACATTTTAAGCTTAATTATTAAAAATGATCCGTTATTGCCTTATCTTTTGGGTTGAAAGGCTCGTATGAAATATATGAACAAGAACTGCAAAGAAATAATACTGTTCCTTAAATTTCGGAATATTTTTTAATTTAAAAAGCAGGCGTTTCAGATGTAGAAGTAGCCCTTAAAATAGAGGGATGACAATGATCAGTTATTCATCTATTTATCTTTGACGTTAGAATTATGTAAATAAGTGAGAGAAAAGTATGTGCGTGCATATGTGTGGCATCGAGTGTCGAGGGAGTGATAAGCTCCGGGAACAAATAATCATCTTTGCTCTTTGATACACTGATACAATTTATAGAACGTATCAAGCGTCATTCCTCGATGCCCTCCATAAGCTTCATGACCCGTCGTCTTATTTTTTCTCGTCATTCTCGAGGCGACCCTATTTTCATTTGCCTCCCCTATTCCTCAGACGTAAAGCAGAAGGAAAACCTCTTGCGTTCAACACACCAGATGACTTTGTGTAAAACCAACCTCGGGAAATTCCTTCAGAAACGTAACGTTTTGTCGCTTGGAAGCACTTTTATAAAGCTTACCTCCTTACATCTGCACTTATTTTGCGACACCCTTTCTTAGTCTCTTTCAAGATTTTGCTTAAAACATGTATATCGTAAAAACGACTGTATTCATCAGGGCAAAGTGCATCCCGGCATATATGCTTATCTGGTTTCGCTTCTACATATATATACATACATCTATATATATATATATATATATATACATGTATATGTAAAAGCACATATATAAAGGTTCGATAAAATGAGGTGTTCCGGTCTCGGTCAGTAAATGGAGTTTTTTGCAAAATAAAAGGGGATCAGAAGACACGAGTGCACGAGAACGTAAAATAAAAGAAAAAGTGCTACGAAGGAAGAAGTTAAAAGGAAGAACCTAAAGATAATATTGGAATTTTATTTGCCATTTTCTATTTTTCTTTGGAAGAAAATTAGAAATTATCATCCGGACACAGTCGGACGTATTATTCTTGGAATCTAATGGAACTGAATTACCGAGTGATGTAAAAGATTCTTTGAAAGAATCGAACATGAATCAAAAGAGTGTAAAATAGGTAATGAATGGTTTTGAAACCGCCTGTTCCTATAACCTTTATACGACGATTCTATGTAAAAATAAAAAAAAATCCAATTTTTCATAGAAAATACTTTTCATATTTTCATTTTAGAAAATTAATGATAATACATTTTACACGATTTTATGCAATTTATTAAAGGTATCAATACTATCAATATTTGTTCTAACCGTACCTATATTAAACTGCCAAAAAATTTTATCATTAAATATTACTTTATTGAATAACTTATTAAAGTAATCAAATAACCAAAGTATGACACATTCTGACAAATATGTATAATTCAAAAAAAAAAAATCGTTAAAAATCAATCGGCTGATAATTGTTCCGAATATACCGATTATTAATTTTCTATGAAGTTCTCTATGAATTCTGATAATAAATGGACTAATATTATATTATTTACACCTTCTAATATTTAAGTTTCAAACATTGATTGAAAATGGTTAAAGGAAAAGAAAGTGTATCTTTTCATTTCTGAAAATTTAATTAAATACTTTGCATGAAGTTTAAATTCTTCTGTTTGTATTTTCTTCTGTTCGTATTAAAATAAGAAACATACCTTCTAAAATTAAATTTACAAAATAAATTTTATTGCAATAATAATTCAGAACATCGTTGCTAAAATAATATGAATAATAAAATTAATTAGATACATAACTATTTTCTACATAGTTGATTTAAATAAAATATTTGGATAGTCTGAGAATTGAATACAATGAAGAAACTAATATTCGTAGCCATGAGCTTTCATAGTAACTTAGAACAACAAAAAGATATCGATGAAAACAATAAAAAAATAAGACCTAGTAATTATAAAATTAATTTTGTAAATTAAAAATGAATATGTAAAACTTGTACGTGAAATTAATATATTTTTGGTTAATATGAGCTTGAAATGTTATAAAAATAACAATGTATTAAAATGAATAAATTCATGGGCAAAAAAGTAGGCGTCATAATATAATGTTATATTCTTAATCATAAAAATGATGCACATACAAAAATGTAAATATCTTTAAAGAAAAGCTGTTATTTGATAAAAAACTTTAGTATCGATTGCGTAAAATATCCTGATATAAATCGACCGCGTAATTTCAATTTATCAATTATAAAACTGATATAATTGTAACTAAACTCTGCAAGTATACACAAGCAGTCAAGTTTGAACGAGATAGCCAGTAATATTTAAAGTGCCCCGGAAATTTCCAATCGTTTCAAAATCTTCCAAAAAAAAAAAAAAAAAAAAAAAAAAAAAAAAAAAAAAAAAAAAAAAAAGCCAGACCCAGGCAATGGAGAAAATGTTCCGATTTTCCCATGGCAAAACGAATTTACACTCATGAAGCAATAACGATTACAAGTTGCGTTAACCTCCTCCCAGGACGGATGGAAGTTATTCTGCAGAGTGCGAGACTTTAATGGATACTCGAAAGTTGCACCAGGAGCCGAAGCCGGTGTGTACGTCGTTTCCTATTTACGCCGAACAAACATGGAAAATTGTATATTCAAATTGATTGTAGCAGGCAGCATCAGCAGAGCCTCACCCATCGCCATTCATTAAACGTTTGCACACACTTTTTATTCATTTGATTAATTAATGGTTGAGCTTTTTTGCTCCCCTCCCGCCCCCGGATTAATTCTGTTTATTATTTTATATCTTTGCCCAAGAGTCCCAATGGCAATATCAAAATAAACTTTCACCCATTTTTATATGAGCATAAATTTTTATTCGAATTTAGCCAAGAGAACTTTCGAAGGCAGAAAGAGCACGTTAACATAACGAAATCTAAATCGCTGAATAATCGTTGATTTAGCAAACTTTTCGACTAAATTAACCGAAGCCATTCGTTTGATAATGTAACAAAAATTCCAATGGCCTAGGGTAAAATGAAAATATCCCTTTTTTTTTATCATAGTTAGATATTTTAATATACTTTGTACATTTAAAGTTTGCCATGGATTTATATTTTTTTATAATTGAATATTGCAAATAAAAAGTATAAAATTAAATTATTAGAAAAGCATTAATGCCGTGGAAATTTTAATTCTAAATCGTATGTACTTTACAGTTTGTTCATTTCAGAAGTTTAAATACACATAATATTCAATTATATAGATTATTAATATTATTTAATATACTTTTATCATTATAAATTATATTAACATTAGTTTAATTACATTAGTTACATGAACAAATTTTTATATTTAAATATGATATATTTAATGCTTCATAAATTTTACGTACATTTCAATAATATTTTTTCAATTAAAGATAATGGTTTAATTTATAATTCTTTTTGGAGGTTTATATTTTTAAGTATGAAAAATTAAGATTTATAAATAAAGATATAATAATTAAAAAAAAAGTTTAAAGATCATTGACATTGTAAAGGCAAATTTAATTGCACTATCAAGAATATTATCACACATTAATAAAATATATTGTATAATTTTAATTTATAAAAAATTGAATTTTAGGCAAAAGCTTATTTGAATATCGAATAAATTTATATGTAAAAAAGAAAAATAATTTAGTATTTTCATAAAAGAAAATTCTATGATTAATTTCTTACACTTGAATATTGTATCACATAAAATGCAGTTTCCAAATGGCGTAACCAAGTACAAGCAACTTTACAATTACTTTTAAACTATTATTTAGGTAAATCTAATTTGTAGTCATACAATCGAATTGACTAAGTTTCATAACTTTAAATGTTTTATTTAACATAAGATTAATTAGTCAAAGCACTGCATTTGGTATTAAATTACTTGTTAATCAAAATATCCTAATTTTACTGTATATTTGTAAATTAATTTAGCAACAAATATTATTGACATATATTATTGACTGCAAGGAAATTAATATAAATTTGAGATCTTTGTATAATATTCCATAATATGTACAATCGTAAGTTCAGAGTACCATTTTAAAAGTTTAATTTAAAGAATATTGTATTTTATAAAAGGCTATCTATCTACCGAAATTTTAATATTGTATTATTAATAAACTACCTTTGAATTTTAATATGACGTTGATTTCATAATTTGAAATATATAGTTTATTCATAAATGCAAAGGTTATAAATATATGATTATTTGAAATACGTGTCTTTTTTGAGCGATTCGATCTAATGGTTATTATAATCGTTGTGCATTGCGAACATATCATTAAATAAATAAGTAATATTTAAGCTTGGTGTTGTATTGAAGCAATTAAGATTTTCTATATTGAATTTATACGAGTATCTGAAAATATAAAAAAGAATGGGATAAATTAATAGCGGCGATTCTCGTTGTAATACTTGCATCGAATGCATTAAATTAACGGAAGTGAAACTAGTAGTAACAAATATATTCCATTATCATTTAAACGAGATTGTGTATACTCATATGAAGCATAACTTATACCTCTCAAATATTATACAAAGCGCACAAAAGTATCCACGAGAAAGTGGATTTTATGTATGGAACATTGTTAAATCACTTTTATGATACGAAACGCTGCGCGATATTTGAAGACACAACATTGATGTCCCGGTTTTTCTCTGTTTTTCACTGTTTTTCTCTGTTTTTCTCTGTTTTTCCCTCGTACGCGTGCTCTCTTTTTCCTCTCCGTTCCTCCTTTCTTTCTCTCACGTTTTACGACACGAGACGTGCTTATTGAGCCAATCTTCTAAAAGGCGACCACTCGCTCAATTCACGGTCTTTCGCCATTCCAATGCAAAGCCCCTGGATGAGCGTAGCCCCGATTTGGGCACATTTTCCAGTGCGCCCACGCTTTATGTCTGCCTCATAATGACTCGTAGCTCAAAAAAGCCATACGTTACAGATTTTTCGGAAAAGAAAGACTCTTTGCGTATTGGATTCCTCCGGTGAAAATCGATAGCTTTTAATTGCCTTTCAGCAGTTCAAGACGAAATTCCGCCCCTCCACGCGGCAAATGAACTGAACCTCCATCTCTACTTTCATGGGTATCGTCAAATTGCAACAAATAGACAGTTGAATCGAGCTACTTATTAAATTGTTGCCTTGCCCGCTTAATTCATTTTTCCCCATTAAAATCTATAATTTATAGAAATTAAATTCCTTTATTATTAAAACACGGGTGAACTTTTGTTACATATATTAAATGTTTTCTCTTGTAAAATGATTAAATTTTGGGTAAACGAACATAAAATTGAAATACTTCATCTATTGTTCTTGTAGATCTATTTTTTTTATAAGAAATATTTGCTAAAAACTGTTGACAATAATACGATTTTGTTATAATTGTAACTTATTGATCTAATAAGCTTTTACAAATTGCTTTGAAAAACTCGATATCAATTTTCATAAAAATGTTCGTATTATTTTATTTGTGACATTTTAATAAATGTTGCAATATATTAATATTGTAAGCAAAGAAACACGTAGGAAAGGAATCATTTTGTAATAAACTATACCTTCTATACTGCTGAACTTTTAAAATAAATATAATCTCTTATTTATAATGTTCATTTTATTTCTAGTTCACTTATTACAAACATGGAAATTATGTAAAAATTTGTTTTCATTGTAATCTTTTTTTTTTTACTTATTAAATTGAAAGTGTATTATCAAAATTTTTCAACAGTAATTTTTTATAGCAAGTAAGATTATTTATTATATATAAGATTATGTTGTTAATGAAATTATATGATACTTGTACAATATTTGATAAATATGAAACTTACTTAACATACAATTTTATTTTTAATATTAATTGAACAAAAAATTCGACCATTTAATAAATTGAAAATAAATAATAAGTTGAAATTTCTTCTTTCATTAAGATTAATATTTTTTTCCGAATTCATTAAAAAGGTGTTCCATGGATATTTATTTAAGATGAAGGTCCAGATGCTGTCAACTTGATAGCTTATTATTTCCATCTTATTAAAATTTCTATTAACTCGAGATATAATGAAATAGCCTTAATTTTTTTATCTTATATTTTAAATATATTATGTAGTCCGTATTCAGAGTCACGCTTTAAAATATCAATACTAATTATAATATTATATCTAACATTACTCGATAATAATTTAAATCAATACACTAATTTCATTCAATTTATATATTATAATCCCTGATAGAAATACCCAGTACAAACAGACGCTTATCGTCGAAAGTGAACTTGTGACTTTTCGGTATGTTCTTTTGGTAAAAGTTTGTAGTTTTGAAAGGTTAAATTTAGGAGAACCCAAAAGTCCGTATTTTTAAACTTTTTATTAGCACTAATATTAGAATGAAGGTTATAAGTGAAATAGTTATTCAAGTTTTAATGTACGAATAGTTAAGCATATTGATTTCTTATTTGAGATCTTTGAATTATTAATATGAGAATATTTGAAAATTATGGTATTCTCTCCCTCCGCAAAACTCTCAAATGAGATATCTAGCGCCAATATTTTGAAATGGAAAAACGAATTAGCTTGGTGGATCAAAAGTGCGTTATACAAACATCAAAACATACATAGATGAGATTGTTCTTTTCCAATTATAGCGAGATCGCCATCATTTTTCATCTCGCAACAGATTTGAATTTTGACCCACTTCTCTAGGATTTTCATATGCCAGCATACATAGTTATAAGTCATGATATTTAGCACAAACGGCTGCTCGGACCGCAGGATTAAATAACTAATATTTCAAATGCGAAACAACTAATTTCCGTGGAAACTGCTTGCCGACTACAAATGATGCCGAGACTTTGAAAGAAAGTCATTCGGCACTAAAGGCCTCTGAGATATCATGAAGATAGTTTGGAAGAATGGCGAGGGAATCTTTTGTGAGGCCGAATCGATTATATTTCTTAGGGCATTTTGGCTTGGATCTCCATTTCCATTGAGGTTTTGTCGCGGGGGAATTTGTCGCCGAGGGCACTTGGTCAATGATCCACTCGCCCAGTTACACTCGACGTGTCTCTCTCGCCCTCACACATGCATCTCGGAAATGGCCGATAAGAGCCCGCCACTCGAGGAGACGAGGGCTATTGTCCCCCGATCCGCCCCCTTGGCCCCTTCGTAAAACCACACCGAGGGCTTCGTTTCTGCTCAAATCTACATGCAGAGGATGTAACCTCGATGGATGTGGAGAGCTCCGGATCCCCGCAATAATGGACTCCCCCGAGGATCTATTGGTATGCGTCTGCTTGGAGGGTGCAGCCCAGCAATAATATCTCCGAGACTCTGATTATACCTGGTGCACTCGCCAATCAAAGCCAAAATTAAAGTCAGGCGAGGGCTCTACTCTACCTCTACTCGACCCGAGAACGACCCCCGCACATAAACACATACCCCTACTGCCCTTCAATTCTAGTCAGTCCGCACTTTTTCCTCCATCTCACCCACACCGCCATATTTTTATTATTGCCCAGCTCGCTCTCTAACCATTATCTTGATCACCTAACCGACATATCCAACTCTGTTGTATTTAACCCATTCACAATAAACTATATTTTTCTGCCCTCGTCACTCGAGCCACCAGCAAATTTTTACTAATAGTACTCAATTTTTTGATAGAAATCATGCCAAACCTACAATCTACGCAAAATTTTGCTGTATAAAGGTATAAATTTGAAAAAGATTTATTAACTACAATTAAATCTCGTGGTTTCACGTGAACCCGCTTCTACATAAACACACAAATGATTATAAAATCATAACATAACATTTATTTTCGTCAAAATTACCTTAATAAAACTCTTCAATATTATATCTTTCGCTCTACATTTTTCTTTAACTATTTATCTTTATAGTGTTGCATGAAATAACCTACATCTATTGTTAGTATAACTTTTTCAAGTATACACTTTTTGTACAAAAATCAAACTTGCTTAAAAAAAAAAGAAGAATATATTTGTGTAGCCAGACAGTTAAACATACATAATACTTTTTCTATTCATAAAAGTTTCTTTGATACTTTTATTAAACTTTTATACCAGTCTTTCAATTAAAGCCGTAAAATACAGAGTATATCAATAATGTATAATAATAAAAATATATAAACATAAGTATTCAAATTTCAATTTTAATGTTAATGGTGAAAATAAGAAATATTTAATTAAACAATTTTAAGTAAAATATAAAATATATTAAAGCATTGTTGGACGGTAAGATGTACATTTCTTATTTTAGAATAATTATATTTTAATATAATTATTAAATTATTACTAAATATATTTACAACATATTGTACAGCATTATGTTCTAAATTTTTTGTAGAATTTAACCTGCAGTTACTTTAATAAATTATTACTATTATTATTATATTTATACCTGTCAATGTCTCAGAATATTTAAAATTATAATTTTTTAAATATTCGTAAAACTTAACTGATGTATAGCTCTAACATCAGTTAATCAAATAAACTAATCAAATCTACATGTGAAATATATTAAATTATCTTCAAAAATAAGATAAATTTAATAATATTAAGCTCATATACTTCATAATTAATTGTGATAAAGAATCAACTTAGATGAATACGATTAGCATTTAAATTACTACTATTTATTTCCTTGATAATTATTCTAATAATTTGTATAAATTTCATGCTATTAAAAAATTCGAATTATGTGAGATGAATAATTTTATCACTTATTATTCATCAAGTATTTACTCGAACTAGTTTTGTTTTAAAAGCACATAACCTAAATTTATTACATCGGTAATGAATATAAACACAACTCTTTGGTATAAAATGCAAAACTAGATATTGTATCCTCGATGAATAAATATAGAACAATCCTTCATCTCTTGATGCCAACAATATAAATATATGTATGAAAAAATCGATAACAAAAATTCGATGAATCCAAATTAAAGAATGACCATTAAAATTCAGAGATGATTCATACTTTTCGCTGCAATATTTTGTTTTTGTATCCGTACATAATTATTTATATTCATTCAGCCTTGTCGAAACTAGTATTGACAAGTGGAATCATCGAGAACTGATGCACATCCATCTCAATAATGGACTCTATGGATCAAACCGCTACAAGAATACTAATCGAGTTACAAAATTTCTAGTAATTTGAGCAACACGATCAATTATTGTATAAAAAGGAAGAACACAAAACAATTTGCGGAGCGGAAAGTGTAAATAAATGAAAAAAATGAGTAAATTTACTCGCTCTATCCGCATCATGTATAATTGTCATAAAAGTCTTGTTGATATAAAGCTAAAAATGAATTCTCCGAGATTTTCACTTTCAAACGCGCAAAACTACCATGAAAGTTGGACATTTGTGTCAGAGTCGTTCTTTTCCCTAACAAAGAAAAAATCTCCCCATGCCAAAAGGAAAGCGATAGATAGGGAGGACGAGGGTCGACGGCGGGAGGGCGGAGGGGCGAGGGGGGGAGAGAGAGAGAATCACGGCGAAAGAGAAAGAGACAAGTCGGCATAACAAAAAGAAAAGGAAGCAACTATACGTAAAGAAACACGGGTGGTGATGGCGGCGGGGGGGGGGCTGCATTGTACGCAGATAATAGCAGAGCCGAGGAAAACCTGGACAGCATGCGCAGAATAATAAAAGTTTAGAGAGAAGCTCGCGACGCAATATAATTTAAATAAACACAAGTTAAACGAGTCCTGCGTTTCGGCAACTTTATACCGGGGCTAGTCTCCGTTAGTTCATCAGCAGCTACTTACCTCCATCTCTCTCTCTCTCTCTCTCTCTCTCTCTCTCTCTCTCTCTTTCTCTCTCTCTCGCCCCCTGTCTCCCGCACTTTGTCTCTCTTTCCATTCCTCGCGCCTTATCCTTTTATTATCACGCAACTTTCGCGCTCGCTCGGGAGTCTCGGTGGATTAAAGAGAGCAGCTGAAAATCCAAAATTTCCACGAAAGAAGAAAATCGGAAGAGCGAGGAAGATACGAATGTATTAAATTTACTGTAGCTCCAACCTAAGTCTCTCTATCCGTTTCTTTATTTAGAGGCGAACATTAAGGCTCTCATTTTTTTTTCCGTCTATCCATATCTGTCACTCTCCTGCCTCTCTTTTCCTCTTTCTCACTTTCCCATCTCTCTATGCGCTTTTAGTTTCTATTTCAAATTTTTTTTCCTTCATCAGCAAACCTCTTCTTATTAACCTTTATGCGTGCACTATTTTTTATTCTATTATTGCATTGCTGTTGCTGATGCTATCAAATTGAATTTAAAAAATACAATTAACACTGGGGGTTTTATTTTTATTCCATTTTCACTATTTCAACTGCTTTTTGTTTTATTTAAAATTGAATTAGTTTAATTTACATTTAATATTTGATTGTATATTTGCTTTTTTACAACAATCTAATAAACAAAATTTTATAATGCAATTATGGCAATAGAAATGTGTTTTTTAAATTACTAATTTAATTCATGTTAAAAGCATTTTTGATGAAGCTATAAAAATTATTTTTAATCAAACAAATTTTTGATGAAAGTTAATTATAATTTAAAACATAAATCGCACTGCAGATAATTGTGTATAGTCCTGCTTTTTACTCATAATGGATTTAAATGTAATTATTAGAAAAATATTTCATTCATTTCTGTAAATTATTTAATGTACAAAGTTTGGAGCATTTTATTTATTTTCGTTGCCGTCTAATTTAATTTCAGCTTTTCAAATATTTTCTATCATTCGCGTATGTATAATTATTTGTATACTCTCCTAAAGATAAAATAATTGTAATAATACAGTGTCTAAAAAAAGCAAACATATTTACAGAAACCAGTTATTATTAATATTAAATTAAAAAAAAAAATTAGAATTAAATTTTTTTTTATTATTTTACATTTCCTATAATTGATAAGACTTATTATAATCATTGGGTTTATAATTTAAATTAACATTTGAAACTTATTTATGCTTGGTTTTCGTATATTTATAATTTGATAACTTTTATGTAAATTTTGAAACAAATCCCATACACATTTAATAAAATCATCTTTTATCATACTTTTTTATGTTTTAAAAATCTTTAAAAAAAAAAAAATTGAATCACTGGAAAGTTGATTTCATTTTTTCAACGTAATAATGTTGAAAATGGATTAAAATTTGGTAGAATTATTTGCTTTACTCTCTTCCTTCCAAATCAAATATTTTGAAGCATCGATATCCATACTGACAAAGCGTTGGTAATATACAAAATTTATGATGCAATGAATAATTACATTAAATGTATACGTTTCAATGATTTACGTAATAATAAGGATATGCACTTACGTAGTGAATAATGCAAGCAATTTTCCTGAGTAACTTTGGATTTTGTGAAACGTAACGAGTTAATAATGTACTTTTAGAGTTTACTATATAGGATGCATTTGTTAACTTGAGTATGTTTCTTCCAGTGGGGTTTCAGTTTGTTTTGTTAATTTTTTAAGAAATTTTAAAGTACCACAATATTTTTTTAATTACATAATATTACAAGTAATAAATAAAATTAAGTGACTATTTATTTCTTACTTCTCTAATATATTAAATGTGTATCAAATACTTATTCTATGAAAGAGTATATAATGTTATGGTTTTTGAAAATTAATATTGATAAATCAAGATTATATAGTTTCAATATAGAAACTGTTTAAGAAGATATAAAAAAAATATATACCTTGTCATTTTTTATTAAATTTGATTAAAATTAAAAGTAACTTTAATGTTTGTAGTACTTGATTGTATTAATATTAATACTTAAAAATAACAGAATAAAATAAGTCTATATACAAACAAAAATTTGAAACATTACTATTAAGAGACAATTAAAATAGCACTATTTATTTTCACAAATGATTCAATAAAACAAAAGAAGATAAAGAAAGCTTTTATTAGGTTATTAACACCATGATTAAATGTATAAATTATATTATAATAGAATAAGAAAAAATGATTTATTTGAATTCATTTTATTCATAGGACAATTTTTTTAGTGATCACTGTAAAAGATTTGAAAATAATTTTAATTTCTGGTTTTCCACGGTATTGAATGCCATAATCAATATATTGACTAGGAATATCGGGTCACGATGTTTGATGAATTGAGTCTTTCAACCACATAATTCTGAATTAGAAAACACACCAGTAGATCAAAAATTGTTATTCTTGTAAAACAATATAATAAAAAGAAAACCATAGGTTTTGAATAATTTGTAAGAAATGTAAAAGAGATAGAAGTAGTGACACTCTACTTAAAATTAATAAAAAGATGTAAAAAAGAAGGGGATTCATCAATTTTTCGTATAACCCACAACGTTTCAAAGGGCAGTTCTAAGGTTAAAGATTTTCAATTTTCGGGATTTATAGTACTTTAAATTTTTTATTAACTTAAATTAAACTAATGATCATAAAATTTGTTTAAATACATTCATTCTCCTAAGTAATTGGAATAAACGCTACATTACTTAAGTGCGATATAATTATGCGGTAACTATTTAAATTTTTTATACATTTATATTCATATAATTATTATACTATTAATAGTAGTATAAAATAGTTGAAAAATGAAAATAAATTTACATCAAAATTTTTGTATTCATTAAAACAAATAATTTTAATACCTATTTTGACAAAAGTGAAATTTGTTTCTATAAAAATGTTTCAATCAAATATACTAATTTTTATAAAAAACACACGTAAGCAAAAATTTATTGATATAGTTTATATAAATAATTTTTTAAAATACTTTTCAATAAATTTATTTTATATTTCAATAGCATATTAATTTCTATTTTAAAAAAGACCATTCAGATGAAATTTAAGTATATATTGGAATTGTCGCTGATGAAACAGTTATAGATTACAATCTTTGAAATATGCGACAGTAAAATACTTTTTACAGTGTGGAGGAATTAAAAATTTCTTAGAATTTATTAATTTTAATCTGTTTTCTTAAAAATAGAACGTTTAGATTTTTTGTGGATAATCTCAATATGTTTAGTAGCAATAGTATTAGATTCAAGTCGACCAAAAAGATAATATATGTATGGCATGGAAATAAAAAATATATCTTTATTCTAAATCTAATTCAATTATTAAAATTTAAAATAAAAAATTATGTATGGAACAGAAAACATTTGATTTGTATAAGCTGAAATATAAGCAACACAACTACATAGACAGTGATGGACTTGCAAGAAATTTTAACATATAATCTAGATGTACAATGCGCTAATCCATCGTATTGAATTAGCATTATATAAAATATATTAAAATACAACATTGTTCACAAATAATCAAAAAAATGTAAAGCATATATATATATATATATATATAGAGAGAGAGAGAGAGAGAGAGAGAGACAGAGAAATTTAATCAGATCTCAAATATTAGTGATAGCTGTCGTTATTTTGTATGGTATTGTTACACATAGAAAATACAAAATATTCTATAAAACTAATAATCTCAATACATTCGATTCGATAATTTTGAATAAATTTTCGTTGTATCATTATAAATTTAATTTTTGGATTTACCATTTATATTCATGTATATAAAGGTATGTGAAAATGTAAATTATATTTGATACAACAATAATTTCAAATTAATAAACAATATTACTAAATTATATTTTTTAATTTTGTAATTATAAAAACTAATTTAATTTTTTAAAAGCTGACTAAAAATTCCGAGTTAATAGTGGATCAAGTTATTAAATCCTCCAATTTTCATCTTTAAAGTGAAAATTTTTAAAAAGTATCCAATTACGTTTTAAAAAATAAGAAAAATGTATGGATATCCATTTTTCAAATATAGATTCGAAAGAAAATTTGATAAAAAAATATTACAATGCATATGCAGAGGGACTATACCCTCCCGATTTGACGGGGAGTTACTGGAATGTCGACTACTGGATGAAATCGGACAGGAACGTCCGTCGGAATTTGATCTTCTTCATTCCGACGACTACCAATTTAGTGCTTTTCAAATATTTTCTTATATTTAAATATCTACATAATATAATTTATGAAAAATCTACGAAGCATATAAAAATTTTCTCTTTTTTCTATTTTTATAAAATTCCAATATTTGGGTAGTTAATGATATCCAAATAGAGTTATAATTCATTGATTATAATATAGTTCGTCCAATGTTTTAAATCATGTTTTGAATCTGTAATAAAATTGAGCAAGCATGAAATTAATTTAATGTTAACGTACTAAAATTAAACAAGCAAGAATATATTTCATTTAAGAAATTGAGAATTTTACTGAAATAAGTACATATTTCAAATCAGACTTTTTTGTTGAAGGTTTAATTTCTAGTTTTTATGTCAAGCTTATGCAGATAAATACTCTGTAGAAGGTGAAAATAATGAAAAACTTATGAAAAAGTCTGGAAGCATAAAAAAAAATGGAATAATTTTTTTGTATGATAATAATAGCTATTTAATATTTCAATATTGTAAATTTAGTGAAATGTAATATATATATATATATATATATTTATGAGATCTACACTGTAACACACATTTAGTTTTGAATTGCAATTGCAGCTTTTCATAAATTTATAAAAACTGTATTATCTAATTCAACATAAGGTAAAATTCATTTCCCAATTAAAATCAAACATTTACAATATTTCTAATTAATATTCAATATTTTGAGCTGCTTGCATTATACAGTTAATTGCATTAATAATAATTGATAATAAAAATAAATACAAGCTTTTCATTTTATTTATACAATTTTTAGCTAATATAGCATTTAAAAGATTATTTGAGCACATTAATAAATCATAAACATTTATTTGCATGATATTAAAAGGAAATAAAAAAGTGAGCAGTGATTGAATAAATATTTTCAAATTGAATCTTATTAACTGGGATTATTTATAATTTTTAATATTATTCCCGTCATTGAAAAATATGGATTGGAAATTCAGTTTCCTCTTTAATATTAAGTTAAAACTGACATGAAAAATCATCGCTACTTTTGTAAAATTGAAAAAGTATTGATTTCCACATTCAAAATAAATAAAAATATCTTTTAAAGAAGCTGCCTCTAAATACAGAAAAAAAAATCTTGTAGCTCGATAAGATTTCGCTCAATAAAAAATATTAAAAGACAAGGCAGCGGATACGAGGAGAAATTTTTCAAGTAACTCGATAATGGTTGTGGGCTGAATCAATTACCGATACTCAGCACCAGGAGAAATATGAAAGGGAATCTTAATCATCAAAAATAAGAGAAAAAGGGAGGGGATTCGCCGAGCGAAATCGTAAAAGTTTTGGCCTCGTAATCGGTAGAATCACGCATTTTTCTTGGTGTTATTTCCCTGGGAGAAGGCTCAGGTAGCCGAAGACGCCGGCGGCTCTCCAGATAGGCCGAGGCGATGAACATAATAGGCACCGATCGGGTCCATCCGATCTCGATCAGCTTCCAGTCCCACGTAACCGACGGGTTATTTTGGTCGGCTTTGGATTTACTCGCCCGGTCGTATGGGGAATCGAAAACTCTATCCGGAACAAATCTCTCGCAGCGGGACCCGGTGCGCGTGCGCGAGTAACGAATTACGGTGCACCGTACGATTATTCGAAATTTACGGCAGCATTAAAGTAGCCTTCTTGTTGTTAAATTTTTATGCACGGCGTAACCGTACGGACGAGATAACGAGTATTATGATCGCGATTGCGAGAATATTCTTTTTAAGCGTGATTTCCGGTCCCCCGAGCGTCTCTTACATTTTTTACACGGAAACATTTACATTTGGCTTAAAATACTGCGCCGCACGACCTTAAGCCCTTTTATTTCGATAAAGGCTTTAAGTAGGCATTACGCGTTATCGAGTACTTGCAAAAAGCAGATGCACGGCCGCTTTTTACTCCCGAGCATTTTTCTGTCATTGCCAATATAAAATGAGGATGGAGCTTTCGCATGCGGAGAATAATAATGTCTTGATTTTCCTACACGTAAACGGACGAGCCATCCGATACAATCGAAAGTCATTTATTTTGTCGCGCTCACTCATCATTACACAAACAATTTTTCTAATCTAAGTAGATAATCTAATATTCTACGGAGATATTAAGTAATGGGATTGCTGGTACGCTGATTTTGCGCATCTTCATTCAATTCTATCTTTCAATCCCCTGACCCACATTCTCTGGAAATTAAAGTAGTTACAAAACGCCTCTATAAATAAAACTAGAAATATTTAAACATCCGGACGGCTGACCACCATTAATCAAACCAAACCTCAAAAGGATTTCCTAAATATTATTGGATCTCTCACTGAATTCATTTTTAAAGAAGATTTCAGAAGGAATTTTTCACCGAATAATTTAAAATACAACTGAAAAGTTACGCTGTAGTGGTTAATATTTATTTTTTTATATCTGAGCTACATCTATGACGAGTGTATAACATTATTTTAAATGATAATTTTGAATGATATTGACAAAAATGATATGACGTTTCACATGAAATATTGCAGAAATTACATTTCATAAATAAAGATAATTTTACACTAATATATTCCAGAATTCACTTTAATTAACAGATAAAAATACGTTTTAAAGTTAGAAAAGAAGTAATGTTATACCCATAACCATCATTGGCATTAAACTTTTTTTTTACAAAAAGTTACTATTAAGAAGCATTTAAAATATTATTATTAGATATAACTTTCTTAACATGAAATACAGTGGATTTTTCTTTATTTTAATTAAAGAGTCCTCGTAAAGTAAATTTAAGAATAGTTTTAACATTTTGCCTTTATTACAAGTGCCGCAGAGTCGAGGATAAAATGTAATAGAAAAAAATTGTTACCACAATTTGGAGTCGAGGAAAAAGACGGATCCTATTTGAAGTGGGTTTTTTTTTTTTTTAACATGAATTTGGTTGTGAAAATAGGTGTATGCGGATGTGCGTGGCGCATTGAAGTGGAGAAACGATCTTTATGGAGAAAAGATGAGGAGGATCCGGTACAGAAGTTGGAGTCTGCCCCGGCGCCGGCTCCAGCATCAAGAGATCACATCCATAAAGTACAGGATTTTGAGCTTCTCATGCACACGAGCAGACTATGTAGCGTAAAAACTGGGAATACATCCGTATCAGTCGGGGAACAGCTACCAGCTCTTATATTTAAACCTGGGCATTTTAATTCGGTCGGTTTCCGGTGGCTTTCCCGTACCTTCGCCCTAAAAACTAACAGTGCAGTGCATTAAAAAATAATTGGGAAAACAAGGAGAATGTTTATTCAACGGGAATAACCTCTGCGTGCCCATTGTTTTGGCGAAACAAATCTGCATAAAATGAATTTGAGCTGCTTGCGGAGTTGGATTGCGCGGATCTCGGTGGGCGGTCCCCTGAGTAATGATCAAGAGGATATTTCGCGAAATTCAAACTGCTCGTAAAAGGAGCCATGAAAAAGTGTCGTTGAAACTTCTAATCCACGTGGTAAGACGCTCTTCCCATTGCGCAACCGACAAGCGCAACCCACAAGCGCCTCGAGATCTCGAGTAATTTACAAAACTGAATCGGCTTTCGAGAGCCGGAAGCCGGGAAAGCGCGAGGGGGCGAAAGGAGGAGTGCCGCCGGAGATCCCCAGCATCCGAGCCGCGGGTCCAGATTCCCGATCTCCGCGCGCGCAATCGGCGATGCTGCTTTATGAATTTACGACCACCTGTCGACCTCGAGGCCTTATCGAGCATCTACACGCGAGCCTCGACGGCCCGTGACGAGCGGATGTGCATCCGCAGGTTACCCAACGCCAGGATCAACGGGGGCATCTCCGACTCCTGGTTTCGCGGCTGCGTTTCCTCTCGCGCGATTAAAACTATTTGTATTCTGTATGTGTTCTTCGCGACACTCGCGCCAAGGTATTTCTTGTTTGCCTCAACGACTTTACAAACAAAGCCGATTATTTAAAATCGGTGAGCACGCAGGCGATGGTTGAGATGACTTTCTTGTTCATCCCGCTGCTTTGTTTAATACGAAGTAAACAGCTCCGAGGAATAAAATGTGCTTGAGAGATGAAAGAATTTGTTCTCAAAACGAGGCTATTTATATGACAATGGTATGTTTTTAATGTATCTCATCGGGACATCATTTAATAATCCCAATTTCCTTTACACGGATATTTATTAAACAAATAAATGACGTGCAATTTATCGAAATCTAATTTTTAATGTTGAGCGCTGGAAGCTTTCGTGTAAGCCTATTTTAAACAGAGTTTCAGTAATTTTCGTTACATTTACAACTCAACACCTCAATAGCAATGGTACCGGCAATCATGAAACTTACAGGAAGATACTCAATGCGCATCGTAATCAGTTACATTTTAACGAGTTTAGAGAAAACCTTTTACAACTAATTATTAATGCGAGCTCAAAAGCTTTTTATATTAAAACATAATCTATTTATAAATTTTATTGAAAATTAATTCAGCCTATGAGAAATTTTAAAGCAACAAATATTGCGTATAACTAATTTATTTTTTATTTCATTATAAAAAAATACCTTGGTGTTAATACCAAATATTGAATTTATACCGGAATATATTAATTTTCAATAAAACCTTTAAAATGTATCATTTTCATTATAATATTCCAACCCATGTTAAAAAACGATAATCAATTTTTCAACTTTAAAAGAATTCATCCTATATTTCTGAAAAGTTTTATTAGATAATTTTTTAAAAGAAAATAAACAATACCAACTGTAATCAGTATAGTTTTAGAATATAACAGAAACTAAAACTCTGATAAGAAACTATTTCAATCTTGTATGTCTTTACCTATTATTGCATTTTACAATTCAATATCAATATATAAATATTCAAAGACATAAAAAACGTCACACAAATAAACGTTGAATGAATATATTTTTCTGTATTCTTTGTAGGATGTTATATTATCGAAATTTTCTATAAAAATCGATACACTAAACAAAAATAACAGTATCATATTATTTTTATTAAAATTGAAGGTAAAAAAAAAAAATATTATACAAATTTAAACATATTTTCTGAAATTCAATGCCTAATACATGATATTTTATTACAATTATTATTAAATAATTTATTAAAAAACAATTTTATTGGAAATGCATCTGACATAAAAGATTGGAAAAATATACGTAAAAATTGAGTATAGTTTTTTTATTCGTATGAACCGGACAGGACAATTGGTATTTTATATAAAAATATATTATAAAAATTATTAAAATTCCAGTAACGAACTAATTAATTTGAATAAAATTTCTGTAAATGTGCAACTAAATCTATCTTTTTTAATAACATGGATTTTGTCAGTTTGGTATTGATTAATAAACAAAAATTTTTTTTCTTTTTAAAAAAAGAAGATATTTTATTATTTCTGTTGTTGTATTGTTTGTCATATTTTTCGTGATACTATAGTTCTCGTAGACATTTCAAAATACGAATACTTTTTAAAAATGAATATACGTAAAAATGTTTTCAAAATGATATTTTACCTTTAATAAAATAAAAAGATAAAACTGGCATTACATACACGTTTATCAGTGGAAATAAGATAACAGGGAAAAATTTAGCCATAATATAGCGGCATTTAAGAAAAGTGTGTGCGTGTGTACTTTAAATTTCGTTCTCACTTAACTTTACCACTTGAAGGGTAAATTCGAAATTACAGTTTCGGGCACTTTTAACATTTCGTAGCAAACACGTCGCGTCGAGTCTATTGCACGCGACTTTCAAAAATTTCACCAGGATGCCGCCCGATGTAACCGAGGAGGATAGTAAGAGAAATGCGGAAGAATGCAAAACTCCTCCTCGGAATGCGTGTCCTATCGGTAATTCATATTCCCGTGGCGGTGCATTGCGTCCGAGCCTTCGTATGTTATTTCACGCTGCGTCAACCACCGAAACTCCTTCCGAAACAATTCCCCCCCCCCGTTTCATCTCACCAGGTTGGCGCTTGCAAAAGTTGCAGCGAGGGTTTTGCAGGAGCGACCCCTAACGATTAATCAAGCGATCGACGGGATGATCGATGGATCGATCCTCGAGATGCTGCGCCGGCACTTCTGACAAACTCGAGCACCTTGTCGCAACATTGCAATATAAAGTCAGTAAACGTCTTTGCGGGGGTCAACGGCCCTTTGCTCCTGAAATCGCGTCGCGTGAATAGGGGTGGGTTGTGCGTGAAGGGGTGCAGGCGGTTAATCACCGGTCACCGCGGTCCGGTGAACGCACGCGACACGCAAAACCACCCCCGTCGGGACAGCGGGGGATTCCTCGGACGCGCGTCTGCAGCGGGCCGCGCGTTTGGGATTCCACCCCTAATCGGTAGCGCGTGCGCGAGCCCCTTTCATTACCCTTAACGATCTCTTCGTGTCTTGCTTGCATTAACTCGATATATCGTGCAACCCCCGTCCGACGGACCGCCGCTGCTAATTTTATTTATCGCGCCGGCCTTTCTTTTATCCCGCTGTTCATTATGCGGGGGTTGCGAATCCGGGCTTAAATAATCGCAACAACTTTGGGCGATAATTTTTGTCCTTACTTGATCAACCGGCAGTTTTAGCGTCGGCGTAAATGAAGGAGTTTGTTAGGTCGTTCGCTGAGGCGACGGGCCGAAATTTATTGGACGAGCTACGAATAACTTTCCTCGCTTCAACCAATGAAACTTCTCCTTAAATTACACATTGATGTGCCTCTATCTATTATTTTCGTGCACAATGAGGCTCTACCAATACACCTTGAATTACTATTAATTTTAAATAATGATGAACGCTTTATATTTCATGCATTATTTAATGCATGTAGAACTTTACTCATTCGCAATATTTCAAATACCTACAATCAATGTACTCTGAATTCTTATTCTAATTCTTTGATAATACAGGTTGTATATCTATAATTAATTTCTATTACCTTTAGCAATACTAGTCATACCCTCTATACTTATAATTTTGCTTTATTCATGCCGCATTTCAATTTCATATACTAAACCTGTTCACCATGTCACCGTTGTGTATACTTGTTTATTTTTATTTTTCAAAAACAATAAAAACGATTGTAAAATATTTTTAATATTTCAATATTCCAAAAAAGTCGCTGTATTTTTCATCATATTTTTTGAAAATTTAATTTTTACCACATACTTTTTCGACGTGGTTAATTTTAAAATATTCATTGTATTTTTGAGTTGATGAAAAACGTTATTGGATTCGTAATGTCATCACGGTTCAGTCATATATGTTCATATGCTTTTGCTTATATTTTACTCTTCAGATTTTAAAATATTTTTCATTTTACCTTTATAATCCCTCTGCGATTAATAACAAATTAATTTCATTATTTTTATTCAAATAAAACTTTTATAAGATGTCATAATAGTTGTCAAATGACGCGAAAATGAATGAAATAAAAATTTATGTTGAAAAATGATATATGAGGTCGTATGCTGCATGCAACACAAATAAAAGATGAAAGAATTCGAGGAGTACGAAATGATTAATTGCGTAATTAGGAACTGTTTCTAATATACATTCCTAATAGCTTATGCATAACTGTATAAATACTCCTAATACTACCGAGTCCACTACTAAATTACCAGTCATCGACCGATAAAAATATGTGCATGTATAATAAAAGAGATAGTCACAATGTAAATTTATAATTTTATATCAAATCCATCTATTCCTTAATTCCCATTCAGCAAAATATTCGGACTCCTTTCCCACCCCCTCCTCCCGCAACTCCTAATCTTAAGCCGAGCGATTAATCACGTACATATTGAATAATCCTTCCAAGTTCTAGTCGGTATCCGGCAAATGTGCATTGCAATGAGCGCTAAAATATCGCCTTAAATAATGTGAGGCAGGTACACTCGAACCCACTTTTCCGGGTACCCAACCCTCTGCATTCAGCACACAAATGTCACATGCATGGAAAAGCTCCGGGAAGGCGAAACCCCGGCTTCCCCGCTGTGGAACTTACGTCGCCGTCGCCGTGGTTGCAGGGACAGCAACGCCGGTGGCGGCTGGCCCCGGCCCTCCTTGCGCGTGCCACCAAACAAGAACAAAAACAACAACAAAACAACAACAAAAGCAGGAGAAAATCGGGCGAAAAGCCGGGGAAAAGTGCACTATACACAATCGAACCGAATGCAGCAGCACCTGGCGCTCGGTCACACGAACTGAGTCATGCGGCGGAGAGTCTCAAGCCGATCGGATCCACGCACCACTGGTTCATAAATCCTGGACAATCAGGGCGCGAGGGACGTGAGCTGGGGAACCGATGCGATGATAACGACAGCGGACTCTCCTCCGCGAGTGACCCTCCGGTGCCAGGGGGCGGGTCGCGTTCGCGCGCGACGCAACGTGCCGAGCGACTGCCGGCGGCGGCTCCGCACCTCCGCCTCGCCCCCACTGCCTGGCCGCGGCACGCGCGCGCCGTCCGTCTCGCTCCCTTTCCCACTCTGCGTGTGTGCGTGCGCTCGGTTGCGCACTGGACCGCGGGCTGAGGCTGCACCGTAACCACTGACGTCTCCCATCTCAGCGCTGGCCGGCAGCATCCGTCCGCGACGGGCGCGCGTCCGAACCCATCCGAGCCCCGCCGAGCGGCTCCGAGGGCGCGCGCGCCGAGGTGGGACGGGCGCGGGGGGTGCGAATGCGAAATCCCGCACATCTTCCTCTGGGTGAAGGGGATGGGGGCAAGGTCCCGTGTCCCCCTGTCGCTATGCTTATTTTGCCATCGCCGAGCCGTCCTTGTCTTTTTTTACAGCCCATCCCTCTCGGATCCTCGTGCTCGGCGGTAGCGGCTTTTTTCCGAAGGCCCCGGCGGTGTGGGCCCGAGCCCTTTTTTCACCAAATTATACACGCCTCCTTTTTCTTTCTCTTTTCTTAATCTCGTGTCCAGCCTCACTCTCTCTCTCTCTCTCTCTCTCTCTCTCTCTGTGTGTATTCCTGCGCTTCTTCCTTCCTTCCTTCCTTCCGTCCTTCCACTTTCCTCCTTCCACATGCTCAATCACTTTGCCACGAGTGGGCTAATGCGCTTTTCCAGATTCTTTTCTTTTTGTTCGCACTTCCTTCGATCGTTTTTTGTCACACTCTATTTACGCCAAAACGCTTACAAAACGAACTTTAGCCTGGTACTCAACAAATGAGTTCAGATCTGCTTAGCCGTTTGTTTAGCCCCAGCAGGAGTACAAAAATGAGGGGAAATCTATTAGGAGATGCGCTGGACCATTTCACAATTACCTTGGTTAGTTGGCTTTCCAACACGTAGGATTCGTCGGCCCCTCTAAGGGCTGCGCAATAGACATCCGCTTCAATTATTGTAAAGGTGAACGACTGCAAAGTTGATTCTAATGTAATGCGACCATAATTTACTCAGATTTCTCATAATTTCACCCAAAGGAAAGTTACGTAAATGAAAATTGATAAGTAAAACTTCTGGTAGTTGATTAAGAAAATTTATGCAGTTGCCTCTTGTAGTCCCGAACGCTATTTAATTATTTGGTCAGCTTAGTGAATAATAAAAGTGTGTTGTAATTTTATATTCTGTTTGAATATTCGTAATGAGTTGCTGGAAGTTTTGCTCAATAGTGAATATTCGAGCGCAAGCCTGGATAATGCACTTGTCAATATTAAAAAAACTCTAAATATAATTTTTTATTTTAATATGTGCGTCTATTGCGTGAACTAAAATTTTATAATTATAAATTCCTCGCATTTTTAGTTTAATGAACAATTTTTCCACATCGCAATACTTGGGTATTCTCCTTATTTATCAAGGTAACCTTAAAAGTATTGAAAATTACTGATAAACTGACAAACTGCACAAACACAATAATTAATCCCTTATAAAAAAAAATTGTGCGATAATTCGAAATACTGATAAATAAATATTATGCATTTTAACTTGAATTCCTGTTTGAGTTATAATCACATCATTTGAATCTTTTATCGAGATTTACAAGAGGAAACTGCAATTTGTTTTTTTATTAGTTTCAATGCGAATGCAACATTTTCCGAGTGGTAAAAGCATACTAGGAGACAAAGTAGGAGAAAAACATTTACAGGAAATGCAGTTTTCCTTTTTTTTACTATCAGTACTTATGTTGCTCAGGCCACAATAAGCCGTTTAAGCTTAAATTGGCATTCTCCAGGATATCACGAGAGAGATAGAGTGAAAGAGGGTCCGGGGAGGGGAGGGGATGGGGTTGTAGAGGACGGTGAGAAGGGCTTCTTTCGCCGTGGTATAGAATGTAAAACGTAATGACTCTCATAAAGCAATATCATGATCCCGAAGAAGATAAAAAACTCACTTGTTTTGCTTCCGACTTTCTTTTTCTTCTATTACCTCACGTCCTCTTTCATGTTTTCCCCTTATGCATCGCTCATTCCATTTTTTTCTTCCCCTTCCTCCTCGTTTACTTTTGTCCCTTCTACATTGTTGAAGCTTCAAATCTCCAGTTTTGGCAATGCGACTCTTATATTTCACCTTCATTAAAGTAACAAAAAAATGTCTGTTACGTCAAAGGAGCGCGGCTGGTAGGTTATTTATGGTTGATACATAATACCGCAGACTAGACGATTCTTTTAAATGCTGCGCTGAAGAAACATTATTCCGTGCGGAATGAGGGTAGGCTTTTCTAGTAAATCACACGTTAAGAATAAGGGCTGCCTAAAATAATAAATGTTTCCTTTTAATTATTAGCATTCACGAGGCCGAATCAAAATAGTACTTAATATCGAAGAAGGAAACGCTCGGCTATAAATCTGACCTATGGATAAACTTGTACAAAATAATAAACCCAACCTCACCATTGTTGCTGCTCACATTTAGGCTAACGCTCCAATACAAACGGTATTTATGAGAGAGAAGTATGGAATAAGTTGCGGGCAATAACACCGAGCCCTTCCAAAAAATACCAATAGGGCCAAGTACGAGAATTCGGAATTTATCTCTTTGCCCGTTCGCTGCTGCTGCTGCTGCTGCTGCTGCTGCTGCTGGTGATGGTGGTTCTGGTGCTGGTGGTGGTGCTGGTGATGGTGGTTCTGGTGCCTCTCGCGAATGGCGAAAAAGTAAGTTTCCGTGGGACTCGGACCGAACCCGAAACAGCCGGAGATAAACGTCGGGCGCACAATTTTGAGCCGGGCATTCCTGCTTGCGCAAGCATTACAAAATTCTTCAAGCTCCCGGGTCAATTAATTAATCTGTCGGCGAGCAACCATAAATACACAAAGGGAGCTATTACACGGAGGGAAAAGCGCAGCTCTTAAGCAGCCGAGAAATCCGGAGATCCATCCTGTGAGCAAACAGCGGGGACGTGCGAAAAGGGAGGCGGCTCGGCAAAGTTGAAGGGGGAAGGGGAAGGGGATCAGGGCGCGCACGAGCCGGGGATTACCGCATTCTCCCGAGGAGGACTTCCCGCTAATGTGCAACGTCAGCTCCGAGGCACGCGTTCACGTGTGAGGGCGGAGCGCCGGTTCAAGGACGCGCACTTCCCCGAGGAGGGCACAATGCGCACCCGAGAGGTCGATTGATTCGCGGAATTCCGATGATCGAGAGGAGCAGCTCTTTTCGGGTCGATCGGCCGAGGAAAAATTCCTCGGGGCACTTGCTTTTAAAGTGGTTTATTGGCTTCGTGGGCTCGTTAATTTTTAATGAGGCTTATAACTTTCTTGTCGATTTCGGCCCTCCAAGACTTCTCCTCCCGTGTCTTCGATTTATTCTCGGAGCAACCATTTTACTTGAAAGTCAACTTTCAGCTGATGTAAAAAATTGTAGGCTATTTCAAAATTCGATGGATAACAATCTTACATGGTTTTTTACATTTACAATTTACATGCCCAAAATACATGATTTTTTCTTGCGGCCTATTACGTCGGTGGTAATTTAATATTGAATCAATCAAGATCGAATGTATACAAGTATTAGGCCTCTAAATCTTATCTTTTCACAGTTAATAACTATAATTTAATATATTTGCTACCCCCCTCAACAGGATATGTTTTATTTCAATATTTCATCATATAATCGATCAAGTTACCTAAAAAATTACGTATTTCAACAAGACAAACAAAACATACTAAAGATAAAAAAATGATAATAAATGTTTTGTAATGTGCGTACTTCAAAAAAGTATTTTTTATTTAAAAACACATTGTACATTCGTATTTCACTTAATAAACTTCAATAATTTGAATAATTCAACTTTACTTGCTAAGGAATATTGTCATTGCCGAAAATATCTATTTACATCCAAGATTTATTTAATATTTCTTTGTAAAAAAGTAAAAGTATCTTAAATATAAAGTTGGTCGTCTTTAAACATTCGCAAAAGATTATAAAAATTGTGCGCTAAGTAGTGCCGAATAAATCTCTTTCTCTTGTCACTACTATCTTTATTATTTTCTAAATTTATAACGCAGAAGTGCCATAGATCCATCGCTTTACTCGGTGACAGGCTCTTCAATAGATAATATCCTCAGATAAGTCGGCATTTCTGTCAATCAGGGGACGATTCCGACAACGACGTGCACAAAAAAAAACCAGTACAACTGAAATTTAGAAAAAACCCTGAGCGCAGGAGCCTCTTTTTCGAAATTCAATTAAGATCAGTCAAGTTAACGATGGTTAGATGCGCACGAACTCTATGAAGGAAGCAGAGGCAATTGCGGGAGGATAATAAGAGAGGGATGAAAATAGAAAGGGAGAGAGAGAGAGAGAGAGTGAGATTGCGGGGGGGGGATGGGGCAGATGAAATCCGAGTGTCGCAGCAGATGCGCGTTAAACATGTGCACGGGCGAGGACCAATGAAGGAGGCCAATGGAAAGACACCGACGACGGAACAACCGGAGGCCTACCTTTTATACTCCAAACTTTGAACTTTTAATCCACTCGCGCTTTAATTGTACATCAAGAGCGTGTATTTTGGACGAATTATCCCGACTTTCTCTGCATGAGTGTTAAATTATAGTATCACAAAAGGGACGAGTTTTAGTTTCGTAAGCTTGATATTCATTTGCATTCGAAAATTATGTTTGCTTCTGCGTTACCGGGGTATAATGCATTCAATGTTATACAGAGTTCCCGACTGGTTTTTCGACTTTTCTTCTCATTTCCACTTGAATGTATGTCATTATTTCGTTCTTCTTTTTCACTATACCAGCGTTATGTTCTCGCTTGAATTTCAATTTTTTCTTGATCATTGCACGCTACGGCCCTGTCCTTACTAATTACTTTCTACTCTTATTACAATAAATACAAAATTACTCTTCAGTTACTTGTCACGCTAATTAAAATGCTTAAACTACATTTTAACTTAATCTAATTACAATAGAATAATTCAGCTTTCAAAGGATAATCAATTTATTATGTGCGCAACAAATACTTTACCCGGAACACATGATTTTGAACTAACGAGTTAAGTACTGGATTTATTAAATAACCAGTCATCATATCATGCAATTTATTCATTTTATTTATTTTATAATTTATATTTTTAAACCTAAATTTAAGAGGCTTAATTTATATTATCATTAAAAACGTAATTTATGGGATTTACAGCTGAATTTAAAAAAAAAAAAAAAAAAACTACCATCCGCTTTTATTAACAGTATGAGAATGACCTCTCCAATACATAAGTTTTGTATTTTCCAAGGGCTAATTAGAACTTCTAATGGAATAAATTTGACAATTTAATTATTACACAATTACGGATACCGGATACATGTCAACTTTATGCAGAGTCTGATTTTATTTTGTCTGATTATTAATTCAAAGTCGATCAATCACATAGTCTGCATTTATGCAATTATAAAACAACAATACATGTATCTTAGGTTTGGCATATTATTTAATTCAAAAAATTGCACCAGAAATCGTGCGCTATTAATCAAAATTTGCAAGTCTTTCA
This sequence comes from Eupristina koningsbergeri, assembly GCA_018907245.1. NCBI lineage: Eukaryota > Metazoa > Arthropoda > Insecta > Hymenoptera > Agaonidae > Eupristina > Eupristina koningsbergeri. The sequence goes on along the minus strand of JACCHV010000008.1, from coordinate 4,276,924 downwards.
TTATTGAATCGATTGAGGTAAAATAAATAAAAAATATAGATCCAATTACCGCGCGTAGAAAAATAAATATTCCATAATAACTCTAGTAAATCGTCAACAACAACAAAAACAAAACAAAGAATATAAAAAAAAAAAAAAAAAAAGAAGAAGAAAATAGTAAAATATATGAGTATGTGAAAAGGTAAATATTTCAATACGCGTTTGCTTGCAATGAAACGAGACTATTATTTCTTGCAACTGTTCAAAATTAATAATTTAATAGTGGTACCCGGTTATGTGTATTAATTTTAATTAATCGAAAAAGTCCATTGTGTATAATGCGCAAATTAATCATCCCTAATAACAAGAAATAAATCACTCATCGGTAGCAAAGAGGATAATGATCTTGATGATCTTGGTGCAGGAGGATACTCGAATACCAAAGAAATCATACAAGATGAGTTGTTATTCTATTATTGTTATTAGGTTGTAAGTGCTATGGAGGTATTGGAAGTTGCTTAGTAGTAAAATGCCGAGCTATTAGTCGAGCTTTGAACCACGTGTCGGTTACAAGAGCGGAGGTGTCGGTAATTAATAAAGTTTTACTTCATCCGCTCCTCGGCTCTCGCACGTTTCTCGGCCAAGTGTCGGCCTTGGCTCCCGTGCTTTCCCCACCCAAACCCCACCCGCCCCTCTTTTCGCTTTTTATATACTCTCTTTCTCTTTCGCTCGCACACGCACACGCGCACACACTCTATCTATCTGGCTTTCCCTCTCCCTCCCACTCGCAGTCTCGCTCCCCACTTATTTATGTATCCATCATCTCTCTCGTAATAGCCCGTAGATAAGTACGTGTACGCTCTACTATGTGTACCGTCTCACCGCACTCACACTGGCTAAACTGACCCCCTGTTGGGTGAGTCCTGTCAGACCCTCAACAAGCCACTGCCTTTCTTTTGCTCCCAGAGCTGGACCCTTGACTTTTTGACGATTTATTAAAAATACCCAAGACTATACAGAATCCATATGCGCTTTCTTGTGTGAGACTTCATGAGAATGAGGACATACTGTTTAAAGCAACAACGTGTGCGCGTGTGTGTGAGAAAGAAATAGGACCTCGAAGATGGAGATGTTACTTCATTTATTTTCCATTCTCAAGTTTTCGGTGCATTTTGTATCTGAGGGATTTTAATAGCCTTCAATAAAGTGGTTGTCAAATATATTCTGGTTTCCCTATGAAAATTTTATCGTTCGTTATACTGTAAGAATGACTTTCAAGGTAATACGACGCACAAGATCTACACAGTTTCGTGTTTTGAAATAGTTGCACAACCGTAATAACGGTAGATACTTTTTTACCTTTATCCTAAACAGCTTTATAGTTTAAAGTAAAAGCTTTCATTTAAATAAAAAACGTTTTATGTAAGTAAAATATTTTTTCTTGATTAAACGATATAGACTGGAATAATGGCTTAATCTTACTTGCTACTCAACCAATCATTATTCATTATTTTATTCTATTACTTCTTCTATCGATTATATATATTATATTTTTTACAAAAGACATAATTTACTCGGGAAGTCACATTTAAAATATGTTATTTAAACACAACACAAAAAGTTCGTTAAGTACAACATTTTTTTATTTGAACGTATTAAAAATCTAAAGTAATTGGTAAACAAATTAAATCAGTACCGCTTTCAATAAAAAAAATTAAAAAACAATTTCTTTTATTCCAAAAAATGTTAATTTCATCATCTTGAAAACGATTTTCATTTCATATATTGGAAAAACTTATTTTTATTTGAAAATAAGAATTTATATATTCTTTTTTTTTTAACTTTATTTATTTTTAAATTATTACAATGATTTAATGTTAATAATACTTCGAAATGAATTGGTCAGATTTCTTAAATTAAATATCGCTCAATCGTACAAAAAAGTAGTAATATATTAAATTTATGACTTATTTTCTTTATGCCTATGAACATAGTAAACTTAAATAATTATTATTTGACTATACTCAGCTAAAATAAAAAAATTTGCAAGTATTCATATAATGATTTGGGGCTGTACAAATATGCATTTAATTACTGAATATTATTTCAAGCGAAGTATTATATTAATTTAACTCTAGTAGGAAATTGCATATCGAAGTACATGTAAACCTTTTATAATTTATTAAAGTTTAAAATCATTTTAAAACTTGATACATTTATGAACTTTGAGAATATAGTTTAAAGTAGTAGGATCATATTGTGAAACAATTTTTTAATACTAAAATTTGAGAAGGAAAGAAGAATTATGTAAAGCATGTAAAGTCATTGGTATCATTAAAATATAAGTTATATAGGTTAAATTAAAACAAAAGATTCTTGTACAGTTTCTAATCATTTTATTTAATATTATACAGTTTGAAAAAAGATAATTCATGTATTTGTATTCAGTCTAAGAATTTATAATTTAGTTGTTTTAAATAATTAACTTGCATTCTATGAAATATTATTTCATAGGTTTCATGCAATCAAATCAGTTTTACTTTTCACCATTAAAAAGATTAATACTAAATAATATATTAATTAAATAATGAAAATTATCTCCAATATACAGGGGAAAGATAGGGGAAACACAAACGAATAACAACAAGAAAAATGTATTTTCAATTGTTGCAAATACATTATATTGAACTACGGAGGTAATTAATTGCCTTATTCTTTAATTTCCTTGAAAGATTCTTTGTGAAAACGCAGAAGCATCTTCACGGTCCTTAAGTTAAGTAGTTTTCTATAAGCAATCAAAGTGATTACTCACAAGGAAGTCGGCGCGGGTTTTTAAAGGGCGGTCGAAACATTTCAGTCAATATGAAATAAAAACGAAGGAAGAATGAAAGCGATCAAACTGCATCCCCGGATTTTAAATCGAGAGAGCAATAGAGAGAGAGAGAGAGAGAGAGCGAGAGTCAATAGATTGTGAGGCTAAGGAGGAGGAGGAGGAGGAGGAGAGACTACTTGCTTTTGGAAAATGAAGGAGACAGGATCACGGAGGCACACCACTGCGAGATTAGTAGCCTACGATAAAGGACATAAATTGTTTAGTCCTGTAAGTGTTCCTTTATCTTGGCCACCTTTGTCCCGGGCGCAGCTGACTCTACATTCACAGTCTCCTCTTTATTTTTATTCGTAATGAGCAAGAACTAAATTAGTATGTCCGCTTATAAGCACAGCATCGCCGTTCCGTCCTTGACTCGGCCATCGAATGCCATTTGTCCCACGTTCGTATTTTCCTATTCTAAACTTTTTCGGGCTCTTTTTCAATTTCGTTTTTCTTTGCTTTGTTCTCTCTCCCTTTTCACCCTTCGGCCAGTCCAGTTGCTCTTTTTTCCCCGCGCGACTGATAAATATGCGTCGCACAAAAGAGTACAATCCTTAGATTATGCGATTAACATCGAGTGATTGAAATGTTTTTTAATTCAAGGGTTTAGACCTGACGGAAGAACATTTTTTATAGCAAGTATCTTTATGGCTTGTTTGATTTTATGCCGCCAATAAAAATCATTAAATAAGCTTATCGTGGCGTCTTCCCCGCATTAAATTAATTTAAATTTATTATTTTATTGGTTCCAATATCAGTATTACGTTTTATTTTATACACTATAAATTTAAGCCAACATGTAAGTGTATCAATAAAATATCAGTGGATTACTTTTTTCCCTTAATAGCTTCACTTATACACTGCGGATATAATTTCTTATCGCAAATAAAATGATGATTGATTGCATCTCTGAAAAACATCAATCCATTTAAATTCAAATATTCTAACTATTGAGAAATGGATCGCGGTTGTCAGAAATAGACTTACACTAAAATTTATAAAATATACCATAACCTACTGGCTGTAAGGATATATTGATTTCACTGCAACATAATTGTCAAAACATAATACTTCAACAATCGTGATTTGTATGAAAAATGAGTTTTAATGTACCTTGTAAAAACTTGATGAAAAATACATGAGTAACCATAGAGTAATTATGTGGTTGCATGTTCGGTTTTCGTTGTGATAAATTTTTTATACACTTTTTATGATGCACATTTATTAGACACAAGTTAATGCACAAGAATGTTTTTTATAATAAAAAATAGCAACAAAGTTTGTAAAACACACGGTATATTCCTGGGGTCATTCAATACTAATTGAGTAAACAAAAAGCTTTAATCAATATTTGTAAAATTCTATTCGATAAATAGAGATTTAGATCATAGATACTGTAAGAGAAAAATTTACACTCTGAAAAAAGTGTATACATTGTTACTTTCGTGCTGCTCTGTTCTTTATTTTCGTTAAATAAAAGTTATTTTACTTAAAAGATGTAAACACGTCGACTTTTATCGATATTATTTAACAATGAATGAATTGTAAAAAAGAATTTTTTTTACTTTTGATATATGTTTTGAGTTATTGTTACGTCTGAACTTTTATTAAATTTTATGTGCTGCTGTATTACTTTAAATATTTGATATAGAGACGAAACACTACAATTTTTTTCAGTCGAAAAATTTTATAACAAAAAAAAAAGATATAAAAGTAATATAAAAGTCCGTTCAAGTAATTTACTACGTATTGCGTTTATAATCCAAACTATAATAGATTTTGGTGTATGCGGAAATGGAAATTACGCAGAACATCGTTCAAATGGCTACAGCCGAAAAACCGAATGTACTCCCCTCCCCCCCCCGCCGCTCCGTAAACTTATTTTTCCATTGCGTGCCCGGAGGAAGATTAATCGCAAACCGCGTGTAATGGATCGCGTTATTGTGCTTGTATATGTTAATGCTGTTGGAGAGATTAATTGATGATTCGAAGAAGAAGCATCTCGCATTTGTGTGTATTATGACAAAGTGTACCTTTGTTCCGTAGTCTTCACCTCCACCAGCAGAACCCACGATCCTACAACACGAGTAGACATCAATAATCTGACTATTCGTCTCTGGTTGAGCCGCAATAATATACAACGCGATATGTATTATACGTATACGTGGAGGCACGAATGTATCAAGCTGACACCGATTGAGGTTAATCACTGCGGAACACTCGCTAATTGTCATAAATAACATTTGTGTTGGTCCGACGATATTTAAAGATAAAAGACACTTTTCGGACTTTCCATTTCCATAAAATGTAATTTGTAATTTGAGCTCTTTCTGCCAAAGATACGTTCTTTGTATTTTAGATTAAATTAATTGCGCAATTCTGCCTTTGTGCAAATCAGTATCAAATGTCTGTAACTTTGAAACCAAATTCAAGTGATACTGCGCTCTGCCGTCGAAAAATAGTCATTTTTCTTTGATAATGCGTCAGGTACTTTTAAAAGTTGACTACTCGAGCACAATGAACCCACGATTAAAATTATTTCTCATGAATCATAAAAAATATCAACCAATATCTTCTAAAAAATACTTCATTCTGATTCACTATAATTCTGAATTACAATCGTAATTACGGAAATAAATATATTGTACATTTCAAAGAAGAGTTTTATAAATTTGACAATTATGCAAACAATCGTTGATTGGTCAAATTTGAATAATTTATAACTTATAGATAAAAATCTCGCTTTAATGCATTATATATTTTACTACAAGCCAACTTCTAAATCTACTCATGACTAGTAGATTTCAATTCAATCGCTTTCATTTTCACATAATTCCTACAAAATGAACTTTTCAATTTAAACAGAAAATGTATTGCATTAAATTATTCACTGTATAAGTGAATACTTTCTGAACAAAAATAATCTATTTTTTCAACTAAAAGCTTTTACTAACCATTAAAAATTATTTTTACTGTTAATTAAATCTTAAAATCGTTAAAAAAAAAATGTATTCAATGCTAAGATTAATCTATTTTTTACGCATACGCATAAAAAAGTTCATAATTCACCGCTGAATAAACGCATTGATATTTATATTGTGATTTTTATTACTTCTTTACATTAGATACAAAAAAAATATCATTTTATGCAAATAAATAAATTTAAATCATTCACCTGCATATTATAGATTTAACTAATGAGAGTTTGTAATTGCTAATTTCACTTTATCTGAACTTTTTCTTCTAAATTATACAAGTCTTCACTTTCAAAGAAAAAGTTTTCAAGAACTGTATTTTTTTTTATTTTTGACAAAAGAATCACAAATTTTTCAGAAAATATTTCATCATGTTGCAAAACGGAATTTCATTTAAGTTAAGTAACTAAAAAGCAACAATGTTTCGAAAGAAAATCAGTGCTTACAATAAGAAAATTATGTAAAAATTTTTGAAATCAACTTTTATGTAATTATATATCCCTTGAAATTATACTTGTAAAATTATATTAGAATTCCATTAGAAATTATTTTAAAAAATTAAACTATAATCACTATTATAAATAATGAAATTTGGACTTTATTTAAGAATTCATTAAAGTGTAAAACATTTGTATCGCACATTCTTCTGATAGTGTTATATTCTGTTTGATATTAATTCTAAATTGTTTCAGTTTAGTTGGTATTGAATAATAAAATAAAGTTTTCAAATAACTTATACTTGATTTTATAAAAATATTTTACCAAGTTCTTGTTTAGTTTCATTCCTTGTATTATTGCAGAATATGTTAGATTCAAAGAAGGTATTCTCCGAGTTACAATATGTTATTAGTTTACAGAACTAAGATAAGGAATGAGGAATATATTGAATAGATGTACATTTAATCAATCGTTGACTTTTCATAAAATAAAAAATAAAAATTAATCGAGTAAACTTACGTTGTTGGCCCTTTAAAATTTAGAATAAGTCGATGAGGATAGTTGAAAAGTGTAGCAAATAATTTTCAAAAATGATACTACCTCGGATTAATCGTTGCAGTTGTGCAAATTTGAAATAAAACGCAGCTAAACCAGCCCTTTAGGCACGTATGATTAAAGGGTAAGCAATTGCTTTTAAACCGATGGAAAGCACATTTGAGTTTTGGAAATTGGCTGATTCATCGAACCGCGAAAATTGGGCTAAATATTTGAAAGGAAACTTTTTTATAAGGTCACCTGGCCAACTAGAGGTAAATTAATATGACACACGCTTTTAGTCTCGTAAATTAATAGTACAATGGGTGTGGGAGCAGCTCGTGCATACGTGAAAGTGTCACTGCGGCCATGGGAAACCCCATAAAGTATAGGTGTGCGATCAGTGGCAGAGGGCGCACCGCCACCCGGACAACAACAGACGCACGCACGTCCATTAGCGGACCCGTGGAACAACAGGCGGTAAACCGAGCGGGGCCGGGGGGAGGAAGCCCGATCCTAAGCAGAAGCTGAGCTCCGGTGCAATTTACATGGAACAGGGTTTTAACCGGATGCGAGACACGAGCCCTAATGGGATAAACCGCGAGGAGGTCGCGCCCGCGGTAGGCAGCCGCAGTATTGAATTTAAAAGCGTCACCCCGTCTCGAATGGAAATGCTGGGGTGGACTGGGAGGAGAGCGTCGAAATAAAAAGCATGGGGGCGGAGGAGGAGGTCGACGCCGCGAGGAAGGCGCGAGTCGACGGGGAACCGGAAGAAGGACGAGGCTATTCAAGTGCAGAGGATGAGAGACGTGGAAACAGGAAACCTCGCGCATACGTCTTCCTTGTCATCGGGTAATCCTCCATCCTCGTAGGCTCTCCGCTCTCCCTTCTCCCTCCATCCCTCAGCCCTCCGCACGTCGCCTCCTTTCTCCAAACCTACCTCTTTGTATTCTTTTCATCCAACTCTTCTCCTCGGCGTTTTTCCTCCAGCAACACGTTTACTCATTCTTTGTGCTTTTTCCTCAAAACACGTCGAATGATCTGTTAATCCAAAGAATTTTATGACTTGGATATTACAAGTGATACCGCGCATTATTTATGTACTTTTCAAGAAAAAAAAATTGCTCAAATTCTTGAGTACAATATATTACAATAATATAAGGACCATAATAAAAATAAGTAGATACTTTTAAAATTTTGAATAATTTTTCTTAATTTAATGATTGCTTTTTTTCTCTAAATATGATATACAGAAATTAACACTTTGATCACCACTACAAGTACCGGAAATGTTGATATTTGTTTGAAATGTTAACCTCAATAATTAGTTTTCCTTTAATTTCAGTAATCGTTCCGTCTAAAAATTAGATAATTTAAAATTTAATACAAAAACTCATTAAAATTTTTTTGGTAAAAGTAAAAATTCTTTTTATAATCTTCAAAAAAAAAAATAATTTCCAAATTACTATAAATACATCATATTTTATGCAGTAATTTAGAACGAGTTTTTGAGTTTATCGAATACAATAATTTGAAATACAATATTGAAATGAATGTTGAAAAAAAAAGATATGAGATTGAGAGCTAATTAACAAGAAGTATAAAGCTGTATGTTTAAACAAATTGAACATTAATATCTTGAAAATGCTAACGGTGGATATTATTATCGCACGCGTTTTCAATATTGTTAATACAATTAAAATTGTAAATACAAATATTTTTACTTTTGTAGTGTTGATTATTGCGTATTACAGAATTTCATTTGTGCTGGCGTCAAACGCGATGTGTCAGGTCTAGAACGAACAATCAGGACTCAAAGCCGGCCTTTGTGAAAACCGAGATCGCGCTCCTTACAAAGCAATGCATCCTGATTTCACCCAAGTCACAGGTGGAAAATTCGACCGCCCAGGTGCCCAGCCACAGTCAAATGCTCAGGGGGATGATGGGGTTGATGTCAGAGTTGGCAAAAGTGAACTCGGTGTAATATCACTTTGAGTCTTATCACGCTCTTTCATTCGGAGTACATGTCGTAACCCTTAGCACTTCAGCTCCGAAGTGAAAATAGATCCATCGGAGGAAATTTCATCTTGGAAAAATAATTACTTTTTACTTTCGAATTTGAGCTTTTGTGAACGAGTGAAAATACGAATTATTGAATGAATTAATAACTGACAACTTGAATTATGATAATAAAGGTGATGATTACGTTGATTGCAAAGCATTGAAAGTTTTTTAAAAGAGCATAAAAATTTAAGAGTAAAAATCATCGATATTTTGCGGTATTATCGAGTTTCTGATCCGGAATCAAATGTATCCACAAAAGAAACCTTTTTTATAGATATTGTTATTTGACTGAAAAAGAGTTTTATTCGAAACGAAAGTTAAGTTGATGCTAGGCAAGGGATTGACCAAGAAGGTAAGGATTCCAGTGACTGGGACAAAGAAAAATCATCCTGAATAAGTGGAGAAATAGTATTAGAGTAAATTCAGATCTACATATTTACCATCGTGCTACGAGTTCATACTGACAAATAACATATTTTATATTCTTCCACTATAAGCAAAAGGAAAATTGTTATTGGGTATAATTTCTAAAATTACTTGGTTGGAGGGCGTACGTATTACTGGAAAAAATTTGTGGCATTCAAATGAACTGTACTTATTTGCATTTCCAAGTTTACAAAAGAAATGTTAGTTTTCATCAGCTAGCATTAGCCACAAACACAAAAGTGTTGTAATTTTCTTTTAAAAAAGGCACGAAGAAATTAGACTGAATGATTGTTGCTAACCGAATCGCTAAAGGACTCCTCGTGCTTTGCCCCACTAAAAAAATTGTTGGAAAAAGTTAATAAAAGACATTTGTTAAATGCACTATTGTTTATTTGCACATTGTTTATTTGTGTTTTTTGTGTTTTGTATACATTAGCAGACACATGTTGAGTGCCTCTGCGAATGTTTTCGCTCGCATTCAAAGGGAGAAGCATCTGATTGCAATGGGTGGCCGCTCTTGAGTTTGTCCGCGTCGCATTTTCGAGATTCCTTGGCACGAGAGACGTGCACGTACATAATTCGAAATAATCCAAATAGTTGATGAAGCAGGAGGGAGGCCAGTGGCCATCGGAACTCGAACTTTAGGCCACCTGCCGGGGAAATGTTACGTCCTGTTTATTTACGTGGAACACCAAGAGAGAAGAGAGAAGCCAAAGAGTCCGAGGCAATAGGGGGGAGCGAGCGAGAAAATGTGATAAGACGGCGATTAAATTCAGGCGCGGCAACGAGACCATTTTGTTGATTGCGCCTCGATAAAAGGACGAATTCCAAGTTCTCTAATGAGCACAATGAGCACCGACCGAGAGGACACCGTTAAGTGATGTAGTTGGAAAAGTGCGGGGGCGGGACGAGACACGAACTTATGTCATCGAGGTGCATTTAGTTTTATAATTGGTTATGTGTGCCGAGGCAGAGAGTCGTCGAACTTTGAAGCGACGTGGTGCACATTTGAAATACTTTCGAGCATTTACATGAACATAACTACAAGTATTCGTGGGATCGATCCGGCATTTCGCTTGCACTCCCCGCAATTTAAACAAACTATAAAGAAAAACATTATATCCCGGGGACTATTCATATTAAAAAAATATTAAAAAAGCTCCCGCTCATTTAAATAATAAAAATAAATGTTGCGCATTTTAATAGTAATGACAAGTAAACAAAAATTATAAACTTGTTTCGTTACACTTTTTTTATTAGACAATTAAAACTAGCTCAACAACAATAAAAATGGCTTTTAATTTGATTAGTAAAAGTGCCTGTACACAAGTTTCTCCTTTATTATTTTGCCAAGTAAGCTATTGTAAACATTTAATTCAAAAGAAAGTGCTCGCAGTTCAACGTTGTATCAAATCATCTCGGAATGCCAGAGTTAGCACAACTTTGAGAATTCTCCTTAAAATACTACTAATTAAAAACAAGTTGCTTATTGATGTAAAAAATTTAAACCAAATGTTAAAATCGACAAAGTTTAATGCGAAGAAACTCGATGATCATTACGCTTCGTTAAAAAGAAGGAGAGTGTTTTTACTAGTTGATATATAGTTGTAACAGTGGAAATCATTGCAGTTTAAGGTTTTGAATTTGGAATCTATTAGATAGTTAGTAATTTTAATTTGGCTCATGAACAGCTCATAATTTGTTAAAATATCTTTTCCGTATCGATCTGATAAACGCCGGAAGCATTTTGTACAAAAATAGAAATCATTTGAAAAGTAGTAGAAACCAAGCACTTGTGCCATTACGAATGGAGACCGTTTATTGCGGTGGTGATGAGTATTTTTGTAATAGTCCACGAAAGGTTAAAAAAGTCGATAAGAAGAGAAAGAGTCGGTATTCTTGCGGCGGAATGAAAGGAGTTATCGCTAAAAATTATCAAATTAAATTTAACAATCCATTGCCAAAATACAACCCCGAGATGGTTGTCTCAGGTTGTAGCGCTTGACATTTACAATGGACGAGTAGAAATGAATGGATTACGAGGGTTGGGAGGGGAGGGGTGAGTTAGGGGGTTGGGGGTCGATCTCTGGCAACGAATCGTAACGAAACGGAAAGCCATGCATTGTATGGGCTGTACACCTCCGAAACCTCCCGACTGGGTCCGAGAGTGCTCTGGTATCGTGATGTTACCTAGTGTAGAACTGCGGATTTATACGAGAAGGGGAGTAACTTAGGTTAGACAAAGAGAGACGCAGTCGAGGATTTGAGCTCGTGTACGACACGTGTATGTATCCTTTTATATGTAGGTACATGTCGCGCAATCACTTGCTACTCGATTTCATGCTGTTGTCGTTAGTCTGGCTAAGTCCCAATTCCCGTCACTGATACCATTGAGAATGTTATTCTAAATTGTACTGCTCAACTGTGAATACAAGAGCTCTTCTAATTTACTTCTACAGCTGAATTATGGAATTTATCTGGATTTAACAATATCTTTTAGCGGAAGTCAAATTGAACGAAAATTAATTTACTTAATCACGCAATGTGCAAACTCGAGTTTACCATGTAATATTTAACCATAATTTTTGCAAAAGCTACATTACGGGCAATTATTTATTTTACTTTTTACTTTTACTCCGCGTTATCGTGCAATTTCAAATTATTCACACTGACCGAATGAGTAATAGTCGCATATAATTTTGAATTATCATTACTAAATACTTTTTGTTAATTTTTTTTTTTTTTTTTGAGAGGGACTTAACTTGAAAAATTATATAAAAGTTTATACTTATCTCTTTGAAATGATAAAAAATTTATTTTTTAACAATTTTAACATAATATTTGTTTTTTCACAAAAACCTTATAAATTAAATGTAGGTTCAAAAATAAATCCTGCATAACTAATATTTCAAATACTAAAATTAGAGTAATTAAATTATCAAGAAAATTTATTTTTCAAATTCAGGCTAATCTAAACGAATTAAAAAACCTAAAAGAATACAATGTATTTTATTCTAAATTAGGATTAATATTCATTTTTATTCTTCTTATAATGTACTTTGCAAATTTAGTGCAAAATTTGAATTTTATCAAAGTTTTTCTCCAAATTAATATCAATGCTTAAATTTATAATCATTATATATTCTTTATAACATCTTTCTAAGCTATGGTGTTAATTGTATAATGAATTTGAGAAAATTCGAATATAATTTCAAAAAGAATGATGTTTCAAATTATATTATTACTTGTAAACTATATTAAAATTACTGATATTCATCTATGGAAAAAATATTTTTTAATTTACTGGCAAATATATATATATATATGTATTACTCAAGATCTTTTATTCATAAACTTTCATATGTTATTAATCAAAACGAATGTAAAACAAAATTTTAAAAAATACCATCATTTTTAAAAGTGGCAGTTTTTAATAAATCTATTAGTTTTATTTATAAAATATAAATATTAATTAATATGATAATACTCGTTTCGTAATACGGCGCGTGGAAAATAGTATATTTAAATTTTGATAAAAATATATATTTTTTAAAATAAAATAAATATTTAAACATCTTTCTATATATTGTTTTTAATACAAGATAATTAATAAATATTCGTCTTACAAATATTGATTAGACACTATATTAATTAAGTAACTAAATTCAGGCATTTATCAATTTATGTGGTGTGCAAGGAAAATAGTTCACATTTTAGAAAATACAAAAATGGCATAATCAGCAATTTAATACGTTTCTCGGGTAGTTCAATTTTTTTTTTCTCTGTTTTTGGTACGATTAAAAATTCAAATAAACTATTCGGTTGGTATTGTCATTAGTTTTATCTCCCCATATCACATCCACTTGACTCTCGGCTTACATCTCTTTTAATTCGCTCGCTCCCTCCCATTTGTCTACCTTTTGTCTTTTTCTCTACCCTCTCGTTTACCGAGCGACCACCATCCCTCTTGTTCTATCTACCGGCAGTGACCAGGATCGAGTTAGACAAAGTGAAAGATCAAGCCGAGTATAACCGGTCCCGAGGCTAAAATGAGAAAAGAGATGGAGCGAGCGAAGAAAAAGGGGCCGGAGTGTATTGTTCGCTAGTGCCAAGATATCGATGGATAGCGTTACTTGCTTTGGATTATCCGTGTGTGCGTTTTCTCTGTTAGCTGATAAGGCTTTGACGGAGATACCCTGGCCGGGGGAGCCACAACGAAATACGAGCAACGACGAGAGGGGCCGAGTGTCCACCCGAGAAAAACCGAGAGCGAGAGAGATGCCGACACACAAGGATCAGGAGACCGAGATCCGAATGGCTCTCGTAATCTCTTCAATTTGATACACGAAATGCGGATGCAGTTTGGGAGATGCAAAAAATTCCACGTCTCAGAATTTATTGATGCTGGGGAAGTTGGCGAAGGTGAGCGCATTAATTATTTCTTTCGATCTGAAGTGCTTCCAACGCGCTTTTAAATTTGGAATATGACGCCGAGGTCCTCTGGTGACCAGTGCATTTTCGTCCAGAGCTTATTCACTCAATTTTAAATTGTTATTCTTGATTCGGAATATTTGATTTTCTATCAAATATTCTCACGTATTATACATAAAAATCGGAATCAGATAGAAAATTTATTAATATTAAATAATACTCGTCAATCGTGAATCCTTTAAGCATAATCAAGTGTTTGCATATTTCAGTGGAAAAAAATGTACTTCTTATTCTTTATAAATGAAACTAACATTTCTTTTAATAATGCTTTGTACAATATTTTCGAATTTTCGCTTCTGTAAACTTCGTTAATATATTATATACTATTGTTTGTTAAAGCATTTTCTTGAAAATTGTTTTTAAAGATAATAAATTATAAAAATCGACCCCAATATAATCTTAAATTATTGTGTTATCGTACTTTTTTTTTTGTTTAAAATCCATCACGAAAATCAATATATTAGACGTAAAACTGAGAATCAATATTACAGATTTTAGTAATCCCACAAGTTTATCTCAGAAGTTTATCTGTGATGAAATATTTTTTGTAAAAGTCATTTTCAAAGTGTTGGTTAGAAAAATTTTATAAGTAGATCAGGTTATAGATTTAATAGATCAAATTTTTTACGAAAAATCCATTTTTGGATTTATCGGAACAACTTTCAGTCCTTCAATTTAAAACCTACACCCTCGCACTTTACATTTATTTACTTTTAGTTTTCACAGATTTAATTAAAAAACGAGCGGTTATGAGTGCTAACGCAATAGAGAAACATAAAGCTCAAGCCAAAGCGAAATCTAACAAGTTTACGATTTTGTTTCAGCAATCCAGTGCTTCCGATTGTCTTTCCTGTTTTCCTGTTGAGAGTGTTGATCATCGCTAAATATTAAAACGAACATTATCCATTATTTATAAATGTAAAGAATATCAATTTAAAAGAAGTGTCGCTATAAAGAGGCAGTGAAGAATCCATAAAAATCAAACGATGTCATTTAGCCAGGTATAAATACATAGGTAAAGGGTGGGTGTCGTGCGAAGGGGATAAAGTAGTAAAGATAAAGGGAGGAGGTGGAGCTGGAGGTCGAGAAATGAGGCAAGCTATGGGTAGAAGAAGTAGATCCGAAGACACGCGCTTTCGGGGGTTGGACGGGGGTAAGGGTGCGATTCGAGGGTCGTATTGCACCCAGGGTGCATGGCTCGTGAGATACGAGCTATGCTGGGCCGTCCAGATTGCTGAGATTTACCGAGGCACTCCTCCTGCTCCTCCTCCTCCTCCTCCTCCTCCTCCTCTTCCTTCTTTCTCTGTCCCTCTCGTCGTTAGAAAATTAACCTTGGGATGCTGAACACGTCGCCTCAGAGACAGAATCGTTAAATCTACCGCGCGCCCACTCGTGCGAATTTATCGCGCGCGTGAAATCTCGTCGCTCCGCGCTTCTTACAAATCTTGCTTTCGGTAAAAAGAAATGGAAAAGGAAATGGCGAGCCAGAGAAGTGACGGGGAAAAGAAAGTGTTGACTCTGACAAAGAAGAAGCTCTTAAGAAGGAAAAATTATAATTGCATCGGCATGCGGTTTACATTGAGCGCTCCTCGTTTTAGTGCAATCCATAAAGTGGATAAAAAAAAAATGGATCGAGGAGGAGAACTGTGACGATCTTATAAAAAGTGCCGACGTGAATTTTTTAAAAATCCGGAATTAATCAAAAGATCTTTTACCTAAGTCTGGGTTTTATGTGATGTATGTGCTGATGAATTAATTCTGGGATTATTGTCACTTTTCGAATACTCGATGATTGAGTCATCCAACGAAGCCGATGACAGGATAACAGGTTTAAACAGGCTACTACACAGTCCCCAAATGTCTTTGTAAAACATCTGTAAAAAATGTTAAGAAGAAATACCAAAGTTAATTAGTCAATAAAACGGTATTTTTGCTCTTTGATCAAAAGAAGTATAGCGCCGCGTATCTACAACTACACGTGTTTGCTTGCCATGTATGTAGAGGATTATAAAAGAGTTTTTCTTCGTTAAGGATTACATTTTTAAAATTTTAAAAATTATAACCCATAAAAAGAACAGCTGAATTTAAAATTTTTAAACTTGTATAACATTTTTTTATAATTTGATATAATCAGTGGCTGATAAAAATCTACGCAGATTCAACAAATATTGAATTATTAAAATTTACTGAATCTACTGAAAATTCAATAAGATATTAATATGATTAAAGATAAAACTTTATTTGTAAAAATTAACTTCAATTAAAAAAAAAACATCAAAAATACTATCGATGTATTTACAATTTAGAAACACTGTTTCACTATGATTTTAAATTTCATTGCTAGATTTAATATGTATTAAATGAATTAATAAAAAAGTTTTAAGTATGCTGAATAATTCAGATTTATTAATTCTTAAGTTTGCAAAAACTGTACTTATTTGACTCTTTCTTACCTATGCATAATATAAATGTTTCCTTAGTTATTTTCTATTTCATCATTTCCCTTAATTTACTACATTTAAAAGAAATATAAAAATTCTTTAAAAATAAAATTTTAACAATCTTATTAGCTCAAATAACAGACATTTGAACAATAAATAACATTTCAGTATTTGCGTATTCTTTCTCTATTTCAACTCATTAATTAATCATTCTTCATAACCATCATCCACTAATAAATAAGTTTTATATATTTACAAAAAAACTTTATCTTTATAAGAAAGACTCATTTTTCAGTCAAACTCAAATCTACCAATGGAAAATCATCTTGTGAGAGCTTAGATAACAAAAAGGAATCTTGATAAGATATTCTATGAAACGGTGCATCTAAAATAGTTAAAGAGATTCAATTAAATTATACGAAAGCAAATAAAATATTGTATTGCACAATTCGTGTGCTCGATGACATGGAATTAAATTTAATTAGTAAAAGATTTCATTTTAATTAAACAATTGATTGAATCCCTATAAACGAATCCCAATAGAAATTTTATAATCTGCCTCTATTTCTTTTAAACTAAAATCTTTATTATAATAAATTTAATCTTAATGATCGATAACCAAGAAAGCGAGTCTATTTTCTAATCGGAGTGACGATGAAAAAAAAATAATATAAAAAGAATTGAATAAAGAATGAGGAACCAAGAATATCCTGTAATAAACCAGTAAGTGGAATTTAGAAATTATGGAAGCAATTTGAATTCAAATGTAACATTTCTGAGAGTCAATCATATGAGGTCATGGCTATGGACAACTAAAGTTCGATCCTAAGAATGTTGTCTGCGTATCATAAAAAAGTTTTTATTTAGCTATTATTACGCATACATAAATAAATTGATAGTTAAATTGATGGAAACCGTGATTTATTTGATGATATTTATTAGAAATAAAAATATTTGCTTTTATTTAGTAATCATAAACTAAATTAAAAAAACGAACCAATTATTGGTCTTTAGCTTTATTAAATTTAATCTATGAAAAAAATAATAGTTCTTAACGAGATATATTTTTTTACATCTCAGTAATAAGTAAGAAAGAAATAAAAATAATTTCAATGAAATCTTATTTCAAAAAAGTAGAAAAAGCATTCGCTAACTATCTTGTTAATCTTGGAATAAGTCGTTTGCTTAACAATATTCCATTGTAAACAAGAACGTCTCCTGTGAAAAATTGGAGCCAATAAAATTCAAGCACGAGTTAATAGAATATTTTTATTCTCAGTTCTTGAAAAATTATAGTAAATATGAATTGAAAGAATGTGAATTGACCCCACTGCTACAAATATATTTTTACAATAAATCAAACAGCTTAAGGCAATAAATTTTTTGCAAATACAACATGCAATCATCAATTATTACCTATCCCTTGAGATCTCAAACAGTTTTTTGCAAACAGAACTTAATAAGACTTTCGTTTTCTTAGGTTTTGTTTTTACATTTATAGATGCTCTGGTTTCTTAAAGGGGTGATCATAAAAGTGTAATGTTTTGCAATCACAAATTTCAAGAAGTTTATCAGTGGATTGTGCTTTTTTAAATAGACAATTCCAAACATAAAACAACGAAACATAAAATATATTTAAAAAATACAAAGAGAATAAAAAAAATATTCAGTAGTGCATAAAATTTTGTTTCGGAAAATATTCAACCTATATTTAAAATTTAAAATACTAGAAAACGCTCTTTACAGTGATTTTATTTCGTTTGGCAAGTATAAGTAGATCAAATATGACTAGAATATGTAAATATAAAAATGAAATTATTAAGGGCGATGGAAAATATTACAAGGTGCGTTCCTAAGATATTCTCATGAGGCTCTTTTTTGTTCAAATTATTTTTACTATAAATGCATTATTATCGATAATCGTGCATAAAATTTATAATAATCTAACAATAAAAAGAACAATATAAAATCTGTTGATAACCTATTTATTCGTAAATTTATTTTTCAGAACAAATATTTTATACAATTAAAAGATTTTTGAACTTTTTTATTACAATTCGATATAAAATATTTTTATCTCATAAAAATTCAATGCTCATTACATTATCAGAAAATTAAAATACTACGCCAACAAATATATATATATATATATATATATATATATTACTAATGATTATTTATAATTTATTGTTCAATTCCTATAGTCTGGTTATAATTTATACACGCAATTGTCACCAATTTAATCGTATTAATCATTCAATAAAATATTTATTATATAACATATAAATATTGTATAGCAGTAAGTATTTATATAATAAATAAGGCTATTTAATTCATTTTAAAGGTTTAATCAATAGCAGAATAAATTATATAAATTATGATTAAAACGGTTATAAAAGTAAATCACAAAAAGCATGCATATTTTGATAATTGTGAAAGTGTTTTTGAGACGTAGTTTTCCATATAAATTAAAACTAAAAGGGCAAAAACTAAATTCGCATCCAGGCTCATTTATATTACATTACTACTGATTTAGATCTTTGTGTGTTTTTGATAGTCGAAAATTGGTCCATTTGGTTAATGATCTTGGGGGGGGGGGAGGCACGAAAAAAAATTTGCTTAGCCACACTCAACTCTTTCTTCGAATCTCTCGACAAAACTTTTTTCCCGCATACACTCCCCATCTCCTTATCGCCATGAGCAAGAGTTTCTTAAAGACGATAAACAAAAAGGAGAAGCGAAACTCGCTGTGAAATTTTCGACGAGCAACCCTTATCTTAATCAAGTAGTGGATGTCGTCACGCTGCAGCAGGAACTTGCGCCATGCAAAAAGATATATAGACAAAAGATGAGATGGAGTGGATGCTGGGGAACCGGAAGAGCTACGCTACATCCGAGGTCGGTGAAATCACGTGCATGTTTACAGGAGGGCTTAGGGCTTAGGGCTTGGCGGGGGAGGGGGGCGTGTGCGTTTCGTCACCCAATGTCGGGCTGAAGTCGAGGGATCGATGCGGGGGTGTATGAGGCGAGTGTAGTGTGGCAAACGCGCGCCTCATTGCCTCAACTTCTCTCACTCAACGTGACACGACGCTAATTAGCGCGGATGACGAGGGCACGTGTCCCCAGTGTCTCATCCTATCCCGAAATATCACCTGTAAACTGATCTAAAGTACTTTGGATGTAATCTCTGATTGATTCATCGCCCTTCCACGGTCTTTCATACTTAAATTGCTCGTCGGATTACTTATTAAAATGTTTTACGGTTTCGTGTTTCTTCAATAGCTCTTTGTCGATATTTTATGCTTTTCAAACATCGAACTACTGTTAAAAAATTTTGAAAACTACTTGAAAGCTGCCTGCTTATTTTTTTTTTTAATGCACGCGTAAAATACTTGTAGCGGTTAGTGTTTGTAATTCTTGTAAAATACTCAGGTAAGTGCTCTTTTTAATTATAAAGCATTAGTTTTAAATTTATTTGACGATGCATTATATTACCAGATTAAGAAAGAATAAATACGAGTAAAATTCGAGTTTAAACTAGCTATAATGTAGCTCTTAAGATTTATTCAATTAGGAGATAAGATAAAAAAGTAAGGATTCTGTAAGCGAACATTAGAGAGATAAAGATGGAAGGAGATTTTAGATTTAAAGTTTAGATAACTTATTTATCAGGCAACTTTTGCGACCTAAGGGGAAATATGAAAATATAATTCAAAAGTAATACCAGGAAATTCATAAAAGATCATTTTATTCCAATATCATACATTAAAATTTAAATATAACTTAAAATTGATGGGTTTATCAGGTTTAAAGGACCGCATATTGGTATAATTAAAATTTGCTAAAAATTCTGTCCGAGTACAAAACGAGCTTCTTGATTGAAAATATATTGAAGAAGTTAGCGTTGAAAGGTTAGAAGTAAGATGGTTTCTGAAAGAAGAGAGAAAATGGGGTCAGACAAGATATTCAGGAAACGAGAGACAGATATACAAAATGCCATAGCCAGCAACAAAGTTTTATGTTTTCATTTAAGGAATGGATCGGTGCGAAACTGATCCAAAGCGTGCATATCCTGAAACGTCCTCTGCATAAAATTTAGTTAGATTCTCAAGCTCCCCTGATTTTCGAACCCAGAACGTCACTGAATCTAAAAAATGAGGAAAAGAGAGCTCGGATAAAAAATGTGACTCTGTGTGTGTGCGTGCGCGTGTGCGTGTGCGTGCGTCTGTAATATAATGCTCCCCCATAAACTTTTCAAGTTAATCATTTAAATTGTATTTAACGTTTTAATGTACCATGTGGCACTTATTGTGGAATTTGAACGGGAAATAAATTTACTCACATTTCAAACATCTTTGCTGTAATATGATTACCTAGCGAATGGAATTATGAATATTATACTCAATTTACGGATGCGCGTCTCAGACACTTTTTTATTTCACTTTATCACTGCATAAAATTTGAAAAAGTAGCAGCTGAAATTATAAAGCAATAAAATTCATTTTGAATATCTTCTCTGGAAAATAACTAAATTATATATATTTCATCGAGCAAAATGAAATGTAACCTGCTCTTTGCCCGTGTTCTGTTATCTCTCATTTTTCTTAGTCGATTGAGCTTAATCCTTCTTCTCTTCCGCTTCTCGATCTCTCTTTTTTCTCTTGGAGCTTTTATCCAAGTACATCAAGATCAAGGTATAGTTATCCATCGAGAGGAAAGCTTGATCATCATACCGCACAGAATCCCTCCTGCCATTTTCACAATTGCGATTGCCTTCTCTCTATATTCGTGTCAAATGATGTTTCGAGTTTCCCCATCTCTGCCGATATATATCTTTCCCGCTTTTCCTCTCTTTCCCTCCCCCGTACTCACTCACGCAAACAAACACACACACACACTCTGTTTGATTAGCATCATATATTAGCGGCTACATCGTAGCGATGCCTGCACGAGGCCGATACTCATAGTACTCAGCATGTTGATCAAGACACTGTTATGGGACGGAAGCCGATAGCGATCGGCTATTGTTGGCTAATATTCGCACACTCTCCCTTCGACGAATCGGTGCAATGCATCTTGGGCAGACACCTCACACTCACGTGCATGGAGATTGGCTTCAACCCCCAACCAATCCTTAATTGGATATTGACCAGTACCCGTCGCATGTACCAAATAGCCTAAGTTATAGTAACCCGCAGGGGGATTTTCAACGTATATCCATGGCGGCTTTTTCATTGTTCAGGAAGCGATTATTTATAAAAGTTAATCGCATACGAATCACGCAAGCCTTAATGAACTTTTGGTGACAACAATGAATAATACACCTACCGAATTTGTAAACATTTTCTTTATTCGCATTTATGCATACATAATATTCAAATTGTCAATCACTATAAGGTCGTTAATCTTCTTCATGCTTCTCAAGAACAACCAATCACTCTTGAAAAAGATAATATTTTGAAAATTGGAGTTGAACGAGAGTGATGTGTATTTTTTATCACGGATAAACACGCAACGACAAGTTTCTTTAGAATCAAATTAAAATTAAAAAATTCTTTTTACATCCAATCTGTTTGGAATAGTTTTTCCATGTACCGTAGGGGTATTGACTTTTTACCAAGTATTATTACTTTCATTTAAATAAAGTACAAATGCCATATTGGGATGCTAATGGGGAGTAAAATTAAGCGCAGAAAGTGCAGGCACTATAGGCGTTTTTGAACATCTGCAGTGCCAGTTTCAGTAAATGATAACATGAATTAAAGTTTAGAATATTATAGTCATAATGCGGAGAAAAGGAGCTCGAGTCCACGAAGAGAAAAGAATATACAAGCCGAGTACATGCCATGTCGTTTTGGTAAAAGTGGGTATAATTTATGAGCGATGTGGTGCCAGATTGGGAGGCTAATAATCTTGTCACATCAATAATATTCCTCCCGCGAAACCTGGATTTCCATAACTCGGTAATGCTCCCGTTCGTTCCCCCCCCTCCTCCTCCTCCTCCTCTTCTTGCTTGTTCACCTTGCGCCAGAGCTCGGAGTAATTGAATATATCCTCGGTTCGCCGACGAAGACGTCGGTTGGGGGTGGGGTGAGGAGGGAGGGCATCATCTCGATATTCCGGGCTCATCCGCTGACGAAAGAAAAGTCGAAATAACGGAATATTCCGGGGCACGGACCTCGCGCAGCCAACCGACCGACGAGAGGAAAAAGGAGAAATTGACCGAAACCGGGAAAATGAAGACGGGGAAAAGCGAGGGAGGAAGACGGAAGCTCTCGCGACGACGCTTTATTTTCTTTCTCGTTCTCGCTCGCTTAGCACCAGGAAGCCGAGGAAGCGTAATATCTCTCGCAGAGAATATCCCGGCACCGCACGTTCGCTCGGGGGCCGCCAGAGTGCATTTGTATGCAATGCGTCGGGAATAATATCAATGTCTGCGAAGTGCCACCCCCGCACTACGTATATGCGCGAGTAAAAGAAGCGGCGAGTGTTCCGCGCGAAACCTGAACAAAACGTGACCACTGCAATGCGTTGTGGCGAACTTCTGGGTCTTCTTCCTTTGGAGCGCATGCAAAGGTGAGGGAGCAGCAAAAGGGAGAGAGAGAGAGAGAGAGAGAGAGAGAGGATGGGGAGATTTAACGCGAGACAGCTCGTATCTTACACCCGGCAATACGAGCGACAAATTAAAGATTTATGATAGGCAAATATAACTTTTGTTTCTACGGCTGCGGCCAACCAGAGTCTAGTTCTTCCCTCCCGCTGTTTCTCTTTCTTTATGCTTCTTGCACACTTTTCCTCTCTCCCCCCCTCTCACTCTCGCTCTCTCTCTCTCTCTCTCTCTCTCTTTCTCCCACCCTCTCGCTCTATCTATCTTCTCTTCTCTTCGCCACCGCCATTCGCGCCTCCACCCCCGTAGATACAGGGATCCTGGGAGTACGGGCATTGCATTTCAAACTTTAATGCTCCCCGGTGATACTTTGAATCCTAGCCCACCGCGCAACCGATTCGCTTTCATACTTTTGCTCCTCGAGTTGTCATAAAGGCTTTTTTGCGATACCACCACCCCCCCCCCCCACCCCCACCCCCTGCCACGAAAGCCACCCCCACGGACTCGCGCCGTCGACGCGTCTCGGTCCTTTTGCGTCGCGACCGCCTCCCCCGTGTCTCTTTAACCTTTGGGATCAGTTTCGGGGAGCAGTACACATGCCCGGGTTCGTAAACAAGTGCCAGAGGATTGCGTGCGATCCCCAACCAACTTCTCGCTCCACTGACGTACATATCGAGCTTCAGATTCTCCGAGATTACTCAGTTTTCTTTTTTTCAATTTTTCATCCGGGCGGCCAACTTCCGATATTGCCTCGCTCAAATCCAACCGTCTTTAACTGCGCGTCCTGTATATTTATGCACTTTACGATAAGGAGTTGCACGACTGATTTTGCCTAAGACGAGTAATCTCAATTCTATCTTTCATTTCAGATTTATCGTCCATTTTCCCAATTTTTATCGCGGCGCTATTTTAAGTAAGTAAAAGACATTACTACCTTTGATATAACATACTTTTCCTTTTCTATACCAATTTATGCTGCAACTTTGAAATACCAAATTTATATCTTATATTTGGTCTCGAGAAATATAATTAATGCTTAGTATTATTATTATTTCATTCGCGTATTAAAAAAACGTTTTCGCTATTTTTAAATTGATGGTTCATCGTGCTATTTTCATTATGTTTAATGAAAACCCAAAATTATTATTTTTGTTTTTAAACTTTTTAAAGAATTTCATGACAAATTTTTATTTTTCTTTTTTTTTTTTTTTTTTTAAATTACCGTTTCTATATTTGTTTAAAGTTTTATTACAAATTTGATAGAGCATACCATACGTATAATATTAAATTTTTGTGTAAAAATTTGCTTACTCGAGCTAAAATTAATGGAATATTTTCTTATATTTATTAAAAAAAATTTATACATTTTATAATGTATTATAAAACCACACTATATTTATTAAAGTTTGATGAAATTTAATGTATACTAATAAAATTTATTTTGTTAAAAATATTTATATATATAATACAATATATATCGAAAAGACTAAAGAGATGAAAGAAGCAATTAAAATTATCGCAAATTTAACGCCTTTTCAGCGTGATAATTTAAAGGGATTTTGGTAAAAAACATGTTCAGAGATAATTAAATAATCAATATATTGGAATAAGTAATAATCCTTTAACTGAATTTGAATCGAACAAATTTTTTTTATAGAGTTAACAGTCTGTACTTGTAAAACAGTGTTCCGCGGTTCGGTTATATATTGAAAAATTCTTTTCTATTCGAATGCCAATAGCACTCAAAGGCTCCAAGTACGCGCGAGTACTTGGAAAATTTTTTTGCAAAGAAGGCCGCCGACCACGAACACAAACAACATGGTCTTTACACGCTAAATAATATTCGCGCGAAATCTCGCGAGTCTTCGCTCCAACAGAACTTTAAAATCCGAGCGGAGCTTCGTGCATGAAGCATCAAGCAGATATCGCCGTGCCCGAACATCCTCCTCGGGTTCGCCATTTTTTGGTCCAGAGCGAAACATCCACCAAAACACACACACGCGCGCGCGCGGGCGCGCAGACACAATGCAGACGCATTTGTCGGACACGTCGGGGTAGTTGGCACCCCCGCTTTAAACAAACGTCATAAACGCGGGGGAGTGCGGAAATGCGAGATTCGCGCATCGCTCTTCCATAAAAAGGCAATAATAATGGACGCGCGAAGCGGCACATACATATTGCCTGGAAAATTCATTCGAAATGCTGCGAAAGAAACTCAGCCTTTCCTCTCGCGAATGTGGAAATGCACTGCAGACTCCGGCCCCATTGTATAAATCACCTCTTGAGATTGGCGGAGCTGTATTCCTTCTGTATTTCGGGGTGCGAACATCCGAGGCGAACGCGCGAACACATTCCGCTCCAACTCGGCGACACCAACTATTCTCAATCACTGCATTTTAAATATTGTACAACATTTCTGGGATTTTTCCGCTCGATAAATATTTATTTGCCCCTTTAATTTTAAATTACGATTTAGAGACGCGGGCGAAGAGGCCAGTGATATGAGGATCGATGGCTAAGAATAAAAAAAAGTCGAACGCTCTTTAATCGCAATCGCAAATGTTTGCCTTGCAATTTAATACATTCAAAGAACGAACGAATAGTTGTTTTTGTTTTGCCGACTATTACTTTGGAATAACAAATGGCGTCGAAACTTGCCCAGCTATCTCGACTTGCGAGAAAACTCGTCTGCAGCGAGGAGATAGTTGACACTTGGGGAAGAAAAGCACACCTCCTCGCAAGTTTCGTCTTTTTGACGGGGGCGAGTTTTAGGGGGTGGGTGGGAGGGAGGGTAGTACCAAGTCTGGCCTAGATTAGCTCGCAACCCGTGTGAAATTCCGTGGAATTGAATGTTCGCCGAGGGGAGGCTGCGAGTGGGCGAAGCCATCGAGAGCCCGGGATTGTTTCGCTGCTCCGGTCTCGTTGTGCCTGCGGCCGGGAGTGCGACAGAGACGGCGACTCATCGCGAGAACAAGATAAACCAAAACTGTAAATACGAAATGAGATGAGATGAGTATGAACTACTACTACTCTACTACCGGAACGCAAATATAACTTTCCTCGCAAAGAAATTTTAGGAATCCAAGGAATAATATATACCTTATCTGAACGTATACGTGCACCTTCGCTGCTGATGAACAAGAAATGGGGCCTTCACTTCGGGGAATTTTACTCCATCAGTCTAGATAGGAAATAACTAGCTTTATTTTTAATTCCTTTTTTATATTTTTCAGACTTCTTTCATAACTTAATAAGCGACTAATGACTAATTTTTAATAATGGCACAGAATGAAGCTACTCTTTCGAATATATTTAAAATTATGTCATCCAATTTGCTCGAACAATAATAATTATAATGTTATTAAAGTTTGAGAAAATTAATACAAGTTTGGCCAAGTCAATTACTAATTAATTTTACTTACCTCATTTTTTACAAAACAACTATCTGCAATCAAAATCCAAAAATATAACATATTTGTATCCAATTTTATGTATTTCTGAAAAAAAAACAAAGGAATGTAGATTAATAAAAAAAAAAAAAAAAAACGTAGGTTAATAAAACTCGAAACTCAGGAAAATCTTTAATTTAAAAATTAAATTTAAAAATACTATTATAAATTATTAATGTTAACGTGGTACATGACGAATAACGTGGTTTTGTAGCATTAAATATTTTATCAGTATCTCATAAATTAATAATAAAAACGATTTATGAAAAACTTTAAACATAGTAGAAAAGTATGGTGAAATCTGAAAACTCCAAGTTATAAGTAGACTCATAAATTTTCGTGAATTTAAAAGATAATTCGTTTTACTCTCAGTAAAATAGCACTTTTGTTTTACTATCCCTGCTAATATTATTTTTCCCAATCTCTGCCATATTTAATTTTTATTTGACACCATTAATTGTTTATTTTAAATTATTTTATTTATTAACTAAATCAATTTTATTAAAAAAACTAAAAATGCAATCAGGTTTTTGGCAATAAAATCGGCAATAATCGGATTAATTAATGTTAATTTGAACCATAATCTCGAATAATTTTACATAAACAATTCTTAAAATCGATTTCGTTCCTCAAAAAGAAATTTTAATGAATTCAATACACTGAAAAATAATAATGCTAATGCTTGATAAATAAATAATAAAAAATAAAGAATGATGATAATAACATTAATTAAAATAGTAATAACAAGGGGTGACAGAATAGTAATAACAATATTATGTATGAGTTGAAGTAGATTTTCGATTTATCCATTTGTTTATCTTTTAGGAAACATATTTAAAAGATACCGTGATGATGTAACAATGATCCAGACAAGTAAAAACATTAAATATCAACTGGAAAAGGAAAACCCGCATATCTTTGACGCGACCGAATTGTCAATGTGGTTGGATTACAAAAAATTAATGGCTTGATGTCTGGCAAAATTCGTCTCCCGGATTATGAGAAAAAGTTGCAAAAAAGGGGTTGGACGTATCGGCACACTGCGAACGTGCTCCTCCTTTAGAATGATGAATTTTCCGAGGCACGCACGCACGCACGCACGCACACGCACGCACGCACAGCTGTTGATAGAGTCTTGGAGGGAAACGCAACCCCGTTGGAAGGGGTTAAAAGCCCCACTGTAAAAACGCGCGGGGACGTAGTCGCGAGGGTCGTAAATTTGTCGTAGCAAGGAGGCGCGGCAAAGTAGGTAACCCACCCCACACCCTGGGGAATTTTACGACCTTGAGGATGCGCGGTTCGTGCAATTGCCTCCGGGGCGCGTTCCGCGGGCTGCTCTGCAAGTTACCGTGCGGAAAATTAGTGTCGTTGATCGTGCACGACTGATGCAACGGCGATTAAACTCCTCGAGTTTTGTGAATTTTGCTCGAGTCGCAGACGCACACCGTTAAATATTCCTCCAGGATCCCGCCTGGCTTGAATGACTAGCGGATGAGGCGACCAGACTCAAGGTTATCGTCCCAAGTTTCCCGGGGAAATGTTGGGGCAAAAAATAGAAATAGAGGCGCGTGCGAAATTTAAAGTCGCGCCAAGATAGACGCTTAATAATTTACGACAAATCTTTTGTGCGAACTCAAGCGATACGTAAATCATAAAAAAAAACTCTCTCTGACCCACTTACAACGAAAGTTAAAAAAAAATGTTTTTTCGCCTTTTAACCGTAGTACATAAATATACATAGGTTAACCTTCGAATTTTTCAAGTAAATAACATAACTTGTATAAGCTACAACGTGTTTTTTTTTTATAGTCTCGTTAAAAAGCTCGTAATTTTTATACATCTTTACCTTAATTAATCTTCATGTTCCACACTTTTGTTTACTCTCAAAAGCAAGAGCTTGATACCTATTTTGTTTATGCTATATATAATTTGCTATATAAAAAGTACTAAACATGCATACATATTTTCATATTTATAAATAAGTAATACTTGTTATTATAGTGTACCTGTGATCAAACTTTTTATTTTCATTATTTATCTTTGCATTATTATACACATAATTACAATTTTTTATATTATTTGAAACAAAAATATCGTTAAGTATATAAATGAAAATTAAACATTGCTTTAATGATTCGAATGAAAAAAGTTACCTAAATAGAATTATCAAATTGTTAAATAGAAATAAGTGTCGACGACTTTTTTAACATAATTTATTGATTAATTAAGGACTTTAACTAACTAATTAATCGAAAAAGGAAGAAAAACGGAGAAAGTGGGAGAGATATTGGATAATCACAAAACTGTTTAAAAAATTGACAAAAGTAAATTCGTTACTTATCCATTCGTTCGAAAGTATTCATATAATGAATTCTGTTATTTTAAAATTGAATTTCACTTCTTTAGATCTTATGTAATCATCTCATACTCAAAATTTCATACTTTCAAGAGTACTATAATTTTTCCATAGACCAAAAGATACCTTAGTAATACGAGATGTATGTTTGTGAATAAAGTGCACAATATATGCAAAATTTGTTATTTCTACTCGACGCTTTTTTATGAAAATAAATAGGTATCCATGTACGAAATGAATGAAATAATGAAAATTTCTGGAGATATAATGGCGAAGCTACTAGTAGTTTATACAGTTTCAATGAGAACCATCTATGACTCAACACTCTCTATTTTGGAATCATAATATCAGCATAGCACTCCTAGATGGACAATAATTGGAAGATGCAGAAAGTGAGCATTGAGACTACAGAAGAGTAAAGTGCCTAAAAACTCACTTTGTAATGTTATTTTGGCGAACGAATGAACTCCATCGTATTACAGAGAGTAGGGATAAAATGAAATGGACCAAACTATCATAGATACATTTTGTCAACAGACTAATTTGGCAGAGAGAACAACATTCATATCAATTTATGAATTAAAATCGCTGCTATGGCTTTGGAGATTTTACAAACATAAACAAGATATAACAGCTTAATATAAATATAATTCAAAAACATAGATTCCAAATTATTTGATTTCGTCTTAATAGATGATAAATTCAACATTAGGGATATTATGAAAGGCTAAAGATAGTTTTTTATGGTCAGAAATTAAACCAATCAATTTTTCTAAAAAAATTCTTATAAGAACCTATTAGACACATAGTAAAGCTGAAAAAGACGGTCATAGTGTGGTGTTGCGTTTTATCGACCTATACTATATTATGACAAAAAAAAATTACCATTGGACAGCTCATGTGTGTGCAATCGAAACCTATGTAGAACAAAAATTTCATGATCGTCAACTAAATAATTATGGTTTATCAGTTTGTAAGTTTGAAATGACGGGTGCGAATAACTTACTTTATGAGATCAGATAAATACTTAGTGCTCCAATTGTCAGGTATATTTCAGGATACAAGTATTAAAATCCTATAAGTGCTTTGGCTTTAAAGCTAGGTATAATGAATTTACAAAATTAAAAAAACATTGATTTTGAAAATTCATTCAAAAAATATATGCAAGTAAGCAAATGCTCTTCTTTTTTTTTTTACACAAGAATACGAGGAAATGTAGAACAGTTAAACAATTTTTAACAAATAAAATTATACTCTCTGATTATTCATAAATTAAACTAAACTAAATCTTGTATAACTGACTTTCCTATATTTTTCATATTATTCTTAATAAAGCAGCAATACAAACTATTTTTTAAATCCTCATTATTCAAAGTATTATGATTAAAATTTACTGCATAAAATTCTATGTAATGAAAATCACGTATTTGAAAAAGAACTTCAGACATCGAAATCATTCATATATACTTGATTTCTAAATAAAAAATATAGAAGACAAATAATATTTAAATTGACGGTAGTATTTTAAGGTATAAATGTAAATAATTCATCTACGCGATGAAGTGGATGATTAGTTTAATCATTCGTTCATTATTATTTTTGTTATATTATAAATGACTGTTTGTAGAATGAATGAACTACTAATCTATGAAACAACATTTTATGTACGATTAATAAAGACTGAAGGAATACATAACACAGCTTTGTACTTGACCCTGATTTATGAAGTTTAATTTTGCTCAATTTAATCTAAATCAAACAATGAGGCAAGAGAATAAATATACGAAAAACCATAAAATATAACTTGCACATCAAGAAAACAAGTAATTGAAAAGAAAAAGTATGGGTGCAAAAATAGAAATGTTAGTCCGAAAGAAAAATGTTGGTATAGTTAAAAACTACAGGTAAAACGAACTTCAGTGTCAAGTTATAATATTAGATGATTCCGGCTCGCACATACATAATGCATAAGGAAAATAGAAAATAACCCGGAATAAACCGATGTGTATTGCAAATGGAGCAGAATCAAATATTGTCTTGAAAAACGTGATATTTTTTATATTATCGCAGTCATCATTCTGACATATTTTCTTCTCAGATGAAAAGATACATACACGAACTAAGAGGTTTAATTAGAAATGCTGTTGCTGCGACAACCTAGTGAGCGAAAATTATAGTACCATAAAAGATCAGATAGATGACCAACGAGTAACAACGATGGACAAATACTGATTTTGAAAGATAGGAAACACGATGAGCTAGACTTTTATATTTATCCCACTTCCTGTCAGGAAATCAGTATTTCTGATTATACTTCTACATCATGTGCAGAATTACCTTTCTGATATATAGATCTATTCGACGCGTTTACGATGGCACAGAACACACGTTCTGGATTCACTGAACTGAAAATCAACTAAAGCCAGTGTATACGATCGAAATGATACTACGAAGCAATTGCTGAAATAAAAGCCATAGAAAATGTATTCAAATGAAATACACACTTACTAAACTTAGGCAAGATAATTTATTTTCCTATCATACGAATAGAGCTTCAACATTTTCATATTACCGAGGCAAGAGAAAGAAAATTATTCTGCTAATACCTGTTACTTTTCTATCCTCAATTCAGAGTATATATATTTCATTGAAATTTCATTTTCTTACTGTAGTGACATTTAATTATTCTTCTGGTGTAGATATTCGTGCATTATTAGTTTTAAATAGAATTATTGATACTTTTTCCTCTTCTTATTACGATATAACAAAAACAAAACTTTTTATTAAAAAGAAAAAAATCCATCGCAATCATTCTAAAAAAAATTTATTACTGATGATCATGTGTTTGATTATATTCATATATTTTTTCGGAAATGAATATTATATGTACTCTTGAATTTGCTTCATTCTTTGTATTGAGCTTAAATAATATCTTGTACGTCATTCTTATAAAGTTCTACAAAATTTTTCCATACACCTTAATAATTAGGGTTTTCATGATCTTCATTTCATGTGTATATAAGATATAAAAAATATATTTTATAATACATCGATATTGCACAATATTCGCAACTGGGTAAACATAGCAGAAAATGACGTACGAAATATATGTCTGTAAACAAGAGACAAAAAGAGAGAGTGACTAAGAAGAGAAAGCTAGATAATAAATAAAAGGAAATACAAGATGTTCAAAGAAAGAAACACTAATTTTCATTTCTTAAAAAACACAATCCTCTTTAAATCATATCATCCTTTTGTTCCTGTTTTATTAAATTCAAACTACTCTTCTTTTTTCCTTTTTGAACGTATAAATTGATTGAATTTGTATAGTTTAATTTATTTCATTCGTAAAAACCAGAAAAAATTAAACCCAAAAATGCAGCGAAACTATAGATAAAAGACATTAATCACTAGCACATGATTTAAAAATTTAAATATGTTTTAAAAAAATACACGAATATTTGTAAAAAAATTAATTTTATAAGAAAATCATCTATGAATAAAGTGGATGAAATATGAATAAAAGATAATAAACATAACTTCGAAATATAATCGTACCCATCAAACAGTAACATGTAACAAATAATGTGTATAATACGCGAAAAATTATGTAATGGTTTTATGTATTTATTTAATATGGGTAGTGTTGCAAGTTTCACATTATATTCATAATTAGATTTAAAAATCTTAAAAAAAAAAATAATAATAATAATAATAATAACAACATTTTAATTAAAGCATTGCCATATTTCTTAATAAATTTTAAAAAATATATCAAAATATTTATTTAAGTAAAAAATTTTAATTTTAATACTCAGTCATTAATCATCATCTCAAGAAAACTTAGAAATTCGGGTTCGAAGTTTAGTCAAAATTACAAAGTTTCTTATATAAAAAATGAATCACTTGATTTAATAAAGAAACTATTTCAAAAAATCATTTATGCAACTACTTAATTTCCTTGATTATTTAAGCGTATAAAATTATGTAAAAATACTTACATCAGATTGATAAGTTAATAGAGAATAAAGTATTTAAAGTTTGATATTCTTAGGTACTTAAACCATTTAATAGAACATTTAATAGAACAATTTGAAGATATAAAATTTAGTGAATTTTAACACCATTGACTTTAAACTTTTGATAATAGTTTTCAAGTTATTATATTTCATGTAAATGCAAACATTTAAAAATCAATTTTCTTAAAGGACGATATAATTCCAGTTTACTAAAAACGATTTTTTCTTAAATAAAATTATTATTATTGTTAATTTAATATATATAATTTAACACGAAAATTTACGGCAGAGTTTGTATTTTTAATCAAGAAAATATAATCATTTGTAAATTTTACATTTGAATGTAATAAAACAAGCTTAATTTAAGTCATATTTAACGTATAAACTTGACAAAAAGTTGACAATAAATTTGTCAAAATATAAATTGAAAAATATAAAGTTAATTTGTCTACTTCGAATATTTTACATGGAAATATACAGCAGGCTTATTAAGTATAAGGAAATACAAATATCTTTACATACAATTTAGAATTGTACAACGGTTTTCAAAATGTTAAATACAAATAAGAAAATAATTTTTGATAACATAAAATTATTTAAATAAACAATTCAATAAACTATATTGGATTTTGGCGAAAGTTGACTCATTGTTTTAATAATTTTTTTATCGAAATTTATTTCTTTTTCTCGTATTATTTATTCCTTTACTTAAATATGTTATATGAGATAAATAAAGTTTTATTCTTACAACTTCGGGGCTATACAAATTTGTGACAACCTTAATGAGTTTTATTCATTCTTGTAATTTCTGCTATTTTGATATGTACCAGTTAAGATTAATCTATCAAATATAAAATTATACTTGAATTTCAAGTACGAATAAGTATAAGCAAATATAAATTATATTAAAATTTTACTAAAAAAATATACAAATATCAACGAAATACAGGTTGACAAAATGAATTTTCTTTTCCATTCCTAACTTTGTCTTGGCAATCAACAATTTTAAAAATTTGCTGCCATTAGTCATATTCAAACCTCAGAAATAGTGTAAAAAATTATA
The DNA here is from genome assembly GCA_018907245.1 of Eupristina koningsbergeri. Lineage (NCBI taxonomy): Eukaryota > Metazoa > Arthropoda > Insecta > Hymenoptera > Agaonidae > Eupristina > Eupristina koningsbergeri. The sequence goes on along the minus strand of JACCHV010000008.1, from coordinate 4,243,210 downwards.
TACGCATATGCATATAACTATACGTATATAGATATTCTGAAAACTGAGAGTCTAGTCACAAAAACACAATTCAATTAGGCTAATGCATTCCGTCTACTTTCTTCGACTTTCATTCTTACTCACGTAGTTTCTCTCTCGTTTTGTCTTTCTTTTCCTTCCCTCAAACTTACACAAATTCAGAGAACCTTGCTAAAACATAAGTGTATATCGCTTTCATCTCTGTCTCTCTCTCTCTCTCTCTCTCTCGCTATATGGCTCTCTCCCTTTCCCAAGATTCGAATCGCTCACTAATTGCTAGTGCTTCCATTTATTAGGAAACTGAAAGCATCGAAGGATCCATTCGCACACATAAAAGCCGAAAGCAAATATACGAGTCCATATGTGTACGTCGAAGCCTTTGCAAAGAGTGAGCCCACTCGTGACTGTGTGTGAGTGCATGGGAACGAGCAAAAAAACCAGAGTGAATGGAATGAGGAAAAGAGATGTTTTTTCTCTCTCACTTATAGTGCGCATCCACATATAACCGCAAACGACCTCACGAGAATTCGTCGCGAGCACATGCAAACTTATAAACACACTACTTGGCTCCCACACGAACACACGCACACACGCACACTCGCACGCAACCCTCAGACGCGTTAACTTACTCGACGACGTTTGCGAGTGCGAGCTTTGTTTATGGCTTCCACAGTTCCCGAAGACCGCAAACAAAATTTTTTATATTTTGTTAATACATTTTCTTCACACCAAAGTTCAACGAATTTTATGCGTCGATGACGCGGCAACATAGTTTTGCGTTTTTATTTCGTTCGACGATTGCAGCTTTTTATGTGCTTTGCATCGATATGCTAAGACATTAAGCACGAAATATTTAGGATTTTAAAGCAATTCATTGTAACGCAAAAAGCAATATCGGTAACTTAATGAAGTACCAGTGAAATTCATCAGTGCTATCAAAGGATCGACGAAAAGATTTTAATAAATGAAACAATGGTAGAGGATACATTGCTGCAAATTCGTTAACATATTTAGATATTTTAAAATTGAAACTATCGTTAACTACTCCAGAAAGCGAATGCTATTATTTTTATTATTTATGCTATTATTTAACGAATTTCAATATTATTTTGTTTTAAAAAATCGAATCCTCTTAAATTGATTGGTATACTGACAATGTGTTATTTTTATTGCAATATTCTTCTGTTAAAAAATATAAAAAATAATGTGCATTTTTCAGTTGTCAATTTTAGACTGTCATTCATGATTTGTATGGAGTTAACTTAAACCGCAAAATGTTTCGAAACAATACGCTATTTTTTTGTCGTACGAGAACTTGGTTTCTATTTCTTAATTTCAAACTATCAATAAATTCGTATTTCCATTATACTATCATTTATTGGTAAATTTAAAAAAAAAAAATTTACAATTATCGTCATAAATTTATTGTAATAAGTATTACACACTAAAAAGATCGCCTGTTGTAACTATAATCATAAATTTATAATATAATTGAATGATGTAACCTTTGAATTTGATCTCTGCGCACTTTGGTACATTTTTCAGAAGTATTGCGAAATATAAAAAATGTTAAAAATAGATATCATATCTATGGTATATCAAAAAAAAAAAAATAAATAAAAAAAAAAAATGATGATAAAATTCCAGTGAATTATAAAAACTTTTGAGTTTTATGTTTCAGTAATATATAGCAGTGATTTCCTATAATCCTGTAATTGAATATTTAGAATATTCTTGTAACATTTGATAAAACAAAATGAAGCATTCACTTCAGTCCAATTTAAAATTTAATTCAAAGTGATGCTGAGTAATTATAAAAACTGTTACCCAGAAGTTGTTTGAATTTTTTGAAATTTAAATCAAATGTTGATTCGCCATCATCGAGAAAACTGCAGCTAAGGTATTTTAAAGGTCTAAAAAATTTAGCATGTGTAAACTAAATCTACTGCGCGAGAGGTCCATTTACAAATCGGCTTTCTCCAGCTGCTAATCGAAAAATTAATCAACTGATGAATCAATCAGAAGGAACGGCGGAACGGCGGAACGACGGAACGGCTAGTTTACCCCGGGGCTTTTCAGAAGACAATCAATCCTCCGCAAGTGCAGTCTTTACCGGAGGAAAAATTATTCTGAATATTTTCCAATAATTTCGAGCTTTCCGAGTTGTTGGAGCCGCGAGTTTACATGCGCCGGAGTTGTATGCGAGCATATCAGAGGCAAATTTATGTAAAGGTACACAACATTCTTGCTCATTTGTTGAGACGTGGTGCATTTATTACAGAGGCGGTTAGGGGGCTCATGGCTTCTCGCCTGTTTACCGCAGAACACCGTGTCGCTCTTCACCAACACACACACATACACATATTTATATATATATATATTTCCATTCGTATATCTAGCTTTACTCACTTGCCCTCGCCCCATGTCAACCGTTCCCACTAAGTATATAGACACAATTATATAGACGCATTATAAGTGCACTAACGAAAAATCTCACCTTACCTATTCTGCAGTACTCGAGCATTCTCCTCTCCCCCCCTCTCTCTCTCTCTCTCTCTCTCTCTCTCTCTATTTTTCTTTCACTCACGCACGTACACTCAATTTTTTCTTTGACTTGCCCTGCAACTTGCACCATTTTTCTTGTTTTTTCCCTTTTCAATGTTTTACGGGGCTCCTTCCACTTCCATTTTTTCTTTCTTGGTTTGGCTTTCAAGTTGGCTTTACTGGCTGCGTGTCTTAAGCTTTGTTATAAATACGTTAGTTTTTATCACCTTGCTTAAACTACATTCTTTTAATTGATCGGAAAAACGTGACAAAAATATTAAGTTCTCTTCCTCTTACTTTCGGAACACATTATTGATTCTTTTCAAAGTTTCACTCCATAATAATATTGATAGTTACATTTCAATTTTATCAAATCCTCAGACTATAAACTTAATTATTTGCCAAGTATACGTTAACATGACTAGTTTGTATTTAAAAGTATATCTATTGTAAGATTATTAAAATGTTCTATTAATTCAACTTCATAGTGTACTTTATTTTATGTTTTGAATACGGAAGAAACTAACAATAGCAATAGTTTTTCAGAATCTTTGTTCCATTAATATAATAAAAATACGTTGAATAATGCGATTAAGTATAAAATAAATTTATTTAGCAAATATATTGATTAGCGCAATACATTTTTCATTTCATTCATACAAGAACTGTGTATTGTAGGTGCCAAATTATTATAAAAACAATATTCAGGCAAAAATACAAAAAACCAACACATAAAAAAATATTTTGAAAAATTGAAAATCCTTTCACATAATCTCCCAGAACCACGGACTTCCTTCAACATTTTTTACGCTTTCCGTTTTCCGATCCCCAAAATTCTCGAATCTTTAGTTTCTATTCCTCTGAGGTGGTCTCTATTTTTCTCCCACATCCTTGCAACCTCATTTGTCCGACCAGATTCGCATTTGCGCACACATGGGGTAGGGGGAAGAGGAAGGGGGGCGAAAAATCCCGCCGAGCTCGCGGTGATTTCCCGTGCGAAAAGGGGTTGGCGGGGGTGAGTTTAAGCCGGTACCGGGACTAGATCCAAGAACTAGGATACCAGGAGGCCAGAATTAGGTGCTCGTGCAGACGTGGAGGCGGCGCCGTTAACGTGCCGCGAGCCTCGTAAAGCACCGAAGCCTTAATTAAGGTTTATCGTCCGAGATCTGGGCGCGAGTGAGCGCAACCTCGGCTATCAGGCAGAAGAACCACGAGCCTCGGCAATATTAACTGGAAAAGTTAAGTCATTGGGAAACTGGAGCTCCGGCCTCCGGAAAAGAGGGAAAAGATTCGCGAGGACGCCTTTTTCCTTTTTCCTCCATTACGGTGATTCGTCGTCCGCCTCCTGTTTATCTTCCCCCCGTCTTCGGTGGTCCCGCGGCATTCACGGAAATACTGCCATTTCGCGACATTCATTACTCGGAGGGGGGCGGGAGGGGGAAGAGGTGTTTGCACTGGAAATTAACGAGCTCGGAATATCGGAAGCTTCGACGGAAATTTTTTTCACTCTTCCTTAGGAAACTATTGAATAGCTGGCACTAAAAGAGTTATGTGAGAATTTTACTACAAGAAACGGAACTCTTTCACTGAATTCTGACAAATGAAGTAGTGCTTTTCCAATCGTTCATCTAAATTAAATTGCTATTACAATTGGACTGTAATTCTTGTGTCCTTAAATTAGTGGTACTTATTACAAACGGTTATTTGTGAAAATATCTTGCATCAAGTGCATGTTATCAAAATACCCATGAAGTGTATTTTTTGACTTAATTAGTTCATTAATGTAAACTCATTTGTTAAAATAAATTAAATGTAAATATAATTCTAACCGGTTTTTTCAGGTGTTAATGCATTAATCTTTGCTTAACGTTAAACGTGCATTGCGATAAGATTACATAGACACTAATTAATTTATTCATCCACATTTATGAATCTTCTTTGAAGAATTTAAAATTTTGATAAAATCATGAATTAAGTCTGAATTTCAAATGCATCTTTTATGATTTTCAACGTGTTCTAAGTAAACCAATTATTTTCCTAATAAAATGTGTATAATGCACGTAAAATAACTTGAATCATTATGGAATAGAAGGGAAATAACGAATACGATTTGAAATGCGTAATATTTAAAAAAATCTATTATTCCGATTTTAATACAGATTGATGTCATTCTGAAAAGATTGGAAATTTTAATACTTTCAAGAATATTGTGAGCGGGTCGAAAAGTTTTTATATCAAAACACATGTGTACGAATGCGAATCTTCACATTAAAATAAGAAACCGATCGAATAAAAAGTAATAGAATAATCTATATCGAAAAAGCTATAGACGAAAGCAGCAACTTCCTCACTGATAAAAAAAAAAAAAAAAAGAAACAGTTATGAACGACCGCCGCCAAGTCATGGCGGCAGTTGCAAGATTACGAGTTTATTAAAATCTTACGGCAATCGTGGAACTATTTAGCTTACGGTACTTAACAGGTACTTTCACGTTATAGAGACTATTTAGGGAAAGTACCGATTAACTACTGCATGCCTCTACTGAGTAGTCGGCCTTTTCTCCACCAATTTCTCCTTTAGATTCTAAAAAACGATAATTTTGATTTATTTACGCGTGAAATTTGACGTCAATTTGCTTGACAATTTGATAGAAAGACATTGATAAACGACAATCTGTTTAGATTTTTGAATGGAATCGGGCTCCGAGGCACAGAACAGTAAGAAATCCCGTAAATGGACTTAATCGACATTTGGAATGACTCGGTTTTTCACTCGAGCGAGTTCGATATGCTCCTTCGGAGTTTCGGCGAGGAGGAAAAGATAGCCGAGTGCCCAAACACTCGGTTGGCAGGGGGGAAATTTAGAGCGACCCTCGCCGAATATTAGAATTTTGCTGCTGGAAATCGCGGGCGATGGCAATGGAAAAGTCTTTAAAAAGCAATCGACATCCCTTTTCCAGTGGTGAATGGTTGCGGGGGTGGAGTAGGAAGGGGGTGAGTTGGGGGAGGAGGGGGGAAAGTCGGGTTGCGTATGCATCTTATGAGGAAGGTCTGTCGGATGAAATATTGCGATCGAGTGTACTTAAAGAATCGCTCGTAATTCACGTAATAACCAGGGTTTCGACTGCGTCCTGCCACCCCAAGCAAAAGTGTTACGCGGTGAAGTTGATCTTTTTCTGCATCTCGACTTATTTATGCGTCTCGCAAAAGCGTGTCGGTTTATATCAGATGTCTTGGGCCCGTGATAAATCATACCTTTATTGCCTATGAATCTAATTATTATCGTGGAAAAATGCGCCTTTAAATGATAGTAATATATATATATTCTAAATACTTTTGTACATTTTTCACCATAAAGGTTCGATTACGTTTTTTTTTCGCGATGAACGAGTAATCAATTTCCTCCATAAATCAGTAAATACTGCTACAGATTTCCAACTAAACAACTTCTCTTAAAAACGTTCCTCCTAGTCAAACTAATTTTAGAACTGCGTGTAATCTTATATTCTTATTAATTCAATCGTTCCGCATAAACGTTAATGATAGTAACATTTTATCTTTATACTTATTAAAATTTTATTTTTCTACTCCTGTAAGAGAAAAGTTTCCAGACGCTTCGTTTGAATATAATTTATTTTTTTTATTAGATATTTAAGTGAACTTTTTAAATATATTGTATAATTGAATTTGTTTCTTTAAGTCTCTTATCTTTGAAATTTTCTCGATGCATTAAACTTCCTATAAATTTATTCTACATTATTTATGTATAATGTTTAATTTACGATTAATAATATTAAAATTACAAAGGTCAATGTAATTAAATTTTCCATTTCAATTCATTATTGAAGCAGAATTTCCTATTAATTATAATTATTAAAAATACATTTTTAAGACACAACAAGCAGCCCATATCATGAACTAGTGTACCCGTTTTTTCTTTTGTTTTTTTTTTTAAGTAATTTCTTTTCTTTGAAAAATAAAGTTGATATAAATTTACGTTAACTAAAAATTTTATTTCTTTTCTTCTTGCATATATATTATAAATTTTTTTTGAAATGTACTTGAAGAATATTTTTATTTAATCAACACTAAATTCTAAATTTTATTCATTAGCATAAAATAAGACCTATACTCATTTCACGAGTACAAATTTCATTTCATAGATTAGCATTTTTATTTTATTATTAAATAAAAAACACAAAATTGAAAAAATATTATTTACACATAAATTTAATAACCAAATTACCTTTAATTAATATTAGGAAAAATGAAATTCAAATAATTTCTGCCTTCATAAATATTATATAGAAATACAATATTAAAGAAACTGAATTTAAATCAGTTTTAAAATCAAAATTAAATAATTTTGTAATATTATAAGAAAAATCATATAAATTTTTTGTCATTTTTACCTTCAACAAAAGATCTATGTAAAACAGAAGCTAAATCTTTAAGTAATTTTTAATACAATATTAAAGCTGATAACGTTCAAAAGCCTTATTAAAGTAAAATTATTTTAAATAAATTTTGAATTAATTTTTCTTTCACAACGATAGAAGTATATATATTGATATATGTATTTTCACTATTTTCAACTTTATGCCCAAGACCAATTGTCATCAAAATAAACGTAACTAACAATGAATGAGTTAAAATGTCTTTGTACGAATAAGAATATGTTTTTAACTGTAATAAATAACAATAAAGAATTCATATCATAAACATTTTTATGTACAAGATATTAAATAATATTAATAGATAACTATAATATATTTTTAAGTATATTTTCTTATACTAACATTCCAATAACAATAAATTTTATTGTATATTTATTTCCTTTCGAAAAATAAGGGTAGGTGAATAGCTTGATTACAAATAAACATTACAATGTTTGAAAATACAAGAGAAACATCAACTATTGACTATAATCATAGAGAGCATCTACAACAATAACGATAATTGCAATAGTTATAATGGCAATGATCACGATAAAAGTAATAGAGTCTATTTTGAAAACTATTTTCTTTTCATCATTATGAACTTGTAGTTATTAATTACTGTTTTGCTAATGTTCTCTTGGCCAAGGGTCTCAGTGGTCGCCTTGACCGAAGTTGTAATATCCCACCTCGTCTTCTTATCTACGAGAAAAGAAAAACGACTTGTTTTTTTTTGTCCTTCTCGTTCTTCTACCTCTTCTTTGGAGCTTGTGAGAACAAGCCACCCTTTTAGGGTGAGAGTTGGGGAAATTGCTACCGACTTACCTCGTAATGTACTTTTTTGGTCTACAATATTTACATAATCAATATTTATAAAATAGAAAATTTTTCGTACAAGTAATAAGATGAAATATTAGAAAATGCTTAAAAATAAAAACTACTCGTGTAAATTGAGAACTTCGTTCCTATAATAATATTCTTCGAAATATGTTTTCGTAATTTTCGGATCAACCACCTAATGCATATCAATGATACAGGGTTCTATTATAATATTGAATTTAATTATTCACAAATTATTATTATAATTTTAAAATTAATAATACGTAATTTATGAAAATAGAAGTAAAATAATCCTTTAGGAAGCTCTGGATTAAAGAGGATTAAAACAAACGAATAAATATGATTATACCTTTAATAATGAGTAGTAATCTTTTAATTAAATTTTAATTGTTGAATTTTTATCAACTTCTAATATAATTCCATTAATCATATATTTTAATCACATTATAAAAAATATTTGAATTCGCGAATTAAAAAATAATACTTTTAGAAGTTTGATAAAATTTAATTAAATGCTTATAAATATGTCATACTTTCAATCTTTTGATTGCTATAGCTAATAGAATTTTCGAAAAAATTAACTTTGATCGATGTTTGAAATTCACTGATAATATTTTCAAGAAGAACTTCTCAAGATAGCCAATGAAGAGGGTACAGAAATCTTTTACAGCTCTGCTACAAGATAATAAGTATATGTGGTCATTTCTCTCTTTATAAAGTACGGTACAATGGGCCTATATTTGAGATTATCCGTGACGCCATTTCGGAGCAACAAGTCCTATCATCAATTGCACAGCAGATTATGATTCATTTTCTTTCCAGGGAAGTTGTTAAATCATGCGAGATTTTACGAAATTGCAGACTGGTAGCAATGCCCTTTTGAGATCTTGAGTGGATGGACGGTAAAGAAAATAAAAGAGAAGAAAAAAATTGCGAGTGACCTGCAGAAAAGAGGAAGCACGAACAGCTGAAACACATGAACGACAACATCGCCAAGGCTTGACAAGAAACATAGGGTGACTCACGAGTATAACTTAAATCACTTCCCTGTCGGGTATTAGAGCGGACAACGTTACATAATAATATACAACTAACTGACGCTAGGTGTCAGCAAGGTAGATTCCCCGACTTAGAATTAATCCGCAGAGAAACAATCGAAAAGATGGACAATCGAAATAAAAGCAATTATAATAAGTATAAATATAAAATAATGTCATAAGAGTTCGAGTGGCGCATAGACAACAAAACAATTTATCACAAAAGCAACCCGTCAATTAGCAAAATTCAATATAAATTTTCCCTGAAAATACCTGCTCAAATATCCTGTCACAATATTTTTATTTAGATATAAAAAAAAAAAAAAATAAGATGATAAACATTCTAAATTCATGGTCAGTCTCTGAAAAAGATTAGTTCCTAATTTTCAGTCTCAGAATAGAGATTCGATTGTGACTAAAATGATCCAATCAACTTCTAGCATTTATGTACTTACAACCTATTTAGAAAATTAATTACAAGTATTCCCTGACATATATGTAAAACAGTTTTAAAAAATAAGAAATTTATATTATAATTATACATTAAAAACTTGAATTTTTTAATTACAACTGAATAGCAAAATAAAATATTTTTAAATATTTGATAACTTCTAAATTTGGTTAAACTTAATATAATCGAAGAGGGATAAACTTTTATCACACCCCTGAGAACATAGCATACATTAAAAGTTAAAAAAAAAAAAATTTTAACTCAATTAATAAGGTAAATATATGCAAAGGGAAATTAGATAATAGCAAGCCCCTAAAGTTATCGCATATATTGAGATTCAATCAATAATTAAATTAAATTTAACATATCTTATGAGTGATTAGTTTATATAGAAACTTGACCACATCTCATTTACTAAAATTCTATATGCTCGCTAAACCTAATAATATTTGTCCAGGTAAATTCATATTCTGAAGAATTTATTTATATTAGATTTCAAAACATCATTTGTTTTAACTTTCTACATAAATTATATTACGTGTATTAAAATATTGGAACTTTTCTCATTTCTGGCACTAACAATGAAAAAAAATAAATAATAATCATAATGTTGCATAAAAATGGTTGTATTTAATACATATCATGCCACTAATAAAGTATCTCTTGTAATGACATATATGTTATAAATACAATATGAACAAATAATATCATATATTATGACATATACAATATGATACATAGAATATAAGAGAAATTGACATTCATCATTGTGTGGAAAGAATGCAAATTTCTACTATTTTTTATTCTATCCATAACATTAATCATTAAATACAGATTACATCTAATTGATAATAGTTGCATACAATAATACAAAATCAGTTTTGACATCAAAGACAAATGCGCGCGAGTACAAGCTTGAAAGAAGCAAAATAATTAAACAATATAGTGCGGCATAATGTAACATATTCATAATCTCACTAATCCCTTAATTAAACAATTAACAAAACCTGAACAGTTCTAATAAAGACAAGATAATCTGTATTCACTTTATAAAATGGAAAATTCTCTACATACTACTTACTAACCTCAAAGTACTATTTCTCCTCTTCTTTTTTTTTTTGCTTTTTGGTTTTATAAAGAGTATGTAGATTAAATCACTGATAGTTCGCTTTGGAAAGTATTAATTGATTCAAAATCTAAATAAAAAATGTTGTATTAGTCGCATGTCTGTTGCAACAGTCTCTTGCAAAATTATTTACTATTATGAATATTTTTTTTTGTAATATCAATTTTTCTGTATTAATCTATTTTTCTAATAAATAATAAAATATCTTATTTATTTATACAACACTCGTATATCTATTTTTAGAACAAGTATTTAAAAAAAAAGTAATAAATTCAAATAAATTATAAAATTTAAAGAATAAACTCAATTCCTATAATTAACATATAATTGACAATTAAACATCTAATTTAATTCATGATTTTACATTAATAAATTTTATGTAGGAGAAGAATAAATTATAACTCAAAATTTTTACTATTTATGTTATGAAATATATAATTCCATGTATTCTATTTTCTGAGATAATAATTTTATAATAATATTAAATATTTATATAAGTAATAAAAAAAATTTTGTTACATTAAATAAAATTACTAGAGACCAGACTATTTTCATTTCATACGTTCATACTTTTCAGAATATATAGATTACATTAATGCGTTAAAAATAAATTTTAATTAACTAATTTTTAATTTTTTAATTTATAATAGTTTATGAAATTCTAAATAGTTTTTAAAATATATAAAAAAAAACTATGAATTTAAAATTAAATTTAAATAATACAAGCCTAAATTTTTTTTATACTTTATATGAAATTTGTTGATAAATATTTTATTATTCGTAATATTTTCAGAGCTTGATAAATATAATTATATTCTATTTTAAATTTATGTTACGTTTTAAATATATTGTAATTTAATTTGTAATTTAAATTATTATTTTTTAAATATTAAAGAAAAAGTTTCCACATACGAAAAAATTTTTGCTTAAGAATCGGATTAAAATTAATTATTTTCAAGTTTTTAAAATGAATGTAATAATAATATTATTAAGTATTTGTTAAGTTTGATCAAATTTTTTTATTAGAACCAAATAAATAATTTATAATACAAAATTTTTAAAAAACTTCTATTATATATATATTTTATGTATAGCACATATAATAAATTTAATAAAATATTTTTGAATATTTAAATATTTTGAATTTATTTAATAATTGATAGAAGTGTCATCTATTAATTGTGCAACTACGAAATTTAAAAACTTTTCTTAAAAAAATGAATAACATTATATATTTATATTTTAAGTGAAATGGAAAAAAGTAGTAATTATTTTTATGCTTGGATACATTTTAAATAAAGCAGTATTATTAAAGAGTATTGCAAAAAAATGAAAGTTGTAACGATAAGAATCGTTTAAATTAGTTGAAACTGTCATTTGTAATAATGAATTACCCTATTCTGTAAAATTGATTAATATAATTTGATCTATAGATACCAAATTAAAAAAATTATTGATTTCAAAAAATATTTTTTGAATACAACTCCATTTTATAATAATCAGAGGAGACTGCTGTTAATTAAAAAAATATCGCTTGAACTTTCTGGAGGAATTCAAATCTGTGATGGATTTAGTGGTCTTTTGCGTTGGTATTTTATTGATGTGATTAAGAAAGATATCCTCTTTTCGGAATAAGCTGCTTTTTAATTTTTCAAGATGTTAAAAAACAAGTTTTTTTGTATTTGTCAATTTATTAAATTCAATACTTTTATACAGCGCTTGTTAAAAAATATATATTAAAAATAAAACATTCAACGAAATATAGTAAAATATATTTTTCTGTATGGAAAAGTTTAGATGTTTTTCTGAATAATATTTAAAAGCTATGGAAAAACTCAGTCAATAAAATATATTAAACTTAAATCGATATGATTATCTCCTCAAAGAAATGTGGTTTGGATGGCTTTGATCAATATCCGAAGATTGAGCCGTAGGTCATATACTACGGCCGAGCAGGTACAAGTGATAGGTAATCATTGCGTAGATCAATTGACGTGTATGTATGAGTGATTTCTTTTTCAGGTTCATTAAGTTGCTGTTTTTGTGGACACACATACACTAACATATTTCTAAAATCCCCGAGGAATCCTTTGTTTGACACCTTTAGCAGCAATCACTTGTATGCGATGAAGCCATTTCATTCTCCTCCTATAGTAAATGATTAGATGATGTACCAGGGATCTAAAGCCCAAGTTGCCATACCTACGGAGCCTAGATCTGTCTCTTTCACAAGAAGCTTAACTTGTCGATATTAATGCATCGCTTGAAACTTTAGATAATTTTTAAATCGAAATAAAATAATATTTTTAAACTAATATTTTATCCTATATATATATATGTTCAAAACAAACTTGCATATTGCAATGGGTAAACAAAATTTCGATATTGCTTGGGTAAATTAATTTTATTATTTAGATTAAATGTTTGAAATCAATTATTCCTTCCTTTCTTTTGATTGTGCTAATTAATATTTTTACCTTGTTTTCTATTTGAATTTTGTTTACCTCCTTCGCAGCCCTCGCAGATACTAAATTAAAGAATATTCAAGGTTTCAATCATTAGTAATTAATTTTTCAAGCTTCAGCACTGCATGTAGTTAGATAAAATTTGAATAAAGAACGATAGCAAGATAGAAAAATAATATATTTTTTTAAGAAGATGAAAGGTGAAATTTTAGTGCACAGTTAACATATGCATTGAGAAAGATAATTACATGAACGTAACTCGCATTCCCTCATAATTCTCTTTTAATTAGCTCAATTATTATGAAACCCTGGTTTCTTAATTGTACCAAATATAAAGCTTTTCAGGATAATTATCTTGAGGAGAACCATGTAGTGGCTAATTAAAAACCAATATAAAGTAAGAAAACGCGCGAAACGAAATAAAACTCGCAACACCGATGGAGAGGGGCGGTGGGGTGGGAGGGAAAGCTTGTAATTTTTTTGGTCTTAATTTATTCAGCGAACATCGGGCTCAAGTACTCATAACAAGAGCCACCCCCAACCCTTAAAGCTGCCAAGCAGACGGAAGAGCAAAACCCACCCACGCGTTGCGGGTGCGCACGAGAGAGCTCGCATATTTTCCAAAGGAAATAAGAAATTCCAGAAGTGTCGTGGGCGTGACGTGCACAAGCGCACGCTCTGCCCCCGTCCCCCGTCCCCGTCCCCCGTCCCCCGGCCCCCTCCCGCCCCCGCGAATGTGCACGCACACGCATGCATAAATGTACAAGTGGCTACGGGAGGCGATGGCGGTGGTGGTGGCGGTGGCGTGGGTGGCGGTGGCGCTGGCGCCACGCGCTGAATTTACACTTTCCGTTTGGCGAGTTAGCGCGCGGCGACGGCGGAATGTCGGGTTCCGTTGTGCGCGGTGTCGACTACCGTCCCCCGCCCCCCGCCCCCGCCGACGCTGCAACGGTTATCGGATTAACGCCGAGATACAGCCGGTGTGCACTGGGAGCGGGGGTGGGATCGAGGGGATGAGAAGACAAGGGAGGCACGATCGTGTATACCTATGACACCCGCCTGGAGACGGGCGTGAAAAACCACCCCAACATCTTTATTGATCTAAATTCATTTACAACTACTCCAGTCACGGGAATCAGGAGTCGTGGAGGGATGGAGGGGCTGAAGGGGGTGCGAGGGTATTTGGGGCAAAGGTAAAATTGACTCAAAATTAACTCCATTGTGACGGGAAGTTATACAAGCTCTTGCAAAGAATCAAAATAGAGGGATAAAATCAATTCGGAGAGCGGAGACGATTTCAAATTTTTTTTATATCCGCAAGGGCGAGAAAAATACAAGAAAGGGACAATTGCGAAAGCGACTACCTTTGGGACACACGAAGTGCTACAAGTACGGATAAATGCATTTATCACGTAAAGTGAAAAAGAACGACAAAAACAAGTTAAATTTTATTGAACTACAAAATAGAATGATTTTAAAATATCGAAATAAAATTGAAACTTGTTTCATTTGACAAATATTTCCAAATCTAGGCAACAGAATGTCGGCTCATTTATTCATTATAATGCATCATTTAACGTAATGGCCCCATTTAAAATTTATTAGCAATTAAAATCTATTTTTACTTAAATGGCAAAGTAAATTTAGAGTAAAATAATTTTTGTTATTTTTCATCGATTTAAATTTTATTTTTTTTGTTAAATAATTAATTTAAAAGCTCATCCACTATATCTGTTGCTTGGTCTTTTATTAATATCCTGGTATTTTTTATTGTTATGAAACTTGGTTAGTTTTTCATTCAGATTTAATTAGCAATCCGTAGTAGTCTATTCTATATATTTGTAATGATTTTTCTCAGCTTTTTTTCTGCAAAGATATATTTGAATGTTGATATCTCCACTTGTTGAAATTAAAAACAATTTAAAAGTTTGTTTAAATTACAATTATGTATTTAATTCAATTAAACTCAAATAAAATAAATAATAATATATAATAATAATAATAATAATAATAATAATAATAATAATAAGGTTTTGTGATTTTGAATTGATTTTAGATGATTTTAGTCGCAAGATAACCACAGTGTTGTACAATACCAGGATCGATGTTAAAGAAATTTTAATATTAATGCTTTCATGTTGATAAATTTTGATTAACAAACAGGGCTTATTCGTTAAACATGCTAAAAGGTCATAACTCATTGTTACGGGATTCTTTTAAGCATAACGAGATAAGAAGGAAAACTAATGGAAAGAGTTCATGGAAAATAAGAAAGATAAAGGGGAGACAGCGGTTGGGAAGCGAGATAGAGGATGTACAACAGAAAGAGAAACGTAGAGCCACTTTCCGTTGGATAAAGCAAACATGTATATCCCAATTTCCATACGCCCGCAGCACTTTAATAATATACGCGAAAATTATCCTGACACACATGAGTAACGACGACGTCTAATTTTTTGCGTTTGTCTCAATAAAAGAACACGCACGCGTGCAAAGCTTTTCAATTTCCCGTTTAATGGCGAGGAAATTGAATTAATCAGGGCAAGCACTCGAAAAATTCTCCAATCGAGCGTCGACATTTTTTTTATCCAAATTCTCCCATTGCTTATTTATCCTTCGTTCTTATAATTTATTGCAAACAATCTTTAGCACACAAGCAATGCGTGCGCTATTTTCAAGCAAAGTGCACTTTCCTAAGTAGATGTAATTGCTCCAATAGGTCTAGCCGAATAATTCGCATTAATTTAATGTGCGTCTTGCTCAAAGTATGAAAATAGAAATACAATAATTAGTAGAATAATTGACGATGACAAAGGGGCCAACGCATCGCCGAGCTAACAAGAAAGATAAATACGACAGCAATTAAAATTTTAGCCGCAAAGATAAATATTTTTTCTCTGACTTATTGTAGTTGTTTCAACGGCGTAGAATTGCTAATCTTGTCGCATTCGTTATTACATCAACGTATATATGTAAATGGTCGCGCATGCATATTTTACACATTCCCGTGTACCGCATCGCATGCATTTCACCGTGAGTACTTCGAACATTTCAAAGATTTTAAAAAGTTGTTAACTGTCAAGGAAAATTATTCTCAAACTCGAATGTAATGTATACGACGTATTTACTCGCGTGTAATTTGAATTAAAAAATCGTCAAATTCTTTTTTATTTCGTGCTCGATCCGTATCATTCGTTATCTTAAAATCTACCCGCTCCTTCAGTTCTAAGCTGAGTTTATATTTCTGTCAATGTGATTTACATTTGCCAATTTACAAAATTTAAATAAAGCTTAAAAAATATTACAAAAAATCATTTTTCGAGACCTTTTATTATTTTTATTATTTATAAAATTAAAATTTTTATTATTTATACCTTACATCACATTTTTTAAGCAATTTTTTTTTGCTTTTTCATTTTTACGCAAGTCAAATTTTCTGCATGTCAATTTTCCGTATAATTATAATTATGTTATTCAATAACTTAGTCATTTGCATTCGCTTAATAAGTATTAATTGGAATAATTTTGCTATTTTTATTTTTGTTGCAATTATTACCAAAATTTTCACCATCAATCTACCGTTTTAATAAAAAATTATTTTATATATTTATTATCTATAAATTTTCTAAAAAAAATAATATGTTAAATCGTTCAAAACTTATGACAATTGTAAAATTTATATAAATATTTTTATAAAATATATAAATGTATTTTTTCTAAAAGCTTTACAAATAAATATATAGTCAGAAATATTTTATAATATTAATGCCCTAGGATACCTAACTTTTTAATTATATTTTTAAATATTTACTCTTAAAATAAAGGGCATTTAAGTAGATTAGAGATATATTGAAAACATGTTTACTTGTTATATTGAATAACTATATTTTGTAATTTGATGAAATATACTTTAAAACAACAATGTATAATAAAAAATAATACTTTCCAATTTACTTGAAATATACTTTTACGAAATCCTTTTTACCAATATTACAAACATTATGGTTTCAGAAAAAATATTTATTATATTAAATATATATGGTTTTCAATTTTATTAATTCCTAAGGATTATTTTCATAAATTAAGGTATTGGTATTTTTCTGTTTATTTTGTTCATATTAAAAATAATAATAATAACATCCCTTTTTAATAATAAATACATCCATGTTATTTTTAGTCCATAAATTATATCGAATAATTTCCAAATTTGAGGTAGTATTTATCTCAATTATGTAGTATTTAAAATTATTCACATACACTGTCAATTTCCACTTCAATTTTATGCATTTACAATTAATTATTCTAAATTATTGAATATTATTATAATATAATAAGATATTAACATAAAAGAGGCATACAATTAATACAATTATATATGGAATTTTGTTTTAATATCCCTAGTTTATGAGCGTAAAGAATGTAAAATGTTGTACACAAGTGTACAGCTTAAAATAAATTAAAATTGTATAAGAGCATAAATGTTATTATATATTCGATTCTGAACCTAATTAAACTTTTACCAAATAAATCTGAAAAATGTATTATTATCACTTTTATATATAATTCTTATGCGGAGAATGGAAAAGTTTTAAATAATAGCGACAAAGCCATTATTAAGTTTTGATAGCTTCAGATGGGTTCATAATAACATGCAAATAAAGCTAGATGCGACATGTGTGAACAAAGATATAATCGAAACAAACATGTATAAAAAGCATATTTTATTAAAAATTTTACGATCATTTCTTAAAAAATGTAGAAATGAAATAATAATAATGCTTTTATATAATATTTATAAACATTATTATTATTAAGAGGTATATTTAGAACATAAATAATTATGACTTGATTTTATGATATACCACCAACTGAAACACATTGAGAGCATTTTTTTCATTGATATGACATTGGTTTTGTACGGGTTGCTCGCTAATAATAAACCCTATTCAGTAAAAAATTACTTTGCATATTAAAAATGAGCTTGGCAATGAGCTTAGAAGTTCATGAGCTACGCGATAAGAAAGCTTGTTGGTACACTCATGATTGACAATAAGTGCGCTTGCTTTGGCAAACATCTGTTTTCAAGTGCGATCTCGTTTTGATACATCGCACTCATCAAAAAAGATTCCCGGGCTCTTGGAGCTCGAGATATAAAAAAAGTTTGGCCCCTCCATGGTAGCGATGGTACAATTGCCATCGCTATAGGCGTTCACGAATTATCCCGATAAGAGTATTACGTTCCAGTTGTCGGCTGGCCACTTGACGGCTAAAAGAAATTATTTATAACCC
Organism: Eupristina koningsbergeri; assembly: GCA_018907245.1. Classification (NCBI taxonomy): domain Eukaryota; kingdom Metazoa; phylum Arthropoda; class Insecta; order Hymenoptera; family Agaonidae; genus Eupristina; species Eupristina koningsbergeri. The sequence continues at coordinate 4,225,005 of JACCHV010000008.1, read as the reverse complement.
CCGAAAGAGACGTTGGAGCCCTCGGCGACTTTGGTGGCCCTTCTCTACACGAGCGCACCTACTCCGAGGAATATCAGCCGACGCTTTCCACGAGTACCTCGGCACGAGTGCAAAAGAGACACCAAAGGCCGTGAGGGAAAGAGGGCCAAAGAGGCCAAAGGGGGGGGGGCGAAGAACACTAGAGAGTCCCTGCCACATAATCATAATTATCAGTCTCATCCAGAGAAAACTCGGTGGCTCTTATTTTATTCTCGTCCTCTCCTTTCCGGAATTTCCCACAGCCCCTTCAACGTGCATTCAGACGACTCGGCGAGCAAAAACTAGTACGACTTGCACGTACACTCCTGAACTTTGCAGGTTTGCATTTTCAGGGAAAAAAATAGAGACAACGGCAAAAGAGCAAAGTCCCGTCTAATCTAATTTCCGTTAAGGACGTTCGAGTGCCGATAATCTGCTCGCACAGCCAGGAAAACCCTCGACCCCTCGCTCCAGAGTGACAGAGAACTCCCTCACTCCGTCACCCTCGGCTGCTTCCCTGACCGACAAACAACTTCGATGCTCTTGTCGTCTTGGGGTCCCTTTATTCTCCAGGAGGGAAGGGATATCTTACAGCCCTTGAGTGAATAAGTCAAAAAAGAAATGACTACTTCGCCATTGAGAAGCCCTTCTGCTTTTCTTTGTCTTTAATTCCCTCCAACTCGGGTATTTGAATAATACACAGCTCGTATTACGCAGATTATACATCCTCCGGCATTTAAATGGATAATGGATGTCAGGATTTTTCAAGGATATGCGCTATATTTCATTTCGCCATCATTACCCCGATTGAAACTCATTATCGACCAGCAATTTATTAGAATACTATTACTTCTTATCTATTTGCTTGAATCGTTTATCTGTATGAATATCGAATTATTATTGTAGCTACTTGGTATCATTTGAATCTTAATCTTTTTCACGTGCAAACTTCATAGCTTAGTCGTAGAATAACAATTTTTCATGATATTTGAGCTTAATCAGTCATTATTTAACATTGATTAACATCTATTCTTAAGATTTTTTTTTTTTTTTACAAATCTCACCAATATGAAACAGAATTATAAACTAAATAGTCGTTATAAATAGGCACTTATTTATTAATTCATTTAGCAAACCTTATTAAAGATTAATTTTAAATTCCCTCTCGGTTAGTCATGAAACTCTCAATAATCAAATATCTTAATGTAAATATCTTAAAATTGTACACGAATGTCAACGAGCAAATATAAAAAAAAATTGATTTCCGTCAACAACTTTGTGCAGAGCTCCGATAGTTATTGTAGTTAATACGAACTTTCAATGAACTTAACTAAATGTTTATCCGCTTACTTGTTCGCTCACATTAACACCTGTTTGCACATGCAGAGCCAACGCATTTGCACTTGTCGTTGACTCGCGCTACAGAAAATCCATAGACTCATCTCTCGACTGTTAGTCTTGAACTATTTCACACTGAGTCTTCGTAAATATCAGTCATTTATTTTATAGCTCCTTATTTCCAAATACATTTAAATTTATTTTCGATTCCGATTAATAAATTTTACATTTTATGTACCCTTAACAATCTATATTGTACAAAAATTGTATGTTGATTACACGACATTTACCAACTTGTCCATTTACGAAAATGTATGATGATTATCATTATACATTTTATGCAATTAGAGTAAAAAAAATGATTTAATCAACAAAATTTTATTGAGAATAAATACGTACAAATTGACAATTCCTTGAGGAAAAATAGTGAATTATATTGGTTTACAGCGAGGAAAAGCTACATTAATGGTTAATTTACTTTCCATTCATCAAATATTCAAATTTATTGAATTTTAAAACTTGCCTTCATCGTCGGATCAATTCATTATGTATTTTTAATCGAATTAATTAAAACTCAATAAATTTACTCCATCATCTTGTTTTTAATCTTATTAGAAACAGATTATCTTGTGTATCTCTTACAGTTTCCAGTAGTGGGGTAGAATTAAGTGAAATCTTAATCCTATCGGAGATATCACTCCGACTCCTGTTTACGTCTAAAATTAGAGTAATGTAGTGTAAAAATCTCATTCTGAGAATTGGAAATAAAAAATAAGGGGAAGAGATATAATGCATGTACAGTCGATAAGAGCAGGAGTCACATGTGTACAAAAACAAAGACTAATCGATTTCCAGCGGTGCATCCATTTTTTTACAGCATCCACTAATTTATTTCAACAAACTTGAAGGCGCTTGTCACGATATCACTGACATTAACAGTATAATTCATGATATGGAGTCGCAGATGCCGATCGCTCGCTTTCTCCGTTAAAAGGGCGCGCGATAAAAGCTCGGGATGGAGTTGTTGCCGTTCGTAACACATAATGTGAAAGTCTCTTATCGAGAGGATAGGAAGGTTCCCTCCTCTTTTCCTCCCCTTTTTCTCCTCTTTTTGTCCCCCTCCTGCCTCCCCGTCCCCTCATCTTGGCTCGGACAAAACAAGGCGCGAGATCGTTCGGCCTGATACGAATCACTTCACGGTGAGTGTGTAGGTGCCGTGAGAAGACAAGCCAGGGAAAAGGAAGTCTTCAGGGAGGATGAAGGCAAGAAAGGCAGCGCCGGCGCGTCGTCGTCTAGACGGACCCGCGACCCCGTCTTCGGCGCTTCAAACAGTAGCGCTATTATGGATCCAGCATCCGAATTCTCGTGCGACCGGATAATCGCGAATCGCGTGCGCTTAATCCAAGTGCGAGGAGGAGGTTCGCCTCCACTGGACCCGGGGGGACAAAAACGACCTAATTGGGCGCGGCTGACCGTCGATCTCATTTATTCGACTTAATTTCCGTCAGGAGAAAGGGGACGTTTTTGCTGGAGTCATCGCGCGCTGCTCGGGGAGTCTCGGTTGCAGGGCGAATCAGTTTGATTAATTAGATCAATTAGAGTCCGAGACTGCGAGAGAGAGAGAGAGAGAGAGAGAGAGAGAGAGAGACAGGATCCTACAATTTTCTATTATGCGAGTGTGGGTGATTCGCAACGAGATTTTTTCAGCCTTAATAAAGGAGAAACGAGATACCGCCTCGGAACATGTGGGGGGTTTTGTTTCCAAAAAGGAACGGACGGTTGCAAGACGTGAAACATTCGTTAGAACAATAATGAGAGTTCATTTATTTCCTGATGCGTCGGCTGAAATTCGTGCGCAAGTCATTAGCGTTTGTTAAAACTTATTTAGCATTTTTTTTTTAAAATGATTTTATGTGCCGGGAAATGGAATAAGAAATTATTATTCCCCCTTATTTTTGTTGTAAAATATAGCTCGGGATGTTTTAGTATCCGATCGTGCTTTAAACCATCGAAACGCTTTTTGAAACAAAGTTCCATCAATTTTAAACAGCCTCTAAAACTTGGTAAAATCTTTCCATCTCGAGTATCAAAATAACAAAGAAGAATAGTACACACAATAATCCAGAAAGCGTCCGAACTGCCAGTACCGACGCCTACAGAGATTCAATCCCCCAAAATCATTTCGCTTCCATATACACGTAAATCCGTTTTGTCTCCTACTATGTCTTGCGCATCCTCCCCCTCCCCTCCCCTCCCCCCGCCCCCTATCACTCTCAAGCTCATGTACTCTGGGTCTCTGTCTCTAACCCTAGAGGGGTCTCCAACCGGCAATATATCCATCACATGAAAATAAACGAAACGTCGCGCGTAGGCAAAAATCAATAGAACAAAAGCGGTGGCAAAAGCATCCATCTCTGTCTGGGGGCGGGGGGGGGGTGTATCGAGTGCGGTCCGATTACACATTACACTGTTGGCACCCCCGGAAAAGGGTGGAGCCGGTGGTCAGTCCGCGGAAAATGGAGGCCGCTGTCACTTGTTGCCGATCAAGTCTCTTGTTCCCTCTTTCTCACGGTCGGCGCACCCCCGCCCACCCCCGGAGGATGATAAATCACGAAGGAGCGGCGTTCGAGGCCGGAGATACGTGCTCGCGATACGAGTCGGTAGCCGCAGAGAAAGGTGGAGGAAGGGGGAAAGTGGAGACGAGTGGCCGAGGCAGGTGCGCGCATGTAAAGAGAAAGCAAGCGAGAAATACGGGCGAGGAGTGAGAAATGGCGGTGCGGATTCGCCTCGAGCCAAGATTATGCCGGGGGTGGGGTGGTTGGGTACATGTGGGGCCGGGTCGGCGCTGATTGAGACTCGCCTGAGTTTCAACTGTCGATAACAGCCCGACAATGGGAAAGCGCCAGAGAGAGAGCGAGTGAGAGATAGTGGAGGGGGCAGAGGGGGTGGGGGAGCGAAGGAGACTCTTAGCCTTGATATTTTCATGCGCGTCTCGAGATCTGACGGGCTTTTGAGTTACTTTGTTATTGCGACGTGACTCGTTGAGCCCTACGTGCCATTTACGATTGAGAAATCCCAGAGATGCATCCTGTCATCTGCATTTATCTATTTATGTTGTTCTGATAAGAGCTAGTTTAGCAACTTTGCTTCCCACCAGTCGGAACAGAAGCCGTTATTATGCCCGAAAATGTTTGCGCTCGCGGATTGGCAATTAACTCGATGCACCACCAAGTTCAAGTGTTTCATTAAAACATCTTCGTTGCGCCGAAAACACTGCATTTAATGCTCTCAATGTTTGACGCGAACTGACGCGAATTAATGCTCATCCAACTTATCGACACAGCATCAAATTTTATTTATATCACATTCTCTCTGCTCTCTGTCAGCCCTCGTAATTATAACAATTTTCACTTATTATCACACGACTTTTTACCAAAACAACTCTTTCCCCAAAATACCTCCAATGATAAACATTAAAATACAAATTAAACCTCGCGAAAACACTTCGGAAAAGTTACACGATTATTCAAATGTTCGGTGTATAATTGTATGTAAAATTTAATCTTTAAATTATGAAGGTAATAAATTATTGAACCGTAAATGTGGAAAAATTAAAAATATGTTAATAAAATCATATTCCTCTTAGTCATTTTTGCAATTATTCATCAGGAGTAAAATTTTGATAAATCATAATACAGCATGAATTAAACAGAAAAATTGTTGAGGAGTCCGTTTATGCTCATAGTTGAAGTTGTAGCAAAAAAGGATGAGCCACGTCCAAATCAACTTTGTGCATCGTTTATCCTTATTTTATAAAGAAACTATATAACTTATGCATATAGAACAACTTTCATGAATAACTTTTCAATTTTATCAATTCTACTTCAATAGGCGAGAAGAGATACATCTAACTTAACATTTTATCTCCAATCCTATGTATATAATTCTGATGCTTGTCTTATGCTTAAATCCTTACTCTCATTTTATGTTTAACACTAATTTATTTATATCTAATTCATAAGTTTTCGATGTAATCTTTTATTTTATTCACTATTAATTTATTTATTGACAATTTAAATTATATTTTCCAATATTATAATTGCATTATATATAAATATAAATATTTTACAAAAATATAAAACATCATGTAAGTTGGGAAATTGTAACGGTTGAAATTGCTTTTTAAAACAATAGAAATGCAAACAGTTTTAGCCTCTAGCGTCAAATTTTTAATTTTTTAATTTAAATTTTTAAGCATCCAAAAATTATTCGAGGATTCGAAACTTATTTTTTTAGAAACAAAAATAATGAAGAGAGAAGCAAACTTTTATTACAAGTTATTAACATATATGGTAATAAACTGAAAATTTACCTTTCGTTGACTTGTAATAAAATGAATTCCGTATAAATTTATATTTGACTGCAACGTTATATAAACGTTTTTGCAGACTAGAAAAAATTATAATATTTATTACAAACTTGCCTATTTTTCTTCTATGTAATTTGGACAATGCCATAATTCTTTCAAAATCATATTTTATTCAGTAAATTATAAAAATTCGAAAAATATTGAAAATTTATAGTACATAATAGATTTTTCATAATTATTTTTACTTTTACGAATACAATTCCAATAATTTCCAAAGTACAGAAACTTATTTTATACGAGAATAAAATATGGCATAAAAAAAAACAATTCTACGATGTAATGGTAAAGGATCTTAATATAGTTGAACTAAAGAAGACATACATTGAACAAAGAACGAAATGTACTTACACAAATATATATCTTTGCCTCGGGCAAAAATATTCAACCCTCAATGATGCGAACTCTTTGATTGAGTCTTACTTTACATTTTAGCAGTCGATAACAAATATTGTACAAATTGATAGTATCTTCACATGAGAAGAGAAAATAAATATAACGAATGATATTTCACGTGAATTATAATGTCTATCAAGATGTTGCTCTGAATAATTATTACGTACTCGTCGACAATTTTTTCCACTCTGGAATTTACACGTTATATCGTTCAAAAAGAAAAAAAAAATTTTGTTAGCAATACCCAATTGTTTTTTTACACAGTACATTCAATGTTTATAAATATCTTATATTTATATTTTAAAATATTTATATATGTAAAAAATAAAAAAATGTTTATGTTTTTCTCATCGTATTTTACAGCCTATTCAATACAGTAAATAAAAATTAAAACGTAATTCAAAGGAAATATTCTCTATTTTCTTTATTTCATATGTAAATAAACTTGATTCAAGAAAAGACATAAATTTCAATGTAGAATACGTAAAGAATAAAAAAAATTTTTTACAAATGTTTGAAAATCTTGATTGAAATTCGTTTAACATGTTCTTTATGATAACTAATATCTCCTACTGTTATTAAAATATATTAATAAATATACAATTCATTGATCTTATATCTTTAAATCGTCATTTATCTTGCATATTTTCATTTATATAAAATTATATTGTCAAGAATTTATGATATAAAATTTGAAATTTGAACAATATACTACAATTTGATGCAAACGCAATTTTTTAATAACAAATGTAACTAGTTAAATAACAAACAATAACTATTAATTTTAATTTATATTATAATATATGTACGTATCTATTACTATAATTATTACATGGTAATGTAAATATTAATGTAAAGTTTGAAGTTAATTAATTACCCTAGAAATAGTAAATTATTTTACGGGTAAACTGTTGCATATCAAGCCATACCTATTGAAACACCTTTTTTCATAAACGATTTAATTATCCTTAAATATATATCATTTTCTTATTAAGCGTATAAATAAGAGCGATAAGAGTGTACATATAATATAATATAAAATTAAGGATTGAAAATGTATCAGAAAATAAATCAGCGCATAAATATCGTATAATTAAAAACCGAAAATTAATCTTACCAGCCGAGTTAACATGAATCTTTTGAAAAAATTCGATTACGTAAATTCGTACGCAAATAAGCCAGAGATAAAAATGAAATCGGTTGTGCATAATGAGAAAATACGCGCTACAAAATGGGTCCTCAAATCATTCGAATAATCTTTTGCGCGAGTGCACATTATGCGCATGTCTCTTGTCCGGACTTGTCGATACGGGGATTTAATTATTTTTTTTTTTTTTTTAGCAAGAAAAAAGGGATGAAGAGGATGAGCAGGAAGGGAAGAAAACTCCACGGAGGTTTTTTCCATTCCCAATGAAATGTACACGTACACCTTCTCAAGGAGGAGCCTTGCCCATAACAACATAAAGATCTCAGGATGGTGAATGAATGCGCGAGGAGGGTTCGGGAGAAGACAGAAACTGGTTTCAAAATAATAACCTGTTTTATGGCTAAGGGCGTTATAATTGGGTCTACATCGAGAATGGAAAATTGAAATTTCGTGTATATTGAGAATAATGAGGATTTGTCTTCATCACTATTCGTGACTATTAATTTAGGGGAAATAACCACGTATTAATATATAGGCGAATTTGAAAAATCCATCATGATTGAATAAGGCATTTCTATAAATTATACATGTGAATAAACATAGAAAATGAAAACGATTTTCAATTTTCATTCATGTATTTCATGCTCATTGGATTCATTAATGATTTCCATTGGTAAATGCATATTTTATGTTTTATATATTGTGCATTTAATATAATAATAGTTTGAAATATTACATAGAATAATTTCAGGCAGTCGCACCTTAATAAATTGTTAACAATTCATTGAAAAATAATCATTATACATAAGTATAAATAACAATCAATGCGGGTGTAAACGTGAAATAATAATAAAATAAATGGCCTTTTTTTGAGCATTTTACGTAAATAATCGATGAATTTGATTTAAGACACTTGAAAAGTTTCATAATTTTTCTTACTTTAGACATTCAGCAAAAGCTACTCAGATGAATCGGTAAGATAAAGATGTTTCGAAACATTAACCAAACAATAACACGGAAGAAGGGAATAACGTCAATTTTTAAATTTTAACTCGAATTCAAACTAATATTTCGTTACAGAATCGATTTTATTTTTCTCGGGCAAACGGCAAACGGCAAACGTAAAAGGCATTAGCATGAAAAAGAAATGAAAAAGCACAATGTTTCTTATGGAGTATCTCTTTATACGCTGCGGAAAAGCGATATTATCCACGGAAAAACACGCACTCGTATCGACTAAGTAAATAACTAAGTTAAAAGAGTTCAAGGGGGATGGAATAAAATGTAAGGACAAAAAGAAGAAAAATACTGGGAGGAAAAAGACATGCTCATGAAGAAATGTAGTATTGAGATCTGTTAAACATGTACAGACACTGTCGACTGATTGGACAAAAAATCGTTAAAATTTATGGGTTCAACGTATTTATGGAGCATCAAAAAAGTGAGAAGATCTGCCTCGAAATCAGAGAATATCCTTAAGTATGTCGACGAAATATGGAATTTTATATTTCAAAATATTGCCTTTTGTGCAAAATTTTAGGCTTTAAAATTGAAATTGTATACACATTTATTTTAATACTTCCCTCAAAAATTCATAGTCATTTTAATATCCCATATTTAAAATTTAACTCTTCAACACTCTTTAAAATAATGAATATTGTGCGCAGAAAAAAATTTTGATAATTTTTATATATAATAATTGTTATGACATTTATAATGCTAGTTACTTGCAAATATATATTTAGAAAATATTGTGCTATATGTCTGTATATTTTATGGTATTGTAGGTAAGTAATTCGCTTTTTACATGTTATACTGCAAAATATTACTGACATTTACACTGTATTATAAATCTTTATACACTCTATTAATTCACGAATTTATTCAACCTGTATTCGTGTAATACGTCATACGTGGGAATATATTTTCATTTAAATAAATATGAAAGTTGGATCAAAAAAAGTTTTAATCAATTTTTAAATGACTTAAATTTGCAATTATAAATAAATATAATTGCAAATACGTAATTATAAATACACAAATTATGAAATGTCATTAATTTTCGTCGTTCATCATAGAATAATATTTGGTGAAGCTATAATATAATTTAAAAATTAACTAAAACAATGCAAACGCACAGTGCAGAAGAATAATTTCAGATAAAACTATTATATTTGTAAATATAGTTAGAAATTCAAGATATAATAGCAATAATTTTGTTTTAAATATCTTCTAGGAAAAAAGAGAAGAGTTTTTCGAATTGCACAGATTATTTTTTTAAAAAATTATTTTGTTAGATATAGTCAAATCTATATTTGGCGAATGTTAGTAGATAGAGCAAGAAAAATAACTTGTGTGTAGGAGTTGTATTACCTCCTAAAGCCAAAATATTAACTGCAGGCACAGTTGAGTATAAAATAGGAGTAGATGAGTAATAAGAAAACGAGAGTCTGTTGAAGATATACTGTCCATGAAGACTGCGGCAAAAGTTTATTCTTTGTGTAAGGACATTAAATTTTAATATACAATATAAATAAAACAATATCATCCCTTTATTATTTTAAAGTCATCCCAAAAATTATTAAAATATAAAACGTATTATGTCTAAAAGCATTTGTTATTGCTATTTTAATTGAAATAATTCGCTTGTTTATAAAACAGATGATTTTTCTCTTTGTTCGCAATATTTCATTAAAAATATTTCATATATTAATTTCATATTTATCTTTATAATATCAGCTACTTTATACTTATTCTAAGATTTTATTTTTCATTTATTTATTTATTTCTCCTATTTTATTCAATTATTGTAAATTTCATTAATATAATATTCGAATTTTTTTTATTTTTCATCTCTATTATATATTTAAATATATATATATATATATATATATATATAAAATGGGAATTATTTATAGTTTATTTTTTATCTACGTCCAGGAAATTTTTTTTTTTTTAAAATATTATTTATTTTATATTTTAATAAATGTATTTCAATGAACATTTATAGTATTTTTTAATTCGTTCAATTTTTATTTTGTTAGAGAATTTTTAAATTTGTGTTTTATTGGAATAATAAATTTTAAAAATATACATTTGAAAAAAATGATTTATAATAAAAGTTTTTTACTTTCTCTTTAACTGAACTTTATCATTTATTATTATACTAAAATATTAAAATTTATGTATAAAGAAGATGTGTTGAAAATTTCCAAATTAACATAAGTTAACTTACTTTCATTACACTTTACCATAATTAGATTAGTATTTTACTATATAAAACTAAATTAATAATGTCAATATCTCTATAATTAATACTGTACCAACAGGAATAATATCCGTCTAATGTATTATAACATATATGATCAGGATTTCCCACCACTTGAAATGTACTATTTACAGTCACCATTAGTATTCTCTTTTCTTTAAAATTCACACTTCAAACTAATGATCATATATAGAGCACGTAGCTTTTTTTTTTAAGTCAATATTGGATCTTGGATAAGTTGAGCGTATCGTTCGTAACGTATGTGAGAACTTGAAATATAATTTGGCTCACTCGTTTTAATTATTCTCAACTATTCTTCGTATATTCGTATAACATAATATATTATTAATCTTGGCTATATTACCTTAAATTTATAAAATAATCTTTTATGCCATGGAACATCATTTACCATACAAATCTTTTGCCTAATCTACTTTTTAAAGACGGATCGTACCGGATTATAGTTTTTAAGTTAATATGTTGAATATTAATAAATTTTATAGGTATTTATTTAATTTATTTAATTACTTTTTACATAAATACACAATTTAATTTAGTAGGATGAAATTCATTTTTATTTTAATAAAAAGTTTTTACTGCAAAAAAAGTTTTTTAAAAAATAAATTATTACCGATATGGATAAAATAAAATATTTACATTTCGTAAAAATTATTCATATATTTGTTTATTATTCGTTGAGTAAGTACTGAATCACTATAGATAAATATAAGATATTTGCAAGAACAAGATATTTATGATTGAATTCATAATAAAAATGCAAATAAATATTGGAAAAAAAGAATTATTTCCTTTCCCTATGTCAATTGCTTAATTACAATCAATTTTGTAATGTAATGTAAATGTAATGAGTGTGTGGCTTTATCATTAAATCAAATTTATCATATTTATAAAAATTCTTTTTAAAATACTTATTAACTGTAATTGTTACTCATAATGTAAAGACTTTATTGCAGATTAAAAAAAAAAAAAAAGAATAAAGAGTGTTAGAATTAACGATAAAATGTAGAATAAAATTAATTATTTAATTCAATTATTTTACAATTTTACTTTGCTAATGAAAGTCGTAATTTATTAATTAAAAATGATTCTTATGAAAGAAATAAGACAAAATTAATAAATATTTGTGAAAACTTGTAATATTCGCATAGTTTTTTGGCTACAAGTAACTTTTACTTTCACCATAAAATTAACAATAGACCACATTTGTAATTAAGTTGCAGGGTACACACTTAATGACAAACGTCCTAAATAAGATTTTAATAAATGGTATAAATAATCTTAAATATTCTATATGCTAGGATATATCATCGTATAAAATGGAAGAGTAATTCCGAGCTCCCGAGAAGCTCAAGGCAAAGGAATGTTCAAATAAAATCATAGCGCGTTGCAAAAGTCGGCAAAGAGTAGATAAAGCCCTAGTCCAGCTTTAAAGAGGGTTGCTTTGAGCAGACAAGAGTGCAGTCGGACGAAACGCCGAGAGGAAGCGTAGCGCAGGAATAAGAGGGCGAGAGGGCCGGAGTTAGAGAGAGAGAGAGAGAGAGAGAGAGAGAGAGGCAAGGCGACTTTGAGAGGAGAACCACAAAGAACCTCCGAACAAGATGCATCTTCCAAGGCAGAAGACTCCTCTCGTGTGCCCTTGAGCTCACCACAGGTTTCAGAGAGTGACGGGCAATCGAACGCCGCACTTAGGACGCCTGGACCTCCCGACCAGCATCCGAATAATGCGACCGAGCAGAAGAATAAAATAAGTTTGGGGTAAACCGAGAGTTTCAAATGCTCTAAGCCGTTAGTTACATCGGTCTCTCTATCAGCATCTCCGCCCTCCCTCCCCCCTCCCCCTCTCCCCCTCTCCCTTCCCCTTGCCGCGTCGTCGCTCTCATCCTCGTCCGCGCTCCGTCCCGCCTTAATCCTACAGCTTCCGTCCTGGCGACGCTGCGCCTGGAAAATTTCTTAATTGGATCGACTGCTTCGACGCTGCACAGACGGAACTTTTGCCCCAATTGCGTCATTAGCATTATGAAAACATAGAAAATTATCTAATCGGCTCTTTCTTTCCTTCATTCTTTCTTTCTTTCTTTCTTTCTGCGACGTATCTTACCAGCTTCCCTCGATCTTACTTTGTACTCTCTGCCCCGTAGCTTTTGTTTTTCTTTTCATCTGCCACTTCCACAAATCATAATCAACATAAATCATTCACTCGCAGAACACGTGAAATAGAGACGAATATCATATCTCAAAGGTAGTTTTTTCTTGTCCACGAGATTATCGTCTCGTGTAAACTAGCAATCAAACACTACTGTAAAAAAAAATGAACAGTTTCTTTTTAACACACAAGTATCTCTTCTGACCGCATTCTCAATGTAATCTAATTATGAAAAAGTAGTTTTGCGTTTTTTAACTGGGAAAGTGGTTTTGTAATTAGATAGTTAAAACAAACTTTCTCGTTAGTTAAAAATGAGGTGCTTTTGGCTACATTTGACGTACTTTTCTCTTTATTTGCAATTATAATTGCAAATCTTAATTCGAAATGAAAAATTGAACTGCACTTGTAATAAAAAATTTCACGACGTGCATGCACGCACGCGCGCACACACACACACACACACACAACACATCTATTGAATAATTATTGATTACACGAGAAAAATTTGTTTCGAATTTGAAAAGTTTGTTTTAATACGCTGTTGAAAAATATTCGTTTTTCGAAAAAGATATTGAATGTGGATAAAAGCCATTTTTCTTTAGTTGAGTCCATTAAGTCTCTTCTAATGTAAGACCCATGAGGCACTAAACAACATTGTAATACTTGAAATATCTCCAAGACGTGGTGTGACTTGTAATATCACATGGCCAAATTTCTAAAGACTTACCATCAGAAGAATTATTGTTACATCAGTATGTTTACATTAAACAATCGTGGATAAATATTTATTTAAATTAATTCAAATTTGTTAGTTTCTCTGAGCAAATCTTTCTTCTTTCACTTAATGGGGAAGTGTGGTGCTTTGTATGCTGATTATTTTTCAAGTACTTTCTTGAGCTTACGAATTATTTCCGAGTGTCTTATTTAGTTGTATAAACAATTTCATTAGCATAAATACATATCCCATGACATTTTTTGCAATAATAACTAAAATTAACTCCAATGTACTACAGATTACTTTAATTGTGTTAAAACTCGGTGTAATTGAGGGTGCCTAAAGACCTAAATGCAAATATTCAGAATAAAACGATAGTCCACTCCAGATTTTTGAACAATGGAAATCTACTCTAATTATAAAACAACAATTCCGACTCATCGTGTAATCAAGTTTGCTAATTCAGAGGGGAAAACTCACGAATCCGCCATGGAAAGTCGTGGCATCGTTAAATCGAATTCTTTGACACAAGTTCTTAATTGGGCAAAATAAGTACAAGTCCGTAGCCATCTAGCCGAGTATTTTCATCTTTAATCTCGAATCTGCAACCCCCGTCTCCTCGGTTTCTACTCCGCATCCAATTCCCCTTCGGAAAAAACGAAGAAGTGGGAATGACATCCTGGACTCTCGGTTTTTTCGGGTGCATTTCCCGGGACTCCTCTCGCGCATTTTCCCGCCCCGCTGGACCCCGCTGGGAAGATCTGTGCATTTGATAGGAGGAGAAGCTGGGAGGGGGAGGGGGTACTTTGGCGATGTAGCTGTCAGGTCGTTTAATTAAGGAATCTTAAGAGTATCGCCGCTCTCGCTCGGCCAGCAGATGGGAATGATAGAGTGACGTGTACTCGTACCGATTAAAGATAAATGGAATGCTGGATGCTGGAGGAGCGCCACCGGCTTCTTTCGTTTGGCTCAGCACTGCTGCCAACCTCACACTCGCTGCCCGCTTCGATTGTCCGGAATCTCATTATTCTCATCTATTAACTACTCCGGAGAGAGGGAGCGGATACACAAATTTTTACTCCGCGCTCTTCCTTTTGCCGAGCGCCCTTATTTTGCATTCAATTAAATTGCGTGCACGCAGTGCTCGGGGCTTCCGGTGGAAAGGGGGAATTGGAAATCGGAATGCAGTTACGGAGCTCCAAGTTTTTCGGTGCGCGAAAACACGACCGTGACGTATTAACAACGTTATAAACTTCAAATTAATGTTAATGCATTGCATTACTTTCACTATTCGGTGGCTGTATTTTAACACTTGCACTGCCGGTTTTTAGCTTTTAACTTGGCCTCGGTGTCTCTTCCTTCCGATTGCTCATTTTCGAAACCTGTTAATTTGTTTTTTCGAGAAAATAAATAGACTTTTATTTGAAATCGACAATTGCAACTGCAACACTTTATACCATTTACACAGTCGATAATTACTATGCAATTTCATGAGCATCCAACGCGCTAGATTTTAAGCGGTGGATATTTTTTAATAGACTTATTTTATTCTATCTATAAAAGCTCAAATTTTTACGTTATTTTAATATTCCGAGTTCGGCGTATTGGGAATTCAACTCAATTTAATGGTTGTGACTTTTTGAGTATTTTTTTATATGTTTATCTTATTTTAAATAATAAATAATCTATCATATAAAGTAAAATTTATATGAATTTATTTTCATTAGTGGATTAATAATGTGATTCAGTGATCTTCTGCAAAATATCAAAATACGTAGTCTGACACTGTTATCGACATAAACATTCGAAATAATGTCATAATTCAAAAATTATTTTTAAAATCCTCAATTATCAAATTTAAAAAAAAAAAAAAAAAAAAAAAAAAAAAATAAAAGGAAAAATTGCACTCCAGCATTAACTACTGAAGAGATAGGTGTAAGCAATTTTACGAGTATTTTCTACCAAGAAGAAGGCAGGTTTTTGAAACGATTGCTGTAAATTAACGACTTCGTTTCTGTCAGTTTTTTTTCTAGAGCAACTAATTTAAACCTGTACATGATTACTTTTAGTTGCAAAGACGACTGTAGAATGTCATATTTTACTCGAATATAATGAAGTTTCCACTAATACAATCATAATTAGAATTTTTCTACCTAATTTACGGGGAGCGCTACCTCTGAATTATATTACAGCCTCTAGGGAGTGATATTAGCAATGTACAAAATACATGTATACATTCGGTAATAGCTAAAACAACCAAATCAGCCTGAAATTTAAAATAAAAGTACCGAGTTTACAAACTGAATATGATTTACAATTATATTAAATATTACCTCTGACTGTCTCGCAATAAGACCGAATGATCAAAAAACAATCTTACGCACAAAATCTAAATACCAGCTCTCTCGTCAGCAAATGAAATCAATGAAACAAGTGCAGTTGCACATTTCTATCTCAACTTCCTTCAAGATCAGCCTCGATGTTAATGATAAATTACAAGTGCTCTTATGAAGTAGTTAGGAAGGACAGAAGGGCAGAAGGGCAGAAGGGCGCCGAAGGCAGCTCGAGTGATAAAGTACGACCGACCAAAAGAGCCTCCATCGCCTGAGGTGTTCACTCTTTTTAATTCTTCTTGCTCATTAAGCAACACATTAATTGCTGAAGCTGAAACATCCGCGGAATTTGAGCGCGAAGTCGAGGCTTTTCCCCGTGGGAGAGAGCGAGACCGACGAATGAAAATGAATGACGGCTGGCAAGCGAAGGCGCGTTTTTTAATTACATGTCCGTGCATCAGACGGAAATGCACGGATTCGCGGGAAACGCCTCCACTCCCTGAATAAGACAATTATATGGACGAAATTCTGGAAACCGAATCTTAGGCTTCTAGGGAAGCTGAGCTGTCCGGCCGCGAGCAGACAAGATAATAAGCCAAAATATCAACAACAACAACAACAACAACAAAAAACAAAAAAGTGAGCCCCCGGAGGTTCTCTTTGGCCTTTGTCAAGTACTCTCGTTCTCTTTGTCAATACCGGAATATTAACATAATTTTCTGTTAATTATTTTTTTGGTAACCCATGTGCCTGCGTAATATTAATTTCTAAATTATGTTTTTGTTCAGCTCAAATTATGGCGGAATCATAAAAGTGCACGAATCTTATAAAAAATGACGAGCATACTTTTGTAATAACGGTTATTAATAGTTACATTCTTAATCTAATGAAAAAGTAGTTTTAAACAATGAACTGCGCAATTTTTTATTCTCCAGGAGTGAACTTGCAAAAGTTATTTTTGTATTTGCGGAACTCAAAAGTGAAACTGTTTTTAAAAGCTTTATACATTTATCATATTCCTGCGATTATACAAGTTTATTTTTATAATCTTTTTGAAATATTTAATGAGATTTCTTGAAATAAAATAAAAGGTTTTATTCCTTTAAATAAATATCATAAGTGTTAAATGTATAATAAAATTAATTTCAAACGATATATTTATTTAAACTAAGAAAAAATAAATAAATAATTTACAGCTTTACTGTGAATACTAATGATAGCAATGAGTCTTATAGATGAGAAATTGCCGAAAAAATGTATTTATAATTAAAAATTTATAAGGTTTTTTAGCTTCAAAATCATTTTTGAACATAGTTAAATATTTATATAAGCGTTATTGCGAGTGATATTGAAATATAAAGATAGAATTTATGGAAAGATGTACAAACACAATCTAATAGATTTAATATTTACCATTGAATGTAGGTTGTGAAATCTTTTAAAATGCAAATGAATTGTGAATGAAATATTATTAAAAGCTCCTGTACACCTGAAAAAGTAATCCGAGGTATAAAATTGCTTTAAGTAAAAGCAATTTACGTTTTAATATGATATATGAAATATTCTATGATTTTTAAATAATTTTCCATTTGTAATTTATTGCGTTCAATCAGATTAAATGTCTTTGTTCAACAAAGTAAAAAATATACCCGAGTAGTTATCAGGTGTTGGCTATCGAAATTTTCCCCATAAACTAGCGGATTCAAACTAGCAACATTACAAGTGCAATATATATTTAAGAAGCAATATTTATCCTTAAGTGACCATAAAAATGTGCGAAATTTATTATTAAAAAATTTATCTCTCTCGCGCAATGCAGATAAATGCGGTTTTCTGCTTTCTTACACGTTACCCACACTCGCAGGTTATTATAATACCTGTATCGATGCCACATAAAAATGCCTTGATCGCGTGTCCGAGCATCCGCATAAATAGTACTTTTAATCGGTCAAATTTTTCCATTTTTGCAATCAGTAGACATCTGTAGGCCCCACCACTTAACCGCATAACCACATATCAGGAAGATGATGGAGGCAATGATCAGCCCTCGTTTCGTGGAGTTTAACAACCAGTTCCTCCTTGGCCTCACCCCCTCCCAACCCCCAAACCACCCCACACCCGGAGACAGGCGCCGTTACTCTCCCCTCTTTTTAATATCGCAACAGGAGCGCGCGTCGGTGTAATTCTAGCCCTTTAACTGCCCTAATAAAGGGTTTGAACGCCGAGAAATCCTGCGTCGATTTTAACGGGCGACTGCAGCTTTAATCCCCCGTCCGAGTTACCGGCTTTATCGGTTTTACTCTTGACAGTGGAGGCGATCGCGATCGATAATTCAGATAACTGCCGACATTCGTATAATTTCGCCCTTTGTATCGGTCTGCAGATAAACAGGAATTTAGCGTCCAACGCGCTGTTGGCGGGGACCTGGAGATTATATTAGCTTTTGGAGGGGAACAATCGATAAGAGCAAAAAAAGGGGGTGAAGAAGCTTCGCGCCCCCGAGGAAAAATCGAGTCCAAGTCGAAGGACTCGAAAAATAAAGGAAAAGGGAACGGGCGTTGATAGTCCGAACTAGAGGAGACTCCCAGGTAAATGAAACAAAGCAGCCAACGCAAGGAAAAAAAATTATTACGAAACATTCGGTTCTTTGCTTTCCTTCTTATAACGTCCTATTCTATAGAATTGAAAATTTTTAACGGATTTTGCCTGTTGCTGCCAAGATTTACGAATAAAATTCTGGTTATGTGGTTATGGCATTTTAAATTAATAATAAAAGTTTTAGCTTATATGAAGTTTTCATATTACTCGGTGAAATTTGTCCAAGGTATTTTCTCTTTTTCAACAGACAACTAGACAAGACTCGTAGCTTTTCATTAAATCTAAAAATGAAACCTTGCAATTATTTTTTATCATTTATTACGCCTCTGACATTTTATATCTAAAGCTTATTTCTAGACTTAAAATTTTACTTAGTTAAATTCTAAACCTTTATTTTTATTATATTTGTAGTTTTAATTAATTTTCTCACAACAAACATACGTTAAACTTAATTCATAAACTCAAGTTATAATGTCTATATTTGATTTATATAAATGTAATAGATCTCATATTCTATATACTTATGTGTATTTCGAAACAACATAAATGATTAAACAATTATTTATCCAAACAAAGTGTTTTTTATTACCAATGTTGCTCACCACTAAGTGTTTTTTAATTTTTTACATGTATAGAATGTGAATACACGATACAAATATAAATAAATACGAAATCAAAAAAAATAATTTTAATTTAATTAATGAACGTTTATGTATAAATGAGGAAGAAATACGCATAAAATAAAGGCGATGTATTTACTCTTGCAAGACAAGATTTCATTTTTTTTTTTTTTTTGAAAGTTAAAAAAGTACAAAGTCGACAAATTTAATGCTGAATGGTGTACAAATTAAGACTGATTTCGTGACTCGATTTTGATCAATTCATTAAGAACAACCCCCCTTTGAGCAATACGTTTCATACTAATATTTCTAATAAATTTTATTTCTGCGGTCAATAATTCATTCGCTTCCATCTAGCGCGAATATTTGGTAATTTTCTATCGCGTCCTTGACTTTTTCAAAAAATCTCTCTCCTCAACATAATCTTCTTCTTGTTTCAAGAAGAAAAAAACTACAATAATAAATATAAATTATTAATTTATTTTTCATCGATGGCAATTCAGGTTTTAATTCATTTATTTAGATTTTTCGCGGTCTGATTTTATCTGATAGATTTTGGTTTATACGAGACCTTACGAAACATCGAAGGATAAAAGAAAGAGAAAGCTTAAGGTATAGGACGAATCAATGGGACACAATTAAAGAGAGAAAGAGAGAGAGAGAAAGGAAAGAAAAAAAGAAATAAAAATCGCGTGAAAATGTGAGGATTTGTCACAAGAAATACATACCTTCATGAATAGAATAAATAATATCCCCATCATTCGTATGTAATTATTTTTCATATAACAATACATTTTTTAATAAAAATACTTCAAATAATCGCAATTAAGATTGTATATTATGAAATTTATAGGTATCAGTAGGTGTTTACACAAGATATCATTTCTTCTTTAGAAACATTATTATATTAACAGTTTTTTTTGAAAGCAAAAAGGATCAAAAGTTATAAGGATGGAAACCTTGAATTGTGAGCTTTTTCGTTGAATCAGCTGTAATGTATTGCACTCCGCAGCCAAAATTTTTGCTTTGAGAGCCATATTTTGTAAAAGGCTAAGTGATCATTTCTCTCTCTGAGAACTAGCCTTAGTAGTGTTCGAGTACTCGAGAGCTAAGCTTGTCGTCGATCCGACAGAGTACAGAATATTTTCGTCTGCTCTCATACTTCCTTCTAATAATTGATTTTTCAAGGGTCATATATTACAGAAGCATCCACGATTTATTTCCGTAAAAACGAGAAAAATATCAGCCTCTAAAATCATTATGTTTACGCAAAATTTTTTTTATCCATTGTTGTCAAAAATCAAATCTAATTAGGACGAAAAAAAGGGTAGGAGAAAATGGAGGTAAAATGAAATGCGGATACGTATGGAGTAAGTAAGTGAGGGAAAGGGCGGTTTTTGCAAAAAACAAAGAACTAAGTATAAATGGAAAGACAAAAGAGACAGTGTAAAAAAGGAGAAAAAAAAAATTAAAGAACGAGAGTTGAAGGAAGAAAGAGAGGGAGAGAGAGAGAGACGACAGGTCGAAGTAGTAGTATGTGGCGTGCGGTTCGGAAAGATATTTTATTGCCCTGGGATATCAATGTCCTTTGCGAACACAAAAATTCATTACGTATTGTAGAGAAAAACAAAAGTTTAGGACCAAAGAAACTGTTGGAATTTCTGAACTGGAAATAGTTCGCATTTGATTCAATAGAAAAAGAAAAATTTTTTATTCCTTTATTCGCATGTACGTCGTGTATGCTGTCATTCCTCATAAAGATTTATGTAATTGACTACCAAATACGAATATATTTTCCATAATGAGGTTCGGTATGCATTAAACTAATAGATCCGATATTTAACCAAAATATCCACATCCACCCACGGACAGGCACGTCCAGATCTCTGACAGATTTTTAATCCTGCTAATATAAAAATTTACAATATCTTAATAATGTAGCAAAATAAAATATTTCCAGTAAAATCGTATTTGCTAATGAATAAATTTATCATTCTTTATAGAAGCAAGTAAAAAGAAAAAAAAAGTTAGAATAATAACAATGGCAGTAGAGTAGAATAATAGAAAACAAACAACAAAACATATCTTTGTCAAAAGATGTTGTTGTTTTGGTGTTTGCAATAAGTTATTGTATCAGAGATAAATGCTTTTGAAATAGTAATCTGATTTTCAATCTACGATTTAACCTAGTTACTTTTTGAACACGAAATAATTTTAAATTTCAGACTAATATTAAAAAAGATTAATTTTAAAAGTATCATTATCTAAATTATTTTTTATAAACGATATAAAAAGAAATTATTATCCAAAAAATCTAATCCATAAAAAATCCAATTTTAAAAGTCAGTGATTAATTTTTGTTTAAAAAATTATTTAACTATAGTTGGAAAATATAGATATTAGCATTATTTCAATAACTCAGTTTATACAAATGATGAATGAAAATATCAATTTTTCATTTCCATGACAACAATAAATATTTTACAAAAAAATAAATAATCTATGTTTTGATTAAAAATGAATAACTGTAAAAACTATTGCACGTAAATTTGATTGTTTTTATCGGAAAAAATGTAACCACATTTATTGATATCTATAAGCAAATATATCTATAAACGATATAGTATCTATGAAGTAGGATTGAAAAATAAAAAATAGCGTTATGAATTAAATGGCAATTAAATCTGTTATAAAATCTATTAAATACAGTGCATTGAATTGAATTTATTCTTTGTATAAAAATGGGCTAAAATAGAAGAAGAGAAGACGAAGCCTGAAAGAGGATAAAATAAAATTAAGGTAGGGCTCGGCAAAATGATAAGCAGCAATGATAATTGCCATGGGAATGGGAATAATTGTAAAGAAAATAGCTGATTCATCCATCATCGGAAGTGGCCGGCTTTTGTAGCTCTAGTTAAAATGAAAAGAGGCCCAAAGGAAAAATCAGTGGCTGAGCCCGCGATTAACGTAATTTTAGTATCTTCGGCCGAGCTTTATAAATTGGAAAAGCAAATAATCATCCATGAAACACGCTCAATTCGTGGATGAAGTAACCTAAATATAATGCATTATCCCCCTTTTCATTAAAAAGCACTCACCGAGATGGTATAAACGCGGACCCCTGTCAACAAAACTAACGGCGACAGAAATGGCAGCGATGCACACAAGTTCACGCAAGATATAAATCGAATTTTGTGGAATCGGCGCGCCTCGCTGCTCAAATAAATTCCAATAAAGCATATACCGCTCGAATTTCTCGGACATTCTCCCTCACCGATTGCACACACGCGCCCGCTACTCGCGCTTGTGTCCCCGGGGCTTGTGGGTGTGTGGAGCGTGTACAGGCCAAAAGCCCACTTAAGTTAATCATCTATCGTCGATGGGCGAGCGAAACCGACAAACCGGCAGAGCTAAAGCTACTCTACTACCGGTTTGGCGATTCCAACGCCAACCCACCCGCGCACTCACTCATCGCCAAATTCGAATCGAGTTAGAGTTAAAAATCCAAAGTTCGAAAAATAATCAAAATCGGCTATGATAATGCACGCGACAAAGACAAATTTTCCAGCCGACAAATTTTTTTTTTAAATTGATAAATTTTCTTAAATTTTTTCATTTCATTCGTGCTTTTTCCCTCATTACAAACCAATTCTACTCCCCATTTTCCAGTACCGTCATTTAAATGGCACATTCAAGCCCAATGTGCTAAAATTTATCATTTATTCTCGGCTTTACATATAATGATTATTTGAAAATGAGTCAATTTTGTTTCAACTATTAAAATATTTACATTCGCATATATTCGAGAAAATGCGCGAGAGTGTTTGTGTGCGCGTGTTTGTGTGTTGGATAATCGAGCATCAGCAGATGTTTCGAAGCGAGTAAACTCCCTCGACACCGAATCAGTGTATTCGGATGTTGATTGCAGATCGAGTGTGAGAGAGATGACAGTCGATAGAAAATTAAACGAAGAAAGACGAAGAGAACTGTTTGATTTCGTTAATCAAGATTCATTTTAAAAATCGCAGTTATACTCTAACATAAATAAACACGAAAACAAATAAATAATGCATACGCATAAAAAATCATAACGGGATTTAACTTAAATTTTCTCATATTTTATTCATATAAATTTACGCATTTTAATAACACTCGTACCAAACTGAAAAATAAAGAAATTTTACAAGTATTTGAATCAACATGATAGCATGTTCTAGTTAATTACAATTTCATAGTTGAAAAGTTGTTATCTTATGATAATTTTTATGTTTTTGAAACTACAATAAACAAAATATCTCTCACAACTGTTTTTTTCACTTTTTTAAAGCAAGTTTCAAGTTTTTTATTTTGAAATAATTAAAAAACTATGAATAACAAAAAAAAAATTATGCAACAAGATTTTGAGAAATGAAGGTAATTAAATAAATCTATATTTATACAAATAGTTTCAATAATGTAGCAAAATATTTAAATGCAAAAATTAAATAAAATAAAAATTAATTAAATATAGACTTAAGAACTCGCGTGGTCAGTAATATCATTATATGTAATATTTTTGTAATAATTATAATTCGATTAAATAATTTAACTATCGATCTGTGCTATTTTATTAATTAAATGATTAATTCTATTCAGCGTAAGTTAACGAAGATTACTATAAAATATGATTTATTTTTATAAAAATAAAATTATTTCTTTAGTACATATATTTTTTGATTTATATTTTATGAACCAATAATTTTCATTAATATCGTGAAATCAATAAAATATCGGCTCTAGAAAATTCACAAATTATCAGTTCCTTAAAAGACAAAAATGTTTTATAGATTCTATAGACTAAGTAAGATATTCTAAGAGATTATTAAAACAAGCACGTGTATAAAGTAGAATCACCACAATCTACTGCTGCAGAAAGTGCATCATATTTTCTTAAAGAAACCATAAATATTCTTTTTAAAGACAACATTAAAAATCCCTTAACAACGGAAGAGATAAATAGAAATATTAAAGAATTTTGAATAAAAAAATATCTGCAAAGGACATTTAAGTAAAGCATAAAATATCCAAAAAAAATAAATATATAGTTATTTGCCCCCTTCATTATTCTTTGTTAAATAAAAAATCATATAAATTATGATATATTTATTTCATAGCATGAATAATGCTATGAATTCTATCCTAATTGAATTATAAAAATTTAATAACAAATTTCTAATTCAGCCGTTTTTAAAATTACTAACTTAATAATTTTTAATTAATTGTCCATTTTTATTCATCCATATGTATTTATTTATTAATCATTTTTTTGTATGTATAAAATATAAATTCCATTCCTTACCAGCATTTGTTATAATTTAACTCTTAACCTTTAAAAATATAGATCAATTGTAACCTGCTGGTAATAATTAATTTTACCAACTTTTAAAATTAAAACTATATATAACGTGATTTAAGATATCCCTTACAAAATAGTACAAGATGATAAACCATTACACTTATGTAAGTAATTTGTATTGTTCATTATTATATTTTGTATTTTTGTCTTTATTTATTATATACATTATATTCAACTTTTTTATACATTTATTAAATATAAAAATAAATATAAATAAATATAAATGAATAATTTTTTAATATTCATTTCTGATATTAATATTCTATTTTTCTACAAAAAAAATTATCTTTATATTTTATTGTAAACTAAAAATATAAATACTATACTTATCTAATATGATATTAATGTTTCAGGTATTAATTGTTCTATTATTAGCTATTAAACTATTTCCTATGTTTTCATCAACTCTTTGATATTATATACGACAATTTAAAAGATAACAGCAATTCATTAAATATAATTTTTACACATTTTATTTTATATAATAATTCTGTATCTTTTCTAAATTTAGTAATGGTCTATTTAAAGTTGTAATTAAAATTAGATATTAAAATAAAATATAATTTTAATTACTATTATAAAAATAAATGAGTTTTGGTTAATAGAAAATACCATAATTTATGGTGGACAATGTTAATGAATTTATACATATTTGAAAATCATTTGCTTATTTATTTACATTATTTATATTTTAATAATATTATTTTTATTTTAATAAATGAAAAATTTCTAAATAATTAAAAAGTAACTAATCATATTCCAAATTTCTCTATAATATATTGTTTAAGTAAAAGCAATAGGAAGTAAAAATCTTATTTTTTCGAACAATATTACTCACTATTTACAAATATTTCTTTGAATAATAAAAATAAAAAATGGCTTTAATTTTATTTTTTCTCGCTTTATAATTTTATAATTATATTAAAAGTTTTCAATTATACATATATAACCAACTCTATTCTCATATGTGGAGAAGAATTATAAAACATGAATAAATAAAGTTGGAAGATGATTTAATTCAAGCTACTGTGTAATAGCAAATATCTCCAGTATCAAATAATCGTGAGTAAATAAAACCTTTTGGAGAACTTTATTTCTACTGAATATTTTTTGATTATCTGTATAAAAACAATAATCAGCAACACTTTCATGTAAATTTTTAAAGTTGCATTAATAGTAATTTATTCGGTTCAATATACTGTTGTAACGTTATTTTGTTTATAATTTTTGGAAGATATTAATAAGAATATCAATTAACATATTGATAGACATCTTATTAACTCGTGATAAAAAAACTGCTTAACACATTTAATTATAAAAAACAATCTCCAGAAAAAATTTACATAATAATTAATATATAAATGCAACAAAAATTCAATAACTGAAAATATTAAAATTTTATAATTCTCGTATTTAAAAAGCAGTTATAAATTTATAGTTTATTTAAAAGAATGAAAACATTAGAAAAATAATTTTAATATGTTTCAAACTTAAGGATAATATATAGTTAAAAAATCTTTTTTTCACATTTGCGTATTTAATTTAATTCAAAATAGTAACAAAATAAAGCTACTAAAATATGAACTTAATTTCAAAATTTCTATCTTCTTTTCTTAATTACTTATTACTAATTTAATTAAAACAATTTTAAATTATTAAGGAATTATTATGAAATGAATACAAATTATTGATTAAGAAACAAACTTTAAACTATCAAACTTATTTAGAATTAATCTTGTATTCAAATTTACAACGTTATTATAAATGTGATATAGATTATGAATTTTTGTATAAATAGATTTTAAATCAAGATTTATTCACACCAATAATTGATTATTCTACTTTGAGTTTATGTAATCAAAATTTTTTTTAAATTTAATTTTTGTTCTAAATTTTCTTTGGATTTCCGAAAATAATTCTAAGCAATATTTGTTATTAGAATGGAATTTACATTAGCTATTACAGCCAGTTCTATTCAATAAGAACAACAGGCAATTACTTTTAATCTAAAGAGAAAAGTTTTCAGAAGAATGATCAAATAGTAAATCGCGATAATCGATATAATTTTAAAAAAAAAAGAAGAAAATCTTGGAGGAAGTCTTTACGCGTGATATTTGGAAAAAATTTTGAATAATTAAAATGAGTTCTTTTTCATGCGTAAGTAGATGAATCAAGTATTTATTATTTATCTAATCTTTATTTATGAAGAAGTTAAATTAAACCATCAACTACCGTGTTGTAGTAGATATTTGAAGAGTGAAGGAGTTTGTTTTCGCACAATTAGGGAACGAACAATAAGGAAGATCCTTAACTCTCTTGGTCTGTTGGCGATTCCCTGTGGAAAGCAAGTCATAGAAGATGTTGACACAGAATGATTAGATAACAACTTCTAGGAATGCAGGTATTACATGCAGGGGAAGTTGAACCCCCCATGATGTTCCTGTAGCTTAATTTATTCACATTATTTTGGCCAGTCCTCAATGTTGCAATAACTCAGTTGACACCGTGTCATCCGCTATCTTTACTAATGTGTGGTTTTTCATAAGGATATGAATACAAATCCTAACCTTGCAGAAAAAGTAGAATCTTGCATGGCTGTCTCAAATTCTCTCCGCAAAAATATTTGGGGTATCAATCTGAAGACTGTTGATCGTAACCCAGCTATCATACAATGCTGCTAGGCAAAGAAAGTTGGTTGCCTCATAGAAAAAGAGGGTTATGTTGCTTTTACGAATATTGTGTACTATACTTAAGGGTTGTAAGTATACTGAATTCATCTGGTGAGTTTATGATGACGGTTTTTTCATACTTACACTGGTATGGTTAAAATCCATCTTGAGTTAAGTTCTCGTTATTAAATACAACTTGTAAGCAAATGATCTGAACCATCTCTTTTCATTTCATGAATTGTATTTGTTCAATGAACAATCATGTAAAAACCTTAATCGAGTGCTCTTTATTTAGACCTGGAAATGAGTAACAGCTGGGTCGGCTCGATAAATTGTAAAATCTTCTTGTTCAGTGGTGTTTCACTTTCTCTCTATTTTCTGGTGTAATTTGAGGCTCAAAATTTCGGAAAGGTAGATTTCCCCTGCTTGAGTTTCGACGTCCACTAAAGTTTTTGGTGAAAGTGCTGGCAAATTTTTGCAATTAAAAAGTCGCGTAGCTTCAACAATAATTGCTTCGAGTGGAGTTAAAATGTACACCTATTATGATAAAAATCAAATTTCATCTGAAATTTCTAGAAAAATTCGTTGCGCAACCTCAGAAAATAGTATCCTACAGTGTTTGTAAACATTTCAATATTTTTAAAAAAATATATCAAAAAATACGAAAAAATCTTTGCTGAAAATGAATCAAAGAATTTCTGAAAGCTGACTCAAAACTTTACTCGAAACACCTGAAAAAACTTGAAAATTCGATCTCCTTTCCTGGACAAGATTCCGTAAAACTCGAAATGTCTTTCCCGAATGGAAAGTTCTTTGTTCAGGAAAGCTGATGCACGTGATTGGAAAGCGACGGTGAGTAAATTCGTGTTCTTATCGCTAATCTCTGCACTAAACTAACGAATACTAATATATATATATATATATATATATATATATATATTACATTTATCAATAAATTTGAATTAAATCAAACTTATGTAATATAAATTAAAAGAAAAAATCAAATTATTATTAGATAAGTTATTTTACTGACTCTTTCGAACAGTATAATCTGTTGTTTCTGGAAAGCCGTGAATTGTACTCGAGGCAAAGCTAATTTCTATCTAGTTCATTATCTCCAAGTTACATATTCATATCCAAATGCGGGATTGTTAATTAGTTTGACGATTAGCTTGTCAGTAGTTCATACAGATTGCAGATATAGTGTGAGGGAATCTAGATTTACAAAATAGGATTGACTGGCAAGTCTGTCCGATGAACATTTCTGACAACACCACCATCTTTGACATTTAGAAATGATAATTTTACGATTATTCTACTTGCCGAGCGTCTAAATACCAAATGTATTTGCTCAAATGTATAGCTTTAATGTGATTATTCTTTATTCATCTACAAAAAAAATACATTTAAGAAAACTAGTTATGATAATTAGGTCGAATAGTTTATAGATGCGAAAGGTAAAATTAAAAACGCATACATACACTTGTATTCAGTATTTAAAAAAGATGTGTATAGTTCATGAGAACGTACAGCAGATTGAAGGAAATCCCAAAACTAAAAAGGATATATTTTACTTTAGATTAAAATTGACAAAATGGAAATATAGAAATGTATAAGAGCAGTAAGATTTAAATAGAGATTATAGCAAATATTCCTCTATTTGATCCGGCTTGCCATTTAATTTAATGGTCTGAAATTCAACAGTTTCCGAGCACTCTAACCGACGGTGCACACAGGCGCATTCACTACCCCGCCCCCTCACATACCTGTGCACGCACACAGGCGCAAAGTGAAGTTTCCCTGTTTGACAATTGTGAACGAGGCCTCACTCGTACTTGCCGCAACATTGTTTGACTATATTTCGCTGGTTCTTTTCCTTATGACTCTCGGCATCTTCCTCTCAATAATCTGGCATATTTGGAATTTGTATACACGTGCTCTTTACCACTCATGTCGAGTTCAATTCAATATTCCGATCGGTCTATCTTTCTTCGGCGTTTCAAGTGCTCTTCTCATTTTCCCAATAATATCCCTCTTACATTTTTTCGAGATTCTCTTGCTCTTAATAATCGTTCAATGTCAGTTTTATAGAAATACTGCAACTATGGAAAGTACTTCTATGTTATTGTGTTTTTTTTACCGCTCTAATAATTTCCTCGTTCTTATTACTGCAAAAACGATATCTAAAAAAATGATGCAATGCATTTTCAACAACATTACTCCGTATATGATAGGTACTTAACAAAATCATACACTTTTAAATGCAATACTTTGAAAATAATAAGCATATTTTAGATACCTTTGTAAATTTTTTAAAAAATTCAATAATTTTAAGCTTCAAGATGTCAGAGTAGTTAATTTGAAAAGGATTTTAATGAGAAAATAGTTGAAAAAATACATTGAAAACCAATTGATCACTATTTAGTATTTGCAGCAGTAATACATTAATTCCACATAAATATATATAAAGCTTACTAATGTATGCATGAAATAATCAGTAATTATTTATTGTTCCATTAAAGCAAGAAGATAAATATTCAATAATTTAGATATGCTTTGATCTTTAAAATCTATACCTAATCGTTCCTTCAGTATTTAAATAATATTTAAAAAATTTATAAAATACTACAATTCACAAATCGTAAAAGAGTATATATCGGATAAATAATTATACTTTTAATATCGTTGAATATGATTTTTAGTGTTCTTTTATTAAACAAGAAATTCGAAAATTTTATTTCAAAATATTAGTAATCTAAAACATTTACGTCTCTTTTCACTTATAGATTTCATTTGTTTAAATAGATATCAAAATGTTTCAAATTCTTACTAGGTTGTTATGCATTTTTATAATTTATTCATATACTACATAAAAAAATAAAAAAATTACTTAATAAAAATTACTTAAAAATACTTAATTACCTAATTAATTAAGTATCTTATATTTTAAAATAAAATTGTGCAAAGTTTTAATTAATTTAATGCATTATCTATAAACAACAAAAACATTAAAAATATCAAAGTATTAAAACATGTCAGAGAATAAAGAAAATTAAAATTATAGAATACTATAGAATCGTATTTTGATAAATTTACATTATTTATATTTTAAAAATTACTTATTTATATAACAATATTGATACACAATAATTATATTAAATTAATAATTTTCAACTATAAAAATTAAATTAGCTTCAAACATACGATTTCATATTAACTAAATTGATACATTTATCGAGATCTAAAATATATTTTTCCATTAATAAGAAAACTATTAGCGATGCAATATTTATTGACCTAAATTTTATCGAAAATATTTCTATAATGTAAAATTCATACATACGTACTTTATTCGTTTTATAAATTTTATATAATAATGAAAATGGAGATGATGTAACACGAAATTTATTCATACGTTCAAATTTTCATTTTGATTCATTGAATAAAAATAATAAAATATAGACAATATGATGATAAAAATATCAATAGAATTAAATTATTATTATTGAATATTTGCTTTTTATCTTACTATAAAATATATAAAAAATAAATAATTATAATATAATTCATTTATATAACATTATTTCAAATTGCTTTGGTTAAGCGTAATAGATATTATAAAAAATTAATTAAGTAAAAACTTTAATAATAAATAAAATAAGCATTTAAATGCAATATAAAATTGAGCAATATATTTAGTATAATTATCGAAATTTATGAAATAATAAATATTAAAATACCTTTTTAGTGTATTGATGCAAAATATTTACTTTCATTAAAATCAGATAAAAATTATCATAAGTTAAAAAAAAATTGTCAAGTATAAATATAAATCTAGTATTTTTTATATTTGCTTTTTAATTAATGTAAAAGTATTAAAGACTAATTAAAAAATAGATATTCCAATTATTATAGATACACCAAATACTTAATACAATCTTATTAAATAACAATATTTTATTAAAAACAGTTTGCTCTTAAATTTAAGAGTAGAATTTTCATATTATTGCTTATTTATGGTACTGATATCGTAACATTTTCCATACAAAGTTGTAAATTGCATTTCGTTATTTTATGGCTGGCATTACTTCATCAGAAAACTGCAAAGTATCAATGAACTTTAGTCTTTATATTCTTATTTTTTTTAAAAATTATTTCAATGGCGAAAAAGAGATTTTTTTTAATGAGCAGGACCTCAAAGAGTCATTATTTGTTCATCTACATTAGTGTATTTCAAATCCAGTTTCAACTTTATTATTACGATATTTGTGTGGCATTCTTATGTATGTTGGGAACCGCATTTAGGAGTATGATATGCAATATTATCGCTGAGAAAAAAAAATGTAGCCTACCTTTTTTTTTATTGCAGTGACCACTTATTCAAAAATTTCAGAATGCATCATCAGTCACTGCGAAATCCCGTAATGAACGAAATGTCTTTAAAAAAGAACCGCAACATATGTTTAACACCCTTCTGGATTCAACCTTTATGGGTTTATTGGGTGAATTCCATTAAAAATTCATCTGCAACAATCATTCCGCTTATTGTAATCAATCATATAACTTACAAGAAATATAATTTAAATAATATTTATTTTACGTGAATGTATTTTATATATTTTAGATAAATGTAGTTATTTTACGTTGATAATTAAAAGACTGAAACGACAAATTACATTTACATTCAATATTTATTAAATATATTTATAAATATTTATTTAAATTGTAAATTTGTGAATATCATAAAATCCTAAAACCATTTGAAATATATTTTAATAATCTAAAATTATAAATTCCTGCGGAAATTAAAAATATCAAGTAATATTAAACAGTAAATTGAATATTGAAATTTGAAATTATTGTGTAAGAGTATTATTTTCTAAATGGAATAAATACATAAATGGATACATACCATTACAAGAAAGAGATAATTGCAATAAGCTCATAATAATAAAATTTTAAAAGTCGGATAAATACTATAGCAAATAAAATTTCAAAGACTAATAACAAAATGAATCCAATATTTATATTTTTTATAGAAAAATATACAAAATACATAAAACATTGAAATGAATATTTATTCTTTAAATTATAAAATTATTTAATATTTCATTAAAAATTAATACATGATGTATTTTTATTTTGCAGTGAATGAGATATCTAAAAAAACATACATATATAAAATAATTATTATCGATAGAATCGAAAATACATGGCTTTTGTCGCTTTGAGTTGGCGGTGAATTTCATTTTGCGTCCGATCACTTTGTTTCAACAAAATAAAATTTCTAAAAATAATATTGTGTAGCTTTTGAAATATCAGCAAAAGTGAAGGTCCACATTTCGAATGTGGTGCCAAATCCATTCATCCATTTTAAATCTTCGCATTGATGCTTTTGAAAGCGTGCGCTTTTTACCTTTGAAGCAGTTAATATTCAGAAAATAATTATTAGTCAAACGTAAGATCTTTGCTTTAGTTTGGTTGTTTTAATTTGTGACCAAAAATCTACAAACCAGTACCATCACTCAAAGGTGTTCCTCAACCCGAAATGTATACACCTTCTGTTGGTGTTACACCTTTAGCTGTGAAGTACGGCTTTACCCTCGAGTTCAAGTCTGTAATTCTGGTACTTTCTACCGACGAGTACAACCTATTTATTAGTCAAAGAAGCGCCTCCGTAATTGGCGGCCTTTTTCTTAAACCTTTTTCGGTGCACCGGTTTGAAAAATTATGAGGCGAAAAATTATCGGCTAATTATCAAATTATTGGTAAGACTGTTCAAACTGCTGCTGTATATTCAATTGCAGCAGAGTTTTTGTTTTCTTTGTCTTTGTTACACAGAAGGATTTTTGCTCCATATTGAATAAAAATACCGATTAAGTAATTAATAAAATTATATTATTATATATTTTTATCAAGCAATTATTCATTCCTTTCTTTTCTTCTCAGTATTATTCTGCTTACAATACGCAATCACACAAGACTATTGCCTTCGATTTAAGATGTAAATCCCCAATGCACATGTATTTTATTTTGTTTGAAAAAGTACATGGAATTGATTTAAACATTTTTGTCGTAAGGGAACAATTTATTGAATTGATATGTTATTGTAGAAACACAATTGATTATTAGATTGCTGAAATTTAATAAAACTGAAGCATTAATCAACTTGTAGAAACTTGATCATAATGTTAAAAATAAAACAAATCTAATCATATTGATAAAAATTTTAGCCTTCATTAACACAATTATTATTATATTTATACGAATTTGATTTATTATTATTAAAACCTATTATAATATATTTCAAGAAGATTTTATTAAGATAAAAAGATAATTTTGTATAGAAAATATTCAAGGTATTACAGATTTTATATGATAAGAAATTTATTTTGTAAATATTTTTAAATCTACATTTTGAATTAAGTTTTTTAAAAATATTACAATATTTATAGCCTCATTTGTATTTTGTTATTTTTAAATTATAAATATGAATATTCATAAACAGCCCTTATTTTTGTCTTTAAAAAATATATTTGTATTAAACGAAAACAGTATATAATATAAATGAAAATTAAATTTTACAAAAATATATGATATGAAAAATTTTAATAATCTAAGTTTATTATAAATTTAATATTACTGCAGTGAATTGATCTTTTAAATAGTTGTATTACTTTTATAATCCTATGCATCTTTATATTTTAAAAAAATTTTCCATATATAAAATCAGGAAGAATGTATATAAAAATTAATATATTAAACACTACATTATATCTAGTTAAATAGTAACATAACTTTTATTTGCAATGATAGAATAATCATCATTTGATATTTGATTTTCACTTCTTAGTTTTTAAATTACTGTCGAAAAATATAAATTTCTTAGAATAACTGATGAAATCTATTTTTTCGAAAAATCGTTTGGCACTTTTTTAATTAACCGTCAAACTCCAACAATCAGTAAGTTTGAAAATACACAGTACGGAAAGCAAACTTGATTGGAAAATAGAAATTTTGATATCCACGATTTATTATTGCGTAGCCGCCAATTGTAAACTTTACCAAGAGTTCAAATAATTTAAAAAATTCTCTATAATTAATTATACTGTCATGATTTCAGTGGAATTAGTACCGAAAGAGTGTCCAAAACAACCACCATCCCTTTCCCACAGCCAAATATTTTCTAAAAACATAATCACAGCAACTGATGTCTCTTGAGTTGATTTGTGACGTCGGCGGGTCTGGGCCATCCAACACTCGCACTCAAACCCACCATAAATATATCCAAATGGAAAAGGGTCAATTTACAAAATGAGGAAAATTCGAAACGAGTATCGCCTATTCAGCAGCTGCTCAACCATCAGCACCAGCAGCAGCATCCCGTTCTTACGTCAAATTCAAACAGGGGCTGAGGGGGGGGGGAGAGCTCGGAATCAACCGAATCCAAAATCGACTCGAGCAGCGTAGTAGAATTAGCTACAACTGCAGTGAAACCAACTTCAGTCTGCATCCCTTAAACTGTACAATGAAATTGACCGAGCTCTTGCAACGCAAAATCTGCAAGTGTGCACATCTCGAAGGCGAGCAAATCGAAAGCTCAGTCAACCAGCAACCCTTTGCTCTCTCTCCCTCTGTCTCTCTCTCTCTCTCTCTCTCTCTCTCTCTCTCTCTCTCTCTCTCTCACATACACACACACACTCACTCACTATCCCTTTCTCACATTCATCCCTATACCCATTTTACAAAGCATATAGGAAAAGAATTTTTCCAGTGAATACCTCTTGAATATTGAATTGTCAGATGTAGAGTAAGAACATACCAGAACCATCGGTGCTATCCTCGTTTGCCTACAACCAGGTAATTGAGTGAAAAATATTATTAGTTGCATTGTCGATATTGCTATGAGACAATTCGAATTGATTTTTATCGAATGCAGTGAATGAAATTGCCGAGACATTCGAGAAATAATCATACCCTTTTATTTGAACTAATTCTAATCAAGAATATATGGCGCAATTATCTATTAGAACTGAAGTAATAAAATACATAATATACGTAATATTAGTCCATTTCGGCGAAATATATAAATATTATTGAACTAAAAAATAAAATCGAAAATTACTAATAAAAATAGGTAATTTAATTACCGTTTTGTACATTTTTATATTAATTTCTTTTAGTTTTTCAATCAATTATTAAACCAACTTGTTCATGTATTTTTTAATAAAAATTATAAGAAAAAGAATTAAATAATGATAAACATGCATGATAATGCTATGCTTTTGATCCAATGGTACTTCGTAAACATTTCGTTTCTTAATAAAATTATTGAAAACGGTTGATTAATTTTAAAATTTGTAAAAATTCTACAGAGCTTTTTAGTGCTTTATATAAGCAGTTTACATCAATGTAATCTTGTTATGAAAATTATATATTCAAAATTGTAATTCCAGTCGTCAATCTCGTTTACATTCAAATTTTAGTAGGTTGAATACAGAATCATATGTACACATCAATATGTGCGTAAATTTCCACATATACCACTACTATTCCATATAAAATCTACTTTATAATAATGTTAGAAATAAAGTGGTAAAACCAACGTACTATTTGATTTAATTTCCATGATTTATATTATTCATTTGATTTCATTTTGTGTACTTTGGTTGTTTCATGTAAACGATTTTTTGTGTTTTACATATTACACCCTTGAAAGAATTATTCAAAGTTATTTCAGCACTTTAAAAACTCCACACCTTCTTCTTAAATCAATCTACAATGCTTTATAGTCAAATGATTTTAAATTGTAAATTATTGATTTATAAAGGATATGCTTACATTTATATTAATACATTTCTTTTTATAAATAAATTTAAAATTGTTCAATAATTACTTAAACTAATTGTTCCTTTGAAATATAAATTTTAAAAAGTATTTTTACAATGTAATTTTGTATTCGTATTTAAAAGTATTCATTTTATATAATTATAAAACAACTAAGTAAGTGTAATTATAAATAAATATTTTTATTATGGTTATAAATAATAATTACAATACAAATTAATTAAAGTAATTTATTAAAAACATATAAATAAATCTTATGAATATTTAAACGATAAATATAAAATGTTTCTTTCTAAAAATATTTAGTTAAATCCTTGTTACTAATAATACCCTCAAATTT
The DNA here is from genome assembly GCA_018907245.1 of Eupristina koningsbergeri. NCBI lineage: Eukaryota > Metazoa > Arthropoda > Insecta > Hymenoptera > Agaonidae > Eupristina > Eupristina koningsbergeri. The sequence goes on along the minus strand of JACCHV010000008.1, from coordinate 4,188,731 downwards.
TTAACATTAACAAAAATTTATAAACACAAAAAAATAATTTTCAGTAGATCTAATTTTACTTGAAATTTTAATGCAATTTTTGTAAAATAGATTGTAAATCTATCAAATTATAATCATTTTTTCTTTAAAGGTTTAAATTATAATATTCAAGTATAATTTAAAATAATATTTTTACTATTTACACATGGTAATCAATCTTAAATATAATTATATGTATTTCTTGGTAATATTTTTTGATTTATTAGTTGTATAAATGAATTTTAAAAATATTATTTTTAAGAAAAAATTATGTACAAAAATAAAAAGTAATTTTATTATAAGTAAACAGATTAATATTAAAATATAATACTTCACATGAAACATTCAGAGTAAGTATTTAAAGTGAAATAAGTACAGCCGTCTCTTATATTTCCATTACACATAATTGCATATGCCAATAAAATTTTATAATAGTGCATCAACTTTTATCTAAATAACAAATAATGTTATAGGCTATGAATATTGCACGTGTTGTGATGTTCATAAAATTTCAATACAACTGATAAAAATCTTATTTTTTATCGTCATCCCAAGAAAACCATTCAAAAAGTGTGACAAAGGAAAAGAGAGTATCGTCTTCACCTAATTTTTTACTCATTGTACTTTTTTTACAAACGCACCGGCATGCGGGCGATGGCATTCTTCCATCTCAATTTCTCCCTTTTTTTCATCGCACCAAAAAGGAGACGCTGTCACACAACACAAGTACCTCTGCAGGTATCCACATGTGCAACTATCGACGTATTATTTATTGAAAAATTACATTTATAATGAGGTAAAAAATCAATGCCTGTCCTTTTCATTACTCCCCAGAATGCGAACTCGACCACGGAAAAACATCAATCTAAATATGCTAAATATGCAAACGATGTGGCTGCATAAATAATTTGTTATTATAGTATCAGCCTATTAACTGGTAATATATTTATTGTACGTCACAGGTAGAGAAAAAGTGACGAGACGAGCCATATTTCTTGACTGGAAGTCGCGAGCGCAGCCTTCGGATTCCTCTCACTGTCATTCCTGATAATGCGAGATATAAAAACAGTGAGAGGAAGAGAAAGAGAGGGCGACGAGGAAAAAAGACACCACTCACTAACGAGAAGATATAACGAAACAGCTTCATTGATCCGAGAGCCTACACACACACACGCTCACAAGCTTAGAAAAGTGTACGGGGGTCGGCAGAGCATAGTTCAGGTATAAAACTTGGACATTCCACCCCGCCTCGAAGGCCGCACACCAACAAAAAAACTTTATTTGTAATTCAGGGTCGGGTTTACTTTCTTTTTCATCTCACACGGATTTATAAATGTATATCACGTGTAACATTTTTTCAATGCAATTATTTATTTCGCAAAAGAAGTGCTTTTTCCCTGTCGAGCACGTCGATATCTAGATTATTTATTATTTTAAAAAAACGTGTACAATATTTTGTCAGAGTTAAGCAAGCGATGTACAAGAAACATTTCATAACATTAAATCCTCAATTCCTTCCTTTACGCTAGTAAAGATACATTTATTTTTATATTGTTAAGGTAAATTTTACCGTTTACGGCCTCGCGCCGTAATTTGTTTTCCTTGAATGCATAATTTGAAAATTTTATGCAGGAATAGTTAAAAAGGCAAGCAAACAGTTTATTCGTAGATATATATAACGAACATTAATATTAAAATTTATCTCAAGTTTATCTTAAGTTTAAGCAAAGGCAAAACCAAAGTTCCAATTATGTTATTACACTAGCCGCAGCTGCTATTTTCCCGTAAAATAAATGTAGAAAATTCTAACAACTACATGATAGACTGCGCGGCAAAGCCCACACGGACGTAATGTTTATGTCTTTTTTCAATTTTCCCGTAGCCCGCCAAAGTGTATAAAACGCGTACCTTCGTAGCGGTGTTCTTTGAGATTACATCGATAGCTGCATACCTTTATGTAGACATGAAAAGAGGCATGACATCTTTTAGGTGTTGGAGCGGGATCCAAGCGCCCGAGACCGTTGACGGGTCCTTTTTATCGCAGCCTCCACCACGTCTAGCCCAGCCGCACAGCGCATACCTGGGCGCACACATCGAATTATCGGGTGCGTGCGTGCGTGCGTGCGTGCGTGCGACGTGTGTGTGTACCAACCTCCCCCCCTCCCCCTCCCCCCGAGGAAGGGGCCCGCTTTCACGAAAATTGTTTTTATTTATAGTCCGCGGTGGTCGATCGCGGACACTCGCTTGACGTGATGGAATTTCTCTGGAAATTTATGTCCGCCAGAGGGAGTGAGGAAACGCACAAACAGAGGGAGAATCGGAGGAGGACCGCGCGATTTCGGAAAGCAAACGCCTGATTCCTCGGGCGTGTGCATTCCTCCCACTCGGAGTATCAGAAGAAAAAGGAAGGATAAAAGAACGATAAAGAAGGGAAAAGAGGCGGGTGTGGAAGATATATGTGCTCGGAGAAAGAGAGGATATTCGGATTCGGAAGCTTATAATTCTTCATCGGCTGTTTGCGCAGCACTCGCGGGATTTAGGATCGGTTCTGCTTTTTTTCAGCGGTCACGGACGAGGGTGCAAAAACCTTTATTCATAGGGAAAAGTGATGAAGAAGATAGAAAAGAAATCGAGAGAAAAAATGAAAAAAGCAAAAGAGCTGAATGTATTGAGCAAAGATTTATTTAACAGAATAAGCACTTTGTGTGCTTGTACGTCTGGTTAGAGCACATTTAAACTGAACATGCATATTGCATTCTTTGTTTACTCTATTATTTCAGAATGCCTTTAAATATTCCGATAATTTTAATTCATGAATAATAATATCAAATATTTTTGTTAGCCGTTTTGACCTATAAAGTTCAATACCTGCATACAAAATATTGCTGACATGTTGCATAATATTTTATTAATTTATGCTCACAAGTGTATAACACAAGAGGAATATCAATAACCGTTTTCAAAGCCATCAATAGCTACTATTTACATTTGTAACTCCAATTAATTATTACTGTTATTACATTTATTGATTGATATGGGAAGTTAAAGAAATTTAATACGAATGATGTTTATTATGCAAGTTAAATTATCCAAATATATATATGTATAACTAAAATATAATAAATATATCCACAGTTTGAGTAATAAGAACTAATAAAAGTATACTAAAAAGTACACATGAAAGTACTTATATATACTCATAAATAAGTAAATATATGAATATATAAAAATAAACATAAAAAAAAAAATATAAGCTTAACAAACAATTAACTTTTTAATGGATGCACGTTTTCTTTGTCAGAATACTAGTCCGTTTTATATTTTTATTGTACTTGGAAACGTACCTAAAATTTTTTTTATTAATATTTTATGAATATGCATTCAATATAATATTACATATAACGACAGAGCATTAGCTTTAGAGCATTTTTACAATTTTCCACATTCCACTATAATTTATCAACATAATAAGTTTTTGGAAAAAATAAGTCACCATCAGAAATATTTTTAAAATATTCAAAGCCAGTTGAGTAACTTTTGTAAAAAAGTTTTTAAATAAATTAATACAATTTAGTCCTATTTAATTATGTCGTCTAAATAGATTAAAGAAAAATTTTACACTTTGTATTTAGAGTATTGAAAATGAAATAATAATCGAAAATTACGGAATCCTTACTTAAGACTTTCATTAAAAAAATTATATAGTTTTAATTTTAAATTTAATTAATTTTAAATAATTGTTTGAGAGTTCGCTCTACGGATTAGTTTCAGAAGCTCATCGAAATTACCGAGGGACTACTACTACAGTATTAAAGAAATAAATGAAAGAATATTCCGTAATTACTGTTTTAATAGAAAATCGAACAGTTATGTAATACTTTTTAACACTAAATCATTGTTAATTAATCTGTTAATGCATATTAAATTTTTAAATTACGATTGAAAGTGTATTTTACATAAAAATGTTTTTCTAAAATACTGTGTACATACATATTGAATTATTTAAATTTTAAATATGTAAAAAGAGCAGAAGTAAGTTCTTGTGTCACGCTTTATTTTAATTTTTAAGCAAAATATTTTATTCAAAATCCTTGTTTTTTATCTAAACTGTATGGATCTAAGCACTAAATACTATTGTTATAGTTTCTAATCCGAGCATTATAATTAAAACTTTTAAAATGGAGGAACAATCGTAAAATATAGCATTTCTCAAATGAAAAGCATTTAAACAATTTTTATTTAAAGAAATAAAATTTATAAAATTGTAAACTAATTAACTGGGAAACTGCAACAAGTTTATGTACATTTGTAGTTTTTTTTTTTTTTAAAAAAAATTTATAGCTTCTCTAAAAATCTATTTTACAATGCGCCAACAAAAAGTAAAAATGTTTACAATTTGATTTTTATCACATATTCTAACCCTTAAATCTAAATATCGCATATAAAAAACTATATTTATGAGAATACAATAAAAAATGATAAAATAATTTTTCAACTTTCATGATGATTAATCTTAAATTCGATGATATTTGTTAATTTAAATTTAAATATAAATTTATCATTCCATTTGAAATGAAATATCTATGAATGTATAGTATAAAAAAACCAAAAATACTGCTCTTAATAGCCGAATACTTATATCCCGCAAGTTGTAAATTTTATCAAATACGTAATTAAAGTTGGTGGCAGCTCTGACAAAAAGATTTGCAATCAGACCCATTCCCAACAAGAAAGAAGACATTAAGTGTACTTTGCAGCGACAACAAAACCCGGGTCATCCAAAGTGCATTGTTTCCTTGACTTACTACAAGTGCGAGTGCAATTTAAACACGAGGGTCATAATAGAAATACACGTGTGAAGAAAGGAGACAGGGAGTCGGAAGTGCCGCGGACAAAGGGGGAAAGGGCAAAAAGCGCGGAGCCTCGACTCTTCCGAGCAAGTTGATTTAACAGCGATTATACGGGTTGGAGAACCGAGGAGAAAGTGATAAGTGAACGAGGAGGAACTCGACCCTCACTTTCTCGGTGCACGAGTGCCTCCCTCCCCCCCCTCCCCCCAATCCCACATACACACGCACGCGCCCACACCTGCACACCCCCGCAATTCGGGGCAAGTACGAGGATAATCGGGGTGTTGGGCGCGCGCATTCCGCCCGCTCGCTCGCGTCGAGATCGCCTAATTACGCAAATTGATGATCGGTAAGATAATAACGTGTAATCAGGGATGTGCGCGCTGCGGTGGACCCTACTTAGCATATTCATGGAATGCCCGTGACAAATGATTGCTTCACTATTTACTCTAAGCCGAGCGGACCAGCCGAAGTTTCGCGTGTGCATAAATATGCAGAGATCTTAAATTGGCGGGAGGAGGAGCGGCGCGCTTTGAATCGAGCTAGACGTTGCTAATTCTCTCCACTTCTCTCCTCCCCCCACCCACCCACACACTCACACACCCATCGCCAATCGCCAATCGCCAATCGCACGCCTACGATGCGATCGCATTAAAAAAAGGAAGGCGCGCACTTTATTTGCTACATCTGAAAACACCTTTTGGCGATGCTCTCGATTGTGCCCCCGGTTCTGATGGCGCTGATGAAGCCTGAAAAATTGGATTTCAGCAGCGAATAAAGGCCGAGGCATTATGATATTTATCATAAAGGAGAGGAAGGCCTTAGCTGCTGCTTCGTAAGCAATTTGCATTTGGCGGCGATATATCTTACATTCCTTTTTATTACACTCAATTTATACATCCGAATGATATTTTTCACCCTCTCGCTGCTTTTTCGTATTAATATCAACTTTTTTTTTACACACTTAAATTATAAGAAGGGCAAAAAAATATTATACATTTTGTGAATGCAAATGTCATTAAATTACCAATGATATTTATTGAGCGAAATAGTAATTTATTCAAAAGTTTGATATAACATTACATGCTTTATGAATATTAATTATAAATTAATCGTAAAACTAATTAAATGAAACTTATTACATAAATAATACTGAAAATAAAAATATAATGTATTGTCGATGATACTTTATAATCGTTGATTTTTTTTTAAAAAAACGAGTATACATATATTTAAATAATAGTAATCATAGATAAAACAAGTGTTTGTATTAATATTTTAAAAATTTTCAGTTTACAACAATTAATTTACTATAACTAATTTCGAATATTCTATCTGTAATAAAACAATATCAATTACCAAACCAAATGAAAGCTAGACTAATGATAAATTGAGGGTATTCGTGTACATTTAAACACGCAACAACATAGTAAAATAGCAAACGTACTTATTGCATAAATTGAAATACACTTTAATCGGTTTTAAATTGGTAGAAATATATTGCATATTAAAAATGTCAACACAATAAATATAATCCGTAAAATTAATATTAAAAGGAATTCATTTTTTATAAAATCCTGGCAAAGCAAAATCAAGTACCTGTATAAAAATCTGATAAAACGCTTGGATCTTTAATAGTGGAAGAAGTAGAAGAAAAAGAAGAGATTATTGTTACAGAGAGGTCTTTTGAGTAAAAGGTAAGAAAGAGAACTAGTTGAATTTCAGAAAGAACAATACACAAGAATAATCTTTAGAACAGCAAGAAGAAAAAGAAAAAGAACAAGAAGAAGAAGAAGGAAATTACTATATAAAAGAGATCTCTTAAAACAAGCAGAGTAACGCAACTTTAAAAGAATAAACAGGGTTGCGCACTTTACAAGACGTCCTCCATGTAATAAGAATTTAAGAAAAAGTAGTGACGTTTTCGCGTAGTAAGCTTCAAAGTAAAATAAAAGAGATACAAAATGACTGTTAAAAATTACAAGCAGCATGAATAAGTGAAAAAAGCGAATGTCGTCTTTACGTCGTAGTCGTGCCAGTACAAACAATGTCATTAACTATGTTCCTTTACTTTCAATCTGCAACCGCTCGCACTGAAAATACACGGAAAAGAAATTGATTAGAGAGCCATCGTATAATTTCACCTAAAATCCACACTTCATTTCATTTTTCATTAAAATGTACTCTGTATTGGTGGGTGGAATAAATGAATAAGCTCAAATGAGAATCCAAGTTTAGGGAAACAAAGCAATTAAAATCCCAGTCACCCTGTGCAATAATTTTACACATCCACACTTGCTTATAATCCATTTTATTGCCGAATTTCCCGGGAAAATTTTTTGAATTCCTCCAGGCAGGGAACTCGGAGAGTGTCAAAAGCCATTTTCCTCTAGTTTCTCTCCCCCCCCCCTCTCCCGGTGCACTTCCTCTCACCCGTTCTCCTCGGCGGCTGTCGATCCCTCCTGATTTCCGTGGAGTTGGCGGTAATAGCGGTATTAGTAAGAGCAGTCGTCGGGGTAGTGGTGTGTACGTGTGCTGGTGGAATCACCTATAAGTTCGTCTCCCCGATGACCTGTCTCGAGATAACCCTCCCAGGCTCGATACTCTCCATAATTGATCCAGTCAACCCCGTCCTAGGGGGTGTACGGGGGTGAGACCGAGGACGCTGCAGTGGTGTTGGTGAAGTAGACTCCAGTGACGGGAGACACGTTGGGTCATTACCCAACCCGGTAATCCTCGTCGATGTACGCGCCTCGTTCGCCGCAACACGAGTGTGCGCCCCTTACGTCCTCTGACTTTTAACTGAAAGTTGGCATTACCGCCACTCTCGATCACTTTTTTCTTTGCGCACTCCTTCTCTCTCTCTCTCTCTCTCTCTCTCTTTCTCTCTTGCTCTTCCCATCTCACACACAAGGTGCAACGTTCTTCTTGCACTTTTTTTTTTCTTTATATATCACAGACATACGAGTTTCTCAAATTACACCCTCGAGGCTATTGAAAATACTTAACAAATGACATCATAAAGTATGATCTTAATTTAGAGTACAACAATTATCAATCTGTGCACATCTTTCTTACAAAATGATTATACTACGGATTGAGAGAATTTTTAAATGGAAAAACTTTTTATGATAAAATAATTTTGTGAAAGTGTAATAGCAATTATAAATATGTCGTAATTTAATTATTCAATAATACCAAGATACACTTTTTCTCTTTCATTTATTTTCGTACACTATACGGCACAAAATTTAAGGCTAACGAATTTCTTAATTAAGAATATAAACTACAAATGTCTGCTGAAATCGTGTTTTTTAATTCATTTTCAGCTCTTTGTTTAATAGTAAATAAATTAAACCTATCCCAGGTCAATCTTTTTTTTATTAATATAATATTATCGTGATTTTTCAGTTACAAAATTTTTAATACTTTTCTAAACGAATTAAATTTACTTATTAGCTTTTAAAATATTCAAGACATTAAATATATTATTTTCAATTGTGTTTATGATTAAATAAAATATATTTTATAAATGAATAATAATAATAATAATAAGTAATATTTTTTTTTTCTTAGTTTCGTTATTATTGATCAAATGAATTTGTAGCAAATTAAAAATTAACATAGAATTCATTACAACTTATGACACTATCATTTATATTAATAATTAGGTACATTCATCTGAAAAAGTTAACAGATCTCGAAAATACTTTAAATATAAGTTTTATAAAAAATAAAAACATATAAATATTAAATGTTGTTATCTATATTTAATATTATGAAAAATTGAATTTATTTAAAAAATAATTAAACGTAGATGGAAAGTAAATAGTTATATTGAGTTTTATAATCTATATTTATGTGATAGATACCGTCACCAATAATATTTCACAACCCATAGCAAAAAAAATTCCCTGTAACAATATGAAAAGGCCAGTTTTCGAAAAATAAAAAATTGATTTCAAATGAAAAACCATCAATCAAGTAAAAGTCTTTTTTAATGTACCATCGTATTTCGAAAAAGAAATAAAAATGAAGCACGATGATCAATATCAATTGCAGAGCACCGAGATCTGTACAACCTCAACTACGCACACACTAATTTAAATAAACGCATTTTCACTTGCTTACGTGTGCATGAATTTAACGTACACTGACACACATTTTTAAAAACACAAGTAATTATACGCAAAAGATGCAATCATACAAATGTACAGTTCTGCATTTATTTCAGATATGCTATCTTGAAGAAACAATGTACACAAATTTTATTATTTTTAAATTGTAATTATCACTTGAAGCTTTCAAAATATTTTAAAAGATATTATTTTATTAATATAAAATTTAATCCGTGATAAATGAACATGTTATTTTATAAATGAGGTCTCGGCTCAAAGATTAATTTTAAGAAGTTAGGTTTGCCATTAATGTTTATTTATCTTAAAAAGGAACATTCTAGCTCTTATTTATATTTTAAAACTATATTTTATATGTTGAAATTGGATATAAATTGTTTTTTCAAAAAATAAAGCAATTAAGTAAGTTACACTTATAATTGAACAATAAGCTTCTATTATATGTAAACACTCTATGTTGAAAATAGTTTAAAGAATTTACTGAAAAAACAAGAAAAAGTATTTAGTAAACATTGATTATGTTGATTTGTAAGCACAAGTAGGTAAAGAGGCAATGAAACAAGTCAACTACTTGTTCGTCCAAATAATCGGTTATAATAGCAGAGTCGATTAATATCCGTTCCAGAGTACATTAGTTTGGTATTAGGAGGACACAGGCTTTGATTTGAAGGATCCAATAGCAACAAATTAATCCACCATGTAATTCGCATCCTGGAGTGACAAATCTCGGGCTCTTTTTAATCGGGGGCGCATTAAACTTTTGGGCTAAATAACCCCCTGGTATTGGAATGGGAGCAGGAGTGTGTTGGTTTGGTATTGGATGGCACACTGACGGGGGAAGGGCACGAGTATTACAAGTAATACACACACAAACACACGCGCGCGCGCGCGTGTGTTCACACGTCGCCAAGGGCCAAATCTCCGGATCTGCCCAGCTGAATGCCGGATTGCTTTTTCGGATGCTGGACCATCTCCCTACACAAAACCAATATCGGTGGACATCAATACTATAAAACCGTGGCTTGTGTTTGGTTAGTTCTTCTCTACTGACTCCACAATATCCTCGAGCCTCTGTGTATATTCAACTAACGAAGAAAGTGCTGCAATTTCCGTCGAGAACCTCGTCTCCGATGCACCACTTCAGTGATGTTTTCAGCATCCGTTTCAATAGACCTTGATTTTCTCTCAGTTTTAAGATGACGGCAATAGTTATTGGATCTTGGGCTATTCTTTTGTACGTATTCAGGATCCACTTTCCTTTGACTGACTTCATTTTCATAATGTCGCATATTTTATTGCCTACAGGAGAAATCAGTTTCCACTGTAGCACATAAGGAGAATCATTATTTGTATTGCAGGTACACTTTGAAACGGATAATATTGATGGATTGACTTTGACTCTTTGTAATAAATACTCTTTGCGTCATAGAAAATGAGACTTGTCTTTAAATTGGATACACTGAAATATTAATCACATAAACCAGTAATGCTTTGGGTACTATTTCAATACACGTATTCAATTGTAAATGGTATTAATAATTGATCAAATAATGTGTGTAAATTATTTAATACGTTTCAGCTAATCTATAATTATTATATTTTATATTTTCAACTTCTTAACAAACTGTATTCCTTTTAACGTTCATTCAAAAACTTGCATCTTGGCCTAGAAATTATTATATCCTCAACTCAATGTGAAAGAAAAATGTTCATTATCGGATTTTTATAGCACAAATCATTTTTTATACACACGTGTAAAACATGTCAAAAATATCATAAATTTAATTTTCTATCTTTACTGTCAATAAATACCAAACAATAAAATTCAAATCAAATGTATTATATTTAGATATATTATATTTATATATTTTATATGTATTAAATTATGATATATTATACCTCATACTAAATTTGATACTAAATTTTTTGTAAATGATTCTATTGCGGATTATTTATCTACATACTAAATTTATGTTTTTGATTTTTAAATTCAATTTATAAATAATTTTCTTTAAAAATCACAATTTTTAAAAAAATATTCTACATTATCTGCGGAAACCTACTTATCAAAGTACAGTTACAAAAAATTCTTTTATACATGAAAAATACTAGCATTTGTTCAATTTTTCATCTTTTCAATCAGATATTAATATAATAGTTAGTATTAATAACTGGATATAAAAAGAAACCTTGTATTTTTTTACTTAATTTCATAGAAGACAATTACAAAACCATCCATTAATTTATAAATTTTAGTTAATTTATTGTAGCTTATATAAATGGATTATAAGAAGTAAATACATTATCCATTATGTACCTGATGCAATAATTAAACCTTATCTATTGCATGATATACATATCAACAATTGTTATTGAATATTATTCAAAACAGAGTTATCAGAAATTACTCAATATTAATGTTGTCTCTATACGTATTCAAATTTTATTAATAGAACATAATAAATATGCGATTCAACAGTTTAAAAAATCGATGAATTTTGATCACGAAAAATTGAATAAAGGCAAATTAGATTTCAGAATAATTTAGCTAATGCGCATTTGAAAAAGAGCAATTAATTACTGCGAAGTGGTTTATCGATTCAATAAGGAACAAGTATTTCAATCAGTTCAAACGACGTCAATTACCTAACCTTCCTTACAGTGTGCTTTGTGGAACAGAGAAGAGAAGAAAAGAATGATTCATGCCGAGAAAAGCAGTGCACATCCCAAGTGAGTTGCAACGTAAAATACTTTCTTTTATTCCGCTTATCTCTGAGCATCCATATGCATGCGCGGAGGGGTGATGCGGAGGGGGAGGGGGGGCTCGTCGAACCGGAGGACCAGCGGAACGAATAATTGGATCAGAATGCGGACACGCGAAAAGAAAGGAACACGACTCGCCCCGACAAGGACGGCCAGTGCTACGTACATTGTGTTATAACGATTGTCCATAAAAAGGGCAAAAGGGCCGGAGAAAGGGAGGATCGAACGAGAGTCTTGATTTCATCCGGTGCGAAGAAATGAGCCTCGAGAGCGGAGTGGAGAGCCGAAGAAAAGAGCAAACGCTCGCAGGTTGATCCTTTTAGCCCTTTTTACAAGTGCGGTCCAGGTAGCGGCTATTCCGAAGGGAGAGGGAAGGAGGGAAGGAGGGGGGGGGACTTAAAATAAAAACCGATGGACAGGAGGCTACACTGTAGCACCGGCTGTAGTCCGGGGAGCACTCGAGGCTACCCCGAGGACTGCTCGGCTTCATTCAGCTGTCGTTTGTTTTCTCGAGTCGAGCACTGCCCCCGACGCCGATCGCACCCTCCCCCGTCCCTCCCGGCCTCCGGTGAGCGATGCACGCATCCCGCTTTTCCTCTCGCCAACCCCCGACACTCTAAGTGAGAGGCAAATAAAAGGGATGGCGCGCGCTCAGAAATTTATGGCGTTTTTGTCTCGCTCGCTCCTGCGAACTCTGTTTACCGAACGGCGGATCCGCTCCTTCATCTTCATCTCCATCTCCATCTCCATCTCCATCTCCATCTCCATCTCCAGCTTCCTCTTGTTTCATCGCTCGCGAGCTTTTTTGCCTTTATCGAAGAAATTTTTATGAATACCGTAACTCTGATATGATGAGTTTTCATTCTCCTCCCTCTCCATTAAATAGCACTGAAAATCAAGTTATTTTAAGCTTGTATTTACTTTAAGCTCCTGTGGCAATAAAACACTTACTTCTAAGGGAAGCGCGTTTAGTCGACAAATTCTAAAGAAAAATGAATATTCCCCCGAGTGTACGAATATATCGGACAACAGCCCGCGGCCCCGGTATTATACCAGTTAAAAAACCATATCCCTCATCCCCAGGGAAAGATAAGAGAATACATTGAAAATATGACCCATTATTGGATCTATTATTTTTTTATATTTATGGTTGTGCTCTATAGATTGCCCTATAATACACTTCGTTAAAAATTTCTTAATATTTTTGACGTGCAATTATTTTGCTTTTCATCAATTCCGCAAAATTTATATTTTTTAATTATATGTGTGAATTTCGTATTTTTAATACTTTATCAATATTATTTCTGCATAAAAACCAATTCTTCAATTTTTTTCTGTCAAAGTTTTGCTTTTGCATCTGAATTATTGAGGCTGGAGCAGCAAACATGTTCGATATTATTACATTAATAAAATAAAAAAGGTGAAAATATCAATGTACGATGACGCAGTAAAAAAGCAATCAAATAAAATCACCTAATATGAAACATTCTTATATCTTCTTAGTAATGTCTAGTAGCAGATGTTTTCAACTATATTAACTTTCTCAACATATCGTCATCATGTCTTCCAACAGTGTTACCGCCTTCTTTTAACTTTAAATTGGATTGGCAAAATGTCTTTATTGTATTCGAAGGACAAAGATTGTATATTCGTCCAGTAGTAGTAGTACAGGGGTATCAATAATTATTACAGGTCGTAGGGGATTTGATGGAAAGATGAATATTGTTCATAAAATTTCCGCTCAAATTGGCCTTTTTATTACTGGGTGTAGCAGAAATGAGAAAGAATTTTTTTGGGAGGATAGGTGAAGCGGTTTAATGTAGTCTGAGTTGCCCGTGGATCAAAAGGGTGTCCGTGGGTCAAAAAATAGATTTTGGAAAAAAAATAATTTAATGGATTTTTATTTATTAAGTTATTTAAACTATAATAACAGAGCGGGAGGCACTAAAGCAGCGAGAGATATTGCCATTAAAAATGTTCACCACTAAAGAGCTAAGAACAACTAACTTATGTAGAGAAATTTATCGGTGGTATAAAACAAACTTGGCCAATAAACCGAAAATATTAAGGGAAAAAATGCCATTATCAACACTGAAATTTTGCACTATAGCAAAGGTGAGTGTAATTTTTGGGCTTTGAATCATAACTCGGAGTGCATCGCTCTTGTACCTGCTGTAAACTGACGCGTAAATCCGCAAGACGTTGGCATGCACGGACGTACGCCGCACGCAAACACGCAAGAAAAGGGGAAGCAATAAAAGTGTGTGTGGGGGGGGGGTGGAGGGAACGAGTGCCGGGAGTAAAAAAGACAAAGGTAGGGATGCTGGAGGGTACAACCGGTAGCCCGCGCGATATCTCATTACTCGTGCGCGAGTGCCCCGACGACAACGACGAGGATGACGAGAACGAGGACGAGGACGAGGACGAGGACGAGGACGAGGGCGAATACGAGTCGGTGCGGTGGTCGTTCCGATGATAAACATTTATTCCTGGATTTCGCTGAGTTAACAGCCGACTTTAATGAAGACACCGCCGTGCACTTTTACTGCCAGAGGCGGGTGTGTAACGTTTTATCTTCCTCGATCGACCCACCGACACATTCCTTCGAATCTACGATTTTCAATCCGGCCGATCCCCTTCGACTCCAACACGTGTACACCCATACTTTGTCGATCCGATCGGCTTTGCTTTTATATTTATTCGCCGATACTTTTTGCGAACTCGTAACGGGATGCTGCCCAATACGATAAACGTGTACATCGACGGGTTGATCGCTTTGCTCGCCATTCGACAAACCAAAGCTTTCGGACTTTAATTGACTGGTGGACATTTGCAATCCGTGGTTTTGTGCGACAATGCCATCAAATTATCGAATAACAATAATTTTAAATAATTTTAAAAAATATACTCAAACTTGACACAGAGATGAACTTTGTACGATGCTGCCTTATCTTTTTGAGATTTTTACCTTAAAACTACAGATACAAGAGAGATCCTAATAAAGTTAGTAATGTAATAGGCGGTTTATAAAGTGCTTTTGAGTTATTAAACCAGACCGAGTCTGCTTTTAATTAAATGTAAGGAAGTTTCATCTGGCACACCGAGAAATTAGAAGTACGTAAAGTGGAATATCCGAAAAAGCCTCAGTCCTACATACTGACTCGTTTGATAAATTAAAACCTGGTAATAGCCAAGTACCTTAAATATTTAGAAATAATATTTTTAGTAGTGCACTGATGCTGATGACATGATTATCTCTGAAGTGAAAAATGAAAGTCTGAAAATTATATTAATTGATACGAAGCAAAAATTTGGATTGCTTTATGGAAAAATTAACAATGTTACGTATTGTTCAGTTCAATTTCAATGTTTTCATATCCAAGGGTAATGTCAATTATTAATCATAAAATATTTTACCGAAGCAAGTTACAATAATGAATATTTAAAAAAAAAAGAATTTATTTTATCTATTTGACTACATATAAAACTTTTCAGCACTATTTTCAGTGAACCTTTAGGGAATTTTGTTTCGTTATACGACAGTAATTACTTTCGAAGTAGCAACAACTAACTTAAATTACGGTATTGCTTTTATCCTTGGTCGATCTTAACACCTCGATGTAAATATATTGTTTTCTACTTTATTTCAAAGGAATTTTATTCTTTAAATTCTATTAGTCTTTCTTCATGTGAGAAATTTAAAGAATTACAAAATACGAAAATACGAAATGTAGTTGTAAGAAAAGATATTTATATAAAAGATAAAAGTAATTAAAAAAAGCATATTTTCTTTAAAAAATATCTACCCAAAGAATTTTTATGCTGTACAAACATTAACATCAAAGTATTAATGCAGGAATGCTAAATTGTATTGAATTTTAATTGAAATCTATTAATTCAGGAATTGACTTAATACAAGAAATTTCCCACGTAAATATTTTATATTTACTTGGTAGTTCATTAAATATATAATTATACTTATAAATTTTAAATTTACCAAGACTTTAAAAAGAAATTTAAATCGCTCGAGATAAAATTTCTTTCGCCTTGGAAAATCAATCGATCCTTAATTAGGGCAGCAAAAAATAACGTGGCCTTAATTAGTAATCCTGTTATTTTTATTCTAGCAAAAAGATTAAATGTAAAAAAACAACTATGAAGAAAATAAGGAAATTTAATTAAAATTTTATAGCGTCAGAATAGTTTTAAATTATTATATGTAAAATATTTGGTAATAATCGCTTATTAATATGAAAATTGTATCCAACCACATATTAAGAGTGTATTTAATGTACATTTTGACAGTTACATTAAACACATAAAACTATTAATCTTCTGATTTATTTTTAACAAACAAAATATTAAAAATTCAATTATCGTATGAAAATAACGCAATTAAAGTGTATTAAATGACATAAAATTTCTTGGAATAAATAAATTTTTATCTCCGGGTTTTTAAATTAGCAAAACTAAATTCAATTAAAATAATGAGTCTTTCAGATGATAAAAAATTGATTCTTTGTAGCAGAAGAGATATTGGAGATCCATAATCACTTATGAAAGTCTCAATATCTTCAATTGGCTACATGATGAATCTCATGATGCACTCGTTTCGAGTCAATTTTGATTAAATTTTTTTATATTCTCGTTTGATCTTTTCAAATCAATGACCCACAGTATTTTAAGGCCGCCAGAGATTTTGCGGTTAGTCTCGTGCGGCAAAAAATTAACACACCGTAATAGTTTTCTTTATGAATTTAATTTACCAGTGAAATTATTTTCAAACTTTTATCGTAGCTTTTTGTCCATTCGTATTGACAAGAAACCCGTGTTCGCAGGCGCGGGCCAGAAAAAATTACAAGTATAAATTCCGCTATTTAGCCCGTCCGACACCACGGGGAAACATCAATTTTGTTTTGCACAATACGGCAATGTTGTACATTGATTAATACTAATTGTGAATAGTAGCTGTAACACGGCTAGCCATAATCATAAACCAACTGCTCCGGTGTCGAGGAGTCGGGGTCAACCTCCACGTAGACGTCCCTGTAAAAAAGCACCCGGACACTTGTCTCCGTTCCTCCTCTTTGTCATTCCTTCCTTGACCTCGAGGATAATTCAAGCAACGTGTCCGGGCGCAGCTCCAGGTAACCGCACACGACGTCGCGACTCGGACGTTATCTTTTTCCCCCGGTAGATTGCCCAAGTAATGGCCGCATATTACGTCTAGCCCCCGGAACGAAAAGCTGATGTCTCATTCCGCTTCTTGCCTCCGTGTCCTGGTCGAAAAAGCGGTTGACTTGAGTTGAGTTGGGGAGGTTGAGCGCGCGCGGCTCGATCAATCAACCGGACCCCGCTCGAGCACTTCGCTAGCTTGCTCTCATTCTAAAAAACCTGTGGGCTCATTATCCCGATTGAGAAAATTGCGGCGCGACTTTCTGCTTTCCCGAGTTGCAGTCCTGCTGCTGTCCCATTGTCCGACCGCGGACTTATCATCGACTTTTCCGCCAATCAACTCTCGCTCTAATTGCGCGAGCCGCCGGTGAAAAAATTGAAAATATCCGCCAAACGTCACCAGCCGTTTTTTTTATCACCGAGTTATCGCTTTCACCTGTCTTCCTTCGCGCTCCTTCCCTCCTTCCCTCCCGTACCTCTTGCGTCCTCGCATCTTTTATTTTTGTTTGTTTTATTGGTATGCATGATGTAGAGGTTCGTGCAACTCCAAAACTCTTGTGGCTTATCTTACGAATACATGAATGCGAAACAATTTTGATTCAAAAACTGCGAGCGGCGAATTGCTCTTGATATCCTTAAAACCCACAGGCATTGCTTTGATTTCTTTCCCTCGCGCCTGCGGATTAGATTTTTTCCTCTGATTATGCATATATATATTTGTATATGATTATATATTTGCGTAGTTGTTGTATATTACCATAAAAATATTTTCATCGTGCACGAATCTCATATTTGATTATTCGTTCTGTTTGAAGAACGATAAGTGCACATTATTTTGATATATACGGTACTCACACGAGATAAAAGAACCAATCCCTCATATAACGATTACACATACAAAGTTTATCATATAAATGCGACATTTATATGATTTGCAACCGTAGTGTCTTTGTATTTTCTACATTTGTTAACCATCTACAACGTTCTTTAGGATATTACATGGCGGGGTTTACAAATTTTTGTAATTAGAAAATTGATGAAAAAAAAAAAAATTATTAAATATTAATAAAAAAAAAGTGTGAACAATTGTAATTGAATCAATTTATCCATTTTTAAAGATTGATAAATTATAAAAATCATGGTTAGCATTATTATTTCCCTTTAAAAAAGATTTATATTGAAAAATAAGCGATGGTGTAAATATAATTATCCCATAAAATGTTTAGCTGAATTAAATATTCTATTTACCTAAAATTACATTACCAAATAACATTACAAATAATTCGTAAATATAAATGGATAAATAAAGCATAATTAAAAATTTAAATTATAAAAATAGAATATAAGTAAGTAATTATATAATCATGTATTTTAAATTACGTATATAATATCAATAAATTAATAATAATTCGTGAAACTGTTTACGTTATGAAAATTGCTTATAAAAATCATCGACACTAAATATTATTATTAATTTTTATAATGAAAAAGGTAATTTGGAATAATTTGAATTTTTTTTTTTTTTTTTAAATTACGGATTTGTAGAATATAGTTGCATAAAAATTGGCAGATTCAGCATTCATAAGATACTAGTATAACATTTTTCATTCAAGACCATTTCCTTCAACGCTGCATCACCAAAGCTAAATGTCACTAATAAAAGGAAATGAATAGATGAAAGAAGTAAACAGCAGGGGTGAATGATAAAGAGAGAGAGAGAGAGAGAGAGAGAGAGGAAAGCTGAGGAATAAAAGTGCAAGTTTTGATGTTGCAGTTAGCTTTACGCGTAATTTAATTTCTGGACCAGTACGCGACCCTTACGACTTGTCGCTATTAAGTCCCTTCCCTTTTATCCCGACGTGTCCATTTTCTGCTTTTTATAAATAGCTTGTGCGAATTAACTCGAGTCGAGCACTTTACGTATACGCAAAATCCTTTTTTGTAATCCGGTTTTTGAGCTTTTTAATCCTGCAGGTATTATGTCCTCCCGCGCAATCCCACCGGAGGTAAAGTGTAAGATTCCCTTATTAAAAGTTTGGCATTTAAATGTAAGGCATCATACACCTTTTCAAAAAATAATATTTGATAATCCGATTCAATTAACACGCCTTCATCTTCATTTTTTATCACATGCTCTCTTGTATTCAAACTGGCGCGCTTTTAATAAACGATTTATTATTAATGTACATAAAAATACTTGTAGTAAAATTAATTATTCTACTTGAACGTGCTATTTAATCTTTACATGTTATACTTTTCTCGACGTAGAATTTATTAAATGTATATTTATAAATAGTACTAACATATTAAGTTAAAATAAATATTTCGATAACATAACCTGTAGTATAAAAAGAGAGCTTTATGTAAATATTCCTCAAAAAGTTTGACAAGTAAGTAGAATGCTAAAAAGCTAATTGGAATATTCATGTTGTATTAACTAGTTTTTATAGAAAATAATATTGATCTTGGTAAGATATTATTAATGATGTATTTTAATATTAAAAACAATATTTTATAACAGAAAGAATAATTCCAAAGATAATTCTTTATTTGATTCTTCATTTTGACAATTATTACTACTTTTTTCATCTGATTATTTAGTTTTTGTTTTAAGATAGAATTAGAAATAAGTTTTTTATTAAATCGTTAGTAAAAATTAGCATTTCTTATCGTGAAATACGTTTGTGAGTATACGAATGATATAAAAAAGTATTTTTGAAATTTACATGTTAGTTTATAAAACCTTTTTTAAAGCAAAATATAAAAATAAAGAATTGGTAAATGCAGTTGTTAGGAAGACACCGTTAAACAGTGCAAAAAAAATTGTAAGATTTCGATTCAAATTTTTCCTTGTATTCATTTGTACACATGAAATCGACGAATATCATTAGAGTCCAGAATAGTGGAGTACATACCGAATATCGAAAATTTTTGCGGAGAGATATTTTCCCGAGTTCATGTCATTAATTTTGGGTTAGTATTAATTAAAGGCCTCTGAAAGGGCGATCGATGGACTCTCGATTGATTGTAAGCAAAGATCCGAGGCCAATCCTTGGGGTCTTCATCCCGAAATATTCACGAATTGCGGTCCAGGTTGTGTGCACATCCGCAGGAGAAGAACTCATTCGCAAATCCCCGACAATGGCGATCATATCTGCGATGAAAGGCACTTGAGTGAGAGAAAACGAATCCCGAGGAGACGCTGAAACGCACGTTTCCACTGTGTATTTGATGGAGAACCTCATCCCCGACGCAAAACCGGACCAAGACAACCAACCGAGGGTATGAAGAGGGCATCAACTGTTTATAACCGCACGCGATGTCGAGGGGCGGAGGGGAGAGGCAATAAATTTTTGTCGATTATAACCGGACGCGCTGAAATGTACTCGACTCGACTCGACTCGACTCGACTCGACTCGGCTCGGCTCGGCTCGGCTCCCGGACCATCGATCCGCTCTCCTGATCCCCCTGATCCCCCTGATCCTCCTGATCCTCCTGATCCTCGCGGTGCTCCTGATGCCGACGACGCTGCTTCACGCCAGATTTCACGCGTTGTTTCGTCCGTTAGCCTCGTAATTACATAAGCTCTTGTTAATTTTCTGATCTCGCGCGATCTACATAAATGAACAGGAGGGAAATGCGGGAAACGGACCTCAGCTACGTGAATCACTTGAACAATATTGCTCCGAAGTCACGGTATAATGACACATTACATATGTATGCGTTTGTACGCGCAACTGGGTACAATTCATGCTAATACCTCGCTGCTATTTCGCTTATCGATACATTAACCCTGCCATTATCTTGCCAAATCAAACGAAAATATTTCCCCGTTCCGTGTCCCATTTCTCACCCTCTCGCAAAAATAACCCCGTAACAAATAGTCATTATTAATCAATCTTTTTAAGCCTTTGTTAGACATTAAAAAATGCTAAACAGGTGTCTAAAAATGCGTTATCAGTCTTTAGCCGAGACATACTTTACAATTGAGTGAACTTGCAAATGAAACACGCGATACATCAATGTCTAAATCGATGGATGACTTGTATATTCGTGATGTTCACGAGCCAAGAAAAAGAACATATGTAAATACAATTTTGATGATCCTGATACCGTATTATTACATACCTTAACAATCATTGAAACGATATGTTATCGGGCCAATGATTGAGTGTGTAAATAATAACGTTACACCCCTGTAGTCGAAACTCGTAAGGCAATTCAAATTTGTTCAATTATTCATTTAACGCCAAGATAAAAAAGTAAAATTCTTCCGTAACAATCTCAACGGTTACTCTTTAAACTTGTGCGCGAAACCGCGTCCAAATTTAAATCCAGACATGCTGCCATACCCGGCATATTCCAAATTTTGAAAGCGACCTAAGCTTACATACTAATTTGAGGGAAAACACAAAAAAAAAGAAGAACAAATTTTATTGAGTAAAAGTGAATTTTCCCGAAAAACTTTGATCATGTTCTAATCCAATAAAAAATTTTTACCCATAATTTGACTGTAGCTTGATGATTTTTCTATGCTATCGCCTAAAAAAAATTTTTTTCTATAGACCAGAAAGAAAAATGCAAATAGAATTGGTGTTGTATCATAGAAAAATTATCGAGAAATTAATTCCTTTTTGCACTTTTATCAAAACCGAAAAAGAGAATCAGCCTGATGTATAAGCGAAATCGCTAAAAAGTAAAAAAATAAATTAAAACTAAAAAGAATCGCCGTAAAAGCAGCAGTACCCAGAAATAATTTTTCGTTTTTTGTTTTTTTGTTTGTTTTTTTTTTTAAATGATCTAAAACAATATGTAAGCAGACTGGAATCTGTAACCCACATCCAAACATAAAAGAGCTGCCGCGCTGGGTCTCTTGAATGGAATTTTATCTGAAAAATGAAGGCAGCTTTCCTTGCGTTTGCATCTTTTACACGTAAATTCGCACACGAGCATAAACACAGACA
Source organism: Eupristina koningsbergeri (assembly GCA_018907245.1). Taxonomy (NCBI): domain Eukaryota; kingdom Metazoa; phylum Arthropoda; class Insecta; order Hymenoptera; family Agaonidae; genus Eupristina; species Eupristina koningsbergeri. The sequence goes on along the minus strand of JACCHV010000008.1, from coordinate 4,166,825 downwards.
GGTGCGTGCGATTGTGTGGGGATAGGGACGGGTTGGCGCGGAGTCATCTTTTATTTTTATAGGCCGCATTTGGGTGCTTTTTTATCCACCCTTCCAGATATCATTTACAAAGACTTTGGATCGGAAGGCACGAGGAGAAGGGTTTTGAAGGTTCTGCTTATTCAAGCGTCGCATGCAGCAACGCCCTCGGAAAGAAGGTGCAAACATGCGCATTCCACCCCCTCCGATTGCGCAGTATAACTTTTGCAAAAAAAAAAAAAAAAAAATAAAAAAAGAAGAAGAAAAAGGAAAACACACGTGCAAACGCACACGTGCGAGAGCCTCGATATTTCGGTCTTTTCCTTTCCTTTTGGTATTACCGAATGGAAATTCAACAATGAGCAGTTCTTTCTCCCTTTTTTAAATGGACACTTACTATATATTACACTTTTCACTTTATAAAAGGGAGTTTAAGAGACTTATGAATTCCAAAACGTACAAAATTTATTACGAAAGAAAAATTATTTTGTTCGTTAAATGCGAAAATGGGAGTTGAGCGAGTGATCATAAAAGAAATCGTCTGTCTTTATTAATGCGTAACGGTGTTTTCTTTTAAATAATTCAGAGTCAATAAATAAATTTTATAAATAACAATTACAAATTACGAACGCACTTATAGTAATTTGTAATGTCAAAGAATAATGTCATTTAGGAATAAGAAATAATGAATTACCAATAACATTTTTTCTTTGTCAAATGTCACAGTTTTTCGAAGAGATTTATTAATTCCGGTTTATTTATAGGAGGAAAATCACATAATTTTTGACAAGTTAACTGAGAATTCAGAAACTCAATAAATATTGTACATCAATCATTAACTATTCTTATGTTCAAAACTTGTATCACTTAGATTAGTGGGAGCATTATTCTAACTTACAGTCTCTATTGCCTATATAATTTAAAGCCCATTGATAAATTAAATATCTCATATTCATATAAATAATACCAAGACAAAATTTATCTTCTAAATTCAATATTTGCAGTATTTTAATCAAGACTTATCCATCGTACTTTTTATTGAAACACTTTTTTTTACTTAATAATTAATCAAACGTATAAATGTATTATTTTTGTATTGAACAAAATTTACTATGAAGGTGCAGAAAAATTTTATAAAAAGAAAATTAACAGTTTTATTCCGACAATTAACGTCAGTATGTTAAATATGATACCATTTAGGAATTTCATATTTTGAAAGTAAAAGTTACACCCAACCAGTTATAATTTTTCACTTAACCATTAATTAATATTAAAATCTTTAACAGTTTAAATTTCATAACATATGCCCTGACTTGAAATATAATTATTCTACTTTTTACCTAAAGTTTTTAATTAAATTAATACCAAGTAATAAAATTGTAAAATTTATTTTATCTAAGTAACTTAATTTTTAAAAATAAAATTCTTGTATTTATTAAAAATATAAATTTTTTAAATTATATATTGCGTAGTATTAATAGCGAGAGTGCTTCGGATTATTTGGCTTAAATTTCTAATTTTTATTAAAATGCTTCTATTTAAATTCCTTCGGTAAAATGTTTTTTAGAAAAAACTTAAACAAAAGAAATTAATATCACTGATCCCTTAAAGTTAGGTTTTATTTGGGAATATTTATACTTTTAAAATATTTTATTATAACGTGAGAACAATATAAAAGTATTTTTATTACGGAAGGATAGAGTAAAAATTAAAAACTGAAAAAATTCATTACTTTACAAAGCATTGTAGAAATTTTAATACGATTAAACTAAAAGTTTTACAAATATTCCAATTCGAGTTTTAGACTTACAATAGAAAACGAGATGGATTTGTTACAAAAAAGGATAAATGCCATTTTTTACACAAAGGCTTTGCGTTGTAAAGTACAATGACCAATAGGAGAAGAGCATTATGCATCTCTAAATTTTTATTTAATATTATTTAAAATCGAAACTGACCCTGTGTTTTTGGTCTTGTGAGTCGGGGGGGGGGGCGGATTACAATTATTAGAGTGTTATTTGTAATTTGTTAATGTGGCATAAAATAATTACGAACTAATTTTCGAATACATCGAAAACAAAATGAATGGTCAGAAGTACTTGAAACAGATGCCTGAATAAATGTGGAAAACGATTCATTCGGATCCGCTATCTCAATAGAACTAATTATCGAATTTTTTGACAGTTTGGTGACCGATAATATTTGTCATTTCCCGATACAAATTCTAAGATCGCAGGTTAATTTGCGTTACTCGCGAAAATATTTGCGTGGACGCCGGCAAAAGGTGCTTTATCGTAAATGAATATAGGGGGGGGGGAGAGAACGTGTTCGAATAATCCGAAGTGAGAACTTTCTGTTGTTCGAGTTGTTTCGAGCTCAGCGATGCCGCTCACGAAATACTTGCGCAATCCGTGCACTTGGGTTCCTTAGGAAGCGACGGTTCAAAAATTGATCGGAGATGGATTTTAAAAGCTCGACACTCGACACTCGACGCCAGACGCCGAGCGTCTAAAAGTGGAGTGAAATATTAATCGTGTAAACAGCACGTCCCGTTCCCGCCGTCCCGTCCCCGTCCCCCCCGTCCCCGACCCCCGCCCCCCGACCGCCCCTAAGTGCATGCAGTCTACGTGGGACCGGGACCGCCAATTCCAAAAACGTCAATATTCGCCTTGGCATGACCCGCGACGAGAGGCGCCTGCGCCCGGGTCGGCCCTCCTCGCCTCTCCGGATAATCATCCCCAAAAAATCACGTCATCATCAAAGCCGAGGTCCGATGCCTGGAGCACCACTCCAGCCGCCCTCGGGAGTCAAAGACCGGACCTCGTGATTGGTTTCTCAGACACCGGGAGGTCGGGGGTTGCGAAATCGCTCGGCAGGTCCTCGTCGCTGCCCGAAACCGCATTGTTAGGAGGTCCGACGTCTTCAAACGAGGACGTCAGCCTCGACCCGGGTGGAGTGGCCCGCGCCCATCAAACTTCGGGATAACAAGCCTCGGTGTGTCCGGCTCTTCGTTATAACTCACCCGTAGAACCCGAGACTAAGACATCGCGCCCTCGACCCTCGAGCTCCCGACTCGATACTCCGGCTGATGAACGCGCTGCACTCGCCCAAATCCAAACCCCGATAAGCCACTTGTGGTCCTAGCCGTGAATATTGCCAGATCGCCAACTAGCGATTTGTTGTTTCTTATCTTGTCCCCGGACTCGCTCCAGGAGACGTCCACTTTGTTTTACTTTCCTCTAGCCGCCCCTTCGCGGTACTTTGAGATAAATGGGAAAAAATGAGTTGAAAGTAGTCGGAAGCGCCTAACCCATTTCCACGCTCGACTTGCCTCCACGTTAACGTCCTCCACCCTTTTCAATCGCGACTCTTTCTCCTTTCACCCATCGAAACTGACTTTCGCATTTAAAAGTTGTCTCGATCGTACCCTTCGATCCCAAGCACTTGTATATAAATATATATATTATTTGTATCAATTTAGCTTTTCCAATGGTACGACCAAGTGCTGCCTAAAATTCCGGTCCAATAAACGTTATGATTCCCATGCCAACCTTCTGCCAAATATATTATCGGCAATTTTTATTTAACAAATGTAATTTCCCCTTGCTCAGATACATGGAATTAGAAGAATTTTTTAACAATATAAATGTTTAAACTTATTGAAACATTTTTGTAGCATCACTCTTGAAGATCAGGACTCAATTTATAACGTAAACTAAAAATTTTTTTTTCAACTATTCGTCGATTTTTTAATTTTGATAAATGAAAGTCCGAAGTTAAAAAGTAAACATATAAAGTAAAAATTCATAAAATTTTTCGATTGATTATTTGATACTATTATTAGTAAAGTAATTAAACAATATTCGTAAGCTAAATAACTTGCATAGTTCAATAGTACGCAATTATAACATCTCAAAAGATTTTAAATAGATGAATTGATATATAGAAAATATATCGAAAATTTTAAAAAGTATAGAATAAAGTAATTAATTAAAATACATTTCTTTTTAGCAGAAGAATAAACATACAAAAAAGTATTTTTTACATTCTTTTTTATAAAAGAACAAACTCTATTATAGGACTAATTAAAGAAATTTATTATGCAATGGAATATTTAAAAATATGTACTATAAATTTTAAAATAATAATTTTTATAAAATTTTTAGGTAAATATTAATTCATAATTATTGTTAAATAAGCATAAATAAATATGCATATGATCCAACGAAAAAATCAAGAAATACATAGAAATAAAAAAAAGAAAAGAAAAAAAGTCAAATTCAGATTTTGATGAATAATTCAATAGATTTAATATAAATTGTTTAATAATTTAAACACTCCATTACTATGAATATTCTATTTTTAAATGCAAAAAAAAAAATATTGCTCTTGTTTTTTTGAATTTCTAAAAATATAAATCTACATAAAAACTATTTTAAAGTTTTTTTGTTACTTCGGTATTCCAAAGTTGTATTGGAAACTGTTAACGTTTTTCTCAGAAAATCATCTTTATCTTTTAGTTATAAAATAAAGGAGGGTATGTTGATTTTAACTTTAACATAAAATGCTACGTAAATATTACGATTTAGAAAGACGTAGAGAGACCCTAGACTAGGTATAACTTTTGTGCGTACCTTATCATTTTTGTATCCCTTGCTAGTCAATGAAAAAGTGCATAACTTTCTATAGTCTAAGAAATAAAAGTTTTTCCCAGTCATAAATTATAAAACACTTTTGTTACATATGTTTCGTTACGTCACAAAATGTAAAATATTTCATGGCTTTAGAAATATCGTGTGGTTTATGCACGCATGCAAATGCACACATGCGTGTAAAATCTCGGTTTGAAGCTTCCACGTTATGACTTGCATCATAGAATATTTATGTTTTAGTCAACAATCAGCCATTACAAACTATATAAGCATGTTTTTACTTTTGTATGCTAACGCAGTGCAATGAATATGATGCTCAAATTCATTTATTACAAGTTTAAAAATGCCTGTTTTCACTGACGAACGATAAATTTATAAAATTATTGTTCTATTGTGCGGAAGCATTTAATATATATTTTGTTTTTATCCAATTCATTCTAAATTATAAATACTTGTACGGTTGTTAATACGCAATATATACTGTCTAAATAGTAGGCTAAATAATTTATTAGACTAAGAACCATTATTTGAAATTGAAATATTCAATTTTAATTCCATTAAAATTAAATTAACCATAGGGCTTAGTAAACAAGTGAGAATGAGAAATTAAAGAAATTATAAGTAAATTTTTTATTAATTTTAAATGTTCATATACTCATATATACAATTTGAAATATAAAATCATTATTGATCAACTATATTTTATTTGTACATAAAATGTAACTCATTCTATAAAATCTTTTTTAGTCTTTTTCGAAAAATACAAAATTACCTTTCAAACTACTGTATAAAAATATACAACTAGTTCATATCAATAGTATTATTAATTTTATATAATTTTTTAAAGATATTTTCATTTATTATAATTATTATTCATTCAAAACTTTTACCACAGCATCCTAAATATTTTTAATAATGCAAATGGAAGTATTTATATGTGTTTGAAGTATTTGCATACTTTTAATGACGTATAAATAAACATTTTATATGCTCATTTTTCATTCGCTTTATAGTATTCAAGTTGTACTAAATATCATCAAGTTCTCGATTATAGTAGATGGGGTTAGCGAAAAGAAGGATATTAAGATGAAAGGAAGCTAAGAACGAAATGAGATTTTTCACGCAAAAAGGAAAAGATTATCCGCGGGTAATTTTCCTGTTTGTCTACATTATCATCGACATAAAAATACGTTTATTCTTCAGTATTGTTTAGCAGGGAATTCATTATAGGTATCCGTAGTAGATAATCGCTCATGCGAATGTGTTGCTATGATTATTTCCTCTCCAGGGACCGAGTGCACAACCAGCAGATGAGTTTCGTCGCAGTTGTACAGATCGATTACAGAGCAACACTAGACATAAAGGTACATTGAGTCTCAAGATCAGTCAGTCGCATTTTCCCTTCAGTGGTCCAGAATTGTAGAGCAGAGAAACCAGGCCGAGTTCCCCAGATAATATGGCATTAGACGAGCCACGCACTCACGCACACACGCACGCCAAACCAATCCAGTGGCGACACAAAAGCCTTTGAGCGCATAGGTGTGCTTGCGACTATAAAGCCAGATTTTATTTTCAGGCGAATTGGATGTTTGCTTCTATTTCGAATTAATAAAGTACTCCTTACATTGAATAAGCACAATTGCATTTTTAGCATCGATAAATTTTACTAAATCAAATTGACGTAGACAAATTAAATTGGACTATTCCAATTTATCATAATTTAGGGTTTCAACCTGCACATACAAGTGAAACAAATAGTTATTTAATAGTGATTTAAAAATTTTGATTCTTTTTTAGATTTATGGATAAAATTTACAGTATTGTAGCTTTTGATGGAAGCATTGTCTAAAGATGTATACATAGTAAAATATTATTTCATTGGAATAGCAGATCTGTTGTCACTTTTTATTTCTACGTTTTTATTTATTTTCCACAGCAGCTGATTTTCTAATATATAGATAATAAAACTTAAGATTGTTATATTATAATAACCTAATGTCAAGCTTATTCAATCCAACTAATAATTATTTTTTTAAAATATGCTTTAATGCACCTTTCATTTCCCGTTCAAAAACATATAAATATTGGAATTTGTAAATATAAGAAAAAATCTGCCATATTTGACTGATCAGAAAGTTCCATACCACCCATTCGTTATTCAACATTTTTAGTGCTCATTCGTACATCATACATTACAACAAAATTTATACAAACAAATTTCCCGACTATTTCGATGTTTATAAAATATGTATGTCATACTATATGATGATTAATATAATGCACCCATCGAAAATGTAATTAAAACTTCCAACGAATTCCAAAATATATAGAAAAAGTATTGAATAAATAAATAGCATGAATGTTGATGTTTATCGAATATATTTTTATATTATGAAATAGGATTCAGGCTCTGGAAAATAAACTAAAAATATTTTAATGGATTCGATTAGTAGACAATTGGTACTAATTTAAACGTACTTTGATTTACAAAGAATCAAAATTAGTCTGACCTTTTTACGGTACGAATTTACCACCGCATAAAACCATATGCAAATTGTCCCATAATTCTGCAGATTCAATTGGAAAAAAGTTTTAAAAACTCTTGTCACGGATTTGATTTTATAGAGCCCTTTCTACAAAATTTATTTCACTCGTATTTAAAAAGTCACAGAAATATTTCTTTAAAAGTTTGTTAATGACGCATTAGTACTTCGAAGGATGCAAGTGACATTTAGTGTTACCAAAATGTAACTTTCTTGTTTGCAAAATAAAAAAAAGCTGGGATTTTCATATTCACTCTAATAACTTGAATCAATAATTATTATTCCGAAACTCTTGAATTTCGCAGCTCATTTAATGCGGCCAATTAATTGCGATTATCTTTGCAGTGGAAATTCCAGGCCCCGTGAACATATTTCTCACCGGTAAATACATAATTCCCCATTACCAGCATATCAAAGTGTTTATCTCCCTAAAGATACGAACAACATTTTTAGCCGGAGATTTTCTGTTGGCGCGCATAAGAAAATTCGAGTTCCGTCGAACGGAGCACGCAAAGTGCCGGTCTTTACTATTGGCGCATAACCCGTCCCTCGTAAATTAGCAATTAACTTTGCGGCTTTGCGTAGCAATATTTTTTTACTTCCCATCCGACAAGAACCACCACCATGAACCGCAGCGATAGAAACGGGAAGGCTTTAATGGGGGAACATAAATTCCGGATGAACCCGAGCCGCGGATTCGTCCCGAAGGTGCGCATCATGGCACACCTGACGTCAACCCCGGGAACAAAGCACCAGGACACGCACCGACACCCCCGGTCTGCGAATATGGCCCAGCCACAACTCCTGTCCTCGATTATCTGCCCTAACGAACGTTCCTGGATTGCGTATCCGGCACCGGACGCGCGGGTACGTGTATTCCCTTCGGCCGGTGGGTCCAGGGGAAGGCCTCCGAGATTGGATTGGCCAATGCGATTGGCAATGAAATCGACGAGTGCAAAAGGGGAAACTCAACGAGCCGATTAATGCAAATTAAGTGCGTGTGCATACCCGAATAATCCAGTTGGTTGTTGCAATTGTCAAATGACGCGAAATGAAACGCCACTTGGTTTACTTTCCAGGGGTGCGGATCCCTGCGGTTGATATTGAACCGGAGCTCCGTTTCTGTGGGCTCTCGTTTTATGCCCGGAGGTCGGTTACGTGAGAGATCTTAAATTTCATTTGCTTTTCGCAAACAAGACTTCCTTTCCTCCTCCTCCTCCTGCCCCCCTCCTCCTCCTCCTCCACCTCTGCTTTCCCACCTCCTGACGTCAATCCCCTCGCGCATTGTCTCGAGGGCAATCTAATGGATCCATTGCAAAATTTATGTAGAACATGATCGATATTATTCGAATTCTTATTTTGAAAAGTTACTTGATACTCAAGATTTGAGAATTCTCAGTGTAGCATTGGACGGACAATGTCGAAAATAATTGAGGGTTTAAAAACTTGAAGGTAAATATTGTGATTGACCAGTAATCAGGAATCGATGCTTTCAAAGAATATGGTAACCCGCCTCTTCCTTCCTTTTTCATTTTAAAATCTTTCTCAAAGATTTCCTAAGACTTTTCGCACAAAAACTTTACGCTGGAGAAACTTTTAGTATAAAAAAAGTAGAATTTGAAAAAACTTTTACGTGGCTTTAAATGTTAAGTACAAAGCTCATTTTCATCAACTATTAAGTATCTCGTTTTATCGTTTATAAATTCATATAAGACAAAAAAAAATTTATAAATCGAATTTTTTTAGCCCATCCGATTTTATTGAATTACTCGAGAAAATTAAACCGAGTCTTTAGCTATTAAATTTATCAAAAACGATACAAACCTCTTACGTATTTTCAATTCATTAAATCACTCTAGATCTTAACTATTGTACAGTAGTTCAAAATTAAGAGAAAAAAACGCTTCAAAAAGTAATTATCCTTCCTTAAAAAAATTTTTATAAAATGGACTATTCTACTTACTCTCTTACATACATACTTACTCTCTTTTTAAGATCGTAAAAGAGATTCACTTTATAAAATGCTTAAACTTATTTATCAAGTATTATAACTAAACATAAATTATTCGCATAAATACTTACTTATGAATAATAAAAGGAAATTCGTCTTTTAATATTCTTACGATAGAATTTAGCACAGAAAGCACACGCTGTTATTTATTTATTGATTCGCAGGACCAGTGAATCACGGAGAAAGAATGACAATTCATAAAAGGATTTCAATTTTATGCAATTATTATTCAAGTATTTATTACCATAGAATTAAAATATAATAACTGCAATATAACATTTCATTTTTTAAAGGAAAAAAAGGACAAAGAGTTGTATCGCTTTAATGTTAGGATGATACTCTGAAGCATCTACAAGGAAAGAGACTCGGCACTTCCAAGGATCTTAACGTTGCAGCAATGATACTCGTTGCAGATATTCATTACACGCAACTGTCGTTATCTCTGCTACCCTCACTCGTTCTCTCTCGCTCACTCTCTTGTCTCCCTTTCTCTTTACCGTCAGAACAATTGTCACCAACAGTGGAGAACCGCAACAATAATGCCCCAACGACTTTGAGCTTCGGGCTTCTCTATCTCTTGTTCATTACACCTGTACTGCATTTACAATTAAAACCGTAATTAGTGTTTTATAATCTATATTCATATTCTTTCAAGGTAAGACCTTAAAGAATTTACTTGGAGATGAATAGATATAATAGAGATAATTTATCTGCATTAAACTGTAGTTTTTACTGTATGCAATTTAATATCTGCGCTTAGCTTATTATTTTGCTGGAATATATAACTATTCGTAGAGCATTTATTGTTTTTAAGAAATTCATTTGTTACTTATGTCGTAAATTTAATCAAATTTCATTTATGATAAATTATTATGGTCCAAACCAATTCCATTTTTATAATTACAGTATAATATTTAATAACAGCTAATGAGAATGTATATCATCTTCATTTGAACTATTATTCAAACTCTATTTTATCTAATATACATATAAAATACTTGAAAGCTCAGCTGAGCTCCAATTTTATTTTCCAACTGTTTTAACATGAGTTAATGTTGAAAAGAAGTTATAATTTCTTATACACAAATATCTTATTAAGTCGGAAACAATCTATAATTATATCAACGTACGAATAATTAAAATGAGATTCTACAGGGGTTTTATGATTAAAATTATTTCAAAGATTAATACTCAATGCTCAATCAAAAACATACGTATATGAAATTTAAATTATTCTCAATTATTAGATTCATAATATGGACTTAAAATATTAAATTCATAGATCAACTAATTCGCAAGTGTAAAGCAGAGAAAATATATATATTCATAATTCTTCATTTGTTATGACATAATAATACATTTCTTAAATTAGGTATGATAAATTGATGAAAATTTTATTTAATTAGTCAATTCTGTTTTTTATAGAATTTTAAACAATTAAAAATTAATATACTTTACAATTACTTTCTTTAGAATGTTCAAATCTATTAATTCATAATAAAAATTAAAGAAAATTCATTTTGCAAATGTGCTTACGCTCATATTTATGATAAAATACGAAAAGTATTTTATGATTCAAATTTAGTTCATAAATTTTATTCTATAAATTTGAAACAGAACATATTTTTCGTAAAAAATATTCTTCTTTATATGAGTTAAAATATAACTTTGTATTGGAAGCAATTTTTTAAATTTCTAACATATATTATCTTAAGAAAAAAGCTTTTTAGTTTATGTAATCAATAATGCTTTACGAGCTCATCAATTATTTTCAGTTATGAATTGATCAACTGATGCTGAGTCAATCGAAGTAAGCGATAATTCAAATTAATTTAATCTCGTAAATAAGCTGCATAAGCAAAAACTTTTCAGCGCAAGAACTATGTTCAACTACTTTCACCATATGTAGATGTAGATTATAGAACAACAAATTACTGAAATTTAATAACGACCATCTAAATTTATGATAATTTTGAATTATAATTTGTTATACGCTAAAATTTTTTATTAATTACTTTTAACAAAACTTAAAGATTAGCTTCATTGTCTGATTTATAATTTTTTAAATAAAATTTTTAAGTACTTTTACATAAGATTTGTATGTCATAATGAAAAAGTAGTATTTATATTTGTAAATTATTTAATTAAAAAATTGAAAAATAAATTTAATTTAAATTGTACAATAAATACAATTTCAAAAATTAAAATACAAAAAATATTATTTTCATGGCTGGTTTGTAAAATTATCGTCATCAACACTGTTGAATCGGATGGCCGTTAATTATAAGTAATATTGGTAATTTTGAAACTCATTTGTTCAGTAAAACACGTCAATTAAAAATAATACGATAGATAATTACTTTCAATGAAAATATATTCATTTGTGTAATTATTCGCAATATAAATAATATTTTAATATAATTAATGCGCACATAATTAAAGTTTATATTTAAAAATGGCTAATTCAATTTCCTTGTAATTTAATAATTGTATTTAATATTAAATAATAATATACACAAATATATGCATTTAATAATATGTTTTTTATAATCTAAATATACTGCTTGACCATTTAATTCTAAATATTATCAAAAATAGACGAAAGAGACTAAAACAAAGGGACATAATCACGTACATAAGCACAGGTGTACAATAAAGGTACATGTCGTAAACATTATTACATGTTTCCCACATTAAAGCGATTATTTCTTTCTCCTACTCTATCTAACTGTCTCTGTTTTCCATATATAATACGATGGCATAACAACGTCATCATGTAGAAAGCGAAAAAAGAATATTGAAGGTAAAACTAGATGTCAAGGAAAAAATGGGTCATGGTCTACCCCGTCTAAATTATGCATTCCATCAGGGTTATGTCAGAGACGGAACAGGTGCATCAATAGTATCGCATTCACAAAAGACCGGGAAAAGAAAAATTTGATGGTAAGGAAAGGTACAAAGAAAAGACGAAATGGATGAATGGGAATATAAGAAAATTTTATCAGAATTAAATTTACCAGCTCGGGATTTTACTGTCGATAATTTATGTGTAATATTAGTTGAGAAGTAACATTAATTTTACTAAATTTAATATAAATCATGTACTTACAATTATTCTAAAAAGAAACTTATACGAATTAATTATTATTACGATTTACAAAGAACTTTTATTTATTTTCTAGTAAATTAAATAAAAATTAAACGATACAAATGAATAGAATTTTTAATGTATATTTTAATACTATAGACTGTGAAAAACTAAGCTTCTTTAAATTTTAATTATCCTGATAATATTAGTTTCACAATAACTATTATATTATAATTGAAGATTTACAAATATATTTTACACATATAAATTAAATTAATAATCAAATTGAATCAAAAATATAAATACAAGGAAATTTAATTTATCAGTATATTTTCAATAATTGAATCAATTATTAATAAATATAGGGCTTAAATAATAAAAATTCGAGATAGTTATAAATGTACTATGTAACATATTTGAACAAGTTTAAAATAAAGAGTTTCATCAATATTTATTTGAACATACTAAAAATTTATATTATAATTAATTAATGTAATGTTTTTAAATAATTTTATTTTTTTAAATGTCACAAGACAATCAATACTGTTTCACTTGAAAAATATCTAGGTAATTATTTGAAATTAAACAAGCTTATTGTAAAAAATTTTTAAAAATTCTAACTTATATCTTGTAAAAATGATAACGTGAAATGTTTAAAACAGCTACTACTAAATTTCATAATAAGCTTTCATTGGTATAAAATCTTAGAATATATTAATACATAACAATGATTATCTGTATATTGAAATCTAGTACATGTATTTAAATTCTAGAATTTCATACATAATTTACCTTTAAGACACAAGATTCATAAAGAAATTTATGTAAGTTACGATTTTTACATAAATGTTATTTCCATGTGCCCAATGAATCCGTTTAAATAATACTGCATATATGTAAATATTGTTTTGTTATAAGGAACAAGAGACTGGATTATGAGTATATTAAATTCAAAATATTATAAATTTGATAATAATGTAATATCCATTGTATTTCTAAACTCAATACTGAAACATAAATAAGTTTTTTTACTTTTTATTTATTACGTTAGATGAAAGTCCAAGATATATTTGCAATACAAGTACGGTTTCACGAGAGAATACAAAACTAAAATCCTAAAGATATCCCAGGGACTTGTGCTCTAAAAACCTAAAGTCTCTCGCTAAAAATATGCCTCTAAAAATTTAATAAATCGGACTGGAAAATCCTTCTAAAATTCTTTCAGTGCATAATGGGCGTACAGGGGCAAAAGGGTGAGTAAAAGAGAAGAAGAGAGAAAGAGGCGCTCGACATCCAGGAGTCTTGGATGCTGGAAAATATCACGCGCACGATTTCGTAGAACGAGAGTAAGAGTAAGAGGAAAGAGAGTAAGCCAGCGGGAAATTCGCAGAGGCTCCAGTCCACGGAACATGTGAGGCGAAGGTGAAAAAATAGTGCAAAAAGGAAGGAAAAACGAGGGGGAAGAGTGGATAGAGTAAAAAGGAAAGGAATAAGTAGACACCGCCACGACTCTTTTGCGGTGGAAACGATTTCAGGTGAAGCAACTGCTTAACCAAAGCACATTTTTTCCCATAATAAGGTTCAACAAATAGAAAGAGAATGGGTGAAGGGCAGAGAAGGGAAGAACGAGGACAGGCCTACCCCTTGGAAAAATCGGACTTTGGGGAGGATGGAAATGCGCTGCGACTCTCCCATTTTATCGATCTTTTTATCACAGTAACTTTCTTTGCTGCGTTTTTCTTTACTTTGGCTTGTCGATTTTTCATTCTTTTTTATTTTTTATGCTGCTTTTGTTTGTCATCAGTTTTTTTATTAACAAAAAGTTAAAATATGAGTGGAACTTTTAGAAAACTAGAGTTAAACTTGAAAGAACTCATGCAACAAGGCCAACCGTCAAATTTTTCGTCAATACATTATCTACGAACTTGTTTGATAGTGCTTGATGTCGTTAGACATAATGTTTTTAAAGTAAAACAAAAATGAATAGAATTCGTACTGATATAATTGTATTTTACTTTTCCATTTTTAATTAAAGTACTGTCAACTTTAAACTAGCAAAAGTCAAGTTTCCATGAATACATCATGAAACTTTCTATTTTATTAGTCAAAGTTTAGCCAGAAACTGGAGGCAAAACTTATTTAATTGATTTAAAATTAAAGATGCTTGACTACCAAATTATTCATTTATATTACATAATTTATACATTGTATATTTCGACAAATATTAATGAATTCGATATATAATAATGTAGCACAACTACAGAACCGCTCGGTATTTAACTATACCAGCACAAAAAGTTACGATAATAGAATTCAAAATTGTAAGGTTTTTCCGATTGCATTTTTTTAAAATGAAAATTAATAAATTCGTACTGCATAAGAAACAACATAATTTATATAACATGAAAATTATAAATGTCTGCAAAAAGGAAAAAAAAGCGAAACTATTGAATGCACTTAAAACAGTCTGAACTGGTTACTTTCCGAGCCTAGTGAACTTGCATCATGTGCATAATTATTCTCTCTAATAATATTAATTAATTTCCATCATAGATTTGTTATAGGTTTCTTAGTTTGAACTACAAACATTCTTTTATATATTACATTGTATCAATAAAAGATTATAAAATCTTTTTACATATGTTATACTAGACATTACTAATGTTATGATATTAAAATTGGAACAATTCATCACTCAATGTAAGTTTTTACAAAATTTGCTTCAATACAAATACTAATTGTAATGGTTTATGAAAATAAACTTTATGTAAATATTATTCATATTAAAATAGCAAATTGAGTATTATTTCGACTGTGTAAATGAATTTTCGTATTATATGACTACTTTAATTATATTCAGGTGTAATATTCTGTATGTACAATAAACATTGGTAACATTCAATGTATACAACAACCACAAGTTTGTTGTTGAAGATACAGAATTTTTATTATTATTATTACCTACAATTGTTCATTAAATTACATGTTTTCTTATTAATTGAATACTGGCCTACTTGTAAATCAGAAAATGATTGTGTGGAAAATTTAAACAATGTTTAAAATAACGAAAACTACATTGACTATCGTGTTATTTTTGTCTAAAAAAGAATGAAAATACAATATAAATATAAAAGAGTTATTAGCATGATTATTTTAATTGCCAACATTACACTACAGTAGCTTACAATTCGTCTAAAATGAAATTAAATTGAGCATAAATTAAATTAAACTAAAGAACAAATATTTCCTGGTGATTGCTTCATTTATTTAAAATCGAACCTTTCTCCAATCCACGTAAGTACAAACGCGACATTTTTTAAAAAGATAAACTCCGAGATCGGAGGATAGATAAACGCATATAACGGTTAGATGAGCAGTTGTAACGAATTGCGTAGCATTTCAAATCTTTGAGCTAGAAAAGTTCCGAATCCATCGAACCCTCAAGCCCAAAAATGTTCACCGATCCACGTCATCGCAGGAGATTTCCGCCGCGCATCAGCCAATGAGAAAGAAATGAGCGTATGTGTGAGGAATGTGTAAAATACGCAAAACTTTCTGAAAGGCACACCAAGAATAAAGCATTGTCGCTGGAAAAGAAAACGCATAAATTCCACGTGCAATCGCCTCTCTATTCACGCGTAAAGTCGCAGGGGGAGGGGATGGATCAACTCGCATCCGCGAGCCAACCGACAGGCTGCCCAAAAGTTTAAAAAAAAACGTAAAGAGAGAAAATGACAGCTTACCCGGCCACCCCCACCCCCACCCCCCAACCCTTCCCCTCCCGTCGCCCCCGTCGTCGACTCGCGAAACTTTTTCGCGGACGGACCGAGCAATGGAGGCGAAAAGCTCAACCTTTGTCGGTGCGGCGGTTGATTGGCGCCTGTCCAGGCTATCGATAAATTTCCCAGGCAGCGGGGACGGGATTAGATCGCGGCCCAGCAGACCGCAACACTCGAGGGGATGAGGCTCCGGTCGACCTGACAATGCCTTGGCCACCCCCAACATCAGGGTGCCTTCAAAAACTTTTCGCTTTGTCCGGCCTCTCCTGCGTGTGCTTCCTTCTTATCGGCCCGCCCACCCCCGCAACGCCGACAACAATTTTACAGCCCCGATTTTATGACCGACGATTACTCTTTCGCGTGTCGCGCCGATGCACTTCCGGTCACTCACGTACGAATTGAAAATTCATGGGGAGGGGGCTAAAAGAACGATGGACGGAGATTTGGAAGGCAAAGACGTGTGCTTTCTCTCCTCCCCCCCTCTCTCTCTCTCTCTCTCTCTCTCTCTCTTTCTCTCTCTCTCGTGAACCTTTGTTGGACCTTTGCAGACGGGGTCAACGGAACAAACACAAATTTCATGAACCCTCGGTCTCGAGTGGCAGGGTTACGAGGCTGGAGTGACTCTTGGAGTGAGCGAGGCCGGCACTCGCTTTGAGCCTACTGATTTTATTACCGATTCTCAAAATTCTTCGTTTGGTTAACTCGTTTCAAAATTAAAATGCCTCAACCGTCTCCTGAACAAAAAAAATGACGTTCTCCAAATGATAATAAGTAGGATGGAAACATCAAATTTCTGACATTGGCGCTAGTTGTTTTATTAGTTTTATTCGTTAAATATTCAAAGACGTCGTAAATCAGTCTTTTTTATTGACACCCATTTTCTAGCATTTCTCTGCGGTAAACTAAAATCTTCCACTCTATCTCATTTTAAATCAAAAAAGATTTATAAAAGCTGTAACCGTATACTTCAGTTTTATGGTAGTTACTTTGAACGTTTCTTAACTTTATTAGGTTTGTCTTTATAGCAGACAATACTCAACTCAACAGTTCTTAAGTCAACTATGAAATAAAATTTTGGTCTCTTTATCAGTATTAATGTGATATTATAAATGGAGCAAAACTAGTGCGTCTATGGTGATTTCAAGTTTCATTGATGACATACTATTTGAATAATAATTAATTTTAATTTTTTGATGTCATTGATATTTTCATGTACTTTTTATTACTTTAGAAAACTTTTACCAGATTAAATAATATATATATATATATGCCTGATGTTGTAAAGACATCTCATTTGTATAAATGTATTACTTTCTAAAAATACATGCCCGATATCGTCTAAAAAATTTACACAGTTGACGGTTCAAAAATTGACTTTTGCCAGTCTTAAAAGAAGTTTTCATATTTTTGGCATTGAAGGGTATGAATATAGTCATGAAAGCTCATGATTTATTGTGTTTCAAGATTTTATTAAAAATATATAATGGCATTTATTAAATGTAACAATATTATAGAAAAAGAAAGTATGTGTTAAAAATTAAATTTTAAATTCACTCTTAAACTAGTTGAAAATAAAATAATAAAATTCATACGAAATAGTAGATGATAAAATTATTTGTAATTATAAATTTGAAATCATATAACATTAATATAAATGTGTATTTATTTTACTGTTGGGAATATTAATTATTTAATAAAAGCCTGCGATAAACTAGCAGGAGTGAAGGTTGTCTCTATAAAAATAGAATTTTACTTTAAAAGGTAATTCATTCAAAAATATGTAGCGGTAATTTTACTGTACGAGATTTATAGGTCATATAGATTATTTTATGATGGTAAAAATTTACATAAAGAAGAATCTATAAAATTAAATTTTCTCTTGTATACAAGTAGAATCCAGCTTCATAAAATAGATCTAGTTACTAGTAGTTGAGGCTATGAAAATTATTTCAATATTTAAATCATAAAAAAAACTTTAATTAGAAATAATGTTTGCATTTCTAACCGAAAATGAAAAAACTCATTGCTTGTTGTGACTATATAGCTTTATAATATTTTTTCATTTAAATAAATTGTGAGAAAAAATTTTGAATATTTAAAAATAAAAATGTATTAAAAGTTTCAAACTAATATACCTAATAATCGATTTTTCAATCGTGTATAGATACAAATTGTAAATACTTATTTTAGAAAAGATTTTTAAATTACGTGTGAGTATTATAATTATAAAATTAAATAAAAATTCACTGGAATAGCGATTTTTTATAAATTTATAATGAAGATTATACCTAATAATAATTTACAAATAAATAATTAATGCACATGAAATATATATTATAGTATTTACCAGCGAATACTTAATGAGATATGCTACTCATTATTGAAGAATACGAGGACAAAATTATATTTAATTCATCAAACTTTATTTTAATTAAGTAAAAGCCATCACAAAAATGTTTAAATTGGCATGAATGAGTAAAATTCAGTTTGAAAATAAAAAAAGGAATTGGTTATGAATTTTCAAAAACCAATAATTCACTCATTTAAAATCTTTAATAAATATATCAGTCACAATAATTACAAATCGAAAGAACCCAGAGTGATTCGATAAGCATTCGAAGTTCGGTGTAAAGTAAATCTAAAAGTTCCAATGAATATAAAATGCGCTTTATATCGGCCTACAAATAAGCGCCTATCGATTCTATTATGATCGCCCTCGTGACAGTCGAACATAAATAATTTAAATAAAGCAAACAACAACCACGAACCTTTTCGAAAAGAATAAGGTCAAAGGCAGCGAACTTCACACGATTTACAGTCAGCCGAATACCCGCCAGCCCATGAGAAACGGCGTCGCACATTTTATCTCATTCGCAGCCCGAGCATTTAAAATTAATTAAAAATACTAAATAGACCATTGTCTATGGCGTGGGCACATACACGCGCACACACCCACACTCCCGTAAACACCGACTCCCACGCGCGCGCAACGCACGCGTCAATGAAGTCAATGAAAGCCCGCTATTTTTCCTTTTTGTTTGCACCCCCGCGTTCACGCCTTCCCCCTCCCCCTCCCCCCGCAGCCACACGGCATCTGGCCTTTATCCCGTCAAAAACGCAATGGAGTTCGGTTCACCGGAGTTGTTTCCGGGGATCCGAGCGACGCGTCGCCGAAAAAGTTACGCGGGCCAAAACAAAGCTGGGCGGCTTTTTTCGAAAAATCCATCGGTGTATAATGCGTCGCGCTCGACCGATGCAAAGAGGGTGAAATATCGCTCGGGAAATTTGGGGGAGGGGCGGGGGAGGGTGCGAGTGATCCCGAAAATGAGCCGAACCCCTTGGACAATGAGTGCGATCGACAATGCGTTCGATTTGAATCGGAATGTCATGAAAATAATCACATCTAGCCACTTGAATTAATGATAGCGAGGAGCGCCGGTATATCCAGTGGCGATCAGTGATTACTATTCCCAAAATTTACCGGGGAAAGTTATGGCGGGCGTCCCGTAAGAGACCGAGCGAGAGGGACTGCGAGAGGGAAAGAGAGAGAAAGGCGCTCGAGAGGTACGGCCGTAGCCGACGACCGCTCAATCAGCCACGACAAAGGCAAACACGCGCGGGAGTGAATGTGTGCGTGTGTTTGTGCAGCAAGCGCCACTACGGGAAAATTAATTGTCCCCCTTGCATTTGGAATGAAGCTGCTGACCCCTGTCAACTTCTCACTAACCTCCCCCGGCCCTCTGTCCCGCCCCGCCCCCACCCACACCTCTCGACGAAATAGTATATGCGATCTTTGATTTGGTCGCTATGTTGTGACTGGCGTGACTAATTTTCCTGAAACATCAATTAAATTATAATCTTGAGTGCCGACATTCATGTGATTTTCAATATTTCGACTCTTTAAAGCTCGAAATATGAACGGGCAAAATGTAGGCAGAGTCGGGAAACTACGGTTTTAAATCTTTGATTTCAAATACGTAATCTCGCGAATTTCTCATCAAATTTTTTCCGTCTTTAAATACAATTTTTATTGCGGAGTATGAGAAAATAAATTTCTGAAAATACTCTTTCTTTTTAATTCTTGAGGGCAGATGTTGAAGAGTGTTCTTTTATTTTCAAAGATTTCATAAATTATGTGTTATTGTCTGCGCTATCTAATATTTAAAAATAAAATACCAATTACTGTGTAATGTGAGAAAGCATTCTTCATCGCAAATCGAGCCACCTCGAACAAAATATAAAATTTAATACTTTCTTATATGTTTTACCCACAGATTTTCGATGTGGGTGAGATTATCTGAACTTTTTCGTATTCTACAGTTCATGGGTTCCGATAAAACTTTTACAAAACAAAAAGTTTTCGAACGAACGGTTATTGAAATATAGTGCATTAACTATATTTACACAGATATTTTTGAAACCTCTGATAAAGACATAATAAACCAAGTTGTAATGTATTTTTAGACGATTCTGCAATGCCATTTCCCAGAAGATTTGTACGAACTCCTTTCATTTAGTTTCATATTGACCTGATGTCTCACGGGAGCTATATTCTCAATTGAGTGTTAAATTGCAATGTACACCTGCTCGAGTAAGACTTAATATAGTAGAAAATTTATCAGCTTCAATCAAATAGGAAACATTCATTTTAATAAATTAATATTAATACATTTTTTAAATGCCGAACTTTAATTTTTTTTATATATTTAGGGTAACTTGAAATAAACGAGTTTTTAAATTATTTAATTATAAAATTCATAATTTGAAAATAAGCAATAAAAATAACTATAATTTCATTTAATTCACGCAGAGGATAAATGAGTGCTCAAATGAAAAAAATAATTAATATTAATCGAAAAATTTTTATCTCATATTTAACAACTTACAATAAATCTGTGCAGTGTAAAAGGTGACTACGCTTTCGACATACCTCTAAGTATTGTCGTTCTGACTTTCGTTGTGCATTTTGCTCAGAAAATCACGAAACTTCCACACGTGCTAAACAATTCTAAAAATACCACGCCTAAGGGTGCGAATTACAATGATAATCTTCGACTACATACCGCGGATACCTAAATGCCCCAAAACCTATTCTTTCATAATATAACCCCAAACAAACTTGACATCACGGGTCCTTCTACCAAATTAATTTTTAAGGTTCTTTCCAGTACTATTCCTCCTTCTGCTACTATCTTCTACGTGAAACTAGTTGCCCAAAATAAAACTCCCATAAGTGCGGCACCAAAGCGTCCAACTCCTGCCTCTCCTCTATTTATCTTGCGAATAATGAAATTCGCAATGGAATTTCTTCACACTCTCTCAACTCTTTACACCTCAAATTCTAATACCAGATAATGGCTATTCATTATTTAAAAATTCTTAATTGTAATGCTAACAGCATCAAGCCAAAGCTTGCTTAATTTACGGCATTACTCGAGGAGAAAATAATTCAAGTTGCTTGCACTTCGGAAACTAAACTTGTCCCTAATTCCTCTCTTTTTTCCCCGGCTACACTATACACAAACAGGATAATACTTTTCAAAGCGGTGATGTAGCAATTATTGTAAAAAGTACTGCGTCTCATAAAAGTATTTATCTAGGCTCTACCATCTTTCAAGAAGTAGGTATAGAAAAAAAGTATTCCCTAAACCTATTCGAATTTTTGCAATCTATTCTCCATAAAAAGCGGATAGTGATCTTTCCAATATCAATCTATTTTTCCCTACTAACAGTCCCACTATACTTGCAGATGATTTTAATGCTGACATACATTTTGGGGATGTCCTTCTAACAACCCCAAAGACACTTCTTAAACTACGTCTTTCTCGTAAATATCACTTTTTCATTCATGTTCCTGAAGAATCTACATACTACCCTAGTAATCATTATTTACCTAGTATTCTCGACCTCTTCAGCTCTAAAAATATTTTCCTACCTCTTTCTCCAGTGACTCTCAATAATCTATCTTCAAATCACCTCACATTGATTCTAAATACCTCTTCTATTCCGCGAGATCTTCCGCATAAAACACAAATTAATTGGTTATGTTTTATATATCCTCTTGAATCTAACCTTTTTGACATTCTTTCAATCAAATCTCCTTCTGATATTGATCTAGCGATTTCTCCACTAAATTCTCATATTCTTCAAAACAAATATTTGACTTCCTTTTCTATTCAAACTAAATCCCATAGTACTCCACTCCTGTCTGATATGATTGACCTTATTAAAACTAAAAATAGGACACGCCAAGAGTGGCAAAAATACCATCTTCCTCACTTTCAAAAACATCTGAATTACCTTCAACACATTATTAATGAAAGTCTCCGAAGTTCATCATCAATCCTTCTTTCAATATATTTCGAAAGCAGAAAAATATCCTAGATCTCTTTGGAAAGTAGTAAGATTTCTTAGGAATCGAAAAAGACCTTTCCATCCTCTTATTATTGAGAATAAAACTTTAAACTCTGATGAAGAAAAATTCTCCCTTTTCGCAGATTTCCTTCAGAAGGAATGCTCCCCCAATCGTCCTAACTTTGCTCATTCTCAATTGTATACCTCAATTCATAACTGTTTAAAAAACTTTTGTCCAACTTATGTAGGAATAGTTCCTACCTTACCTACAGAAATAAGCTATATAATTCAAAATCTTCCTCCGCGCAAATCCCCCGGTTAAGATAATATTAATAATAGCATTCTTAAAATTCTCCCTCATAGATATATTATCATTATTACAAACATTCTTAATACCTGCCTTTGTTGCCACTATTTTCCCTCTCTTTGGAAACATGCAACAGTAGTTTTCATTCCCAAACCGGAAAAATCGACGGAATCTCCCGATAGCTTAGGGCCTATAAGCTTATTATGCTCACTGAGTAAAATCACACAGTTACTAAATCTCCAATGTATGACAGATTTTCTCAACACACATCAAATTATCCCCAATTTCCAGTTCGGTTTTTGCCAAAAACATAGCACCGAACATCAACTCCTGCATATTATGGAAAACGTAACAGACGCAACTAATAGAGGGTTTTCTTCGGTTCTTACTTTACTCAATATATACGAAGCGTTTGATAAAGTTTGGCACAATGAACTAATTTAGAAGCTAATTAATTTCAATTTCACCCCTACCTTATTTCTATCATTCACGTATATCAAAGTCAATCCACATAAATCTAAGATAATTCTCTTTAGAAAAAGCATCCCTCGAATTAATAAGCCACCCAGTATTGTAATTAAGGACATACATAATCCGTGGTCGTCTTCCGTTAAATATCTTGACATTATTTTTGACCAAAAACTCACTTGGGTTCTTCAAATCCTTTACATAAAATCCAAAATAAAATTTGCACACCATCTTTTTACGATATTTCTGCTTAATCCTAAAGTAACTTTGAAATCCTGATTTTTAAAGCCATTATTCTTGGCCTCGTTAGGTATACCATTCCTATTTGGGGGACTGCCTCTCGAGGCGGAGCCAATACCCTACAGGTAACATTTATGAGAACTCTTCGGTCATTTACAAAAGCTTATCTATTTATGAGGAATGATAGAATTAGATATTCTTTCCATCTCTTCCTTAGCTTCTATAAGATCTAAATATGTACACAACTCTATCTCTTCTCATTCTAATCCCCTGATTCATGCCATCTTCAACTTCTCAACTCATCCGAAAGATAGAGTTATGAGATCTTGCACACTAGCTATGTAGACATTCAGTGCTAACTTATTCTCTTTTCTTATTGTTGGTTTTTCTGGACATACATATATTTTATATCTATGTTGTGTAGGTACTTTACCTTGTAATTAGCACATGCAAAAAATGTTAGAACGATCTTGCCATAATCATATGTTGGGTATTATCTGTCTCTAGTATCATTATTCGTGCTACCAAATTACTGTATAACTCGGTTCAATAATATATAAAACTCTTGCAACTTGGTCTCTTGAGGTGACATGAAGTATGTTCCCAATATCTTTTTTTAAATACCCAGTTATTTAGTGTCCATCTCATCCTGTGTGATAATTGCAAGTCCATTAGTTAGAAGATGAAATTAGCTGCCTCATGGATACTGTTCGGTTTTACAATTCATTATCTTCTCGGCTTTCCCAAGTATATTGTTTGTGTGGAAAACCCTGAGCAGATGTTGTCCAGGCCAATCCTGAAAGCTCTACCTGTCTATCAATTTTATAACGTGCCCTAACCGAAGAGTGACGTCGGGTACCTCGACCCCTATTGCGCGGTCATGGTTCGCCGTCACCCACGTGTCGCCTGAAGTGATCACTGCGAAGACTGCCTTAAGTTAACTAGTGTGTTACATTGTTCATTGATTATCTTGTATTTAAAAGTGTAAAAATTAAAGCGGGTTAGTGCGGACCGGAAGGAGACTGGTGGTTGTGTGGTGGTCTGGACACGGACTTACAAGGGTCTGGTTTGTGTTTTACACGACCACCCGATCGACTAGTTGCCGGTTACAAGATAGCGGGCACCGTTGATCTCTAGCCAACTCCGCTTCTGTGTATGCAAACCAAGGTGCACACCGGATTTATATTATTTATTGGTATTTTTTCTCCTTCAAGGGAATTGTTTTTATGCCCGTACGGGGTATATCAATTGTAAACAAATAAATTTGCATTAGCCTTACAACTATAAATTAACTTCTTGTTGCATTTATCCAAATATTGTTCATCGCTATCCTCAATCTCACAAACCTAATTAATTATTCAATGAATCGATATCTGTACATTTCTATTACTTTATGTTAATTCATTTCTTTTTATTTTCAATTATCACTTTTTTGATGAAAAACAGACATTAATATGGGAAGCTTCTGAGCGTCTCCGAATGCAGGATCGACGCCAATGCTAAGACCTACCTCGAGAGAAATGTTTATAATCGACAATGTTATCATAAAAAATAACTTTATAAAAGAATAGCTTTATTATCTATTATTTTATCTATATTTATTATATTCAAATTCATCATGTTGATTCGCGCATTCGGTTTAATGTCTTACAGCGTGTCATACATCAAATTCTTAAAATACCTACGTGATTTAGCAATATAGAAATCACAGAATTAAAATATCCCTTTCTGATGATTCCAATATTCACGAACTACGCATTTCTAAATGAAATCTAATGATTTCAGCTATTAGTCAAAACAAAATCACATTTAGAATAGTGAGAAAAAAAAGAAAAAAACAAAAGTATATGCACATATGAGAATTAATCAATTGCACATTTACTATGAGATTAAAACACGCATGCGATCATATATATATTTAAACAATAAAAAGTTATTTTTATATATTCTATGCTCGTACGCACTCACATATAAACATTATATATTTCTATATTTTTAATACGTAATAATATTTACATACTTATATCAGCAATAAAGTAAATTCAAGATTTTATTGAAAACTCAAATGATCACAGCTTATTCAGATTATTCATTGTTTAATATTTTTTCATATTATTATTGAATATGTAATCCCTTCTATAACACATAATCGATTAAATAATATAAATACATGATAGTTTCAAAGGATATTTTATGAATTTTTCGTTTACATTATCAGCGTTGTTAAGCATAATTTAATTTAAAAATTCTTGAAGCAATACCATAAATACCGAAAATGTAACTATAAATGCGTTTGAGAAAATAAAATAAAAAATAGGGTATTAGTCGCATAACTACTTTAAAGAAATTAGAACTACTGAACTGAATAAAAGGAATTTATATAGTGAAGTCAGCAAAAGAGTCAATACCGCTGAACAGGATAAGATACCAGCAAATATATACTTTACAAGATTCAACAGAAGCAACATAGTATCCAGCGATAAAACTTTGACCTATTTGATTAAGGTCTGCATTCTAAATTTTCTGAAGTCTTAAAAAAGATATAAAAAGCTGTTTGTCAACATTAATCGACGATACACTTAGTGGTTGGTAAACCGGAGCTTGATTAAATAATATGACTTTATATCTGGCAATCAAAATGGCTAATCCGTATCGATTGATTGATAGGCATATCGACTCCAAATAATTATTCAAGATGAATTTTTTTTTTTTTTTTTTATAAAGAGCACGACATCATTAATTTCATTGGTATATACATTTCAATCAAATGTGGCTATATGCCATGTAATTTATAAAAAGTTTATACAACTGGCTAGAAATCTTTGATCTATACATCCAACATTTTACTTTTAATCATTAGAATATTCCTTGCCAATCAACAAAAAAGACATATAAAGGTAAAACATAATTTTTATGGCTTTATATTTATATGTCTAGTTGAATTTTCAATTACCAAACATTTAGACGCAAAAAAATTAACATTAAGATATTTCTATGTTTGATCAAGTGAAAATAAAACTATAAAAAATAAGTATATTAAAAAAAAAGAAGGATAGTGCCAATTCTGAAAATTGAGAAGGAATGTGTGATATAATTAAATAAAGAAAAACCAAATCTACATAGATACTTATACAGCTGGAATAAAATCGCTGAGCCAAAAAATTCAGCAGAATAGAAGCCTAGGATTTTAGAAATACATTGAATATAGATATATAGAGCGATACTGTTGGTACTGAGCTGAGTTGGAATGAAGTCGTTCGTGCCATGTGCCTCTAGTGAAGGGCGAACTTCTAGCCACATATTGTGGTCCTGCCTGGTTGATAGGCTGCCAGAGACATCCGGCGATCTAGAACAAGACTAGAATTGTATTCATGTTTAAGGGATTTCGGGACGAGCACTAGGTCATGGCGCCCAGGATCCCCAGGGTGCCAAGGGTGGCAAGGGTGGCCAACGTATCTAAAGATTCTGCGCTCTTTTAAAACCGAACAACTACAAAGTTTCGAGTGTTGAAACAGGTATTACCAATAAATTATTTACTAATTTCAATTACTAATAAAGTGCTGAATGCATACAAAATATCCTATTATAATGTAGATTAAGATGTTAAAATAGTTTTCTCTTTACAATTCATTTAATAATGTTCATTATAATAATTACTAAATACTTTAATGTATCGAAAGTAGACTTCAATATTTCAGTAGATTTCATAAAATGGCTACTAGCAATATCGAATTGATGACAAAATGTACTATTCTGTTCCGAGCGTAATACAATTATTCATACACATACTATATAAATAATAATAAATTAAAAAAAAATAAATATTTAATAAAATTAATAAAAATAAATATTAAACTATTTCTAGCTTCTAATTAATTGTATTCATTGTATTATATTGCACATAAAATATTGTTCAATAACATTAAAACAATATTACTTTTTCGAATAGAAATATTATAAAAGATAGAGATGTATTTAAATAATATCTGATAAAATTGAAAATTGTCAGCATTTTAAAAGTAATTCACAAAGAAACCAATAAAAATGAAGAGAAAGAAAGAGACATTGGATAAATTTAGTTCTAAATAAAATCCTGCTCAATTTCTAAATATAGAAATGCATTTTATTTTCTTCCTAAGTTTCTTTCTTTTCTTATCTAATTTTTCTTTTTTGAGATGACGAAAGTTGACGTATCGAGTTGGTATACACCGTGGGCAAACTATACTTTGTATTGACACATATGCACGCACCCACGCACGCATACAAATTTGTATAGGAAATCCATTCCCTTACGAGGCAAAGCAGTCAATACTCGTCGACACAATAGTTTAATAGCATTGTGTAGTAGTTTTCGTATCAAAATACACCTTTATGACCTCTATGGATGCGAATTCGATAACGTGTCATAGTATGAATGTGAGTCTCTTTCTGAAATAATCCAATCAACGTATGTGTAAATATAAGCAATTGCTATACAATAAAATTCGTAAATGCCGGTAAATTCTAAACATAGTATTGTACATTAATAAGCAGCTTGTTTACAAGAGCTTAATGTAATGCGTTCTAGAATTAACTTTAAACAAAAAGAAGAAATGCAATGACTACTTTTAAAACTAGGGTAGTTACCTTTTTCGTATACTTTCGCTTTTTAGCCAATTCATCACAGATTCTGGTACGCTATTCGTTTTGTTATAAATGAAAAATGAACTTTTATAATCGTATTGAATTTTTTAATAAAGATTCTAGATAAAAGATAACATGCATCGATATAAAATAGTATATTATTGATAAATCATTATTTTAAAAAATGCATAAAGAATATAGTTGGATCTATAATTTTTTCTTAAATTAATATAAATAAACATAATATATTTCTGATTCAAGTCAATAAAATATTTTTTGAATTATTTTAAATTACTAATCAACAATTTATAATATTGTTATTGACAGTTTCTGGATAAAATATCTTTACGTGATACTTTTTTACAGCTGTCTATTTAGTTTTAAGAAATTCCTATAAATAGAAATTTCATTATTGATGCAGGGTAAAGCTTACCTTTTTCGAGTATAAAAACAAATACTTACGATTTTATACTAAAAATTTTGAATGATAGAATGCATTATGTACATTTATTAATTAACGAGCAATTTGAATAACAAATTGAAATTTCCATTACTCCAATAAACAAAATTTAAGCTTATTTAAATTAATAATTGAAAACTTGTTTTCTTTAACCATATTTTATTTTGTTCGTGATTTGCTATTTAATTAATAAATGAAGAATGATTATAATAACTGATTATAAGAGTATCTGAAAAAATCACATGAATAATAAATAATAAAAATTGATTTAAATGTCATGTCAGCTTTATGCACTAACATTTATATAATTAGTTAACATAAATATTCAGAAAAATTAGATGTTACTTTTAATATAAATATAAAAAAAATCCTTCTATTTTAACAATACATTTATCATATTTAATATCTATATTAATACATATTGCACTAACATTCGAAAAACATGAAGTTAAAAAATTCAAATAAATGTATAAAAAGTTTTAAGTAAAATAAAGAGGTAATTAACGAAAACGAACAAAAATCTAATTTAAAAAATAAGTATGAAAAGAAAGGAATGGGCATTTATTAAGTTACGAGACGAATTTAGAAGATAAGTATTGAATAAAGTATAAAAGTGGAACTGAGGTTAAGAGAAAATACGTGCTCATTGAATGTATGGAAAAAAAAATTAAATAAAATTAAATGTTAAAAAGTGAAATTAAAAGATCCAATGATAGAAAAATTAAAAAACAAAAAATTCGTACTAGTATATTAGATAAATTTTAATAAAATTTTAAATATGAAAAAAATTATAGAAAAAATAATGAAAAAATATATGGCCAATAAATAAAAATATGTAAGGAATATTATAAAAAAACTTGTTCTAGGAAATATCAAAAAACCATTTAAAAAATATAAAAAAATAAATAATAATAATAAAAATAGAAAATAATAGAAAACAATAGAAAAATTAAACAAGAGTATTTTATAAAAAAAGTAAAAGGTCTGAAATAAGTAATATAAATACAAATAAAAATAATAAATTATGATTAAAAAAATGAAATAGAAAATGAGACAATAAAAGATAATTCATACAAAATGAAAAATGACATAAAAAAATAAATAAATATTCTAAAAAAATATGATATAAATAGATATAAATGATATAAACACTGAAATAAATTGAAAAACAAAAAATAATAAATGGAATGAATGCAAATATCAACAAGTAAATTACACGTTACAAGAGAAAATAAGAAAAGGAGAAATAAGTTATATAATTATAAAAAAATAAAAAATACAAATGGAGTAAAAATATGAAAAAATGAATTTTAAAAAAATTGATCCTTGTAACAAAAATAGAAAAACTGAATGGATAGAATAAAACAAATAGTAAAAAAATTTATAGTCATAACCTACCATTTCATAAAGAAACATTAATATTAGAACAAAAGAAAGTATAATCATCAGTTACATTAATAATAATTTTACGTCTAAAAAATAATTATTGAAAATTGAATATAAGAAAATCCTTACAATTTATAATTCAAAGAAAAAGTAGTAGTTTTCAAGAAAAGAGTATAAACAAAAAATATAAAATTAAAGAGGAAAAAACAATGAAAAAACTATTTTAAAATGTGTCAGATATACAAAATATAAAATCCAATAATGAATTGAACTTTATAGAAAAAAACGGATGTCTTATTTCTAAAATCTTCCTTTTATGCTTAACATCTTTCTGGGTATTTAAAAAGCAACCGAACTAAAAAAATGCAGCCTTTTAAAAATTTCGGATGATTGAATGGACAAACTCATCTCGGAGAGCTGGTCCCTCCAGCTACAGGTGATCCTTGAAAATATTAAAATAACCCTTAGGATTTTCTTTAAATACAGCAAGTTGTACACTTTTAAATTTGGTTTTTGACTAAACGTGTCAGCATCGCGATGACGTGAAGCAGATCAATTATTTTAAACTCTCAGCAAATGCGAAAACACGATCAAAACATTTTCCCAAACGAACGATTTTCAACAAAAGCCAACCTGGAACCACGTCACACAAATTCCTCTTGAATTTCGTCGCCCTGTCCGATCGGTATCGATCAATCTGATCAATCTGCATCGTCCGTGACGCTTTTTTTAAAATTGTCGACCCAAGTGGAAAACGAATCGGTTTAGAATTTTATGTCGAACTCCTATCACTATTAAAGATCATAAAGTCGCGAACGATCTTTCTTGTTCCTAATATCCTGCGGATTCATAATAATTTTTTCAGCTAAAAATAGTTTACTCAATGAAAATTCATCCAAATCAGCAATAACAATATTCGGTATCAATTAATTGCCGTCAGATATCGTTACAAAATATATAAGAGAAATTTATAAAAAAAAAAAAAAAAATACGAAAATTTACAGTATAAACAACAAACTGGATCCATAATCTACACGTTACATGATTGAACAGTAATAAGCCTCTGACTCTGAAAATTTTTCAACAATTGATGAAACAATGAAATATTTAATCGGAGAGCACATACACCCAATAAAGGTTACATGGAAAATTAATAAGAATTACTCGCGAGGGAAACTGTGCTACTTCCTCAACCGGAAGTTCATTACAAAGTTCAAAGAACCAAATATTATTTAGTGAAAAGTACAATATCGTTTATTTTAATGTATTATAGTGTTGTGGGAGAGGGTGACTCAAACGATGACACAAATTTCAATTCGTTTGCGTGAACTTTATTCAATTATTATCTACAGGGTGTTCATTACCAAGAGGAGCAAATGTTGTGATGCATTCTAGAGTAGAGTTCCCAGGTAACCAACTCTCGACACTTCCGGTCGTGCATTCCACCTTGACCTCCGTTAATCATAGTCAGAACGTGTTCTTACTCGTTCATCTTAACTTGTCGCATAAGTGTCTAGCGGAGCAGAATTGCCTCGGTGAACTGCCAAGATACAATACACAAGCTACTCCACGAAAATTTGTTTCAATTATACTAATCCACTATTAAAATTTAAAAAACAGGATACATTTATCAAAAGTTGGAGGATCTCCTATAAAAACACGTTGAAAATATTTTGCCTTTGCAAATCTATCGCATTTTCCATTTTTTCTCCGAGCTCACCGTACAATTCATCTGCATCTTTCAATATATTCGCAATATTTTCTATCCACGTATCTAACCATCGATCTGCCTAATAAAATCTATTATTACTTTGCATTCCCAAAGAGAAGCCAATGCATTTTTACGAGTGAAAAATCAGCAGTATGCTTAGCGAAATATCATCCCAAAGATTTTCCCAGACTCGTAGCGCTCCTTCGCCTCCTCCCCTTCATCCCCTTAGACCCACGCCCCGCCCCCCTTCGCGATTCACTCGCCAACCTTTTCTATCGGCCAAAAATGTGAGAGTCAATTATTATACTTGCATGTATGTGTGGAAAAGGAAGCGAGGGCTCGTGGAAAAGTGCTGAACAAAGCCCCGAGTTTCTTTCAGGCTAAATAGTTCAATGTCGAGGAAATGAAGCCCGCAGAGGAAAATCCCCTTGGTCGAGTGGTCCTTCTCGACCCGTACCATCTTAACCCCCGCCCCCCCCCCACCCCCACCCACCGCCCCCACTCGCAACATTCATTGAATATTTATTCAGCCGAGGACTTTTATATATTGAGGGACTTGTTTTGAAGACGACTTGTATCTTTTCTTAGCTACCCCTTCGTCGAGATCTATATCGCTATCACTTCCGGATATCCGCCATTCGCCATCATGAATCTCCAGTGCAAAATTGTGTTTCACATAATTCTCACGTTGTTATTGAATGTACAATTGCAATATGTGTTACTGTTTATTTATATGATGTAGGCGCTCGTGTTTATAAGCAAAATTTTAATTAAAAATCAGGGTTTAAGTTATTAATTACTACTGTTCCATACAAGTAATAACAGAAAATTAAATATTAAAAATAATAATATCCAATGAAATTAATAATTTAGTTTAATTGAATTTCAAATAACAAAAAAACCAAAAACATTTTTTCTTTACAGATGGGTGTATGGATGGGTGTGCGTGCGTGTTGATGCATATTCAATTAATAAAAATCAAAGAGTACAAAATAAAGTTTTAAAAATAAAAATTTTTTGTAAATTTCAATTTATTATAAATCAAAATATTGAAAAAAATAACATCAAAATATTTGTAATATTTTGATAATTTTGGAAACATGCATCATTTACTAATTATACATCAAATAATATGTTCATAATTAATTTATTATTATATGTATACATGTATATATATGTAACGTTAAAATACTTACATACTTAAATTTAAATTTTTAAATTTAATGATAATGAATTGCAAATAAATAAAGTTTTATGTTCAAATGCATCAAAAAAAATTAATTTTTAAATTAATTATACATTTAATTTTTAATATAGGAAAGCCTTGAACAATTGATTAATTAACAATAGATCGCTTTTGAATATAATATTATTTTCTGGATAATAATTTATACATTGTTTGACAATATTCAAAATTTTTCAAAAATTTTTGTACATAATTGGACTCGAATATATAATTAAATAATATGTTCATTTTGTATCAAATGAAATTTCAAAAGCATTTATCACCTCAAGAAAAAATAAAACTAGCACTCAATAGTTGCTATAGTGCGATATGAAATATACAAACTTGAATATAATGAACATTATCACTTATGCATTTATGATGTAGTTATATAAACTATAAACATTTTTTTCATAAAAAGTTGATTATAAGTATAACTGATATGTTTATTTCCAATTCAATCTAAATATGAATTTTTTGGCTCATAACTTTAATAACTATATAATGCTACCCATTCACTGAAAATAGTAATTTAATAATAAAATTTATATTATAACACGTAATAGATATTAAAATTTTAGTATGATATTACATATATGTTTCTGCTGAGTTTTTATTAATATTCTTATGACGTAACTGGTATTAAATTTATTGTGTCATCAATAGTAAAACATCACTCTCCTTTGTATCAAACTCATTTAAGAAAGTTAGGCATATCTCAATTTCCATAACTCTTATTTATTAAAATTTCACAAATTCTTATTGTGACCCAATTAAAATACATTTTCCACTTGGTTTTTCCATTGTAATATAGTATATCACTTTATTATATCTCAAAAAACCTTTATTATACGTATTTCAGTTACTCCTGCAGTAAAGTATAGAATCTTTTATTTTATAAATAATCTTTTAGTAATTTTTAAACTCAAAAAATAATATTTTTTTATAAACATTTATATTTGTACTCTTAAAATAATAGTAAGCAAAATTAATTTTTTAAAAAAAAAGTTTTTGTTAAATAATAATATTGTTTTTAGAATTTATAAATAAACAAAAGATTTACTTTTTTATTATAAAATGATTTTATATTTTTCATTACAATTCTCTTCCTACATCGTATTACGACATGAATAAATAAAATTTAAATCATTATATTTGAAAATCACAAAATAGTGACTAGATATTATACAACTAGTTTTTTCTTCTTACAATTTAATTTTTTTATTTTGATATATATATATATATATAATATTAGTATTTTTAATATTTTAAATGTTATCTACATAATGTGAAATAACCATATAATTGAAAATAATTCATTTTAATATTTAAATTAAAAGTAGAAAAAATATTGATAAAACAACGTTATTTCTAACAAGAATAAAAATGATCATCTTATTAAATGTTTCTAAACATCGTATCTTAAATATTCTGCACTATCTATAATTAAAACGTGTTAATTGAACTTTCTATTTTAGTACACCTGAGAAGACAAGAGGTACTTAAGCTTAATTATTTTATAAAATAATATGCCTTTCAAAGTCTTTGAATAGTGGATGTATCCCCTTCACAAAAACTTTTATTTTCACTCGACTACTTACTTATTTATCTATAAATATTTGAATGTTTTGCAACACAAAACATTCAAATTGATTTAAGTAATATAGTATACCTTAATAAAATAAAATTTTCAAGATAAAATATTCTATAATATTGTATAAAAAGGTCGAATGTTAAATATTTATATTTTTAATTTCTATGACTATAACATTATAACTGATTTAAAGATTTTTTTAAAATCAAAGGTAATTAAGTATATTATTTTAATAAGAATTATTGAAATAATAAAGTCAATTTTATTAATTTCTGAAATTAATAGTATCTTTTTGTTCGCATCAATTAAATTATCTCAACGTATTGGTCACTCTTGAAATCAAATTATTTTAAATCATTATAATTCTTTATAAAAATTTTCCGAGTACAGAGTTCAGTAGAATAAGTAGTAGTGCTTCTTTGTCAGTTTCTAATTAGTAACATGAAACTATCAAACTCATTTGTTCATACAATATATTCCATCTATACTCAATAAAAACGAATTATTCTTATATCACGCATACTTATATTCGATACTTTGCAACTACCCTTGTGAACTGTAATAATTCAAGCAAAATTAAAAGCATATCACTCGAAATAATTTTATAGATATATTTGTAACAAATTTACAATCAGAGGAAAATAATTAAAAAATAAAATACATAATTGCGATACAAATTATTATTTTTATCCTGAATACTATAACCTTTGAACTTAATTGCAATATGTGTCAACCAGTATCGTACGAGGACAAACTAATATAATTTTTTTCATTGCTACTTTTAAAATTCTTGATTTATAAAATATTCGCATTAATTATATCATTATCAAAAACCTGCAACTGTTAAACAAATAATAATAAAATTCTAAGGATTAAAAAAAATCATGTACAAACATCCATATACAAGCATACAAATGTAAATCTATACTGTCTTTGCTCAATGTTAATTTTTAATATTTAAAGTTAATACTAATTTTTTAATACCCAATCACTTAATCATTTATTTTTTCTATTCTCGTTGATAACTATTTTCCTATAAATTCAATATACATTAAAACATTTATTTTATTATATATTTATAGATAGATGCAAATTCTTAAAAATTTACATCAGTTTATTAAATTTATTTTTTAATAAATTGAATAAAACTTGAAAATAATGACTAATTAATATGTAAATAGTAAATATGTATAGGATATATTTTTATACAATTTTATGCATGAAACGTATTAAATATTAAATTAGATTAATATCTAACTGTTTCAAATAATTTTTTCTGTTAAAATATAGCAAGGTAAACAACCATAAATACTGTTTCCAGTTGTTTTACTATTGTGCCAATTAAGCACATTCCTAAGTATCATTCATTAATTTTTTGCAAAAATAAAGAAAATGAATTATTTTTATTCAAGCTTATAAAACCGTGAATAATTCGAAAACTAGGCTTGAATAAGTGGAGTTTCTTCATATAAAACCATGCCTATAAAAAATTTCTATTGAAAAACCAAGGCTAATAGAATCTTGTTCAAAATGTATAAAACATTTTCAATATAAATTTATTTGACCTTGTTTTTTGAGAATATTTCTTTACTTTTTCAGATCTGATTAAATTTGACGCGTTTGACGGAAGTAATCAAAGCAACCGAATTATTGTTATGAATAAGTTTAATATACCTCTAAAAGTCTTTCCGCGAAATGGATATTTGATTTGGAAGGAGATGGATAATTGCTGAATTCTCTTACAAGAATTATACATGCATATGTCAAGAAATTAGCATAGCAGCAATATTAGTCCTAGGCCAAAGCTTTAGTCGCCGAGCCATCCACAAAAGTCTTAATACACGATAATAGAACTATGAATAACTTAGGACCGTCATCCAGCAATTTCATGAATTATCATGTGGCTTTTGCATGATGATTATGCTGAAATGCCATTACAAAGGATAATATCGATGCAGCATCCATTTACATGGATATTACGAATGAGTTAGGAATTACTGCATCCTTTTTTTTAAAAAAAAAAAACAAAAAAATTTAAGCCACTTGATTCGCTAATTGCTCTTGCGATAAGGGTATTAATATATGAGCGTTAAAAATATAAGCCTGCGGATAAATTGTAAAAATGCCGAAAATTTGAAAAATTGACAGTCTATCTCCAAAAAAGATCCATTTGTTAAAGAGTTTATTTTGTTCTATTGTTGTTATACTAGTTGTTTGCGCCACGAGTGGCCTTTGTAAATCTGTAAAATTAATTAAATGTATAAAAACACGAAATGGTGTCAATTACTTGTTTTATGAAAAAAATAAACTGCAATAATAAAGTAGGGCTACAAACTACTTTATGAAGTGCATGTATTTACACTCATAAAAATTAACGGAAGGAGTAACTACCTAAAGTTTACCGTAAGTTGCTAGCACTCATATTTAATTTACGCCCGGAGGAAAATTTACACAAGCATCTTAATAAAGACGGTATCGTGTCAAACAGCAATACATTATTCATACTTAGGAGCCATAACAATTTATCATAAATTAATTACCTCCTTGTAGGAGAGACTATGAAATAGTAATCGAGCCTCCGACACACGAAAAAAATCAATCTGCGTAAATCGTCAGTCAGCAAACTCTTTTCAGCTCGAAATCGATAATCCCACCCCCACATTACAAGACGCACCTGTGCTTTCAGCCGCAAAAGCTCGATGTCTGTTTGCTCAAATTTGATTTACAAAAGAGCTGCGCGCTGGTGCTCCAGCGTGCCATTGGTCCAGAGATAAAAAGGCCAGTGGGCGGCCAACCCGAGATAAAAAAGAGAAATGGAGGGGGGGAGGAGGAAGGCACACGGGGAGATAAGGATGGAAAAAGTAGATAAGATTGAAACGCGAAAGCGCGACGGGGCTTTACGACAAAGTCCGATGTAAACCAGCTTTATAGTAGGGGCCGAAGATTTTAAGTTGGAATTGCCCGTCGCTGTCCTTGGCTCTCGCATTTCCTGCGAGTGCAACACGCGCAAACTCTCCCCCCCCTTCCCCTCCCCTCCCCTCCCCCGCCGACGATAAAAACGATGACTCGCGCTTTTGAGTTTAAATCACACCTGCACGCATCTTCTGTCCTTGTTTGCGAGCGCTTTTGCACCCTCGCGCGCTCACTCGCTCGATAAGTCACAATATCGAGGTAGCGAGTATTGGGCGAAATTAAGCTTTCGGCCCCTACTGGACACTTTGCATATTAGACATTTTGCTGGACTTTGGCTCGTAAATGTTTAATTTAGCAGTAATCTGAGGCTTTATAGCGAATACGTTCGAATACGTTCGAATACTCGCCTTTAACGTCCTAGAGAACGACTTGATAAATGAGCATTTAAGCACATCTTAATCACAATAATTAACAATAATAAACATTTAATTAAGAACATTATCAGTAACTTAATCTATGGCTTGCAATAAATGACCCGGAAATGTTATTGTTATTACATCGTGTTTTTCTTGGTTTCCGGTAGATCGAGCGTCTTGTCAAAATTTTTAATCAATTTTTTTTGAAAGGTTTTTTATATTGCGATAATCAATAAAATTAGCGAATATGCAGCATGTGTAGTTAACAACTAATTACACAATCATACTTTATTATCATAATATTTCTGTTGTTCATATTCGAAACACAGCTGAACTAAATTTTAAAACCCACAAAAACAAACTTCTGTTTTAACCGCAATGCGCATTTGAAAATATTCAAAAGTATTCAATTACGTACCTTCCATTGAAATATTACGATTAAATATAATAAAAATAGGAAAAGTATTTTGTTTAATAGCCTGTAATATTGTTTGTAAAAATTTCAATTTTCTAATATTCCTTTTTTGATTGTAAAAATTCTGGATAATGTAAAAAAATTTATTCCTTTAAATACTGTTTCTGTGGTATAATTTT
Source organism: Eupristina koningsbergeri (assembly GCA_018907245.1). Lineage (NCBI taxonomy): Eukaryota > Metazoa > Arthropoda > Insecta > Hymenoptera > Agaonidae > Eupristina > Eupristina koningsbergeri. The sequence continues at coordinate 4,128,443 of JACCHV010000008.1, read as the reverse complement.
AATGTAAATAGTATTTACATTTTGCTAAAGAATATGATAAGGAAAAAACAAAGTGCAAAATTAATATATAATAAAAAATTCATTAAATCTTCAAGAATGGAAATATTGTACTACACGCATTAATATATTATTGAAGTAGAATCTTCCAAAATATTTAAAAATGTGTATTATTTTTAATAACTAGTATAATAATTATTATTTTTATTTTAAAATGATTTCTAAAATTGAAATTTAACATTTCATATTCAAAGTTGCAGTGTAATTCCCCAACGTTTACATGTACATTGTAAACACAAGATACATTCAACAAAACTTTATACAATTGGTCTTCTTATGCAAGTTACAAACATAACAACACCGATTAGTTAACAAAATGTAAAAAAATTTAATATATCTGAAATAATATTAAACAGAATAATTATTTGTAATAATATTTTGTATTCAAAATCTAAATAATAAATACACCAATACAGATATATATATGCAAAAAAAATTAATTTTTTTAATTCATTAAATAAGATTGTAAAATTTTTGTAAACAAAAAAATTTTAAAAAAGTTTTAAAACAAAAATTAAAATTAAGAAATACTAATGAATAAACTATCATTTTGCATTATATTATATATATATTATTATATTGTTGTATATTATCATACTGTCCATAAATGCTATTATGTATATAAAAATATCATTTTACAGTTTTTCCTTTTGTCATTATAATTTAAAAATATGTCTCACAAAAACTTTTAAAAAATTTGAAAATAGAAAAACACTACCGATAAAGAAAAAACTAGTAAAGAACACTGACAGGATTAAGCCTTTCTCTCTTCGTAGACTTTTTGTGTTTAATTTTAACTTTAAAGATAATCTTCGCAAAATAATAAAAAAATGTAATTTAATAATACAAAAACTTCAAAATAATGATAAAAAATTCAAGATAAAATAAATTTTTAAAGCATGTATAAAAAATTTCTTTGTACATAAGCTTCGGTTATATAAAAATAAGCATATTGTTATTAGATGATTTAATAAAACATGCCAGGTTGTATAAAAAAAAAACAAATTTTATAGATTTCCCTTCAATTTCTTTTAAACTAGATTTTATATAAATCTTTAAATTTACATTATTTATTAATCAATTAAAAAATTTATTTTTCAAATTATAAATTATTAACATATTTTATTTAATAGTCATATTTTTCTTGAAACTAAATTTAATTTACATAAATAGGATAAGAGTCTCATTATTTTTTGACTAATTCTTAACATTATTCATTAATATTAAATATATTAGAAATTAAAATAAAGTTAACTTTTTATCTGTATCAAAGAATTTTTTTTGTTTCCCTTTTTTTTGATAAATTGTATTAGATTTATTCTAACCAATCACACATATAATATATAAATAAATATAAATATATCATAAATTACACAATGTATAATATAAATATTAGTATATATAATTTGTAAAAGCTCCATTATACTTTAAAGAAATAGTTTTTCAAATCTTACACATTAATAATATGTTGGTCGAATAGATTCTTAAATACAAATATTATGTGTTATTTAGGGGTATATTTTTTAACTAAAGTTTCTTTGGCCTTAGTAAATATAGTATTTGAAAGAAAATTTTCTCTTTGAAATGAGAAATTATGATTAATATCAGTATTTAATTCTTCAAAATGTCAGGATGAAAAATTATGATACTGCTTACTTGTGTCTCAACATATTCTAAGTTATTTAAAGCTACAATTACGAAATGCTTCCACTCTAATAATATGTATAAGTTTTTCTGTCATTAATTATATGTATTTGAAATAATCCTATAATTATGAATGGATACAGAATGAGAAAATTCTTTTAGTACAGTAATCACAGTTTTTTGCTATTGCACGTGTAGAGTAAAATTTATACAGGATACATTTTTTACAGGGTAATAAACAAATTTAATGAGCAGTAATAGTTTCTTATAAATTAAAAGTGGACAAACAAATGTTAAAATGTACCTATACAACTGTTATGTTTTAATCGGCATTTAAAAGATATAAGTCATTTTACATTTATTAATGATCATTTATCACCGAGAATATAAAATTTTTTGTTATACTTAATCTTCAGCATAAACGAAATTACATTTCTAACCCAGTTGATAATTTTTATCGTGTTTATCAAGTTGCGGTGTACGATTAAACAGCAACAGCAATAAAAAGTAAAAAGTAGCAACAGGAATAATTAGGGATTGAATAGAGTTGATATGCAAAGTGAGTCGGAGTCAACAGCAGCTATACTCTCTACTCTCTACGGAGTATAGCTGTTGTTGAAGCGGTTGTTTTTCCTTTTTCTAGTCGCGCGGTTCAACCTGAATCGAAATCCTTTCCAGGTCGGACCGATTCACTTCCACCTACGGACGAAGCCAAGCCTTCCTTATGTTAAACTAAGCCCAGGCTTTCAATCCTACCGCTCCGCAATTCTGTGGCCGAATAATCGCGAGAGGATTGGCGTCGCCAAAGAACCTCGACATCTAGGCGAAGGTGGAGCTCGAGGAGTCGGCGATGATGCAGAAATACAAAGATCCAAGCCATTTGAACATTCCCTTAAGATAATCAGAGGCTCGGACTGAAATTTGGCAGAAGTGGCACGGCACCAGGGTATGAGGAAGGGGGCGCCAGCTACTAATGCACCCTCGCCTCCACCTCCGGCACCCAAAGACACACGAGTGACCTTTTCCACTGATAACGAGATTTATCGGGCACTCGGGGTGTTTTGTTGGCGCGCTTTGCGAGTGCACAAGTTTGTTTGGGAAACGGGATCATCTCCGCGCGCACCGACTCCGGGGACAAAATATTTATCCGTCACGTCCGTCTTATCCGGCCGCGCGACGACCTTAACAGCCGTATCGCACGGGCCATTGAATTGCCGCGGATCCATCCTCCAGGAGATCAGAATTCAGGGTCGACGACACCCAATCTGCCGAGATATAAATATCCGATGATTTTTATCCCGATGCCGTTTGCAGGAAGGAAGATATAGTGCCGGACCACTTGGACAATCCGAGTGCGTGGAGCTCTTGGCTCTGCTGCGCACTCGGACTGTAATGGCCGCCCGGACGTGTTACCGGCGGGGGAGGGGGAGGGGGAGGGAAAGAGGATAAAGTGTTGGAGAACAGCTTAGCCGTCGCTCGCGCCCGTGATATAATGGCTGTCGAAAAACAAAGCGGTAAGTTCGGGTGTTATCGTGTAAAATGGGGTGTTATTTTCTTCTGCCGCTCCTCCTTCTTTATTCTTTCTCTTTTTCCGCCATTTTTTCCTCCTTTTTTATCCCCGACATGAGAGCTTTATGACGCGTCGTAAAAAGCAAAGGATCGTGTATCGCCGATGTGGAACGTCCTTTTCCTCGAACCTAATTGCATAAAAAATCACGAGGAATTTATTTAACGCGATTGTTACACTATTACTAATACACAACAGTGATTTTAAATGGCCAGGCCGCCTTTTCCTTCCATAGTTTCGGATATATTTTATGCCTTTTTTATCTGAAAACTACTTTAACGAACGTTATTCGCAGAGAGGTATTATGGAAATCCTGAGAGGTCATAAATATCCTGTTAACAATGCCACAATGCACGTTATATCGGCACATAATCCCGTATAATTATATTTTATGATAAATAAATAATAATGATCGTTTTAGAAAATAAATCTTTATTAATAAATGAAAAGCAAAGGGATATTAAGAGATTAATGAACAATAACAATAGAATTACGAAAAATATCTCCGTAAAAATTTATTTTACCTGTTAACAAGTTCATTGATGATAATCTGCTGCTCCTCTTTAGAAAGAAAGATTGTCACTAAGAACGTTGAGTTTTTAAATTCATTAAATATGCAAAAATTCCTTTTGAATTGAGGAATAACAAAAGTTATAAGACAGCATTCAAGAGAGTGACGAGTGACATCCATTAAAATAATATTTGATTATTTTTCATCACAGATTAAAACTATTATCAAAAAATAATTAATTTATAGACTAAATTTTATGTAATGCTATGTATAAGGGTAATAAATAAACATCAAGTAAATGTGCCGAACTCATAAAGATTATCGAGTTCCGTCTTGTCCGGATGAAGTCTTACCGGAAAAAATCTTATCCCAATATCCGGAATCTGGTCCAAGACTCCGTATAACGAATAATACGACAATAAAACATATATTTCTTCTCACAATGGTTGGATCAAATATAAATGATCAAATATTTTATTATATTTTTTTTATAATATTTATTAATGAACGAAAGTCATACCTATAACTACTGTGAAACTGGATAAATATTATTCATGAATATTGTATTATATTTTTTATAATATTGTTTTAAATAAAAATTAAATAATTAATACAATGCTCTAAAAGAATTGATCATAAATTTCAGTTAATAAGTCACGTGACATTATTTTGACATAACTTTTGAACGATTTTTATTAAGAATAAAAGCTACAGAATCGATAAAATTACGTTCAATACTCTTATAAATAAAATTGAAACAATACACAGTAAAAATAAACGAATTAAAAATAAAATACAACATAGATTTTGATTTTTTTTTTCCAATAATTTTTATGAAATGATAAAGAGTTTTAAACTTTATATGAATATAAAAAATACGAAGATAACTTCATATAACGAAAAATAAAATAATATATTAAAGAAAAAAATATAATTAGAAAAATAAAAAGTCGGTATAAAAATATTTTTACCTTGGTAGCATTAGAATATTTATTTGTTTTAATATTAATTATTTATATAAATGTTTAGAATTTTTTGAAAAATGCTATTTTATTTTATTATTGTTTTCATAATTTTACCGAATGTGCCTTACGCTATGTGTGCGCGTATTTGATATTCTACAGAATTTTATACATAATTTTGTAAAGAATACAAGACCTAAAATTTTACGGAAATAAAGTACAATAACTATAAAAAATACGAGATAAAAATTTAAAAAAAAATATAAGGGTATATAATTTTAATTAATATATATGAATACTATTGTTAAAAATTTAATTACAAAAAAAATCGGCTAAGAACAATAGCTGCTTTATTTATGAGATGGCAATGTTATTGCAATTTTGTTATTAATTATTCTACGTTAACAATAATATTTCCTTGGATAATATTTCAAACTACATTTATTATGTAAACTTTTTATATGAAACACAAAATTATAAAAATACCAATTTATTTTATAAATTCGCATACATGCTGGTACGTACATTGAAATGCATAAATAAGGTAATAACAATGATAAAAATGAATCTCAAATACTAAATTTACCTTCAAAATAGTCGAAAAAAGGTATACTTTGGTACATTCTTTTAAAACAAATATTGTATTTTAAGATAAGATTTTGAAATATTTTTATTTCTTTATCTCGTATATTGTAATTTAATTAGATATAATGGATTTATTTGATGCTATGAATATTAAAAAATTCGATGTAAAAGAAATTAAAATCACCGAATTAACTTTTTTGCCACACCACATTACTAGTGAAATTGTAGAATAAAAGACGGTTTCCACATTTAAGAACGGGGAAATTAAATTAGAAACAAATCCAAAATTGTCCTAGTGATTTTGAAAAAACAATTACTGCACAATACAAGCAGAAAGCAGACAGACTTTAATTTTTTAATTATAAGCACAATCGTTGAAAAATAAATATATTGGCAATAAAAGTCATGGGTTTTTACTATTATCTTAAATTGAAGGAAAATTAATAGTCCTGGTCACGCCAAATCCAATTTAGCGCTATCGTCTCATCGTCATATTTATTGGCGCCTCTGTCCCAGGGGTTCGGTTATAACAGTAACAAGGCTAGTAATCGCAAGAAAATAAATATTTGTCGCGATGCTTAGGGGAGGAAAAGCTTGGCATGTATGTGGAAAATTAGCGATGCAACCTTAAATTCTACAATCTATCACCTGGAAATATTTCTGTTGATTAGACAGACGCATCACTTTGCGAAATAAAATAATTTTATTATTTTTCGCGTTTTTCATTCGACCAGACTTATCAACAAGTCTTAAATTCTTAACTTGGAGCCTACGATTTTTCATGTACTTTTTAAGTGCAATACTTTAATCGCGAGCACGTTAACATTTTTTATATAAAACTTCGTTTTTTGCACGATATATACATGTATATATATCAAGTTTTAATGCTAAAGGCTGTTGAACGTTAAATTTTACTTAGAGCGTAGTCCAATTGCGCAATATTAAGGGGCAGGATGGATATTTGCGTTTCGAAAGTAGCATAGTTGATAGGATGTACATATAGGGTTATCAGTTAACGTTACCCCATTTCGTACTTTATCGCGTCATGTTCATAAGACCCTTAATGCTATTTTTCCCCCAACATCTTTAAAACTTCATAAATTTTAGTACACTAATCTCGCTATTTACATGAAGCTTTACATTTTTACATATTCCTATAGAAATTTGTACTTTTCCGTTTATTTTAAAATAAAACGAAGGTACAGTTTAAACGCATTAAGATTTAAGTCTTAAAAGCTTTTTGTGGCGACGTCCAAATTCCTGACATATTTTGAATTGTTTGGGTAAGCGTAGAGTCCTGTTTTTGTTACACATCTCACATAGTGTTTGACTTCATTTTACAAAACACTTAATCAAATAAAATGCAACCTCTTTACTGAATTTAGCATTAATTTAGTTTAAGCTCATAAATTAAGTTCATGTATAAATAGTATCCTATGCATTACCGTGAAAAGCTTTCCCGCGAATTGAAACGAGCTCATTACAATTACGAAATATAATTAATTTACATAAATGCAGGTACCCTTAGGCAGTAATAACATGGAAGTTAAAGCGATAATCCACAAAATAAAATGTAAATGGAAGCTGGTCTCGCTTCGTTTTTTCCACCACGAAATATTTGTTTTAAAATTCTTGCAGCCGGCAAATGCCAGAGGACGACGATGGGATGGTAGGGGCAGGGAGGGGGGGGGAAAGAAAGGGTTCCGATCTCGGATAAATCCCGCAAGATTTCTCAAACGAGAGCGAATTATTCAATGCACGCTCGGTAAGCCAGTACATCGATAAATAAGACTTACACGCCCGGACACCGAGGCATTCGACCCCCGGCATTAAATTTGTTTCGCGTATCCCGTCGACCGCGCGATCAACGCTGGCACTCGGACCCCACCCCCGCCTCGACCGCAGATCCGCTCCTGAAGTTTCTCCTATCACCGTATTCCCTCGCGCATTTCTAATCGGTGCACAATTCCACCCCCACGCACCCCCCCCCCCAACTTCCCTATCTATCCTAGAACCCGCCGCGCAATTGGATTATCCGGGGTGCGTTGGAGTGCGGAGCCACGAGCATCGCGGATTTGACCATCGGTGAACTTGGCGAGCCTCGTCGGCGGAACGGGGGTGACTTTTGCCGACAGCCCAATTTTATATTTCTATTTTTGCTGATATTCGTTTAATTATGGAAGTCAGAGCTGTTTTCTCGTAAACCAGATAAACATGAATAATTAAATACGAGAGATTATAACACGAGGTTGTTTGGGTAAATATTATCCTTCATAATTAAGTCAATTTTTTTTACGCATAAACGAATATTGGTGATCACGAAAATAATAATTTTCAAAATATCATTAATGAGTCTTTGCAATCTACTGTATTTTAAGGATTTTTCTTATAATTACGATCCTCTATATTTTATTCTAGAAATACGTATGATAATTGTAAAATATTATATTATATAATCAACCGTAAAATCACGTCTATTTACATGTTCTTAAAATAGTACACAACTCTGATGTGTATTACACCGGTGACAAATAAATAAATAAATAAAATAATATAATAATATAATAATAATAATATAATAATATAATAATATAATAATAATATAATCCTCGAGTAAAATTTTACTTACAATTAAATTGAGTTTCTAATAAATAAATTTCTATTGTTAAACTATATGATACTTTAAATTTTATACTTTTTAAAGAAAGAAAATAATCATAAAGTAAATTTATTCAATCATCACAAAGTCTTAGGAAATTTTATCGATTATTTAAAAAAAGATTTTATTTTAAACCAAAATTTTGTTCTTGTTCTATTAAAATATCACTGCGAACATTTCGCTCGATTTGATTTTCTTTTATACTCTGAGCATCAGATTTTATGCCTCTCAATTTAAATTTGATGTAAATATTGCTTAAAAATTTAAAATAATATTACTTATAGTTATTATAAATAAAAAAAACACTCTTATAAAAATTTTCAAATACTGATTTCGAATAAATAAACATAATTAAAACAATAGTTTTAAATTCAATTTTATTAAATGAACAAAAATATCATTAATATTATTTATTGCAGATCACATTATAAAGTTCATTATCTAGATTAATCCTGAGCATAATTTTATAATAAATACATATTATGCATACAGTGCTAAAAGTTAATATTAAAAATTAATAATAAAGTTTAACAATTTAGAAACAATAAATTATAATTTAATACTTAAAAGTTTATAATAATTCTTAAAATTAATGATAAAGTAAAATTAAGCTCTGAAAATAATTTTATAAAATGAGATCCATTTCACGAGTAAATGAAACTTTATTAAATAGTGTGGAATTTGCATTAAAAATCTATTATTAGTATTTACATAAAATCCATAAACATAAAAAAAGTAAAGATGGATAATCTAATTACAACATAAAAAATTTGATAATTTCATTGTAACACTAATTGTTACAGCATTATTAAATTTATTAAAAATACATTTAGGCAATTGAAAATTATTTACTAAAAACTTATGTTAGATAAAAAAAGTTCTAGCAACGTCACATACAGATTATATCACGTATTCGTTTATGATACATGAACTATATTTTGTACCATTTATATCACTTAGCCACATAAAATAAAAAAATGTCCTAAGAAAAAGTAGCATTGAGATTCTGTTCGATTTTATAATCCGTACACAAATTTTACAAAAAAATCCAGTTTACGAAAGTTTTAATATTCCCTGAGCGTATGAAACACTTTTTTCTTTGTTAGACCATCCACTAGTATGAAAAAAGGGAGAAAGAAGTAAAAAATCTGCAGTTACGAAAGCTTTAAAAAATGTAATCTACGAAAGTTCAATTACTGTTATGAAACATTTCTGGAGAAAATTCATTTCCGAAGGCGAAAATAGGCTCCAAAATTTACGGCTAACTAAAGTGAGAGAATAAAAAAAGAAGGATAGCATGAGTTTTCCCTATCCTAATAATCTTGCGCAAAATTTTTAATTTCCCCCCTAAGTTTGAACAAGCATTCATGCAAGTTACACACGCACATGCACATGCCCGACGCGTGCAAGAGTCTGCACTTGAAATGACGAGAACGTGCTGAAAAGTTTTTACCGACGTAAAACGAGAATTTTGTACGCTAGGGTTGCGCGAAGTACTATCTCGCTCGAATAAACGACGGAAAGGCCGGAAAGGCGAAAAACCGAGAATGAGTGAGAAGAAAAGTGCACGAAAGAGAGAGAGAGAGAAGAAATGACAAAGAATCAGCGAGTGATAAAGAATGTATGCATGTTCGTATATATATACAACTAGAAATGAGAGAAAGAGAGAATGAGAGAGAGAGAGAGAGACAGGGAAAGATTTACAAATAGACGTGTAAAGTGGAAAATAGAGAGAGTAAAAAGAATAACAGGACTGAAAAAAAGCAAAAGCCTAAGCTTAAAACGGTGCTTATGTCCAAAAGAAGGTAATAACTTTAAGGCGGAAAGGAAAATCGAAGAAAAGAAAGTACATCGGTGTCTTTTAACAAAAACTACAATGTACACAAGTGAAAAATGACTAGGAAAATAGAAGAAAAACCATTTGAGTGGCTCCATATCCGATTGCTTAGTATTATTTTGTATAAAGTGTCAGATACCTATAGAGTAATTTATTTTTTTTTTATTCTTTATAAGTAATTATTATCTGAAATAATTATGAATAAAACATGTAAAAAAAACTTTGTAGTTGTAAAATTTTTAACAATTTTCCATGTATTAAATTTTAAATAGTAATTGAAAAAAATATGTTAACATAGAAAGTTAATCTTTAAAAAAAAAATTTTTTTTCTATATTATATAAATATGGAAAAAGTACCTACCCTAGCATTTACATATTATTAATATTCAAATTTTATATTTATTTTAATTAAATAACCATTTTTAAGGATATGTCGGGACACAATAAAATAATTTTATTTTTTATAAAAGTGTTAGAAGAAGCAAAGTTCAGCAACTGTTGATCCTATATTGTTTCATCCAATTTTTTTTCTATTATATGAAAAACATGGGTACATTTTTATTGTTCTGATGGTATGTAGCCTAATTTGAATAGCATGATGTCTTTATAAGATTTAATTTTAAAATATTAAACTAAAAAAAAAATTTGTATTTTTACATTTTATTAAGGAAATTTATAATCTTAGTAGCAATTAAACTTTATTGCAATAAACACACTGCATAAATTAATTAGTTTTTTGGGTTAGCTTGGGTTACGCTATCGCATGTTCGATGACGTACCCATGGAAACGGTTGGATAATGGAAATCCTAATGAAAATCATAAACGAAAATCAAAAACAAAGAAGAAGAAGAAAAGAAGAGAGAAAAAGGATATATTAATAAAAACTCGAAACTAAGACGCACAAGGAATAAGTTTTATTCGCAAACTTTGTGCACACACATTAGTATGCAGCAGGGAGATTTAATATAAATATAAAAATTTAAAGCTCACTATTACAAATGATTATTCCCATCACTGAGCTGAGATAGTGGTGTAAGTAGCCCATAGGTATAAAAAAAGGTATAAACCCTTTTTTTAGGAGGGGGGGGCTATTTATATCTAAGCTGTAGATCACAGCTTTGACCAGATTTATCAGCATATTCTCGGAAATTAACCTGGAAAAATCAGACTATCGTGACAAGTCATGCATGGATTGATCTTCCTAATCAGGATCTACGGTTCATTTACCTCGCGCCCCTCTGGATCCCAACAAAACGGAATGCTGAATTCATTGTCATCTACACAACTAACTGAATCTTGTAGACTAAATTTTCATCCAGTAAAATCTACTTTCTAAAATATCGGTAGATATAAACTTGATTAATATTACAGCGGCCATGAAACGGCGAGGTTCTCTGGAACTTTCAGCGCTACCATCTTCATCCTTAGATGAGTACTTACACTTGCAGTAGTAAAGTTCTTAACGGATTCGCAATGGCTCTCCCGTGTAAGATTGTAGCCAAAGAGGCTGTTGACCAGGTATAAATTCCCCGACATCATCAGATTCAGACACTCTACATGATTAAGTTCTCACCTATAAATTATCGTGTGCGCAATCTGTTTTCAACCCATTTCCAATCGTTTAAATAGAAGATAATGTGAATATCAGCAATGACATTTCATTATGAATATAAAAGTAATTCTGATACTTTCCCAATGAGAATTCAAAACAAAAGGCAGAGCCCAAACCTTTAAAGAAAACTCCCTCAATAAAAACCATCACGAGTAAACGTGCATAATTACTATCTTATGCAAAACTCATCCTATTCTTTTGTGTTTTTAGTTTCATCCCGAGATAAGGATTACATTTCTCCCATTTTACCTTTCACCTAATACCCGTCACTTAAAATTTGGACAATAGGCATTAAAAAAACACGGAGCGGATAAGAGGTTATACAAATACTTGGCCATTATAAAAAAAAGACCATCAGCAATATAATATTGTCACATGACTAATAAAATTTTAATTTATATTTTTGTAAAAAAATTAAATTATTAGTGTCAATATCTATATGCTCTTTATGAAATAAGTTTTTCCATTAACAGTGCATGTTGTACAAGTTTAAATAAATAAACTAATAATGTATGCAATATATTAGATACAAAACCAAGAAGTTACAATTAAAATACACCCTGAATTAGAAACTGAATCTTTTTTACTTTTCACACTCTGGAGATGAAAAAGCATTCAATTAATATTTGTAGAGACACGACGAGAGAATCAAATTTTTCAACAGAATTGACAAGCACATCAGCAACGATCTTTTTCTCTTGATTTATTCCTCTAAATTTTCGATGATGAGCATAGGGCTGTCAATGCTAAAGTCAATGTTTTAACTCTACTCAGTCTATTTGGTTATAATTTTAAAGCGATCCACCTAAGTCTTTACCACCTGATCAGCTTTAGACAAGTTTGAGAATGAAGTGAACGTATGATCGAGCGTCTGGCGGAAAACTTGCGAATAGCTTCGCTTTCACGTTGTCATACCACAGGTAAAACTCTCTTTCGAAGTCAACTTGTTGTCCAATAAGTGACGTGAAAGTTATCAAATACTCTTCGAACTAACGCAAATTGTATTATATTCCGACACTTTGATATTAATTTTAATATCAACATTTTTCTGCTTAGTAAGGCCTTTACTTATTATATTTCACTTTTAAATCTCATGGGATTACTGCTATTTTTCTAAAAAAGTATTATTGATACCTGTTTGCTTTTGTTATTGTAACTGTGTTTTTTCCTCCTTAATCATATTTATTGGGTTTTATTATTGTGAAATTTTCTAAAAAAAAAGGGGAGAAATATACTAGTAATCAATAAGATGATCAAAGAAAACATCAGCTATAACTGAGGGCTAAGGGAGGAACCGCAGCCCTTCTCTTATAAAAATAGTATCTCCAATCACTTCTCCTAAGACAAAAAAAAAAGAAGGAAGGGTGAAAGACGGAATTAATAGAGTTATGGATATTTTGCTATAACGGCTTCTTGCAACTCAACTTGAATTCGAATGACACACTCTGGTGAGCAAAATTGTTCAAATAAAAAAGGTAAGTCAAATCTTAAGTTTAAATACACAGACTTTTCTTACAATATCAAAACAATCTCATCGACGATAACAATACTTACTCCACCACTGTATTCAATTACGATTTCGTTTTCTTTCTACTTTTCTGTAGATAAAAAATGGCAATTATTAATTGATAAATTTATTCCGCTTAATAATTGCAATGATATTTTACTATCAAAGGAATGTCGACGTACATGTGTTTTTACGTATAATATTATTAACATGGGGCTTCAATATTACAAAAAAAAATTTTTTTTTAATAAATTATAAGATTTTAAAGATGAAGCTGCCTTTTTTCATTTTATTCTTTATTTAATAAATTTACATCTTTTTTACTTGATTCATTGTCATCACACCTTATTGTAATTAATTTATATTATACTATTTCATAAAATAAATAAAAGACAACTTTATAATCTTTTATTAGTATAAATATGAAATTAATTGTTATTAAATTAGTATAGTGGACTGTTGATGCCAAAAGTTAATTTTATCGTGAATAAAATTGGTTTGTAAGATTGAACATTCGTGTCCTTTTAATTAATGTAAATTATGCAGTATTATTCTAAGAGAGGTTTGAGAAGTTATAAAATTAGGGTTTTCGTTAAACCTCGAAGCTGACCTTTTCTAATTTTTACTTTCTAAACTTATAACAATTTGTAACACATTGAAGTAGATAAGAATAGAACAAAAACTTTCTTCAGACAATATTTCTTTTTAAATTTCTAGGGTCACATATTCGCTTCAAAAGGAACAAACTGCCCGCTTTTCTCGTGGTTTCATCAAGCATTTTTATATTTGGCTTAAAGCTTATTCTTTACTGAATACAATAGGAGTTATTCTAGTTAAAAACAAGTTATTTATTAATAATACTACTCTCTCCATTGCCACACGATTTAAAATATATATTCTATTAAATGAATATTTAATAATTAAATCAAAATAAGGTATTAACTCATAGTATTCTTAATTATAGGAAATATAAATTTAAACGAAAACATTTATTGAGTAGAATACAAGTTACTAATTTTTTTTTTTTTTAAATTTTCATAATGTAATCTTCTAATTTCAATATTTGACAATTGATTTAGAAAAATTTTACTATTTTTTATTTTAATCTATCAAAGAAGCAAATGTGACATAATATTTTTGTCAGTGGTATGTAAATAAACATATTTATTTTCCATACAATAAAGTAACATTCTCATGGAATTTTCAATACTTTTAATAATTCAAAAAATTCGGATTCAATTAAAAATATAAATAAAAAAAATAAAATATTCATCAATATCAATATTTATCATATCTTTGAACTCATGAATAAAAATTATATTCACTTCAACGCTCAAATTTCGGCAAGTTATGGGAAATTAGAGGATGAGGGATACTTCTATACAAGCTTGTAATATAATCTTAGATATTCTCCATTATGATCCTGTCATTAGCATGCTTCATTTAGAAACAGTTTTTTCAGTAATAAATATTGTTTGAAAATAAGATCCTAATGATTTTTAATATTTCCCTTATAAAAATTAGGTTAACGTACATAAAAACTATTCTCGAATTTAAAAAAAATGGATTCGCAAATCTAGCTCTTAAGTAGTTACGAGTGAAAATTGGTGTGATCCAGGAAGCAAAAAAATCATGTTTCGAAATTTGTAAATAGATGCACGCACAAATCGACAGGAGAGCGAGTTCAATGGATTGAATTTGACAAGCCAAACTGATATCTCGGTTACAACGAGGAGCATAATACAGGCAAAAGCAGTGAAGGATGACACTAAAGACACACACACACACACATATATATATATATATATATATATATATATATAAAGAGAGAGGGGTGAGGGGAGGGGGATGAAGTGGCCATCATAGAGTCATGGTACCCATAATCGTAATTCACTCGAACGAGCTGACAAATTTATTTATGTCGGCATCCGCCGCTTCCTTTACGGTCGCACACACACGCACCCGAGTCCATGTGTATTTTTCGTCCGTATTGGCAATTAAATAAAGTATTATGACACCGTCCGATTTAATAAGCAGTTCGGATAAGGACAAAACTAGTTCCTTTATTGCACGAGCAATAGGCGGTTAAGTTATGCGCGCGTCGATTCGAGTAAAACAGGAGCGTTTGTTCTTTAGGCTCAATAATCCAAACTCGTGTTTATCAACATTTTTTCAGTTGTGCGAGTGTCTTTTTATCGCACTGCAACATCACAATCTACCCCCGTCAAAAACAAAGAATTTTTTTTACTTCGTTCGGTATGATTTTACTCTTTGACGTACGTTGCGTTCGCAAGGGTTGAGTTTCAGATGAACAAGTGTAATTAAATCCGATGATATGGGCAAATAACAAATATAATTTGAAAGTAAAATATTACCTCCCTGGAAATCTACCTGAAATTTTTAATTCAAATTTTTAACAAATCTATACATAATTTAATTTTATTGCTTATTTTTACAAAGAATGTCACGTGAAGATTGCCAAAAACGTATTTTGATCTACCTGTACATATTGAAAATTCATAAATAAAATTTAAATATACTGATAAAAAAGAATAAAGTTAATAACACCAAACTATAAGATAATTTTTTAAAATATCCTTGACAAAATGTTATTTTAAAAATATTATTTTACTCAAATTATAAATACTTATGAGAGTAAATAATTATAATCAACTCGTATTTTAAATAAACCCGAAATTAATCTAAAAATCAAAATATATCTCATTACATTAAAGTCAAATTAAATTAAATTATTTAAATTTTTGTAATTTTATTTAATATTTAATTTTAAATTTAAGTTTTTCAAATTCTGCACTTAATTTATCAGAACCTAAATGGATGAATTCACCGTACGTAATATTATAATTAAAATTATTAGTAGAAATGTAATAAATAAATATAATTTTAATTATAGTATTTAATTTGATATATTTAATATTTTACATCTTCTAAAATAAATGTTAATATTAAAAAATAACAAAAATATTATTTTTTTTAAGAGAACTTTAATAAAATTTATTGTCACTCATTCAATTAATTTTCTTGAAATCTAATTATGAATCTACTTGTTCATATTTAAAGAGGGAAATATTACATTTAACAATGTCCTATTTTCCAGAATTTTCATGAAATTTTTGTAGTAAAAACTTTTCAGTTAAATATTTACTTCAAAAACTTTAGTTTCCTAAAATGCATTTGAATGCGTTAATCAGTTTACAACAATATAGCAATTTATTTCAAATACATAACAAAATTAGATCGATTTATAAAACAAAATGTAAAAACAATCACATGAATTTATGAAATATAAATCAAAGTTATTATAAATACACGCTTTGAAATAATTAAGTTCTACTCTTAAATAACATTATATGTATATATTAAAAGTATTAAATTTTAATTAAAAACTTCATATTTAATGATGATTCTTCAATTAAATTCTGTAAAGTCTGCCTTCATAAATTTATGCTCAAGTGTTTCAAATTTTGCGTAATTAGAATGTAAGCATCAGTTAATATTATGGTTTTTTCAAATGCACATGCATCGATACATTGCACATATCCAGCATCAGCATTAAATTTTGCTTTCATAAAATTATTCTTCTTAAAAAAAAACTCTTATCTTTATTGTCTTAATCTGTTAAGTGAATTACACAGCTTATAAAAAGATTAAGTGAACAATAAGTATTGGGGTAATTCTACGTTCGGTCGGTTATCTAAGATATAATGGTAAGAGACATTTTCAAGGAAACGGCATTACAAAATAGTTGAAGATATCAATTTACAAAACCTTTTTTTTGGACAAAAAAGTGACTGTAGTTATGATTTGCTTTGTTAAAGGTAATGCATCTCTTATGGTGTATAGATGTACTAAAACTAAAGTAGACCATATTATCTTGTGTATTACTATTAGCTTATTTCTAAAATTTATAAAACAATTTTTTAGCTGTTATCAGATATAATAATAATTTCCTCTCGTATAATAGTTCAACGGATATTAATTATTGAGCAACTTAGTTGGCATAGCTTTGTACGAAAAATCTGTAAAAAAGTATAATATTAAGATACATAATGTAATGTAGATTATTTTTACAGGCAAAAAAAAAAGAAATATATATTCCTTGGTGGTCAGCTGTCAAAATAAACGAGATTAAATTCATGCAAAGCTTGAAAAACCAGAATCCCATGGACACGTGTTCATTTACAAGAGATACGTAAATATTCTATCAACCTTGGCCGTCAGAGCGTCTACTTTCTTAAATTAGCTTAACAAGCAATTAGATCAGACACTGAAAGTTGCGTCACTTTTCGAACTTCCGGTTGACGTCGACGAATCATCACAGCCGCCGTGATATCCTAACAAATACCGACAATCAGTACGTACTTTTACGACAAATTGCTCAGGGATCTTTAGTCTTTGAATGATTTCGATTGTTTTTCCAGTTCTTTCAGTTCAAGTTATCGCACTCAACTGCTCGACTTTATTTTTAGACTTGTGTAATCAAGATGAGAACAATTAAAGACAATAGTATTATCCTGACCTCTCTAGTCTTGGCAATAGGTGTAATTTAATAAATAAGTAATGAAAAATAAATACATTTACGGCTTCTTTTACGTGAAAGACCAAACTAGCTTTAGTGTTATATTATTATATTAGAGTGATTGCTCGTATTTTATTGACAGGAAATGAATTGCAATCTTTTATAATTAACTGCCACAATTTTACTAAATCTATTAATATTATTATGTTGAAGTAAAAGATAAATATAAAATGTATACGAAAACATGTAAATTCGTGTTTCTATAAAAGGTAAAATTTGTTTAATCTTTATAAATATTATTGCATTTAATAATAAATAACGAAGTTATCATTATGATTCTTATGTAATGAAATATTTTATATTAATAAATTAAATGAGTATATTTTATCAATATAAAATAATCAGGTATTAATCATTATTTAACACTAAAATATTAATTATATTTCTTAATGAATGCTATAAAATATAATAAGATACAAAAGGATTAGTCATTTTCATGTTTTAATATTATAATTAAAAATAAAAAAACGAATGTTAAAATTTTTTTATCAGTATTAATGAATTATGAATCAATGTTCATCATTCTATTAATAAAATTATACCAGTTATTCGCATTTCTGTACACGTTAATTTTATTTAAAATCTTTAATCTTATCCCACTTTCTGTAAATTTAATGTGCTTTTTTCATTGCCATCCACGTCTACGTAAGAGTCTTTTTATTCTTTGGGTTTGCTACTAAATTCCTTTATACCACTTTTTTACTTCCTACTCTAGCTACTTACCACACCCATTTTAATTTGCGTGATTTAAGTACCCTTAGATTATTAGGTAAAGCCAAGAATTTCTTGGCGTCATAATTATATAATATTTACTGCCATCTTCTTATTGCCCAAGTTAAATGTTATTAAGAGTTGCATTCAAACTACGAGTATTGTACATGTTCGAGAAGTTGGGGAAAAATCTCGAAGAATGCAAAAATGCTAATAAAATAATAAAATAAACAGTTGCAATTCGCAACATTATTTACCCAAGACTCTTCTCTTTTCTTCCACAATAAAAAGAGATAAAGAAGAGGAGTCCATGATTACCGGAACCTCGATGGTCCATTACCTCGTGGTACATTACCTTGGCGCCCGCAGCATCGCTCGTGCACGAGAGCAGCACGGAGATGTCCTTGCAGAAGGTATAAGGTTACCAAGATACAACCACCCATTCCTGGTGCACCCTTACACTCGCACGGAACATTTGCAGCGCCGTGCACATCTTTTTAATAATTTATAACTAAAGCACAAGATTCTCAGACAAAGTCTCCTGCTTTTGTTTTGTTTTACTTTAACAATAATATTTTCGTAATCATAACTTGTATTTTTGGATATATTTACATATATTGTAAGTTAATTTTTCGATTCATTGAAATAATTTTATCCATAATTCTAGTTACAAAAAAGTTTGGCATACACGGACTTTTGAACATTCGAGAACTTTCAAAGAAAGAAAGAAAAATAAGAATAATAAGAAAATTCAAAAATATTACAAATATTGTTGTGGATATTGTTGGAATATCTAGTCGTTTGTTAAAATTTGATCCAGGTGGGTGACATATGACCTGAAATAATGCTGAAGGTTTAAAGGGGTTGGTAGATTGGCATTTGATCTCCCCTCTTTAACGCTCACACAACTAATGAAGCTCAAAGAGGAAAATTAACTTGAAGAGCGAGGTTAAAAAAAGATAGTAAATATCTCGAAAAATTAATATTTGAATCGATTATTCAATTCATCTTAAAGTAAATATTTAAATTTTAAAACTTAAACTTCATTGACAATATTTATAAAACTCATGAATACATTGAGTTTATGGGATGATAGCAAATATCAATGCTCAACAAGAAATTAAAAAATCATGACTACTTCATTTATTTTCTTAGCTACTAAAATTTTAATATAAATTTTTTAGTAACTAATTGTTGTTAAATTGTACTTGATAAATATATTTTAACCCTTCTATTAAGAATTCAGAAATTTAATACCTAATTTTCAGTAAATTTTATAAATCTTCATATTTCACTCATTAATGTAAGAATGAAAGATTTGTTACTGCAGGTTTCTTTAATTAAATTCTAGAATGAGTAAATGTATTCTGGTTAGTTCATTATCTCTATATTATTCAATTCTCTTCAAAGAATTTTCTAGTTATTTCATTTCCTATTCAGAATATTAATTAAAAATTATTTATTAATATTTAACTTTTGTAACGAAAATAATTAGCAAAATATAATTCACAAATGAAACGCAAGAAAAAACGAATTGTATATTTAATTTATTATTTTTATAAATACCCATTTATTGAGATTTAATTTTTAATGTTTTCATAGTTCATCTAAACTCCTACATACCTATTATATATTATACTGTATATATAGTATACCTATTATACCAACAATATGACGAAGCGACTTTAAGTTGTTACAAACACATACATATTTAACATCACAACATATTGTACCCAACTTATATGTTTTAAAGTGTTTTTCCGAAACAAGTTATTTAAAAAATACTGTTTAATAATGTAATAATTTCAATATCTTCAAGGAAATTATATCAAATATTTTTGAAAGTAGAATTTTTTTTAAATATTTTATCCAGGTTTTCCACAAAATAATTTTGTAACGAGTTGCACCCTCGTGTACTGTTTACATGATTGATACTGTAATATTTTTAGTATTTTCCACTTGTTATGTTAACTTGACATGAGGACAGGCTTCACGTGACAGCCAAATAACTATAGATACGAGTTAAGTAATAATATCATAACATTTTCTGATATAAATTATATATAATTAAATTACAATCAATAATAGTACACGAACTATCTTTATTTAACCCTTAATATTACTTTCTTTTTCGAAGTTGATTTTCCTATTTTTTGAAGCAAAAAGAATAATAATTAATATAATTTATAATATTATTTATATAAATTTTATCTACACACTTTAAATGTTTTTTGCAAAATATAATTTGCACAAATTTTAAAACTATTATATGCTCATATTCAGGGGTGTAAAAAAATGAAACTTCATATAAATCAGGTAAGAAATTGGAAGAAGCATACATGTATATACTGCAGTAGTATATTATTTAAATTATTATTTTAATAAAAAACTTGTTGCTGGATATATAAAAATTTAAGTATATTGAATTAAATATGCTGTACATATTGCATTTGTTTATTTATAAATCTGTGGTAGTTCTTACACTTACATTCCACTCGTTGCACTCCGTTTCTTTCTTTCCTTCTTTCTCTTTTTAATTACTTAATTACTGTGTCCTATACAATCCCACCTCTTTATCCAAACCCAGCCTCCCTGTTTTCACATCTCACGCTTTCATACAGAAAAATAAAGACTCTTCTTTCTTATTTTTTTTTCGTGCATTTTGAATTTCTTGCATCCTCTCATGCGCAATAAACTCTCTTTCTCCTTATTCAAATTTTCCTTACTTTAATTTCTCCTCGATACCTAATGCTATCTTTGTTTCGATTAAAATTTCTCCAAGCTTCCTTAATATATTTCATTATATTATTTTATTTTAGTTTTAAAATTATTTTATAATTCATTTGCACCTTTATCTTTCGTGCAATCATAAATATTTCTCAAGAGTTAATGTAAATTTTCTGCCTTTACGTCAATTTATCTGTGCATAAATACATATTATCTATAGATCGTATTACATAGTTGTCTATATGCATCTAAGATAAGTTGATCTTCTTTTATAAAATTTAATATTAATTCTATTCACCTCTATTACTTGCCCAATTTCTCATATCCCTATCCATTGCTAACACCTTATGCAAAATATATATTCACAAGTGCATGAATTCTAAATTTCGATAAAAACATCCTTTAAGAATTATATAATACACTCTGGATTGCACAGTTTTCTGTTAGAATTCGAAATTAACTGAAGGCAGAAATACGAGGTTGTTCTGGCAATTGTTGACAAGAAATTTAGGTCATCGAAGTTGATATGCGGAGCAAACTTGGCAAGCTGTATTGGAGCGACATACATGTGCATGTACATGTAGGTTCGAGGCTCAGGTTGCACCATGAACAATACATTACATATCAGACAGAATAAAAGAAATTTCCATGTGGACTTGTACGGAATCGAAAAATAATTGTAGAAACAGAAAATAGATGATAATTGGAAAAGCTTCGCTACATCTATTCAGAGGAAAGAGATTAATGCTAGCAAAATAGTAGGAGAGGATACAATTATAATTAGAAAATAAGTTGTATTATAAAAGATTTTTACTCCGGAACATTTGTGGTGGTTTTTATATATATACATATATATAGAGAGAGAAAGAGAGAGAGAGAACATATAATAATGATCATTGTATAATGCAATAAATATAATAGTACTTCAAAAACTCGTAAACAACTGAATTTTAGCGAATAATGACGAATTTATTATAAGTATATTATGTAGATATTTACAAAAACTATTCTAACAAAATAAACAATGATAAAAAAGTAATCGTGATAAATTAGAAATTTTGAAAAGCAGTATTATTGACAAATGTTATTGCTTAATAAAGGATTTTGTCATAAATTACTTTTCTACTTATTTATTATTTATGTATAAAAAAAAAATAATAAACAAATATGATGGTATGGTTTTCAATTTAATAAAGAACAAGTATCAAAGATAATTTATAAGTTGGTGCATGTAAGTTTTGATTAAGCAGTCATCATCTGAATTTAATAAAGATAGCAGTTGTCCAGCGTTCGGCAGTTTAATCGTGTCAAACCATAATATTAAAGCAAACATTATTCATTCTATATGAAAGCATAAATTATCTACATAATCTATTACACAAACTAATAGTCTTTTCTATTATAATATATATTTCGGTGTTAATCATCATATTAAGAAACCTCCATCAATAATTAAATTTGTTTTTAAGAAATGGTATTGTACAAGTTATTTTATAATACAAGATTTATCGATTCAATATTATTATTAAGAATACAATGGCAATTTATTTTTTTTCACAATTATAAAATATTATAAACGATTAAATACCAACAAACTATTATTCTGTAACAAACAACTGTACCAAAATAATAAAGTAATGATCAATTTTTATAAATTTTATTACAAATATTATTATTTTTTTATTTATGCTTGATAAAATTTTAAATTATTTACCTGTTTAATTAATTTAATTCTTATTATGCTCAAATTTAAGTATATTCTTTTTATTTAATATAAATATATTGTTTATAATATAAATTTATAAGATTGAATATAAGTTCAATGAAAAATTAACATTCAATTCTTATTTTTATTTGTGTTGGAAGGTATAGTAAATTTCAATATAAATATACTTACGTAATTATCTAAAGAATGAATGTGCATTTCTGTTTTTCGATTTTTCAAGAAATTATTAGTGTTCCTAAATGTAAGATCGAAAATTGAAATATTTTATTCCCGATTTCCGTAATATTTACAAACTACAAATTTATAAATTAAAAATTATGTAAAATCTGCAAAGTAATTTTTATACCAAGACGTGAAATAGAACATAATAATTCTCAAAAGAATGAGAAAGAGAGACAAATTAGAGATTGAGTAAGAAAGTATACATATGTAAGCTAATCTTCTGGTGGAATAACGCATCATTTTTTTACATAAACAATAAGTGTTAAAGTTTAGTACACATAAGTAACATACTTATTTAATTAATAAAAATCTTACACCAATAATACTTAATCTATAAAACACATCGAATTATAATAATAGAAATTTATTAAAGAAACTATTGTTTTATATCACGTAAAAAAATTTAAACTGTATGGATTTATTTGTAAGTATAAGTTTTCTTCAACAAAATACTAAAAGAAGACATGCACCAAAAACATTCGTAGAATTTATTTCCAATAAGACATAAAACTCATTTTAAAATTCCAGTGAACCAATGCAAAGTCATATATAATGGTAGTTTTGTCGATTGAGCACTGAAATGATCGTCACATAATGATAAATAAAAAAGTAAGAAAAAAATCAGGACAGTCAAGTAAGACATTGATCTAAATCAGAAATAATATTTTGAATTTGTATTTTTTGCACACCAAAGTGAGAGCTAAGAAAAGGTGTGTGAGATTTACCTTTGTAACGCTATAAATAACCGAACAAGATCTCTGTAAGTGCAATGCAACTTCTTCCTGTGATTTACGAGACCATAAAAGACCTAGGAGAAACTATAATCATCCACAGTTTTGATCTACGTAGTAATTACTGACAAATACTTTTCACCAACCGACAATCCAATACACCATTATCTTTCTCACCTCTAACACAAGAAGAACACGCCTTCAAGGTTAAAATGTTCGAGCTTAACTACAGAATATCCACCACCCTCATGGATAAGAAGCTCGGTGGAAGTGCAGAATATGCTTTTACTAAAACAAGCAATTTCTGCTTTTGTCCTTAAACAACTAAATTTTTTCATTGCATTTTATGTTAAGCGTCAGTTAACTATTTGCGTAGCATTTCAAATACCCATTAGTCTACTTTCGATTGGTTCGAATGGATATTCAATCAAAATTTCGGGATAAAAAATTTCCAGAATAAATAATTGCAGTAAAGTACATTTTATATTACAATGTGTATAATACAACCCATGATCGTAATAGTTTTAATATCATTATTTAGTTCAAATGTGAATTAATGTTCATAATAATATTATTAACTGAACTACTGAATAACATGGTTTACAATCTTATCTTTCAATATTTAAATACAAAAAAATACTCTTTAATCGTGTTCTTTGAGTATTAAAATCTGTAAAAAGTAAAAAAAATAAGAGACATTTGTTTATTTACTTTTTGTTTGCAATTTTTTCAAAGCCTACATTTTTTGAGCTATGAAGCGTTTAAATATTTAAATAATAGATAAAGAATTTTTTTTGAGATAATCGAGTAATTGAACAACAGATATGGAGAATGACCAATTTAATAATTTTAAATTAAAAAATTCTCTTTTTAAGGTCTACAACAAATTATTTTAATTTAAAAAAATTTATAAAACGGATAAATATTTATGTAGATGGTAAGTAAATAACATCTGACAAGTTCCATATTTTTACAGCAATAAGTCAAACGTGACAAATAATACACAATTTTCAATTTAAAAAATAAAGGTAAATTATTAGTGAAATTATAAATTATTATTATTATTTAGTAATAATAATAATAATTTAACTACGTAAAAACTATATAAGAGCTAAAATTGCTTAAAATATTATGCATTCAGAATGAAAATCAATGAACTTCACGTTTATGCGGTTGACTTAATGGTAGATAATATGATTTGCGTGTAATTGACTTTTCATTCATTATAATAAGAAACCATCAATGTCTCTCAAAATAATCGATTTCTACATGAACTTTGGTAATGGAATAAAGAGCTTCACATCTCAACAAAATAGTGCTGTGACAACAATTAAAATACTCATTACTCGTATAACATAATATTCGTTACCGCTTCTACGTATCGTACAATCAGCTATAATAACAAATCGAAAAAAATCCTTCTAGACCAATAAAAATGTTTTGTTGAGATAAAGCTTTCATTGCTCTCAACTTCATAAACCGTGCTATTCGATCGATAATCAACTGCAAAATTTTCTTACATTATAAACAGGTACATATAATACAATAATGTAATGACACACCTGGCCAAATTTCTATTAAATTAATGTTAAGCCACGCCATTTCTCGTTTCAAATAAGTGGCTGCACATTGAATCTATACGATAGCAATGCTTTTAGAAAATTACGAGCAAGTTCAGAAGGTAGAGTGTAAATGTCGGAAATGATCTATAAAAAGAAAATTTATCAGGTATACTGCTTTAAAGAGAGGTGTACATGACTTGACACACATCATGAAACTATCATATTGAACCGACCGCTTATGTTATTTAGAAAAAAATGAAGAAACATGTAATAAACCACATTTAAATCGTAACGATCTGCGCGAACAATAAATTATTCGAAACATATATTTTTGATGCACACGATAGACTACTTTATTTATTTTCCACAAATTACTTTAATGTAAAATTTGTTACCAAGTTGAAATTTGAATAGGTAGGTTATATATTCATTCCGAATCTAGTTCAAAATTATACTTTAATAAAAAAGATACTCGCAATTTATTATTCAATCGAAGCCGTCTCTTTTTATAATCCATTTCTAAATTGAGATAGCATTTTTTTAAAGTGATCAAAAGAGATGAAGGCGTTCTTTCTCAGAACAACTAGAGCCATCTATCCACCTTTCAATGATACAGGAAAGCTATCCGCCTATTTCAGGCCTTCGGATCATCCGTTCGAACCGCCCTTTTCTAATCCAGAGTTACATGTAAAACATTATAGATCAAACACACCTGATAATTCAATTTTTAAAATTCTAGATTATTCGTTCGTTCTTTATAATTAATAATGGCCATAACTTATAAATATTTGAGGAATCATTTATTGCATTATATGCGTATATAAATGTACGCCCGCGCCCCCATCTGTGTTATTCATTTGAAATTAAAATTAATAATAACTTCGGAAAACTTGTATAAATGAAGCATATTGTGAAAAAAAAGTTTATTTTTTTTAACAATCCAATAAAAATATACATTTATATATACATTAAGATAAGGATTCAAATTTAAACCTTTAATTGCTATCACTATTTAAAATTAAAGTCATTTTTTTGTATAAAATATTAAAATATTATTAATAGAAAAAAATCTATATAATAGAACAACAGCTTATGACATTTTATGAATATAGATATATAATGCTTAAAAATTTATTAAAGCTTAAACAACCATTTTATTATATTAGAGACTTTTATTTAAGATATATTTATTAAAATTATTATTTATGAAGATTATATTAAATAAATAAAAAGTAATAACTTTTAAAGATATAATTAATTAAATTAATCACTAGACAAATATGTTTCGGAAGTAATTCGCTACCCTATTTTAATTAATTGTACTGTGTAATTAATTAAAATACATTAAATTGAATCAGCTAAGTTGAATACGTGGTAAAATAAACACGGCGTTTCATTGTAAATTTTACAACTCAATTATCATATAAAAAGTTAACAAAATTACATATATTAAAATAGAATTTATAAAAAATGCTAATTATTATCATAAAAACTCACGCAAATAATAAATCTTAGGAAAATTAAATTTATATTACTGAAAAAAATCAATTTTACAGTCAGATTCTGTTTTTAAGATTCACAATAGTTTAATATATTATTAATTATTTTATACTTTTAATCAAATAAAATTGTAATTATCAATCAATGTTTAAAAATAGAAATATTTTATTAATCTAAAACATTGATTTGAATATATTTTAGAATATATTTTTTACGTATTCAAATAGCATGAGTTCTAAACCGATAATTTTTTAATTACTAATTAATTAATTTCGAACAATATAAAATATCTCAAAATTTATGAAATATATGAAAAAGTTCAGGGAATACTTTTTGTTACATTTTAAATAAAAAATTTTAAAAAATTAAAGACTTGTTAGTACGAGCTTTTTATAAAGCGAAACAAATTATCTTATATTAAATAGCTAGTTGTGTATATTTTTTATAAATATGAAGTTTCGTAAATTTTATAATTTCCGCTATTGGTAAAAACACCTGAAAGTGTTAAAGTGTAGTGTTGTATCATAAAAGTGCGGAAAATAGACGACAAACCATTATTTGCTTTGAGCGAACAAAAGAAATTGTTTCTTTTTATATTAAGAAAGTTTATTAAATTACCAATCCTTTTTCTGCATCTAAATTCTTAATTTATCTTCTTTACCTCGAATTGTATTTATAGATTTCTTATAAATTTACCTAAAAAATTGGCTTTAATTGGTATTTAAAATATAAGAAACTATCATTTTAAAAATTATCTTTTGTTTAGAGCAATTGATTTTATGTGGCGAAATTGCTGACCGAAAAGAATAAGAAAAGGTGCAAAGCCAAGCTAATGGAAATTTCTATTAACATTTTAAATTATATCATTAAAATTAATGAAACTTCAAATTGGTTAAACCAGGTAATAATGAACATACGAGAATATTTATTAAATTTGATATATTTTGAACATCATTAAAACGTGTTTACAACCCAAGCAGTCATACGTCGGGTAAAATTCGATTTTACCCGATTACTAAAATGTCGATTACTAAACTGTCGATTCAATTTCCAAAGTCAGACACATTGTTTTCATGTGTTGTTGGCGGCTGATTTCTTGAATGCGCGTATTCGAAATCATCATCTAGACAATAAAATTGAGAAGGCGTGTAATTTTGAAATGTAAAAAATCGATCTCCCTGATCTGGATGAGGGAGGGATGGGGGAGTGGGGATTACGCGGGTCAGGGTGTTATATGTTTCATCGGTTAGCCGTTTATCCGGGATCGCGGCTCCTTTTTCATTTGGGACTTTGCCGCAGATGGAATTGATGCGCCGCCAACCCCGAGGTGGTTAATTAATTCGAATTAAAGGCCGGATTCGAGTGCGTCGGCGATTAGCGGTTCGGCCTCCGCCAAAACCAGCAAAAAATTCAAAAAATTCAAAAAATTCGCTGTAATTGGGAGTTAAATTTTTGCGCAGAGGTTTAAGCGCTTAGGGAAGTGCGGCCGCGCAAAATAGGCAGATGGACTATAACTAATTGATAATCGAGAGATCCACGGTTAATTGATTTTAGAGGCACACGCGTAACGAGCAGAACAATGCCAGTGGCGAAGTAACGGCGAGCCGTGTAATTTTGTACATAAATTAATAGTAATTTCCCGCTAATGATACACGGGGAACGCGTCTTTATGCTAAATTTTGCGTTTCTCCATTTGTGCGACGTCAAACGCCCATCCAACATTAATCATTGCGCCTAAATGAATGAATAAATAATGAAAAATGGATAATGTTTCATTTGAACAATCAAGTCGATCGAGCCATCAACCCGATCTCCTTCGAGATGTTTACTTTTCACCTTTTTCAAATATTTTTTCAAATATGACCGGACTTGTCTGTTATGTGTCAAAAAAAAAGTTCAGCTAAACTTTTAGAATTTGATGTTTGTTCTAAGAAACTTGTAGTTTAAAATAAAAATGATTTAGTTTTGCAATTCACCTGCCTCGTGAAATATCGTCGTGTATTAATAAAAGTACTGTACTAACTGCAATAATCTTAAATTCAAATTTAAAAAAGTATTGTACTCGAAATATAAACTTTAATTGTTTTTTTTCTTTAAATTTTTAGAATAAATAATAAGGATTTTCAACCACGCAATCGTTAATTGCTATAATTATAAGTATTTTAAAAAATGAATTATTATTTAAAAATTTCAATACGTCAAAGCATTAACTCAATGGCATTGTTGGAATTATTCTCACCAAATCGACTTCAATACAATACCCTAAACTACATCAAAGACATATTTTACACACAATAATAATCATGTATAACAGGTCATCTCAACTTAAAAGCTAATCTGCAGAAACAGTGAAAAGAGTTTATAATACTGTAATTTTAGTAGTAAAACAAAGAATGAAAAGCTTTGCTTACCATGGAATTACACACACACAATCTGGAAAATTATATTCCTACTCTTAGGTTGCCGAATTTTACTGCAGTTAAATTTTGCTGAATAAACTCCGAGATAGATTGACGGACAATTCTCTTGGACCTGAACAAAAGCATCAGAAAATCATTATGACCCTAGAAAGACCTGCTGTGAAAGGAGAAAAGTGGACAAGTGGATAATTTCGCTATTTTACTAAACGTAATAACTCGATTTATATGAATGAAATTAAATTATAATACATAATAATTATTTTCCGCGGATTTAAAAAAATTGTTCTAGATCGCTCCTGGAAGGAACTTAATAATTGTAAGACGATTTTAAAGATATTTATAGTTGAGATTTTACACTAAAAGTAAAGTGTTTGGGTGCAAAACAGAAATTATAATAGAAAATCGTACCGATTTGATGCTTCGATTCCGTGTAATTTAACATGACAATTGATAAATAAAGCAGAATGGATGTTTTACAATAATAACGGCACTGGACTCGAACCAATTCAAATTTCAATTCTCCCAAAAGAATGATATTTTTATACCAATGAAAGCAGAACAAATACAGAACGTAACAATAATTCACAAATAAAATATCGGCGAGAATATTTACGACTTTGATGCAAATCAAGGGAACGTAAAATAGACTCACTTTCAGAGAGTAAAAACGCGGATGGCTATCTTCCGACTGGGCCAGCATCCCTGCGATGCAGCGAAAGGCGAAAGCCAAGCAAATGCAATCAGAGGATTCTGCAGGCATCTCTCTCTCTCTCTCTCCCCCTCTCTCCCCCTCTCTCCCTCCGACGGGAAAACACGGCTCGGTCGGTCCCCGCGCGCAAATCCTCGTCGAGCCTCCCGCCGTATCTCGTTAATCGCCGAGTCCTTGGTGTCGGGGCGCACGCGGCGGCACCAACACACGCGACCCAAGGTTGTAATGAACGCGGTCCTGGACCTCCCCCTCCCCCTGTCCCGGAGTGCGTGGGTGGGCAATATAGTTGCGGCAGATGCACCGAGGTCGAAGTGCACGAGTACGTAGTTCGGGAGCCCGAGACTGAGACCGACTCGCTCGCTTGCTTATACGGCTGAGAGCACGGGCGCCATTATTGCATTGCTCCGACTAAATAAATTGTTCCGCAATGGACTTACGCAAGAGGCGGGGGAGGGCAAGTATTTCCGTATACTGTTATGCGTCCCCAGGCGAATGCCTAACCCGCGCTCGACAAACGAACATGCCGCCCCCCTACCCTCGCCATCTGCCCGGAGCCCCCTCACCCTCCTCCTCCTCCCCCCCCCGCGTGTCTCCGGGGCTTTTTTATGGCTACCTGGCCGAGCCAGGAATGACTGCACTATTATTCCAGACACCTATACAATGTACTTGCATCTTTATGTTTAGAGGGCTGCCCGTCAAGTCGTCCAGGCAGCATTTCAGGCTGGGCAAAGCCCAGCGGTCGTATGTGCTTTTCTTACGAGCACCCGCGGAGCGATACTTTGGCTCTTCCTTCGATTTCGAGAGCTCATTTACCCCGAAATAATACACAAACTTTTACTTTACGCAGTTCACCCCACTAATCAAATTCGAATCGAACTGTTTTCCCGCTTAAAACCCGGGCTTTAACTCATAAATTCGGCCACTGATTAACTTTTCATAACGTACTTTGGGAAACCTTGTTCCTCGGAAACTGCGACCTTATATAAATAACACTTTTTTTTATACTCCAACAATTCTCTGCCCTTTCCTTATTTTTACGTCCCCCTTTATCCGAGCTATTTCCAGCCGAGTTTACAGAAATTAAGAATTGAAAAAATTGTTTTCCGTATTCCGTTTCGAAGGGAAACTTTACATAATTTTTAAAAATATCTCGTAAAGGCACGATATGAACCCATTACATATTCCGCCACCGAGCACTCTTTCCATATTTCGCGTCTATAAAATTTAATTTTCCCCAATTATAAACACGGACGCAGTAAAGAAATAAATGCTCTATATTATCCTTCAGTATTTAACGTAATTAAATCGTGCTGTACTACTGAGGCGACGCGTCTGACATATTCCGACTGCTACCACTTAATATTCATTCTAGCGGGAAAAAGGATGAGCTACATTTCAATCGTCCCTAATCTATTAAATTAATTTTCTCGGATTGTTAAATGAAATTATACCATGTACGGGGGGAGAGCGGGGCATTATTCTATAAAGCGAAATCAAACTTTCACAAAGAGATCGTTGAGAATTTCATGTTGTGGAAGTCGATACAACGGTGTTGGTTACACGGTTACACGGTTACACGCGCCAACAATTCTATTTCCCAGCATATGTCCAGTCTGTCCAGGATATTGCATCGGCTCGCATTTGAAGCATTCACGCGTCCAGTAAAAGCTGGGAGCGCGATAAAAAGCCCCCTTTAATGCGCGAGAGCGCCATTCTGGACTCCAGTGGCAAGAGTTCGTTCCGATCAACTTTTACGACTCAGTCCGGATGCGTAATAAGATAAAGTGTTCTTGGCCTCTTATTTAATTGTGCATACAATTAACTGTATATTCGAGCTACATTCAATACAGCTTTACGAACAAACGAACGGCCTTTGTTTTTTTGCAATTCTCCAGCGAATACAATTAATTTTAACTCTGCGCCATTTTGTTGAGGTGTCAATTGATTTTATGCTTGTTAATACTCAACCAGCTAATTACTATTTATCACTTGCTCGATGAAACAAATCTGAAGAAAACTAATTATTATTATTATCATCCATTTTGTATACAAGTAAAAAATAACAGCAATCTTTAGTCATTTTATTTTGTACACATTTTATTGATAAGTTAAACTTTTGCGTGTATTCCAGTTTATCACTAGAGAACTATCTTAACCAATAAACAAGTTTTTTCCCACGATAATTTTTCATGCCTATATTACCAATCCAATGAAATTATTTTACACGTAAAAAAAAGTAATTTAATTTTTATTCATTACAAAAAGATCCATTTTTTAAGTCAATCCTTTAAGAACAAAAAGTTTGTTTTCATAAATATACATTATTTATATATACGTTCAAGTTATTCATAGAGGATGAAATACTACTTGTGTATTTGACACCTCGACTGAGCAAAGAGAGTAAGTAACTTTCAAAATAGAGATTCACACCAAACTTTGTGAATTATTTTCTATTGTAGAAAAATACAACTGAATAGATACATTTCATCCTATAATCCAAAATCATGATATATCATTTCTAGTGTTGATATTAAAAATTAAAATCATAAAAAAGATGAAATACTCGTGATTTTTAACAATTATTTTTTATTTTTAGGAATGCAAATACCTGTAAGTGATATCGGAGAAAAGAAAAAAGTGCAGTACAATTGTTCTTCATTTGCTTTTTTAAACATTCTTCTGCTTTCGCCATAGAAGCTTTTTTTAGCTTCCCACCTACAAGTACTCGCACTATCACATGTTCTCACTTGGATCAATCATGAAATTTACAATTTTACTTTACCAAGTAGAGGCTTCATAAAGTACGTACTTTTCTGTTCATTATAGGAAATTACAAATCAACCTTGTTGATCATTCCTTGCCGATGTGAAAGATATCTTTTATATATATATATATATATATATATATATATATATAAGCAAGACAATAAGCTTATAACTTTTTTATGTGTCTGCTTTTTCTAAATGAAAAAAAAGACACATAAACTCTAAATAAGTATAATAAAAATAACTTTGTACCTAATTAATTTATTCTTAATATTATATCTTTTGTATCATAACTATAATAACGTATGCAATCGTTTTATGAATTTAAATTAATTTGCAATTTTCAAGCTTTTCTTTGACAATTAAGAATACATTTTTCAGCATTTATATTTTAACATAAACATTCTTTGAAATATGAACTGCGTAAGTTATGTGCGTATGTTTGCCAATGCACATGTGTCTGTTTTAACAAATGAATGTGAATAACGTAGCGACACAGAAGAGAAATGCATGGCTCTACGCCCTGTCGATACGCCCCTTTTTCTTTTTCTAGCATTTAAACTTTGTTAATCTCAACAAGAAATTATTAGTTTGTTTAAAAATATTTTTATCATATGAGTATTATTCTGGTATTGTATATGAACAATATTTCTTGTTCGATTTAGATCAAATACGTATAATTTAATTTGTATTTGACTTAGGTCGTGATACATATACATAATAAATTAATAACATATGATACCTGCCGAAAAATCATTGCTTTATTCAGATTTATTTAAAAATAATTTAAAAACAGGAATTTAATACAATTAAAAATGAAAGCTAGAAAAATAAAACAATAATAACTTTATAATATAATGTGAAATTCGGATTATAAGTTCAATTTATTAATTTTAGAAATTTCACCCGGTTAGATATTTTACTTCAAACTAACCACATGCGGTTTGTGATAACTTTAAATGCTATTGTATTTACCCAAAACTTTGCGTGCAATAAATATTTCAATGTGTTTGTATTTAATTCAAATTTTATCCGGCATCTTTTGAATTCAAATAATAGTTAAATATTCAAATGTTGATAGAACAATTAATAAAGAAATCTATTTTAAAAATTTAATTTACAAATTATTATCAATATTATTTCTGCTGTTATCATTATTATTTTTGTTTGTATTATTATTACTAATATAAAAATTTAGGATTTTTAACAATTTAAAAAAGATTAAATTTTTTTGTTTAATTATTTTAAAAAATTTAAAACGTCAAAGCACTAACCGTATTATGATACTAGGATATTCTCCTCATTAATTTCATCTACTTACTGAACTCTGAAATCTAATCTTATGCATCTAAATCTTTGTACGCTCCTTTTTATAATATTTTATGTATATTAAATTTCGTAAAATAATGTTGGTATCTTTAAAGAATTTTTTCTAAATACAATATAAACAGAATTTTTATTTGTGATATTTTATACTCATATTCTTTCGGTATTTAAAATTAAGTTGAAATTAAGATATCCTTTATATTTTAAAGTCAATTTTTGGAAAGTGAAATATTATCTATGTGTCATCTTATGTATTCTTATTTCTGTCACATACCTTAAGAACAAAATGATAAACTGAAGATTTTAAGAGCAACTACTAGGATTTAATAAATTGAAAACCATATTGGAATATATAATTCATCATAGTTTACCAACGAATATCAGAACATAATACACATTACTATCGAATAACAGGAGCAGCAAATTTACGCGAATCAATGCAATAATGTATACCGGTTATGCATACAAGAAGTTCCTCTCATAAAGCATCTAAGACAATATCCTAAGTAATTTGTAATAAATTATCCATGATCTACAAGAATAGACACTAATGTACTGAACGTATGAATGGTTCACACTTTGCGTCATTTATTATATGGTACAACTGCTTTCTTCCATAATATAAGGACATCCTATAATATCTCTTATGCTTACAATGTTAAGATACATATTTACAAAGTTTATCAAAAATAAATGTGAAAAAATTTATATTGCTTGATTATAAATGCAACGAATATTTCCACGCGTATTTTTCGGAATTTTAATTAATTCAAGTTTCCTACTTTTTAAATAAATTTATTTTCACTTGAAAAGTACTTGAGTATTTTTATAAAAATATTAAATAATGCATTGCAGTTGTTACTCGAAAGAAAAATGTATTTAACAAAGCAAACTTAAAATAAGACAATTGAAATAGATTTAATGAGTTGGTTGAGTACAATTGCCGAAGCTAGTTATTTTAGTCTGTAATTGTCTTGTAAGGTGTATGAACCTTTTAAAGTAAAAAGATACCGGAAAAGTTATATATTTCTAAAAATAAGTTTTTGTCTGCTGTTTATTTACTGAACAAAACTCCTCCATATTATTATTCATGTTAATCGTGTAAGTTGGTTGATCGATCCCAACTTTAAAATATCATCCACAAGGATCAAAATTTTCTGTATATGCTTTTATTTCATAATTTTAAATTATATTTTTTGAAAATAGAATATTCTGTTGACTGAATGACTTAAGTTTACAAAATATATTAATTTGTAGAAAAACTTAATTTCCGAATTTTTTTATTTTATATTATTTATATATTCTTGAATTTTTAGTTATTTTTAGTTATAAATTTAAAAATTATTTCCTTTAGACATTAAACACATTGTAATTAAATATTAAAAAATTTATTTGAATATATTCTTGTCATTCGTTAAAATACATTCTCGATTTATTAATGGCATTAAAATATGAATTGGTTTTACACCAGTGATACATAAAAATAATAATAATTAAATAAATTATTATTTAATAAATTAACCAACAAGAAATATATGTGGTAGAAGTATAAATATTAATTTTTATGCATCAAATCGGTTGATCCCAACATGTGATATTTCACCTGCCTTCACATACAATTAATAATTTTATTATCTGGTGAAAGAAAGCGCATTTAATAATTACATTTTAAGCACTAATCAGCTTATAGTGAAAAAGGCAGTGAATTATTGAATTTTAATTAATAATAATTATTCGAAAAGATTATGAGATAATGAAATCGATTAAAATAATAATGGAGTTTTTGAACAAAGTCATTTTCCCGGATGCCCGCGTCTCGAAAACAAAGGAAAAACGTTTAGAGGGCCTAACACCCCTCCTCTCCTCCTCCTCCCCCCCCCATTCCCAAAAGAGGGCATTGAATATGATTGAGGCGGTCGGAGGTCGTTACGGGACAATTGCTACAAGCATGTGATTATGGGCAAAAGGGAATAGGGAAAGGGAGGGGGGTTGGGAATCTTTGAAATGAGCCGAGATCCCGTTTGTCAAGGGTGTTACTACGGCGGAGAAAGGCAGTGTGTTATGACGAAATGGCCGTTTGGTCATAGAATTGTTCTGTAATAGGAACGATGATCTCTTATCGCTCGGCTCAGCTCCGGACAAGAGATGGTAATCGAAAGTCCAGTACAGTACGGGATGAGGCTAATTATTCTTCAGAAAAGCTCCGAGCAGACTTGACAACTCGCGCTCGGAGACAAAAGCCGAAAGCAGGAGGACGAGCGGGAGCTTGCAGGTGACGTGAAATTGGGAAGTTCGGGAAGAGGCGCACAAGAGCAACGAGGTACATTAATCTTTGTACTGGCTAGCTGATGAAGTAGCAATTTCCGTTTGATAGTGAACGGAAATGGGATCGATATACCAGTTGACCGATCTCTGCTCTGTCACTCTTGTCTCCTCCGCCCCCCTCCCCCCCCCTTTCAACCCTCTCCGTCTCACCCCCTCACCCTCTCGACCCTCTGTGCTTTGCACACACTGTTTTTGTTCACTGTCTATATGTACTCGAGATAGGGACGGGGGCGGGAAGGGGAGGGGAGGGGAGGGGGGAATTGCGGACGACGACTGCTTCGCTCGGACGAAAGATGAGGTCATCAATGAAGTTAATTGAATTGCGAGTCAGAGGTGCAAATTTAAAATGGAAAAAGTTGCGCGACCGGACTAAAGCGCCGGGGGAAAAACTTTGAGACTTTAAGTAGGTCGAAGTTTGAATGTTGCATGAATTGTGTAAGATTCATGAAATTGTTTGAAAAAAGTTATTTGTGTTGACTTAACCAGCGGAAAGCAGTATGAACGCCATAATTTTCACGGCAATGCTTTTCCAAAGTTAAGTTCGCTACGTACTTTTTCATGCGTGTATCATTTCTCTTTCAAATTCCCGTGGCTACTTTCTTCCGTAATTTCGATTAATTATTTAAAAATTTCAATTAATATATTTCGAGAATAATTACCGGTCTGGTATTCATTATAAATTAAAATTATGCATTTTGATAAAAATAAAAATATATTTCGTTCGACTAAATTTTTGCCGATTTTAATACGAATAAATTAACTAGAAATATCAGAAAATTTAATTATTTAATTAATCAAACGATCTCTGTATTTAAATACTTTTTTATTTTAATTTTAATTTTTTTTTTAATCAATTATCTATAATAATTATTATAATGCTTTATAATTAAAAATCATTTCGATTGATACATTGAAATTTTCCTTTTTCAATGCAAAAGATTTTTAAAAATATACAAATTGTTTTAGCTATAAAAAGCAAAATAACTTTTATTTCATTCTTCTTATTAAAAGTTTTTAAAAATTAGAGTCGATTGATATTGTTATGTGCCTACTAAAAGCATATAATTTTTATAGTTTAAAATTTTAAAATCTATGTATTATTTGATAAATCCTCTATTAAAAATATACAAGATCATTTGAAAGGTACATTGTTATACTTTTTTCATACTTTTACATTGTTTACTGAATTAATATTAACAAATTTTTACATGAAAACGGAAGCAATAGTTTGAAAAATATTTTTATTTTAATCTCTCAAATATGAATTCTGAAAATAATTGATTTTTCTGATTAACAAATAAAATATTTAAAAGAAACTTATGTATACACTGATAAATTTTTTTACAATGCAAATCAAATAGCTTTTTTACTTTTTTACGGTGTCCCTTAATAATTAGAACTAAAATCTAACCTCTTCTTATCATATTATTTATTGAGTTATCATTATCATACAAATGCAGACAATGAATCAATAAAAGCAGTTTATTTATATTTTGTAAAAATTAAAAAAATGTATAAAAATAATTTTTATTATCCATTTAATTTTCAAAATGGAAATTTTTAACGAGTAACTCTTAATATAATAATAAGAAAAAACTTTATTACACATCTGTTCTTAATTTGAACAAAAATATTTAATAACTAATAAATAGAAATTTACTTAAAAAATGTACAAGGCAATTGAGTAACTTTATTACAGTGTCAAAATAACTTTATTGACTGTTTTTATGATGAAAGCTTTTCCCCTTTACTAAGCAAATATCAGGCAAAAAACTACATTTTCACAACAGCACTCAATTTTTTTACAGCAGCCTATAACTTCAGATTCTGAATATTTATTAAATATCAGTAACAATTAGTTTGTCCGTACTAAAGTCTGTTATGAAATTTTAAGTTTTTTAATTAAAATGTATGTCGGTATTAATAAGACTAATGATTCATGTTCCATAATTATTATATATTCTTCGTAATACTCAATTTTCACTATGTACCTTGCTTCTAGAGTAACATAAACTTGAGAATGTATAGTTTTATAAAAATATACATAAACTACTATAATAAAAATATCATATTTTATTTATAAAATAAACGTATCTTACATGCAAATATTTTGCAAATATCATTGTAGATGTAATGTCAATCATTTATTTATTTTATAAATATTTAAATAATAATACAATAAATTATTTTGTACGTTAATTTTTTATAAATAAAAATTAATAATTTATCTATTTCAAACCTAAATAAAAACATAATAATTTTGAATTCCATGTCTAAAATAATGTTCATTAAATAATCACGTTATCGTACACAATTGGTATTTACAGGATTAGCTTGTGTATCAAAAGAAATAAGTAATTTGGGATAATTTTCGTCTACAGCTATATTATTGTATTTACAGATACAAAATTGCCAATAGTTGAATGGAATATTATTGTAAGTATTGTACATTTCAAAGCATAAAAATGGAAATGTAAAAAAGAATTTGATGAACTTTATACAAAGTAAACGTTCCAATTCAGAAAAAATAAAAAATCAGAAGGAATTAATATTTCGGATTATTGTAATATGAGTTTTCACAGTTAAATTATCCACGGTTAATACAATCAGCGATATACATCGACATCTAATTTATTAAAATATCCTTTTAAATCAAACAAAAGTCATACCTTCTTTTTCTGTATCTCTTGCACGGATTCAATGTAAATACGAATTGATTAAAAAGCATCAAATAATAAAATGCCTTCAAAAAAGTCAATTTAACGAATGCACGTCAATTTAAAAACCAAAAAATATTCCTTATGTACAAATAACAGTCTTATGATGGTAAACAAAAAAGGGATGGATCGTTATTTTACAGTGTCAGTGTCTCAAAAAGCCCAAACTTCATAATGGAAGCATGAAAACGCGGGTCAAGCATAAATTACTCGATCATCCACTCGATCAATCTTTTGCTAGGATATGGTCCAAGTCCTCCTCTCGTTGTTGTCGCTGGAAGCTGCGCCAGGACACCCTGAGTATCTTTCGAAGGACCAATGCCAGGATCTGCTCTATTTACTTACGTCTACCAAGGCAATTCGTCACCGCGACAAACCAACCCTCCAACGAAGGGATGGATGGACGGACGAACGAACACCAAAAGCGTATTCTGAGTAAATTTGCATTGCCCACCCTCTCGAAGATTAAAGCCTGACATTCCCTCTTCTTCCCTCTTCTTCTCTCTTCTTCCCTCTTCTTCCCTCTTTCTCGTTATCGCCCGCCCCGTGAAAACCATGGCTCCCTTCCCTCTCCGTGAATGCAATACTACTTAGTATTTCAGTACTGAAAAACTAAATGGAAAAAACAAAAATGAAATGATAAGCTATTTGGAAACGCGTTAAGCTCTTTTCGTAGAATGGGATTAGAAAAGAAAGAATTTAAAAAGAAAATGTTAAGTTTTTCGCCTGAGGATGCGTTGTTATTATCATGGAACATTTGTATTTTCTCATCTCAACCTTTGGCTACAAATAAAATTTTAATTGTATGGCGGATTTAATTATAACAAACAGATATTTACTCGAGATAATTTAAAAAATATATAGTTTTAAACTTTTTAATTGTTTTTAATTTCAAGACAAATATTTATCTTCCAAATATAAAATAGGTTGCAAATTTTTTTAATAAAACAGGAATAATAATATAAATACTTATTATAACCAATAAATAAATATATAAACGAGTAAATTTTTATACAAAATATTTGTATTAATAAATCATAAATAATATTTCTGAATTTGCTTATACTATGAGTTTTTTTTTCAAATAATCCATTTATTATATATTTATTTAATCTAAATTTTAATATTCACTTTAGTACCCATTTTTAACTTTATTATGTTACGTATGTTAAGTTATTAGATTACTGTAATTTAGTAGAAATGGTATTATTTTAATAAGATAATAACTGCAGGCTTAATTTTATATTTCTTTTGAAATTTAAATGTACAAAAGAATATTTTTTATTTAAATTGTATTTAAAAAAAATTATTTTTTGAACGCTTTAACAGTTTTTTTTATAATTAAAATATCTTTTAAAAAAATTTGCTTAAGCATTAACATAGAGTGTAATGTTATTTGTAGAAATTCTTTCAGATACGCTTCTAAAATAAATGTTCCAATGCGAGATAAGTATAAAAAATACAACATCCTTATTTTACGGAAAGCCGTTGAAAGCAGCCAAGGGAAAAGGTTAACAAGAAATTATTATCTAAAGTGAATGTAACAGAGAAAAATATTCAACAAAACCTTGTTCGATACACTTAAAAATTTCTGTTTCTTTAAATTAAAAATTCTTACTATTCTCGTGTTACAATAAAATATCGCAACTTGGTATCACTCTTTTTATTTTTCTCACACACGCGTACCTGCGCTCGCCTCCTCTCACACCTATTCTCCCTCCCTCTCTCTCTCTCTCTCTCTCTCACTCACTCACTCTCTCTTTCATTCTCACTTTATCTAAATTGGAGAGACAGAGTGACACTTGACAATTTCCGTTTTCCTCCTTTCGCTCCTCTCTATTTTTCTCTTTTTCATTCTCCCCTTTTTCTGTCACACATATACGCATTTTCTCTCAATTTCTCTTTATCTATTTTTTCCGTGTTATAAACTCTTTTTCTTTTTTCTTTGTCTTGCTACTCTGACAAAGAGAATGCAGATGACACTGCAGACAACTCATATTCAAGCGTTTGTCTCTTCTTTTCTTTTGACATACGACGATCTTAATAAGTCCAACGTGTTTTAATTACTTCGACAATGAGCTAATGCAACTACCAGCAATAAAATTTACAATCTTTAAAACAAAATGGACAAGTATTTCATCGATACAATTTGTGATCAACATATTATAATAAAACGCCGATAAATTAATCGACGAATAAGATTTTGTGAAAATTTTCGGAACATTCTGCACAAGGAAAAAAATAGAACATACTTGGTTAAATAAATAATAAAACTAAATGGAATAATATAACAGAAAATATAAAAAGCTATTTCTAATAATATTAAAAGAGTGGACATAAAAAAATATTTTTTAATAATATTCATTATTTTAAAGCACATGCAATATCAATTTAAAAAACACCCTTCAGCTAAAAAATAGACATAAATTACTGTGCATAAAAAGTTAATGTATATCAAAACTTTATTAAATAAATTGTATTTTTGAGAAAACATAAAAATTGTTCTTAAAAATTTTTTAAAAAAATGAAATTATAAAATTATTTTAAAAATTTTTTTAAGTAAAATAAATTTTCACATCAAGTGCCTGGTCCAAAGTACTAATTTAATGTTATATGGTTTTTAATGCATTTTTAGAATACTCTAATATGCACATTAAAAATTACTATGCAATACCGAATTAAAGATAAACATTTCAAATATATATATATATATATATATTTTTTTGGCTCATTTGCACAATCATTGAAAGATTCAGTTAAACTTTTGTGCAGCATTAGATTAATGGATTTTGAGAATATTGAATGAGCTTGAAATTTAAATAAATGGAAATATTTTTCTAATTAGAGCTAATTATTCAAATTTCACAGTCAGTAACATACTTTGAAGTTAATGCAAAAAGTATATGCACCTTTAAAGAAACCCTTGAAAATGTCGTCCATTTCATAAATTGAAACTAATTTCAAATATCTATATAAAATATAATTTAGATTTAATTACACATCACGAGAATTTAAAATCCCTGATATAATCTTAAATTTGGCTTGTCTCGAAATAATATTCATAATTTTTTGTCGAGTGTGTATATTTAATGTCTTCAAATTTTTTACGCAATACAAAAATTGTTGTTTATCGCATTGACCTCCGCGTGCGGCATTAAAAGAGCCTCAGCTTATTAAGAAAAACTTGTATTATTATGAAAATTGAAAGGGAAAGTACAATAAAACAAGGATATAGGCCGAAACACTGTTTTCTTCTTTTGTTCTCTCTTTTTTTTTTTTTTTTTTTTTTATACACAATTCGAAGGGCAAATATTTTAAAAATATAAAAAGGCAATATATGAAAATTTGCATGGGGAGATAAATATTTAAGGGGTTTCCCGAGTTGGGCACTGAAATCCCCACGAACTAATCGATAAACATCTTCTCGGGTGAAATGCACTGGGGGTTGGAATTTTGAGCTCACGATACCGGCTGGGATCCTCGTGTTTACCCCGAATAGACTGACGGTAAAAAGTCATGCGCTATCTTCTTTGATAGCAAACGAGCTCTTCTTGCACGTGGATAAATAATTCCCGATTCCCTCCTCGTGGATAATTCGGCTTTCATTTTTTCGGAAAATTCATAATTCATGTGTAGCTTTATATTATATGAGTTATCCAGGTGGAGAGGTCAATTTCTTAATTCTAAATAATAAACTAGCTCGTTTTCCCTATCTGATATATCGTAAATTCCTTCGTTAACATTGAACTGATTAAAATCGAGAAAGCCAACGATGCTGATTAAGGTTTTTTACACGCAAAAAAAACAAGTCCTCAAAGTTATTGTATCTTAATTTAAATTATGTAACGTTATCGACTTGGAAATCTCGTTAATTTAACACAATTTTTTCTTTTTTTCTTTTTTTTTTCTTTGCTTTTTATGCAAGAAAATGGAAGAAAAATTTTTTTTATTCTGCAGGTGCATAACGATCTTCGAAGATATAACAGCAAGTTAAAAATTGTAAATCGCCAAGGATTCGATAGGTTTTTCTTTCTTATACTCCAAACACCATCAAAGATAATTTATAAAAACCTGTTTCCATGGAAAAACCTCTTTTAGCTGGACTTCTAATTTATATTTAAACTATGAAAAAGAAAGGAAATCAAATCCATTATAGTTCTTAGCTTGTTTTATTACAGAACTCTAACAAATGATCTTTTCTCTGAATGTACATGCAGCAGGGTATCTATAAGAATATATTCAATCATTTATTTATTGCTTAAATTATTTCTTGTTGTTTATGAAATAAATTTTTTAACTGAGAATTCTATAATATTTGACAACTTCAAAATAATTTTTTCTTTTATTTGAATGATTTATAAAATTTTTTTTAATAAGTTTCGTAAAAATACTTTAACAGAATAATGCCAAAAATCCTGCTGCGTCAAATATTTACTCTTTTTGTCGATTTTTGATAGAATATTTTTCAAAATAATTCTTAACAAGTGCATTTTACTGCGTACAAATTAAATTTATTTGTTGATAAACAATATTTATTAAAATAGTTAGTACAGTATATCAAAGGGAAATATATATCAAAGGAAATTTTTTTGTCAACT
Source organism: Eupristina koningsbergeri (assembly GCA_018907245.1). Classification (NCBI taxonomy): domain Eukaryota; kingdom Metazoa; phylum Arthropoda; class Insecta; order Hymenoptera; family Agaonidae; genus Eupristina; species Eupristina koningsbergeri. The sequence continues at coordinate 4,084,862 of JACCHV010000008.1, read as the reverse complement.
TTTTGCTATATTTTAATTCAATAATTGCTTATATTACAAGAAAGCTACACATTACATATCTCTATGACCTCAATATATGATAAATATTATTTTGTTTTAAACGCAATAATTTAATTTAATAACACAAAATCGTTGATCTCAATAAATTTTATTTATTTTTAATTCATTTTCAAATAAAATTATTAAGCTTATAATGGCCAATTATCGATGATTGAAATTTATGTGAAATTATTTTTCATTTTTGATGATAATGTTTTTAACTTTTAAATATTTTATAAATTTATGAAATTAAATTTTATTTTAATTATTGCATTTTTAGAATAAATATTTGATAGAGATCAATTTTAATAATTATATATTCGGAAACTAAACCTTAACCATCACTTAACTTTACAAAGAGCAGATTATTTGAAAAGGAAATTATAGAATTTGAACGTATCTTTCAAACTAAATAATGTAACATATTAACAAAAAAAACAAAAACAATTTGAAAATATTTCGAAATTTAGTCACATTTGAATTATTAATTAAATATTAATAAATGATTGCATGTATAAAATTTGAAATAATAATTTCTAAAGCAACAATGCTACTCGCCAATTGAAGACATTAAAAAAACTTCGTAGGCTGAACAGGTTGAAGCTTAAGGGAAGATAAACTTTAAAATTTATTGTGAAAAAAGAATTTAAAAAAAAAAAAGGAAGGCCGAATTCAGTCGAGAGCGCTCAAGGCGAAGTGCAAGAAACGTGGGGATGTTTGACGTTCGCTTCTTCAGTTGGAAAATCAAGCGTTACTCTTTCCGTGACATGGCCAACAATAAGTAAACCAACCCCAACCCTCCGAATGTTCGTACCCTCGGTCAAACTACAGGGGCGGCTTACCCCCCGGCCTGGTCCATGAGGAACTTTAAACACGAGTACGGGAGTCACGCCTAAGAGGTCGCGCGCGCATCAGGGGCGTGGGAGTGATCTCGACTTGGGGGTGGCGCTCGCGTCGCTCATTGATCGGTCTCCACGGGGATGCTGAGTCACCCCCCGCCCGGAGAGCCGGAGCTGCAGTTGGATCTCTCCTCGTCGCCCGGTTGTCCAGCCGCGGGTTCTGCGGCCCAGCCGCAGCGACAGGCAGGAGATGCGCGGGGCCCCAGTGCTCCTCGCGTCCCTCGTCGTCGTCCTCGGAGATGGTGAGAGGCTGGGCCGCGCCCAACGAACTTCCAGACGTCGATCCGCCACGGTTGACGCCCCCGCCGACTTGCCTTCAAAACATTCGACCGCAGCTTTGTTTTCTTTTTGCGCGTCCTTGATAAACAAAGTGTTTTCGGGAGAACCGCGTTTACACGTGAAACGACGTTTCTTATTGGAAATACCCTGGTGCATCCTTAAATAATTTTTAAAGCAACTTTTCCTGTCCTGACAAAGTAAACACGGAACAACTGACGTGCGCAAAAATACGATTATAATTTTATTTTTGATCACTGAGATTTTAATCGCTTCGAGTTTAATTACTATTAAATGAACTAGACATGAAAAACCTGTATTCGCAAAGGATTTTTTCGCATCCGCAAATTGTTGTTACTTTGTAGCTCGGAGGTGTAGCGCGTCCTTTTCTTCTTCTTTTTTTCCCTTTTTTTTTCGTTTTGTTTTGTTTTTTGTTTTAAATAAATATATGCGCCTTTTACTCAAAGCAAGAAAATAATAATATAATTTATTTGTAGTGTATAATTATATCTAAGTTGGAGTAATAATGAGCACGTTGGCTTTCAGGTTTTAATCCGGAAGTGAAAACCTTCGAGGCAAATCCCGACACAAAACGCCTGTACGATGATTTATTATCCAATTACAACCGACTCATTCGGCCGGTTAATAACAATACCGAAACACTCACAGTATGGCTGGGCTTGAAGCTATCCCAGCTAATTGAAATGGTAATTCATAATTCTTTGCATAATTATTGATTTTTTGTTGTTTATTTAAATTATATGCGATGCGATTAAATGCACATATAAATAGAATTCAAGTCTCAATCGAGTACCAATATTAACTCATTTTTCCAGAACCTAAAAAACCAAGTGATGACAACGAACGTTTGGGTCGAGCAGGTAAGAAAATAATATTTATGCACGCGGAGCTTAGCGGCGCAATGTTGAATTATTCAAAATTGTCGCACGATTCAACAGGGCGGGGGGGAAAATAATTAAACCCCCCCCCTGGAAATTCATTTGACACTTATATCAGCAAGGGGAACAAACTTTTGTAAAGTGTCAAAGAAACTTTTTTCGAGAGCCCTAAATTTAGTGTAATATGAGCCATTAAATTTGATTACAAATTTAAGAAAAGTAAAATGAAGGGGAAATTTATGTTGGGAATCTCGAGGCAAAGAACTTTGCACTTGCGTTTGCGAGCTCGTTGTTGGAGGAGGGGGAGGGGAGGAGGAGGGAGGAGGGAGGAGGGAGGAGGGAGGAGGAGGCGACACGTAAATACCACGCGGACTGTTTGAAATTATGCGGTGAACTGGTTTTCCCGGCTGGCTTTGCTCCTTCTTTTCTCCTCTCGCGCGCACGTGAGTGGCGTATTTCGGGGATAAACTTTTGCGTCCACAGCCTCTCCCTCTCGAGCGCAAATAATAATTAATTCTCTTTCTCTCTCGGCTTGGCACAACAACCGTCATGCAGAAATGGTTCGATTATAAGCTGCGATGGGAGCCGGAGGAATATGGCGGCGTTGAAATGCTCTACGTGCCCTCAGAAAATATATGGTTGCCAGACATCGTTATGTATAATAAGTGAGTCCCCTTTTCATTTCTCCATTTCTCCGTCTTTCTTTGCGACGCCTATGTTATTTCAATGTATTTAATGATATCCTTTATCAGCTCTTATTAATTTTTCATCTTCCATCCGGAAGATTCGGTCATCTTCTCTGCAAACTCATTTCGAAATACTCGGATTGGAACTGAAAATTAGCGTATTTATACACACACAAAAAGAAGAAGAAAAAATGTATTTTTTGTCACGATAAACGTACCCAATACGGGCAAAGTTGTTGCACAAATTTATACCTAAATTTTTTAATTTTAAGATAATATGGTATAAGAATTGATAACGTTAAAACTCAATATTGTATATTCAATTAGCTTGCAATGCACTGTGAAATATTAAAATTTTGTAATCTAAATTAAATTAAAAGTACAAGATTATTATTGAAGTATCAAATTCAGAATTGACAAGCATTTTATTGTTTTTTGTAAATAAATAAATAGTTTATTTTCAGTTCATCGTCTTTAAATGATAAATTTAATTGATACAAAATTTATACCAAATACATAAAATATTTATGTAAATTTAAAAAAGAAAAATGTATTATACTGTAAAATTAACTCTCAATTGCTCGAATAAAATTTTTAATTAGTGTTGAATTTCAAAGCACAGGACTGATTCTTAATTTTATTAAATGCTGATATCAAATTTCGTGATTTTTGTAATTATAACTGCAGAAAGCAATGGTATTGTATTTTCTTTTCAAACAGTCATTCGAAGAATTGCGCATAATAATTACACGTATTAAAGCTTTGAGAGAGAAATTTAAACCAAATAGAATCCAGAACAGGGTAAAATTAAGAATCATCACAATCTATTATTCCATCAAAAGCATCTAATTACTCTGTTATTCCTAATAATTAAAAGCACTTTGGGGACCGCGGGGCAAAAACTTTTAAATTCCATCCAGCATCCGGTGTGTAAATTACTCAAAATAACCGTTTGGTAGGGCTGGGGGGGGGGTTGCGGCGAAGGGAAAAAGTCGTCATTTTTAAGGTTTCAATTTATTTATCGCTTGATAATTGTCCGACCTCTCAGTGCGGATGGCAACTACGAGGTGACACTGATGACCAAAGCAACTCTCAAGTACACGGGCGAAGTTTACTGGAAGCCCCCGGCCATTTACAAGTCCTCCTGCGAGATAAACGTCGAGTACTTTCCCTTCGATGAACAATCCTGCAACATGAAGTTCGGCTCGTGGACCTATAACGGAGCACAGGTACGCATAATTGTGTGTGTGTGTGTGTGTGCGCGTGTGTTTTATCTCCCGGATCAACCTCGTTCTGTCTCCTGGCGGCAAATGCACATCGCCACGGGATTCGCCCAAGAAAAAAAGGCTTTGTCGTCCTTGCGCGCCTTCCCTTTTTCCCCCGAAGATCATTTGACTTTGCTAAATATTCCCTAGATTGTCTGGTGCTTTGCAGGTGGATTTGAAGCACATGCAGCAAGTGCCTGGGAGTAATTTAGTGACGACGGGAATTGATTTGAGTGAATTTTACTTATCGGTCGAGTGGGACATCCTCGAGGTTCCAGCTTCGAGGAACGAAGAATATTATCCTTGCTGCAAGGAACCTTATTCCGGTCAGTATCCAAGGATTTCCTCTCCTAAAACTTTTTTATGCAAAATTCCGATAGTTCCCTCTTGATTATTAAAAGGGTTCGGCTTTGAAACTTGGCTGTACGTTTATTCTTACAAATAAATTTTCTATTTTTTTTTTTTAACAGGTTTAAAGCCGTATTAAAAATGAATTACTAGACATATCAACTGTATTATTATAAGCTATTTGGGAGATGTAAAAAGATTTTGAAAAATTTATTACGTTGCATTTTACATTGATTTTACAATACGTTATTAATTAATCCGGAGTCTACATAAAATTATTCATATATTATTTATTAACTTGACTTTATAAATTATTACACTAAAATATCTTAAATCTGATAATCTAAACATTATATACGTCAATAATTAATTACGGCAATTGCGTTTAAATTATCAAATCTCTAAATCTATTACTTGCATAAAATTTTAGTAATACTGGAACATGTATCATTTATTTATAAAATTGAATGAATGACAAAATAATATTTTTTTCAAAAAATTGTTTCTAAAATCTTTTTTGTCTAAATACAAAAAAAAAATTTATAATTATTATTTACAATTTATATATAATAAAATAATAGAATGTACAACGAAATAATATGTGTAATAATGATTAGAGATTATACATATATATTATGTATTTTTATATTCTACATACTCCTATTCTAAATAAATGAAATCTATTATATTATATTACTCGTCCATGTACTTTGAGAAATAATAATAATACAAATGGTTTGTAAAATATTTACAACTTTTGCTTTCAGAAATACATAATTATATGTAATTACTAAAACAATTTCAAAACAATACAAGCGAAAATGTAATTTTATTGTCTATAAAATTAAATTTTGTACTTTTTTATTATGATATTTTGATTTATTTACAAAATAAAACTACTAATTATTCAATTCATCTTACTTTATATGATTTAAGTATCTTTAAATTATACGAATGATCTTAATTTTGAAAAAAATGAACGGTAAAATTTAATGAAATAAATAATGCATTTTTATAGTAATACATAGGACATCAAATGTGTAATAATGCTTGGGAATTACTTACCCGAAGAAAAATTCTCCATTTCAAAAGATAAATTATTTCCAGAGTATATTTCACAGTATGTGGCCATATGTATAGACAGCAAAATAATCCATCTAATCCAGTATCGATTAATCTTTGCGTTGACCACCCAAATTTACCGTAATTTGTATCTCTCGAGCCATAATTTTAACAGAAAAAAAGAAAATTAATAACGAATACTTAAAATACCATCAAATATAAATTAAATAAATAAAGAAACAGATTTTAAGTAAGAATATTCAATTTAAAAGTACGTCACATTGTCTTGTTTTAATCGACTTCCAATTTGTATGACATCTAGTTTTCATTTTTTCTTTTCAAATTCAAATAAAATAATAATAATTAAAAATTACTGTTTTATACTAAAATATTAAATATATTTTTTAATTGATTTCATACTTTAATTTAACCTGAAAGATGCATAAAATCTAAATGCACATCTTGCACGTATTTGCAAACTTCTATTAAATAAAAATATGTTGACTTGCATTCATTTTTATTCATCTAACAAGTATGTAATGAAATTTTTTTGCAATTCACTATTTGTCATTTGAATAAAGAAGATAAAAATCAGTGAATCCAAATTTTAAGAAAACGAATTATAAATTATTTTAATAGTTTTAGCAATATTATTGTTTTAAATAAACTAAAATAATTTCGTTTATATATATCTTTGGAATTTTTTAAATAGATGCTTTTGCAAGATTAACATATATGTAGATTTACGTAGGTATTTGACAGATTAAACGTAAATATAGAAACTACGCATGTTTCAGTAAATCTTTTCCGTTTGTAATAAATAGCCAACCGTAATAATTCAACATTATTTCACTCATATCAATCAAATCATTCAACATCCCTGTACTACACTAGTCAACACTATGATTTAGAAAAGAAAATCTTTTGATTATATATTTATTTCTTATTTTTTTACGAAAATTCAAATGATCACGAATTATATAATTTTCAGATATTACTTTTAATATTAAAATGAGGAGGAAGACGTTGTTTTATACTGTCAATCTTATAATACCTTGCGTGGGTATTACTTTCCTAACGGTTTTAGTATTCTATTTGCCGAGTGACTCCGGTGAAAAAGTAAGTACCAATTTTACGGATTGATGTTGCTATTTATGATGAATTAAGTATTAAAGCAAAATAACGCATTATAACAGGTTTCGCTCTGTTCCTCGATTCTTCTGTCGTTGACTGTATTTTTCTTATTGCTGGCAGAAATCATTCCGCCAACATCATTGGCCATTCCTCTACTTGGCAAATACCTCTTATTTACTATGATTCTAGTCACTTTATCAATATGGATAACTGTATGTGTTCTCAATGTTCACTTCCGGTGAGTATCATAAAAAGTTAATTAATACAATGGAATTTAATTCAAGTTAAAACATGCACTGCTTCACTGGTCAAAGGCAATTTTTTAAAATTATCTACACTTTATACATTCGAAAAATTTTCCAAAATATATTATGATAGAAGCTGATGACATAATTGATAATACAATGACAATTAGAGAACACAACAACTCTTGTGCAAACTAACTTCAATGTTGAAAATAAAAATATAATTCATTTTTTTACTATTTATCATAATATTACACGAAAAAGATCCTAAGAAAAGAACCTAAGTAACATTGAGCAAAAAAAATTATGAATCTTTCGTGTAACGTTTCATTCTATTCTGATGTTCCTGCAATTTTTTTTTGCCTCTACCATCCCACTTGAAACGACGTCAAGTTTTTTGAAAACACTTTTTCACGCACTTCTTTTTTTTTAATAAAATTTTGAAAAAAAAAAATTACAACACATTCACAAAAAAACCATTATATTGACACATTAACAATAAAATCATTCTATCAAAATACTTTTTTTTAAAAAATAATTAAAACGACACCTCGCAATAAATCATTATAATAACACTTTCACAATACAATAATTATATCAGCACTTTCACAATAAAACCATTATATCAACAATTTCACAATGTAAAAAATATTATATCAACACTTTTTCCAAAATATAATTATATCAGCACTTCACTATAAAATATATTATAATATTAAAATATAGTATATCAACACTTTCACAAAATAACAAACATATCAACACTTTGACAAAATAACAAACATATCAACACTTTCACAAAATAACAAATATATCAATACTTTTTCAAAAAAACACTATTAATTAAAAACGCTGAAATACTATTACATTATTAACCTTGAAATGATAACTAAAAAAATAGAAGAGAACGAAGTCATCTGAACAAAACTCGCAGCGCAACTAATTTTGTCCGCGACTTTACTCGTCAATTTCGGTTTTAGGTACGAAAATTCTCACCCCTTTACCACCCCCTGACTCGGTTAATTCCAATTTTTAGAAAAAAAAAAATTTGTTGGGCCATCGAACTTTATTTCTAAATTCAAAAAATTTTTTTTATACTTGACAAAAAATATAGAAAAGAGGAATCAATCGACGATTTAGACCTGAAAATTATTCTTTAGTCTTTGATAAATATTGATTAATAACCTACTAACTTTAAACGTTCATTTGCTTGGGCTTTATAAACAAATGTTGACCAATGTTTTGATTTACAAAAAAAAACTATAAATTTCAAGCTTCATGTTGCAATTAATTGTATTTGCATTTATATTTTCTTAGATGCGCGAGAATCGATCCAATATTCGAGCTGCATTTTTATTTTGATTAATGTTTATAACTTTATTGTTTTTTATATTGTTTTTGGGATTTATCATTTCTTGAACATGTTATGTAAGATTTTAAATTTCACAGTTGTCCAACAACACACAACATGTCGCCGTGGGTCCGAGAATTATTTTTACACTGGATGCCTCGGATGCTTATGATGCGCCGAACACCCTATTCAACCCCAGAATATGATGATACATATTTGGATAGTGGATATACTAATGAAATGGATTTTAGGTAATTTTAATTAATTAACTAATGTAAGGCAATGTCAAAGACAATCATAAATCATCGGTTTAATTTAATGGAGTCTTTAAGGAAAAGACCGTTGATCGGTGATTTATTCAGTATTGACACACCCCAGAAGAAAAAAGAATTTCCGATCGTTCGTTTTTTAAAAGGAATAGTTCGTATTTATTTTCGAATATATAATATCGAATATATTCTTTGACTCGGCAGTGAAAAATAATCCACTTGTCGAAAAATATAATTCGAATGATTAAATCGCCAACTTTTTCAATTCTTATAAAGATGTATTTATTAATTTTTAATACAATTTGCACTTGAATAATGCACCTTGAATAATTTCGATGTTTATCAGTAATCTAAATAATCGGTTTAAATTAACATTAAAATAAAATTTCAAAGATTAAATGCATCTGTAAGTATTAAAGTTAGTTTAATCAGAACAAAATTCAGCTCAAGCTACATTCTCATTATTTCCGTAAAAAATAACTTTATAAAATAACGAGACACATCTATGAAATACCTGTAAGAATTTTAATTGTACAAATAAACTCGCTTCTATTATACTTTTTTGCCAACATCCGCTTGGTAAGTGGACGGACATTAAGCCAACCTTCGGTGCCGATCCTCGACATGAATTTCTCGTAAAATATCGACGTAATTAGTTGTTTAACATTTTCTCATTATTTACTCGAGCGATAATTTATTATTTATTATTTATTTTTGCTGCAGTTTCCGTGACAGTATTAGCGATTATCCATCCGAGTCCAAGGAGAGTCCCGACGCCTTCGACAGCGTAACATCCGCATATAAAAACATACGGGACGAAGATTTACGTCAAATTCCACATGCTTCCAGTGAGCCTATTATCATATAATTATTTGCACTTCACCACTCGAAATTTTTTTGCACATTGCAAAAATAGGTCAAATGAATGCCCTCTTGTGCATTAAACAATTGAACAATCCAATATCTACTCGGCTAAGCTTTTTTCAATTTGGACAATTAATCTTTGGTGATCATCGGCTGATGTTTATCAAAACATTCTTTTATTCGATACTATTTTATCCAATTGAAATTAATTGAACTTAATAATATAAAATCCTAAGGTTTGATCCTTTTGAATTATAATTATACAAATTTCATTTTATCTCTTTATCCATACGTTCTTATTTAAAATTTTAATTTACCCTTATATCTTTTCGTATAATTAAATGGTATTCAATACTAATTATTACTGACCCAAACTTTAAAGTACAGAATTATGATGATCAATATTGGGTTTTTTTTTCTGAACTTTAACAGTGCATTCGATTGAATAATTTAAATCTCATTAAAAACAATTTTAAAGCAAAAAACTTCACACATTCTATTGTAATGATAATATTGGTTTCTACAGGTATAATATTGTAATTTTTTATCAATTTTTCAATTGAAATTTTCATGTATTTAAAGGGAAAAAATCTGATTGCTATTGATAACGCACGGAATTATGCTGGGCATAAATAGAATTATTACTCATATATAAACGACAAAAAATAAAATCATGCATCCATTATGTGAAATTAATGTTTATAAAATGCTAAAACTACTTTAATCGAATTTTTGTTTAAAAATGATGTTATACATTTTAAATTTGAATTTCTTTATTTCATTATTGTTTAGTGGTATTTTCAGTTATTTTTAATAGATAATATTTATCTGTCTATGATAAAAGTATAAAATCTATAATCAAAATTGTATATTTATTTTCCCAAAAAAAATTTTGTCTTATTTCAATATTTCATAGAATAAATTGATAGATTCTTATTTTATTATTTTGTAAAACATTAAAATGATTGCTTATTAATGCTATTGCTATTGATATTATGACTTTAATATATTTTTCAAATTTTAAATAAAAATTTTTAATATTTTTATAAAATTTTATACAGTAACTGATAGTGAAAATACGTTGCCAAGACATCTGTCACCAGATATCATTACAGCTTTACAAGGTGTAAGGTTCATTGCTCAACACATCAAAGATGCGGATAAGGACAACGAGGTAAAAACCAAGTACAATTTCAAAAAATTGGATATATTTACATATGTATAATTAAATATACATTACAAACTAGAAATATAAAAAATACACATCAAGTTTATGAATATTTATATATGATGTAAGAGTAATATTTTTCCTACAAAATATTAAAACATTATTCATTTTTTTTTATATAATTTGATTTAAAAATACTTTAAATACATAATTTTTTAAGCATAAAAACTGCCATTTGTAACTTTAAAATATAAAAATTATAAGTTAAAAATCTTTTACATCAATATTTTACATAACATTAGACATAACTTAAAAATGTTCCAAATATAATATTCAGTATATTAATAATATTTAGATCGATCTAAAAACATTTATTTTAATTTCTTTATCTAACTATGTAACATTATGTAGGTTATTGAAGATTGGAAATTTGTGGCAATGGTACTAGACAGACTTTTCTTATGGATTTTTACATTAGCGTGTATTGTTGGAACAGCGGGAATTATTTGCCAAGCTCCAAGTCTTTACGATACACGTGAACCCTTAGATCGTCAGGTCTCAAGTATTCATCTTCGAAAGAGTAACTACATGGTTCCACCCCAGCCTTACTTTGGTTACGAATAAACAAACTTGAATGACCAAAAACAGTGGCGCACAAAAACGAATTCATTTCATAATTTTATGTATATTATTCTTACAAAAAAATTTTCATTGATAAATAATAAACTAATTAAATCAATACTGGTTTCATTATTTACACTTATCCTAATATATCATTAATATAAATAGGAAATTTTTTAATAAAAACATTTCAATAATTAAAAAAAAAATGTATGTATTTCGACATGTACAATCTAAATGATTCTTTGATTAATTCATTAAATAAATTTAAATTTTTATCTTACAATTAAAACAAAATTCAAGATTATATCGTTTTTACATTAATTATACAAGTTGATACACGGTATTTTGTACTATTTGCAAGATTCTTTGTGTATCTTTTTATTCGTAAACTTTATGTTTAGCGAAATTGGAACATAAAACGGATTATTATTCTAAATCAATTATCATTAACTCAGGAGAATCACTGGTACTGCTTATAGCACTGTGTGCACTAGGTTGCACTTTTGATGGCACAGAAATAGCTTGCTTTTTACTACTACTCTGACTTATACTTGTTTCAACATCTTCATCGCTACTATCCGATATCAAATCAATAACAAGTGCGCGTTTTTTCTCTTTTGGTGCAGGTGCTGAAGGAGTGTGATTACTTTCATCTGTAAAAGAAATTAAACATTAATATATATATATATATATATATATATTAATAAATATTAATAAATAATTGTATTAGTCAACTTTAATTAAAATCCCTTTTAAATGCTTTATTGCACAATGCTTTGCTAAATATGTATAATAATAAATTACTAAATTATAGGAGTCTTATTATTATGTAATAATTAATATATACATAATAATTCAATTAATAATTTATTACATAAATATTTATCTATAATGAAACTCATAATATGACACTCTATCTAAAGCCTAATAATATACATTTCATTAAAATTATATTATTGTAAAATATATTTCTTTGTACATAATGTATAATTTGTTTATTTTACAAGTAAATTAATCCTAACAAATAAATAAAATTATGTATATAATATTGGAATTATTTCTTACCAAGATCTACTGTCACATCATCATCAAGCTTAGAATGAGTTGGACTAACTTCAACTTTATCACTTTTATCCTTGTCTTTTTCTTTTTTAAGGACTAAATTTTCCCAAGAACCATCTTGAAGTAACTGAATTTCATTCACTTCTGGTAATAACTTGTTTGAATTTAAAACTTCTTGGAAATAGCCATCGATTGTCAAATTATCATAAAGAGCAGATTTATCACAAACTGGACAATTCCATGTTGGTTTCCTTTCATTCATTTGTAAAAATAGGGATGCATCAAAACATTGTAAATGCGAACACGTAGAAGCACGACATGGTGTGCTCATACGCATTTTTCCTAAGGGGCATGCTAAGGATACTCTTAAAGATGTTGTAGCAATTTCACTATCTGCATCTTCATTGAGTTTTTCCTTAACTAAAAAATTTTCATTTTATATTAAATCTATGAAATAAATCAACATAATTTTGTACATTAAATTCTTAAATTTGAGATTAATACATACTTAATCCTCTGGTATAATCCGAATGTTTACAGCCTCTGTTTTTTAGCCTCGTTAAAAGTTCTGAGCTAGTTAGTTTCCTTACAAGATATACAGCAATTGCATATCTTCTACCATAATCAGCAGACCACGAAACTGTAATTGTGTTTCCTACTGTTGGTGACAATTTAACTAAAGGACTGATATTCACTGGCCTAGGTGGCCTCTTTGGTTCAACTCCTGGTTTATTCGTAGGAATTGGATTCTTAATGTTAAAATAAAAAATTTGATTAATTTTTTTGATTTATGTGATAAAAAAATACTTTTTAAATATATAATACATTTTTACTTACCGGTAAAGGACATAATTTTCCGTTAACTTTAACGTTTATACTAGGAGGAAAATAATCTTCCTGTTCACAAGATGTTTCTTGCAAGCAAAATCGCATCTGTACCTTTAAAAATTTGTAATTGATTTGATTTTGTAATATTTATATAGAAATAAATTATATACGTTTTGTTTTACCTGAACAGTGTAATCCATTTTACTCCCTTGACGACAATCACGCGAACTAGCAATGTCTGTTGATTGTTGGGGAGTAAGATGAAAAACAAATGTATTTTCCTGCAGTCTCAATGTTCCTTGTGGTACTAAACTTGAAGGCTTTAATAATTCTCCGAGTAAATCAAAGAATGGTAATTTCTTTAACTTAACATCTGGATGGACTGGATATTGATTGGGTTGAATTTGAATTGGTGCTGGTATAGGCATAACCTTTTGCTGAGCAAAAGCAGCATACGATGCATAGAGCGCATTGTTGTTTGATCGAGTCTACAAATAAATTTTAAAATATAAATAAAAGAAAACTAGTTTCAATTTCATTTCAATTTATATTTGAAAAAAAATAAAAGTGTTTAATTACTAATTAGATTTTTATTTATTACCTGTGGTGTTACACTAGTATAACCCGGAGGTTGATAGACCGACCCTGATCTTTGCCCTACTTGTGACTGTGGAATGGATGCCTGATGTGCTGGAGGCAAATCCTTGGCAGGAGGTACAGATTGTTGTTGCTGTTGTTGACTCATGGCTTGGGCATGGCCTTGTCTATTAAAATATTAAAAAATTATTATTTATGAAATTTAAAAAGAAGAATAAATTTTTTTAAAATATCATATTACAAAATGGATGAAAATTTGTTACATCATCTGACTTGATCATAAAAAATAAAATGTACTTGATAAATTTAAGATTTATGTTTATAAAGCTAATAAATATCCTAAAAATTTATGTATTTATTTTAACACAAGTATTATTTACACATTTAATTGAAGATAAATTTCAAATAAATGTACATACTAAAAAAATAGATTTATTGAAAATAGATAAGATATTTTATTATTATTAATATAAATTAAATTAATTTAAATAATTTAAAGCATTTTAGATCAACATAAAATTAAATTCATACATTTAAAAGCTAACCTTGTAAAATAATTTCCAGAGTTTAAATTTGAAAACAATGTAAAATTTAATTCATATGTTTTGAAAACTAACCTTGTAAAATAATTTCTAGAGAGTAAATTCTTATCTAACTGTTGTTCAGCTACACCTTCACTTTGACCATACATTTGATGAGCAGCAAGTTGATCAGCCCTATGGTCATAAATGTTAATGTTAGGGTGATTGGATTACTTCAAAAAATATAAATGTTAGTCTTACTGTATAGTTTTATATAATTCACGAATTTTCAATTGAACAGGATGCGACCTGAGCCTTAAAAGTTCCAGAGCACGAGTTTGAAGTTCGTTTTTTCTACCTGACTTGTTTCGACCAGCAAATCCTAATAACGTCTGCAGTTCAGAAACCCGGAAACTCAATACCATATTCTGCAACAATACAGATAAAGACAGATATAAAAAATACAATAAATTAATAAGTACTTTTAGACAAATATACAAATATACAGATGTAAAAGATAAACTATTATTTTGAGAGAAACATTAAAGCATTGAGGAATTAACAGACCTAGTCCAAAAAAAACATCTAGATCAATTTGTTTGCACAACAGATACACAAAAATTTAAAAAACCACGAAAAAAAGTTGCGAGAATTAACGGATTTTGAGTAAAAAAAAAAATTTGTTTAAAAGTCACACAAGAAGCGAGCGGCAAATCCGCTGCCTCCCTAAATAATTAAGGTGCACACAAATTCACAATCTACAAGCTACGGCCGCGTGTTTCCAAGTCGAAGGCAGGATGCGGAGTAAAACGCGAAATATTTTCAGGTTACCAAGTACTCCGACTCGAACGCCTCCTCCATTCCACACGCGCCTACTCGAGATTTCCTCTCTCGCGCGCCAGGTCCAGCCCCGCTAATTCGCTGCGAGTTCCATGCTGCCAAAATGGAAAAAGTGGGAAAAAAAATGGAAAAAAGTGAAAAGTGAAAAGTGAAAAGAGAGCGAAAAGAGGAGACGGACAGACTTTCCCGCTGGTGCGAGCCGCAGCTGTACACGTACACAACGTGCTCTCAGTCTCGGGAGAATTTCCCGAGCGGCTCGTCGCGCGCGCGGCACTCGACCTCTGCCAGCCAATAGATTATTGGGCGTCGATGCACAAAAAAAAGGAAAAAGCGTCCCCGAGCCGGCGACTCGCGACTCCCGGCCCCCGGGGGGATTTCAAGGTCTCAAGGTCTCGTAACCAGCAATTTTTGCAAGCACTCGTGCGCGTGTCGCTAAGCATAGAGACGGTTGGGCTGTTGGCCGTGCATTTGCCCGCGGCTAACAAGACTGCTAGGGAGCTCTTGGACCATGGATAACCATGAGCCAAAGTTAGCCGCAACCGCCTTTTTCTAAACTACTGTTAAGACTCACCTCCAATACTTCCGTTTCCGACATCTTTCCACAGTATTTCCGGCGACAGCGATCCTCGGTGTCGTCGCTTGTCAGGAAGCTGCAGGCTCCGGGTGACCCGCGCCGTTTTGCTTAACCGCTGCGCGCGCGTGGGGTCGAAAACTAGTTGGGCTCGATATCGGTGAACTACAATGTCTCTCTCTCTCTCTCTCTCGTTCGCTTTTTTTCTCCGCTTACTCTCTCTCTCTCTCTCTCTCTCTCTCTTTCTCTTTCTCTCTCACCCCCCTTCTCACTCACTCCCTCTCACTCTATCCCCCGCACGGGAACCCACGATGGAGCTCCTTTTTCACGTAGATCTCGTCTCCGGGAAACTGGGTCCAGTCCCCGCCCCTCGTCCTCCTTGATCCTCTGGCGCCCTCAGCAGGGAGATAAGAGCCGTGTGCCTTTGATAACGAGTGCCAGGTGCTTGCCCGCACCCATTTAACATTTTTCACGCAAAACTTCGAAGCGATCGTCAACTTATTTTAAATACTACGCTCGTCGAACATTCGATGATGAAACTTGAACTTCGAAGCACTTCTCAACACCATTACTTCGCTAAAACTGCCGACTAATGTCAACGTGCAGCCTGGTACCATTAGTTCTAAATACGTGCGAGGGCAATGTGTGTGCAAAGGGATTTTAAAGATGGCGACCGGACTGTCTATGTTCCTATTCTATTAGACTATGAGCGAAGGGTCCCGCGAGCCTCGATGATCTGTTGGATAACATTGGAGTTTCGCGCGCTTACGATTCAAGCGGCAACCGAACAGCCTTTATCTTTTTTTTTATCTTTTTTCAGAAAACTCTCGCCTGACAACAATTTTAAATAATTTTAAACTCGATCTTAAATTTACTTTGATCTCACCTGTTCATCGCAAATCTTATCAGGAAGGTCTGAAAGGGATTTGTCCATGCGGCTGCAACAACCAATGGGATTTTTGATTTCCCATAAATTTTTCCCTGGACCTTGGGTCGTTCTCATGAAACTACCGCACACGCGAATTGTGCAAACCTAACTGTCGAAAATCCAGCTGCTTAAATACAATTTCAATCTCGCTTCAAACATCGAATGTAATTTAAATTTCACACATCTGCCAACTGAAATGACCCATTTCATTTCAAATGTAAAATTTTTGTAAATTTAGGACAAGCTTAAGCCTTGATGTCGAAACCCTTTATTCGACATTTTAAGCATTCAACATTATTTTTTCTTCATTCTCAACATGACACAAGCTAATGCTCAACATTACCATGCTAATTTTATCAATAACAACAAAAACTCTGCAATGTCAGAAATGCACCAAATTTATATTGAAACCATTGAGTTCTCATGAAAGCAACTGGACAAATTCTTAATTGGAATGATGGTATAGCATTTAGTATGGGAAAGCATTTGGATTTGATTAAACTCAACTTCTTCGTTAAACTTTTAATACCTCTCCGTCGGTCTCCAATCATTTATTATGTAAATAAATTAATTAAATTATCATGTATAAATATTTTTTATTTTATTAATTAGTCAAAAGCTGAATTCATAATAACATAACGTTTACATTTGATGTAAAATAAGTTTTAACTCTTAATCCACGGATACACAAAAGACAAATTGATAAATATATAAAATTTATAATATTTAAGAATAATAATAATAAAAATATAGGCTTAATAATTATTATAAAGTATATAATATAGTTTTACAAATCACATATATAGTACATATCGATTATATTCGTTGAATAAAATTATCTTTCCTTTCATTAGTAAATTAATTTCATTATTAAATGGAATTTACATAATCAAAATACTATAGAAGGTAGTTTGTTTCGAAACAAAAAATATGCTTCTTTATTTTCAGTCTTCAAATTTTCAGCGTTAAATGCTTCACTAAATTAATACATGTCTTTATTAGATACAAACATCAAATACATTGCTATTACCGATTTTAGCAATAAATTCTATTATTAAATAAATAAATAAATAAATTAATAATCCTCTTCTTCATAACTATACCCATATTCACCATCTTCATTTTGCCTTCCAAGCATTTGACCTACTGACATTTCAGATAGATCTCCCTCTGGCTCTACTTCATCATCAAGATAATCATCAGCTTCATCTATAAAGAATTATTAATTGTTATTAAATACCTATATAGTGTGTAATTGTTTACAGTAAATTTTGAAGTAAAATTTTCTTGTATGTTAAATTTAAGTTCATTTCTATTTTTATTTCAATCAAAACATGTCAATACTACTAATTCTACAAGAACCAATTTCGAAAATATAATCCTACAACTTTAATTATTTAATACTAACCAGTTTCATTATTTGTATCATAATATCCTAATGATAAGGATTCTTCATGAGCTTGAACTACAGTTTCATTATCTGATTGAGACGATTTTCTTTTTCTAGGTGAACTTAATCTCAAGTTTGGTATTTTTTTACTATTTTCCACCACCTTATTCTGCATTTTCTTGAATCTGTACATTCCCAATAAATAAATTTTTATTCAATGATAAAATAAAATTATCAAAAAGATATATAAGTAAAATAAGAAATAACTCACGATACAAATGGTTCGGTTTTCTCTATTTTTTTCGGCGACACAAATGGTGTATCATCAGATATTTGTTGTGTTTGATTATTAGAACGAACTCCTACGTTTAAGCTTTTCAATACTTCATAATTTATTTTTGACGATATTCGTTTTTCTTGTAACATTTTTTCTATTGCTTCACCTATTTTTAAATAAAAAGGATTAAATATTTAATAAATATTTACAAAATTATAAATTTCTACACTTAATCAATAATTTAATAGCATTAACGATTATCACTATTAATTCACCTGCACTATTAGCTGGCCCTTGATTTTTATTTTTTTTAGACGTTGTCCTTCTTCTTTTCTTTTCTGGTTTGCCATCTTCTTTTTCTTTTTGTCGTTTCTCTTCTTTTTCTATATAATTTTTATCATATATATCGAATAAATTACTGTTTAAATAATAAAAACAAGATATGAAATATAAATTTTTACCTTTTTGTTCCTGTAAATATTTTTCATTAACTTTATTCCACAATTTGCTTTTAAATTGTGCTTCTTTTTCAGACATAATATAACTATCTAATTCCTCATCATCTAAATCTGTAATGTCAATCTCCCCAGTTATCTTCATATTCATAAAAACAAATATTAATTTTTAAAATGTATACAATGTTCAAATGTAAATATCTTGCAAAACTTAAATTTAAAATAATAATTTCTTACATTTTCAAATGATAACGAGTTTGTTTCCTTATTTGAATTCTCCTTACTATGAAAAGAAGCCGTCAAGCCCATCGATGCAATATCAGGACCTAAATTTATACGAATACACTTGTTTTAATATAATTTTATGCAAAAATATAGGAATACTTTATGATCAATATGTACAAAAGTAAAAAGTAAATAATATTTATGTATTGATTGATGTGAAGCACCTTCCATATTTATTATGATTAAAGTTAAAAAGTAATATTTATATTGCACACAACGATAAATCATAAGTGCCAATAATGATTTTAAACAATTATCTTTTATTTAAAAATCCATTTTGAATATTTTCTTTATCGCTTGTGCATTAGATAAACAACGTAAATTACCCAGTCCAGTAACGAGAGAATTATCATTTTTTCGTATATCAACGATTATTACATCATCTGGATCATCAGGATCTCTTCCAACGCATTGTTCAATTATACTTAAATTTGATTGTCTGATGAATCGGTCGGCATCCAATTCTTCCATGCAAGATACAGCTTTAACAAAGATTTTATTACGTTAAATTCTTTAATCAATCATGCTGATTAATAATTTAAATTGCTTACAATTTCTTGATCTGCCTTTTATTGATTTCTGTTCTTCTAATTGTCGATCTATCTCACATTGAAGTTCAGTGAATTCATTGGCTATATTTTCTAACTGAAAATTAATGAATAAAATATGAAACTCTTTAAACAAATAAATAAAAAGTAATTAAATAATAATTGTAATTGTATCACGGCAATTAATTATTGTTTTTTTTTATGTGAGTAAATAGGAATATTTGATCTGCAAGAATTTATTTTGAACAACCTTTTTTCCTCTTCTGTTCAATGATTATTGTGCAAAAAATTTATATTCATTTTATAAAAAATTATTAAAATATATAAATAAAAATTAATATTAAAAATTTGTTGTAATAAAGTATTTTACCCTCCCCCCCCAAGAGTCTGTCAGTTCCTTTTACAATCATTGCTCAAGTAAAAGATTTATTATTAGTTATAATCCTAATAATCAATTATTTTAAATTTTATTGATTATTATAGATAAAAAATATTACTTTTAATAGTCATTCATATTCATTTACTTTTAAAAAGATGTTTAACAAAACATATTTCGAATACTTTAGAAAATATATGGACTTTTACCGTTTGAATTTCAGATTTATATACCAGAACTTTTTGGTTAAAACTCTTTAGTAAGAGATTAGTAAAATGTATACATTTTATGAATTGCGACCAAAAAATGAGGTGAAAAATTGTTCCAATTAATTCAAAAATATAATTCTAAAGATTCTATACATACTTTTTGCAATCGTTCTCTGTCTTTTTTTCGAGCAGCTTTAAAAGCCGGAGGATCTTGTTCCTCTTCCAAATCGACAGTCATGAATTCATCTAAAGTTAATGCACTCGATGGCGTATCACCAAATTCTATTAATCTATAAATAAATAAAAATATGATGCATCTAATTGCCTTGTAGTTGGAAAATAATAATAATAATAATGATAATAATAATAATAATAATAATAATAATAATACTTTGAGAAGGGATAAAAACCTTTTTCGTAGGGTGGACTCGTGCACTTTGACGATTTTAATAATGTCGCTCGGCGATCTATTGAATTCGTGTAGTCTGGCAGCCATCAGAAGAGCTACGAAGGACATTATTATTACACATTTTTATAAATAATTGCATTTTTTTTTTTTTTTTTTTTAAGTGTACAAGTGAAATCAAAGAGATTTACCAGCACCGCATAAGCCTGAAGGTCTACGGCCGCTGTGTATACTATCTCTTTTCATCCTTTGAACAACGCGCAATGCAGTCATAGACACTTCGTGAGTCTTCTCTCCGAATTCCAATTTATTAGCAAAGCGCATTATGTACAAACATGGATCTACAATAAAAATGTTTCATAACCAGTGTGTTCATCGACAGGAAAACAAGTATTAACCGGCTAATTGGCAGTCGTTAAAAATTTTGAGGAATGGGAAAATTTGAAGAAATTAATAATAAATGTGATGCGTGAAACATAATTGTAATTGATTTCAAGAAAATAGGAATCTTTAACCACCATCCAGCAACCAATCTGTTTTCATTTTATAAATATATCATAATTATTCTTAAAAATATTACATTTTATTCCGATACTATAATACGTACATTATTTTAATTCATTCACTTGAAAGAAAAAGTAAAATAAATTGCCTTCACTTCTGCATACATTTTATTTCAAAACAAATATTATTTCTAATTTAACTTAACATTTATTAAAAGATGAATATTTTCTTTGCTAATAAATAAATTACTTTTAAGAACTTGAAAAAACAATATTTAAAATATAAATTCAAAGAATTTTTATATATTTCAATTCAATCGAGCATCATCATAGCATATTTCATATATGAAAACAGTAATTAATAAATGATTAGCTAAAATTATAAGCAATAAAAAACTTTAAATCTATTCTTGGTAGATTCAAATCCAACTTTCTATTAACACATTATTTATTAACTCGTAATTATGCAATAAATTAAAAATTAATTAATATATTGAATATAAATCTTAAATATTCGTTCATGAGTTTATATTGCACATACGTATTCGAAAAATAAAATTATATAAGTCTTTGAAATTAATTATTAATTGAAAAAATAAACACATATTGTATTTAAAATGTAAAAAATATTTTAAAGCAATATTTGTTTTAACAATATTGCATTTTATAAATATAATACAGTGCCCCTGACCCATCTGTATTAATATTTTGAGAATATTAGTTTGTTCGATAATGTAACTCTAATTTCATCATATCATTAGAAATAACATAAATAGAATGATTTCTATTTATTTATGATATAAATCTAGAAAAAAATTATTATTTACCTGAGTGCAATAGAGTACCAATAATCAAGATAAATTAACTGCTTTTTCAAGTTGGTATAAATGAATAAATTAATATGTAGCAAGAGTACGAGTAGGCCAAAGAGACTATTTAGAAGGTTTTTAGTCATAATACTTTGGCCATTTGAGTTAAGACATTTTGCAAATACGTGTAAACCTATCAAGATTTTATTTTATTACACGCTACAGCTAACTTTAATATCTAATTAAATGGCAATTGCATTAAAAAAAAAAAAAACTATTGTATGTTTATCAATATGGAATGAATAGGTTATAAATGGAATAATGCAAATCTGATATGAAATGAATAAAATAACACTGCTTTCTAAATAAAAGATGGCAAGTATTGCTATGACCCTGGAAATTACCCACACTCGGCCACAACATACGTGCAATGCAATCAATCGCGCCTTGTCAACTCCAGCTGCACATCCACAATAACCCATTCACTTGCTATCTAGGTTTAATACACACACACACACACACGCACGCACGCACGCACACCCCTTAGCCAATAACTCGTTTATTTATTTATTTGCTATTTTTAATCTGAAGTGGCATTCAAAGATGGTAAATTTTATTAAAATCAAGAAACATATTGTTCCATCATTATCCTCAACAACTTCAAATGTCTTCTGCTTTTTAAAAAGAAGAAAGCTTTTCGCGAATAAATACTAATATTCATTAGTGAATTATTTTGAATAAAATAAAAATTAAAAATACAAGCCATAAATCTTTTATTTTATGATTAAAAAATATTATTTGCAATTAAGTAAATTTTAATATATTTCGTAATTTAAATTACGATTTTTTTATTATTTTTCAGAAACTATTTTCTTAATTGTCGTATGTGCTTACTATTCTGGAATAATAAAAATTTTCTCTACATAAATTCTATTAAATTTGGTAAATGTATAAAATAAATAACTTTACAAGAAACAAAAGTTTGTAAATATCTTTATTATTAAACTTTAAATTAATAATCACTACAATTATTTATTGTATTTGTTTATAATAAAAAGTTTTTATATTAATTTCAATTACTGTGTTTAATAAAACTATTGTTGTCTTATACTTACATCGAAATAAATTATTGATTATATTAGAATAGATAAAAAAAAAATTTTTTTTAACTGATCTAATATTAAAATACAGTAATTTGTTCATTAAGACAATATCAAATAATGTCGATTTTAACACATATAAATAAATATTTAATTATCAATTAGATAATTAATACATAATATTGATTATTAAAATTTTATCTCTATTCAAAATAATTGCTTGTTTTTATAAATAAAAAATTGTTTTATTAAACACAGTTTTTGGTATAAAAAAATTATTTATGAAATTAAAAATTTCAACTTTTTTGTATATAAAATTGTGTTATTTGTTCAAAATTAATTTGCGAAACTTAATTTTTTTCGAATAATAATAATAAAGATTCTTTTCAAAGTCTGACAGTATGATAAGGCCACATGATGTTATCCGAACATCTTTTATCGATCAAAATATATAAATATATGTTGATAGAAAATGAAACTCTTGCTACTGTCTAGATATTAAATGCAAAACAACATAGGTAAAATTTTTTTTTAATTTAAGTGATTATTTTAAAAAAATAATAACAATACGAATGATCTGTACAACAAAAAATTGATAATTAGTACTGAACAATGTTCAAATACGTTTATTCATAAATTTTTGATAAATAAACGTAAGTTTCTTAATCCCTTGGTTACTTTTCATCTATACATATACACACACACACACATATATATATATATATATATTAATTTAATTTCATATTTAATAAATTTTGAATACCATACAACATATACCTAACTTATCGATATTTTTTATATGTAAATACATATACAAATATATATATTCTTGAAAAAGATTGTATGTATTTTTAAGAAAAAAGTTTTATAATTATATTTATAATTCATTATTCTATATTTTTATTGATATATCTTTAGATACAAATTTTATGTATTTTGCTTAATTCAACAAACTGTATCGCATTTTTTCAACGTTTGATGTTTATAATAAATAATTTAAATTTTGTGATAATTTCAATGTTATGGAACAAACATTATCGCGTGTATCTAATTTATACGCAGCAGATTTTACGAAGAAAAATAAAAGTATTTTATTTTATTTTTACTAATGACAGATGTTTCCTTCAACTAAAATAAAATTAATAGTATATTTATGCAAGTATTTACAATGTAATTTACTTCTGAAAATGAAAAAAGTCATAATAAAAATATAAATGCTCTGCTTAGTTTATGACTCCAACAGTTCCGAACAATATGTAGTTGAGTCACGATGTCGTTTTTCGAATATTTTAAGCTGCAATAATTATCTACGCGGTTGTTTCGAAAACAACAACCTTTTTTTATCTGATCATGAATATTTGTCACAAAATAAGTTGAGCGTACAATGTATTAAAAACACATAGTTCAAACAAACTTTTAAACTCTGTGAAAGTTAGCCCGTTATAAGCCTCGTTAAATGTAACTTTCAAAAAAAATTCCTCTTCTGCACACTTTTTTCTTTTCTTGCAAGATGCATGCATTTTTTAAATTAAAGAAAATAAAAACATAAATTGTTGTAATAACAAATTTTGCATTAATAACGATATTTCGTTGTCTGCAAGCCACGACCTCACTTAACTTTTAAATGAAAATGAAAATGAAAAAAAAAAAAAAAAAAAAATAAATAAATAAAATAAATAAATATCACCTCGATGAGCAGTCCAGTTTAATTATACTAGATCCTCAATTGAGAAAAAGACAAGTCATTCTTATTAATAATAAATAATAATAAATAATAATAAATAATAAATTCTTTAATGAGTGGTCGAGTCGACCGTAAATCTCGTCCGTGAAAGGCTGTGCAATATAAAAAGAAAAAAAAGAAAAGGCTCGGTCAAAGAAAAATTCACCAGGGAAATATTTAAAGTGATCAGGGCATTGATGTTTTGCAAAGCAAAAAAAATGTTGCCCGCGCGCGCTCGACTCGCAGTTTCCAAATTGAGTCGAGAGCGGAGGGGCCGCGTCCCGTAACTTAACGATTAGAGGTCCGAGGCGGCCGAGTCGTCGAGATATCGGGATAGCCGTGATAAAGCCCCGGGGGTGGGGGGTCGAGGGCGGAGGTGGGGGTGGACGGCTCTGGGGACAGACGGAGAGTGCGCGGCCCCGAGTCGCCGAGAGCGCGCGCAGATCGCTGAAAATGGCGAGGCGGTTCTAGTCGTCGGCGGTCAGCGGCACCCGAGCGCGGACTCTCGCACCACGAGCAGCCCCCGTCCTGCCCCGCGCACCAGCGACGCGAACGCGGGCACACAGGCGCCCGGGACTGTCGAGGAGCCCACGAGGTCCAGGAGTCGAAGCCATGGCGATGTCGAACCTCTACTCCAAGATCGCCACCAAGCCGGTGAAGCGTTTCCAGGACAACATCGCTGTCACCCAGACGAATGCCTGGGTCAACGGTAAGCCCCCTCGCGACGCCTCCCCAGCCTATCGGAATCCGACCGCAGATGCTCCTTCAATCGTCGTCGCTTATCGTTCCGCGAGGCTTTGTTTTTCCTGTTCATCGGTTGCAAGTTCAGGATCGCGTGAGTCCCTTATCGAAAGTATCACCGGGAGGCGGTTTCCTTCCTCTTCCCCCCCCCCCTCCCCCCCGCCTCCTCCCCCTTTCACCCGCCGGAGGGCAGCGGCCGCGGATTTTTGCACTGGCGCTCGGTGTGTGGGGGGCTCGAGTTCCTTCACTTCACACACATACGCACACACACACACACGAGACCAACACCAACTCGCCGCGGCGTAAATAAATATTTTGCCCGTAAACCGCTCCTATGAATTCTTTTCGCGACTCTACGATACGTCTATGGGAAAAAGGAGTCGGGTCCGTTCGAATATTAGGCGGTTGATGGAATTTAAAAAAAAAATAATCGATAAATACTATCGCGATTATTTGTTAATTGCACGGAAGTAATTTAATGATTTCGTTGTGCCGTAATCGATGTTAAACAAGGAACTGAAGAATTTGCTTGACTAATCGCTGTTTTCCATAAATTGTCGAGCCGCTTACGCGGACAAATAGTTTTTCCATTTGTGGGAAAAGCATCGATTTCAAAACCAAAGAGCCGAGCTCTTGGCTTTACTTGGAATTGGGAGGCTGAATAAAAGGGCCCTCGGTCAGAGGTGAAAGAATGAAAGAATGAAAGAATGAAAGAATGAAAGAGCAGAAGACACGGTTTGAAATTGAGTGTCGTGAAAATCGAGTTTGAAAGGGAATAATGGGGATGGATGTCGTTTGTCGCTCGCCGCCCGTCCCGCCCCGCCCCTCACCGCTTTTCCGAGCCGTGCCCGCCTCGAATATACGCGGAGAAAAATCTTTACACGGGATTTTCACACGTATGCGCGCGCTCCCTCCCACACCCACACACATTGGGGATGCACACCAGAGTCGGGGGGACGCGGCGCGCAGGCGCGGCGGTCAATGCGCCAGAGAGAGAGGGACGACGACTAGACTCCGACTCGGCGGCGGTTGCGGCGGCACAGTCCACACAAAAGCCGTGCATGTGTGCGCACGGGCCCACACACTCGGGCACACGGACACTCGAGGCACGCAATGCCGAGCGTGACAAGAGAAAGGAACCGAAACTAAGGCTACCGAGAGCTGCACACCGCCTCAACACAGAAGCAGAGTAAAAAATGTAGTGGATTCGGGCGCGTCGCACTCACACGGGACGGGGAAAACATTGGAAAAGCGCGAGGGAAAATGTCGGCGAGCGATTTGACTTCGTCGTCTTCGTCCTCGTCGTCGACGTCGTCGCAGAAGCACCAGTTGTTGAGGAAAGGGGCGACAAAGGGGGAGAGGAAGCGAGAGGCATGCGCCAGTCAACCCGCTGCTACAATGTTCACCAACGGTATAAACGCCTGAATTAACCTACATTCCCGTAATTGGCTCCACTTGTCTCTAGTGCAACTCGAACGTTTTGCGCGTCTCGGTCCTGCTCTCCCCCTCCCTCCTGCCCCCCTCACCCTCTCCGTCCCTGGGCTCCCCTCGCGCACTCGTGCTCCTAGGGCAGGGAACAAGGCCAGTGATAAGGGATTTCTAAGCGCTGCGACATGCTGCGTAACCTTTTTTTTCTCTTTCATTAGGGTTACTCGCTCCCTCGCTACTGCCTGCATGTACACTCGTGAGTATTAAGTCTGGCTTATTTTCTGTCATTGTTTCTCTCAAGGGCGCTCATGGAGCTTGATCAGAGAGGAGTACACTAATGGCATTACATAACAGGGCCATGAGTGCACTACTTTGTGGAAGTAAATTGGACTAGGAATTCTGGAACTCCAGTAAATTAACAAGGCTGCTAATGTGCAATAATTAAGAGAGTTTAAAGATGAGAAATGGTGATCTCGTGTAGAGTATCTTTTCCAGCCACTAATTTCCCTCGAAAACTTTACCTTCATTTCTACTGCTCTCTACTTGTTAATTTCTTAGTTAATTAAGACTTTTCTTTAGTTAAAAGTTTAGTGTGTCAAGTTGTCAAAAAACAGAGCTGTTTAATAATCGTACAATTTTTGATTTCAGCGGAATCTCCTAGTACAGTGTCAGGGTCACCACCATCTGTCAGTCCAATTTCATCCTCCATTGTCTTGCAGCGAGAAGGAGTGATAAATCAGCCTTTGAGTACCCCGGCATCACCACTGTCCACGGTTTCTTCCCCAATCATTCAAACATTTAATCTCTTATCTTTAGAAGACTGTACTCAGGACCCCAATTGGCAGGCTACAAAGCCAACGATAAGAGAGAGAAATGCTGCAATGTTTAATAATCCTTTAATGGCTGATATTCAGTTCATTGTAGGAAGTCCAGGTACCATTAAAAGAGTCAAAAGCCCAGCAACTCTGACCATAAATAAATGAATACAAAATGAGAACCTCCTCTTATGCATGGATCTGTAAAATTTTAGGTCACACGCAGACTATTCCAGCTCATAAATACGTGTTGGCCACTGGCAGTTCCGTTTTCTATGCCATGTTCTACGGAGGTCTGGCAGAGAACAAAAATGAAATAGAAGTGCCGGACGTAGAGCCCGCAGCATTTCTAGCGTTATTAAGGTAAATGCTAGTTATTGGAAAACGAATGACGCGGATTTTAATTATTTTAATGTTGGTTCCTTTAAGAGTTCCGCCAACGATACCTCGAATGAGAAAATATCGATTTCTTTTTTTAGGTATATGTACTGCGACGATGTAAAGCTCGAAGCCGACACCGTATTAGCGACATTGTATGTCGCGAAGAAGTACATCGTTCCACATTTAGCCCGCGCCTGCGTTACTTTTTTAGAAACGAGTTTGAACGCCAAAAATGCGTGTCTACTACTCAGCCAATCCCGACTGTTTGAAGAACCTGATCTCATGCAACGTTGCTGGGAAGTTATTGACGCCCAAGTAAGTCCAACTCTAAAATCAATTTCCTTGGGGAACCGACAAGTCCCATGCTCTGAGAATCAATGTATATATCGCGCTCTGAGCTGGAACTCTGAAGAAGACTCTTTGTCCGAGAATCAATTGCAAAGATGGCAGGGCCAGCAAATTGATGACGAGATCTTGTACTCGAGCTACGGCGAATTTCACGGCCTGCGTTGCAACAAACTGCTGTTTGCCTCTTATCCTCTGAGTTTGTCCGAGAGCAATTGCTTTCTGTTTGACGTTAAATTGAACAATCCTCCAAAGCAATTCGCGCTCAGCCGCACGAGAAGTGAGCCGCACTTCCTGGACGGCCGACTCGACGTCGAAGTCATTCAAAATATCACTTACAAAGATAGCTTTACGGAGGATTGCAAGGATAGTCAAAATAATTACGAGGTCTACTGCGATAAAAATTGCGAAAATCTAAACAATACGGCCCGAAATACCAATAATTATACAACTCACTGAATGATCATAAATAAATTGGTTCGGCGTTGATTGAAAACAAATTTTATGTGGTTAAATTAGTCTATTTAATTAAATGAATAAATACATATTCAAAAGTAAACGCACAAATGCAAAAACCTAAAATATCTATAAATATCTTTCAATATTTGCAAGAGAGCAAACAGCTCGAATCAGTATGCTTTACAGATGAGTGACGTAATAATTCCTTTAGCGTTAAATTTGTTAATTTGATAAATTGTTAATTCGTTCTTACTACGATTACTTCAACAATTAAATACGCACGATGCGCCTCGGGGTTCGCTTTATCCACTTTATATGGGATTTGTGTTAATTTTAAGTAATAAATTTATCGCTCGTAAATCAATTTATTATAAGTGTAGAATACTTTTATCGGATTAGATATTCTTTGCGCAACAAACTGTGCATTAAGTTTATTATATCTAAGAAACCTGATGATTTTTCAAAACTGATAATTATCATTAATTGTATAATGTATATTATTAAAAGTGTACAAAAGATATTTCATCGATAAATTAATAAGAAAATTATTTGATATATTTGTGATTTATATTATAAGGCTGTGTTCATTTATGGAATACTGAAATTGCAATTATATCGTGAATTGTTGTTAAGATGTTACAAAGTAAAATATTAAAATATAGTAATTTTTTTAAACAAAATGCCTTTATATCATTTTCATTCCTAGGAAACTTTCTCAATTAAACGATACTTCTCTTTATTTTTTATTAATAACTAAGTTGAAAAATTTAATTTTTCCTAAATATTCTTTAAAAGATACATTTTTAATTATAAAAATTACATTTAACATTTTTATTTCATTCTGGCGTATTAATTCATTTAAAAAGAGCTTACAATAACGATACGATCCAAAATTCATAATTATACAAAAAATGCAATTTTTTCATTTTTTAATTTGCCAAAAGCTTAAATTAATAACGTAAAAGCACATTAAAACTTTGACAGAGAAATTTATTTAAATGAAATCATTTTCAACAGGCAGAGATGGCTCTACGATCCGAGGGTTTTGTAGAAATCGATATTCACACACTTGAGTCAGTCTTATCTCGAGAAACTCTTAATTGTAAGGAGATCCATTTGTGGAACGCCGCCTTAAGATGGGCTCATGCCGAATGTCTAAGAGAAGACTTGGAACCAACTCCATGCAATCAAAGACGGCTATTGGGTAAGCATCGCACAGAAAAAGGTTCGACACAAAACAAATTTTTATTTATTACTATAAATAATGGCTATAAGCGGCTGTAAAATATTTGCATCGATTTAATTGCAGGATCTGCTTTGAATTTAATTAGACTTCCTGCCATGAGTCTGGAAGAATTTGCCAATAGTGCGGCGCAAACAGGTATACTCACGCAACAAGAAACAATCGATATATTTCTCCACTTTATTGCCAGTACAAAGCCGCCACTCTGTTTCCCCATCAAGCCACGTCAAGGATTAAAAACTCAGGTGAATAAAGTAAAATAATAAATTGCTGATGATGTCTAAGACACAAAGACTGGAAATTTTAATCATTAGAAATAAATTGCACTGTGTGTAAAACTATCTAGAGGTTCACATTGTAAATTCTATTTGAATCACACGTACATAAATCAACGATTGGATTTTTAGTAACAATGAAATTTAAGTATTCAAGGATCAAAAATTACTTTATTTTATTACGTTTCATTTTTTTTAAACGTGATCTATGCATGCGGTCAACCGATAATCATAATTTTTACAAAAATACTTATCGTTGGAAAATATCTTTTTATTGGTGCGATAACCTTGTAAATATGAACTAATGAATTAAAAACTTTACAGGTCTGTCACAGATTTCAGTCATGTGCGTATAGGTCGAACCAGTGGCGTTACCGAGGTCGCTGCGACTCCATACAATTTAGCGTCGACAAGCGAATCTTCGTCGTCGGCTTTGGTCTGTACGGAAGTTCCTCCGGGGCCGCCGATTACAATGTTCGCATCGAACTGAAGAGGCTCGGCCGGGTTCTGTCCGAGAACAACACAAAGTTCTTTTCGGATGGTTCTAGCAATACTTTCCACGTGTACTTTGAAAACCCCATACAAATAGAGCCCGAAAACTTTTATACGGCCAGTGCCATTTTGGATGGAGGCGAACTGAGTTACTTCGGACAAGAGGGTATGTCAGAGGCAACCGTGGGAAGTGTCACCTTCCAATTCCAATGTAGTTCGGAGAGCACGAATGGCACTGGAGTCCAGGGCGGGCAAATACCCGAGCTCATATTCTACGGCCCGCCTTCGGATGAATGACGCAACTTTATCAGCGAAATTATGGTTTAACTCTAATGCATTATTTCGAATACGCCAAGGATATTTAGATTCTATTTTTGAAGCGATTATTGTAAATTAAACACTGGACGAATCCACGCGGAAAAAAACATGCCAAGTAAAAGTTATTTCAACGTGCAATTAAACTTTGCTCTGATTAAATCCAGTCAAATTTAATTAGAAAAATTAAACATTTGCGTTCAATTGAAAATATTTTTTTATAGTGAATTTTGTTCAATGCGCCATTTAACGTTTTAAACAAATTTCACTTACCTTTTACTAATTTTTACTTTGATTTTTTCCGTGTAAACCAAAACATAAATACGCACGAAATTTTGTTGTTGTTGAAAATTGGCAGTCAATTGGCCAATAATAGCCATTGTTACGTATAGTAGCTATTTAACTCTTAATATTAAACATTTTTCTCCTATACAGAATAGATATTTAATCATTTTCAAATACCAAGTTTTTTGTTACAATTTTTTTCTTGTTTTATATTATTAGATGAAGAGAATGTCGTATTACATAAATTTAAGAATTATTCAATAATAATTTTTTGCAGAAATTCTATTAAATGCACCATGACAAGCGCTGAACGTAGCAATATGAAAATTGTAAATTAACATAATATATAACTTTTATAAAAACATAATTTGGAAAGAAACGTTAGAACATATGAAGTGTATAATAAATTTCAAAGTTACGTATTAAAATAATGAGGTATTGCGAAAGAGTTGATGATTGAGAGCACATTAATTGTACTGCCTAATTTTAAATTAAGGAAAACTATTTATGAATGCTTTGTGCATAAATGTGCTGGAAGAAAATGTATTGCAAACACACTGCAGTCTTTTCATTAAGTTTTTTATTAACTCAATTTTACGTCAATATAATAACTTTGACACAAGTACATCAAAATGATTTCGTTCACTAGTTTAATAAAGTAAAGATTACTCTAGGCTTGTGTTAGAACTATAGTACTTTGAAATCTATATAATTAGTGGCATTTATAATCCTATTGTATTACTCAGTACTTAAAAGTAAATCGTTGACAACCTTCTTTCGAATTATTACCAAATTTTACTGTTTTAGATTAAGTTACTTATAAGATTATGCAATGACTGTTATCTCTGTCTGATTAAGTTTGTAATAATAAAACATTTGTTTGTTGATTAGAAACTTGTTATTTTAAGATCCAAAGTGACTTTTCTATATTAAAATTTTGTGCCAAAAAATGTATGTGGAGTACTATTACGTATATAACGATTTTGGTTGTTATTATATATTTTCACATGTAATGTAAACAAACGTACTTTTTATTAAAATATGTATATTATACGTTTTTGTTATTATAATATTAAAAAATATGTCTTTGTTTTTAATATAAGCTCTCACAATTGTAGAATTTATAAATACTAAAATATTGCATTATCAATTTATGCTCAAAGAAAACTATACTTTTGAAAAATATTTGATAATTCTAAAAAAAAAAATATCTTTATATAAATATTTATAAACAAAAATTTGTTTTGTTGAATGATCTGTAAGCACTTTAAAACTATGTATTTTAGTACAAGAAATAC
The DNA here is from genome assembly GCA_018907245.1 of Eupristina koningsbergeri. Taxonomy (NCBI): domain Eukaryota; kingdom Metazoa; phylum Arthropoda; class Insecta; order Hymenoptera; family Agaonidae; genus Eupristina; species Eupristina koningsbergeri. The sequence goes on along the minus strand of JACCHV010000008.1, from coordinate 4,052,228 downwards.
TTGTAGATGTATAAAATTGATCTGTAATTAATGACAGATACATGAGCAATTATATTATTTGCACTGGCTCATTTATGTTTACATTTTTCATTACCTTTCTATGACTACAAATGAATTAACCAATTTTCCTTTTAGTACAATGCCTTAATAATTTTATGAATAGAAAGATGTTAATTAAAATTGTTTTAGTTTGTTTAAATTATTTTAGATTTATTCTCAAATTAATAATTTAAAATAATAATATGAAAACAATAATGAAATATAAATGTAAAGTTGTGTATAATACTAATTATCTACCAAGCACAAATATGCATAACAATTAATTTACATACTTTTATTCAATGAAATAATTAAATTTTGAATTTTGTAGAAAGAAAAGATATAATTTTTTTTATGCATTGTACATATTATAATAGAATTTTATTATTTGATAAAACTCAAAATTTAAAATTTTTGTTTATACTGATTTTATTCTTGCATATATAAAAAATAAACAATGTAACAAAAAATGATTTTATTTTTAATTAAAAGGCAAAATATACAGTAAGGTATTTAAATTTTAAAGTAATATATTTTTACACATTTATGCTAAATTTTGCTGTAAAAATTAAATGCAATAATCACAAGATAGAAAATTAGATTGTTATAAAATTATGTTACTTAAATTTTTAATAAATAATTACAATATAAAATTAAAGCGTTTAAAAATTAATTATTTTAAAAAAAAAATGAAATAATTTTGCAAATATAATTATAATTGTGACTTACCCATAGAAGGTATATTAATACACAATGCTTGAGTAAATCTCAAATATGTTCTTCCCAGTTCGTGTACACAAATTTGTAATATATCACTAATATCAATAAGCATATCTGAAATATATTTAATTATTAAACCAATAAGTAATGTACTTTTAATTTGTTAGAATTATCAAATTGTTCATACGAGCTGTGCCTTCAGTTCGACAAGTTATGTAAACACATGCAGCATGATTATGAGCTTGCTTCCTTCCTCGAGTTAATTGTCGATTTAAAGCCATTTTATAAAAATTGACTGAAGTATCAATGCAATGTTGATTCAATCTAAATAATAAAGTAAATTCAGTTAATAAAAGTTATTACATTTTTAGATTTTATAATCTAAATTTTAATACTTACTGCAATTGTCTACATAAATGTGTAATACCCTTTCTAGCATTCTGTAAAGTAATTTCCCTGGATTCTTTACCACTAACAAGATATCCTGAAATTAAAAAAATTCTTATTATTCAAATAAACATCAACAATTGTTTATTATTATCCAATATTCTTGCCTGCTCCGAAACCAGTAGCACCGCCAGAGCTCTCATTTGAAACAAATTGACCAAGCATCATCATGTTACCCGCTGCAGTTTCTTCAAACGTTGTCTCGCTAACAATGATTTGATCCTCCAAGACAAAACCACATTCTGTACAGACGGCATCGCCACGAGCTGGATCAGTTTCAATATTCGTAGAACCACAGTTTTTACACTTTCCACCCGACATCTTAAATATAAATTACATATTGATTTAAACCATTCACTTTAACACATAATTTATATATTTATATTATAATTTATACTGTTCACTTGAATAATACAATTTAAAAAAGAAAAAATATTTTCAATTGTATTGGTCTTGTATCAGTATTAAATTAATTGTTCTTATAAATATCTATATACATATGATAGAAAGGATCCTGTGTGTGTGTATATATATATATATACCCACTTATATACATTTTTCTTTTTAAATTCATTGACATACGTACTTTGTAGAATAAATGTTAAAATTATTAAAATTTTTAATATATAAAATTATTAAAATAAAATTCCGTTTATTAAAACGTACAATAATATACGTAAAATTATAATGTGTAAAATAAATTTTATAATATAAATCAACATTATTTATATAGTTAGTAATATAAAAATAATTAAAATGAAAATTATTATAAATCTTTATTTAAAATAATATTTTATGATTATTTTTTTTAAAAAATTTTGTTTTAAAAATGAATTTAAAAAACATTGTTTACAATCTGTAGAACATTCTAACCCTAAAGAAAGGAATCGTGACATTTAAAATGTACAATATTTAAACAAACCTTGACGTGATTTTATTACCCTGAATAATAAAAGTACTATCAATTAATAAAATTAATTTAAAGTAGGAATTTTATAGTTTAAATCTGCCTGAAATCCACGGTAGTTAGTAGCAACCCGCACACATGCTATACGCTAATTAAACTATATTGTAAGCTTCGTCATCTCAACAATCAACGTTTATCAACAATAAACATTATTGAATAAACAAATTTGATAATAATAGGCTCGTCATCGAAAAATTCCAAAAATAATAAATTGCAAATAATTATATTTTTAGAATATTTAACAAAATAAATTTGCCAAGTTCGTCAATTTTAAATATTTAATAAAAAATAGGTTTTATTAAACATTTCTCGTGTGAATTCAAATTTCTCCAGTCATAATATAAATAAAATAAATATATTCAATTTATCATTATGTTTCCATAAAAAATTTTTAAATAATAATAATTAAAAAAATATTCTTTAAAAATGTGTTTTAGTTTTTTTCTTGACGCATACACAACAATTACTCGAGCTGAAATGCGAGATTACTGGTCCCAAATTAAAAAAAGTGTTCTAACGTCGATGACAATGAATCTGGTGGACTTTCACGCAAACTAAAGGTATTCTTAAGTCGACACACAAAATAGTATCAGAGATAAATTATTTATATAAATATAATTTTCTAAAATATTGTTTTAAATTTTATTTTTTGTTTAAAAAAACAATGCATCATTCGCTTTTTGCAGATCTGGAAGAAATAAGAACACTGAACTTTCTTTGAGTCCTTAAATTTTCCCAAGCCGCATCGCATGTTCGCTCTAATATCGTTGACACCTGATAACATTGACCGCCACTTACCTAAACAAGATACCTGTGGGTAATTGGACCTAAGGGACATGAATATGAGTTAGTCCAACTCTTTTTTTTGGGATTTGTCATCATAATTAGGAATTCACTTGGGCAATAGTAAAACTCTCAAGCAATTCACTTAATGCAAATCTCAGCCACTAGGTGGCAAACTATCATTTTTTAAGAATGCGCTTGAAGAAAAGTTATGCAAGGGCATAAGAATAGATCCTGTAGGACAAAAAAGTAGTTTGACTACGTTCCACTACGTTCAGTTATAGTCATCTATGGTCGAACTCTTTGCATTTAACATGTGGAAAACAAATGGTGCTACTTGAGCGTTGAGTAACAAATAATTTCTATGACTAATAATTCATGTAAGGATGCATACGAATTTTAACATTGCGATTCTTCGTTTAACATATAAGTTTTTATCACATTATATATTGTATCGTAATATTTTTTCAATCATTGTTACCATAAAAATTTCGGGCATTAATTTAATATATTACTGTATAAAGATATGTTTTAAATTTGGAAATCTTTTTAACGCTGTAAAAAAGTTTATATATCAAATTTTTATGAAAAATGTTTTAATATCTTAATATATATAAATATAATCTCTTTCCATTTGTTATTTACACATCGGCAATATGCAATATAATGTCCTATTCCATTTTGTGTAGTTGCTTGATTGTATCTAATAACACCACATAAAATAAATTTATCATTTTTCAGAGTTATTCTGCTTGGTAATTCTTTCAAATTTAAGGTTATTTCAGTTCCCTCAACATATATAGATTTAGCATATAATTAATGTTTATATGCTTCATCATTATCTATAAATAAATAGGATCCGATTTTTATTTGAAGATTGCCACTGTTGGTAAGGCAATTTTTGCAATAACCTTTTTTATCGTTCACATAATTTTGCATTTCTTGTTCAAAATTTTTGTATTGGTGTAACCAAACAATATTTGTGTTTGGAATTGACAGTATTTTTTCTACTATTTCATTAAATTCACAAGATCATTCAATCACTTCTTTTACTCTGTTAAAATTTTTAAATAAATTTAATAATAAACTACTCCCTTTAACAGCACAGTCTATTGTATTGTGACGAGACGACTCCGTTCGCCCTTCACCGAGTCGAGCTCTCGTCGAAGTAATAGAAAGATTTACGTCAGAATCAGCGGCAGCCGGTCTGCTAGGGATTTGGAACGTTGCTCACAGGTGTCATCAATAAATAAAATAAGTTTAAATAAATAAATCTCACCGGGGCGGCTAATCCTTTATTTCTTTTTTCTAAAACAATACAAAGAATACACAATTAATCTATATAAGGATCGCCTGAATTAGACATTTTACGCTATGATAAGCGAGACCGAATATATTCGTGGATTTTTATTTCAGAAATTGAATTTATATAGAATAATCTCATATGACTACATTTTTTTCCAGTAATATTTACGTCGTCGAAATCGTGACGGAAAAACAACAAGGAGAAAGGGAATAATTGACAAAAGAAAAACGGTGTATCGAGGGTGGTTACAGAAGATGCCCTTCGATACGTGAGGAACTCCTGCGGAGCTCAAATTCGGCATAGACTGACGCAATAAAAAGATAAATGGAATTCCAATTTTTCTTTAAGGAGATGAAACAACACGGAAAGGTGACAGTTTCGGATTGTTTTGTTCCCGCGGAATCGTTTACAACGGAAAAATTAACTCGGGAGCAAAGACAGAATGAGTCTGCCATGAGGCTAGTGCTGTCAGACACCACATAGCCTCGTTCGGCGGCACGCGATCGGTGCGTGAGAGAATTGGCTGTTTGCGATCACGAAGGTGTCCGGGCTCGTGCTGGTACACGCGCAAGCGGTGGCCCATATGTGGAACTTGGCGGGTCGGGGGGGGGGGGTCACCGCGGCACGAATTTAGCAATGAGCATGTCTCGTTGCATTATCATTATCTGTTGCATTCAATGAATATAACATATTACACAGTTAGAATATAATGCATTTGTTGGTCTATTTATTGCATAATTTAATACTGTGTTTGAATACATAAATTATTAATTTTCAATGATGGATTTATTTTTCTTTCAATCACATTTCTAAATATTTTAAAATTGGAACAAGCATGACTTGAAAGTTCAATTCATGTCAAAAGCACATGTATTCGTCAAACTGATTCTTCTACCACAAATTTGTTTGGGCTCCTTTCATTTCCATTTAATATATTTCTTCTAGTCTTGGTTACTTTTGGTTTTTGTAGTTGTAGTTTTATTTCAGGTTCTGCTGAAACATAACGACCACGTTGCTTCTTTAAATTATTTATATTATTACAGGGTCACTTAAATTTAGGTTAGATTCACAGATTAGAGTTTTTCAATTCTCTGAGTCTGTATCATATACTAATTCATCATCATCTGAGTCTTTATTTTTCCATTGCTCTACTTCATGTAAGTAGCTTTTTTGAATAATTTAAATTATTGATTGCAACTCGAGCAAGTTTCATATCAGTATCTATCTGCCTGCAGAGTTTTACAAAAATTTTATCTTGCCGTTGAGGTACACCATCTTCCAGAATTTCTTTCTTGAGGGCTCCAAAATATGTCTCTGATCTGGCAGATGTAGCAACTGATTTATTATTATTAAAATAATTGTTCATCACATTTATCCAGCATGGAAACTCTCGACATATTATTGTTAAATTATCAACAAAACTGGGTAAATAGAATTCATTTACAATGTCGGAATTTATTTCATTATTTATGACTTCTAATTCTTCATTTTCTTGAATATTTATTTTATTTATTATACAATACGTCCCGGCTTTTTGCCTAGGGATGGGCTCCGTTATAACAGTTGTATTTACATATTTATATTTAAATTATTATGTTTTATTTACATCTTAATATCATATTGTTTATTTATCACAGTTTTTGTTCATATATTCTTATTCACTTTCATCACAAACACTTTTTCATTTGGTCTCTTTGTTTCTTTCATTTCGTTTCTTCCTTTTTCTTTATCCTTTTTTCCACCTCTTTGATTTTCTTGATTATTTCACCTCTTTTCTTGTTTTTTTTGTCGTTTAGTATTTTCATTAAGTTTTTGTAAGTCAATTTTTCTGTTGTGTTCTCTCTCCATTCTTTGAATATGTCTTTTGTCTCGTCACATTCACTGGTCAGATGCGTCCAGTTATCATCACTTTTTTTGCATAATTTACATTTTCTTTCTTCAGGATTCATCCAATATCTGTTGCTGGAAGTTATGTTGCCACATCTGACTCTGGCTGTCGTTGTCATCGTCTTGTGATTCATTTTCTTGAATATTTTGAATATAATTTGCAATAACACTTTGTTTATGCTGATTTTGATTAATTGAATCTTTTAATAACTTTTCATTTTCACAACTATTTTCACTGTTTGTACCCTGGCACTCAAATGATTGAATGTGTTTAATTATAAAATCAAGTGAGTTGGTACTGTTTGTAAAATAATATTTATTACATGCTAATCTATAAACATGTTTCAAAAATTCTATAAAACAATTAAAGTATTGTATGGTCGACAGATAACCAATATATCTTACAAACAATTGTTTAATCTTTTTCTGTTTATTATTGAAGCACTTCCACTTTGCTACACAATGTATTAGGTGAGCAATATCTGTTCTTAATTGGGTAGTAATATTAATATTTTCACCTTTTCCCAATAATATCAAAAGGCAATCATCATTATATTGCTTAAAAGTTTTTAAATTAAATGCGAGTGTAACTGCATTTTGCAGAGCTTTGCTCATATCAGTTACAATTTCAGGTGGTGGTTTTGCACCTGATTTTTTCCACTCGCATAACCAGTATGTTAGAAAATTTGTATCATTTTTTTCTGACATTACCTGACATACCGGTACCACCATATTATTGATATGTGTGCTTAAAACTGTTAAAAAAATGTGGCTGCTGTCTCCATTTGGTCTATTCACTTTTAATGCAATAGATCCAGTTGAATCCAATGACAATGAATTATTGCAACTTTTTAAGATATCATTATGTATACTTGTTTGATCACTGGACCAATACATTATAAAAAACTTGTCGTATCCAATTTGTTTTATATATTTATTAAATTCGACATCACCTTTGAGTCTGTTGAAAGATTCAAAAAGTTTCTGTCCCTGCTCAATGCCTAATTCATCGTTTGTAATCTCTTGTTTTGCCTTTTGAAGAACAGGTAGTTTGTATAAATTTGGTGGTTCACAATCTCCCATATTCATTTTTTCATTAACTATTTTTCTTCTCCATTCTTTTGGCCGAGTTGTTAACAGTTGTCGTTTCACAATCTCTCTTTGCTTGCCTGCTAGTCTTCTTTTATCAGTGTGAGGCACTCCTTTTGTATCAATTGTTGTTATTTGAAAGGTAATGCCCTCACCTGCATTAGGAATGGTGAAACACTTACAATTAATGTGTGCACCACATGTATTATATTACAGTATCGTTTAATATTAATGTATGAATTTACATCATTTATTTGATGTCTTTTAAAATTAAATAGAACACGGCAGCTTTTCCATATCCCATATTTTTTGTACCATAATGTTAGACTAACCTGCTTGTAAAACTTCTCTTGATCGTTCATCTTTATATATTTTTAAAACTGGTTTTATTTTTAACCATTCATCTTCACAAAAATAAACATTAAATTCATGTTTTTTTTGCTACTTTTATATTTTTATTTCACATATTCATGTTCATGCTCATATTCATCAATATCTTCTTTTTCTTCATGAATACTATTTATTTCATTCATTTTCCTGTAATTCGTTAATAAGTTCTGCCTATTTTGCTTCACTCTTAAATATAAATTTGTGACCAGACGGCTATTTCAGTTATCTCCGTCCAAAATGACATTTATTCCAATGTGGACGGAGTTAAGCTTCATGTAGCCGTTTCTATACTGCCATTATGAGGTTAACGTGATCTTCGAACGTTCTGCTTATGATGATAATACCGTCGAGATAGCACAACACGTTCGGCTCCAAGGTTGGACTGATAACACTGTGACGAGACGGCTCCGTTTGCCCTTCACGGGTGAAGGGGAAGTCGAGCTCTCGTCGAAGTAATAGAAAGATTTACGTCAGAATCAGCGGCAGCCGGTCTGCCAGGGATTTGGAACGACGGCAAAAAGTAGTCAATAAAAAATGCAATTATTTAATAATAAAAAATTTTTTTTTAATAATAAATAAAGTAAACGAAAACAGCGAGGTTCTTGTACACGCGGACCAAATCAATCTGAGGACCCCATGAGTTCCCTCTCCTCATTCTCAAGCAGCACTTTTCGTTGATCCTTCCCGATTAAGTTCACGAACATTCCGAATTAGGCTTTAACGCGAATCGCATTACAATATATAAATGTTAATTTGAATTTAATGTTTCGGCGAATGTAACTTATTAAACCCAATATGAGACAAATAAGTATATTGCTGCAATTTAATTTTAAGGGCGGCGCACGCAGAAGAAATTATTTTTGTATAAAATATGTGTAATGGGCAGGTATCTGCTTGTAACTAATGTTATTGTGCTTACCTGGGACTACATGTGGGAGAGTTATTTACTGTAGAATATTCGATATGTAGTTAGTTCGATTTTCGACGTAACCCTAGCAAGGTTGCAAGTTTGTAGCCATTTATATATTTATATTCCATTGCTTTTAATTTAAAATAAACTGATTAAACAAACCTCTGTTACATTTCAATTTTCAACAAATCAATATTATTTTAATAATTAAAAGTCTTAACTTTGTTCAAATATTACAATTGATGTATATAGTTAATAGGAATATAGATGTTACTCACGCAAAGGTCCAAAATTATTTTAAGGTATATTAGGCATGGGGAAAAAAATATCTAACAATTAGTGCGTTACATATTTAATAAATTTGTTGTATTTTTGAATGAGTGTTTTCGAAAATCTGACCCGGTCCATGTAAAAATTTTTTGTACCGACACAATAAATGTTCCTTTATATTGTTTTCTTGTTTCAAATTTTCTTGTAGTTTTTTTAGCACCCCGAAACATACCCCCACACCCGAATCATGAAATCCCGAATTCCAGCTATCCCAGCTGGGGGTAACACCGTTACATTTATTATATACATACATATCTACAGTATACTATTATTAAATAGTTTTTCAGTCATATTTCAATAATAAATTATATAATTTTATACTCTAATTTTAAAGTATTTTAAAATTGCTGGTGATATCAAAAGGGCTTGGGTCGTTATTAACCCCGAACAAATGAGCATTAATTATTATTATGAAAATAAGGTACGTCTTTTCAAAAAATTTTCTTTTAATAATTAGTATTATAACAATCGTGACGCATCCATTATTAACTTACATGGGCAATAAGCGATTGGCAAATATAAATTGAATTGAATTCAAAATACTACCTTGTAAGTTAATAGCATAAATTTATAATTTTAAATTTTTATTTTGAAAATATTATTTTATAAATTTGAATAATTATACTAATTTGGACATTAAAATAAAATTAAAAATGTATATGAATATCATTATAACATAATATTTAGTCTTGGTTTGAGCAGTTATTTATACATTTTATTATGCAATGAGACACCTTTTTACTATGATATCATGTGGCTTTTTCAAAATATTTAATGTTGTGTCTTAATGTAAAATTGTGCGACAACACTTGTAGGGGCCGTCGCGTCGTCTTTCGAAGTAAGGAAAGCTAGGTACACGTCACGGTATCTCACGGTACGTCACGGTACGTCATGGTACCGATTGACCTGGGTATTTATAGTCTCGACCGTTAATGGTAGGATGAGCCTCTAATCCTTTAATGATTTTAGATAACCCGAAATCGTTTCATTTCTACAAATAATTCATTAATACATTTCAAATTATGTTTTCGTCGAAATTTCTAATGTCGGGTTTTCCTTTAATGTTTATAATAATTTTTTAACTCAAACTTGATTGGTCGGATTTGCGTACCTATGGGAAATTCGCAATAGACGCAACCAATAAGATTGGATCGGAGGTGTAACCCTGTTACCTATAAAGAGCAAAGAAAATGTTAAAATGTATCTTTTATTATATTTCACTCAACCTGTAAAAAATTGTTAATAAATTTCTCAAAAAAAACAAGTAGTTTATTTTCAAAAATTGTTCGGACTATTGGTAATTCGACGGTTCGAAAACGGTCTCAGTACTAGACCGTACACTTAAAATGATAATTAAATCAGACTTTTGGAAGAATAACATACCAATAAATAGTAATAAGAATAATGAATATAAAGCTAATGTATTAATCATTAGCAATTTAAAAATAAATTTAATTATTAATCAAAAAATATTAATATAAGAATTTTATATATGCACATTATTTGCTACAAAAATATATATTTTCAAATTAATAAAACGAATCTATTGAAATTATTTCAGATTCTATGAAAACTTCGAAAAAATTTTACGATACAGTTGCTTGTACAAATTATCTACGGAGATTAAATTCAAAATGCATATATTGCAGGTACATACAAAAGTACGCGAGTAAAACCTATTATGAAGCGATTTATACATACTCGAAATACCATTAATAATTGAGAAAAATCTTAATAATGCTACATTATAATGTACACATTATATGGGGCTATGTGTAATAAAAATGATCGGCTTAATAATATAAAATTCAATACTCTTGCTTAAGCTGAACATTTTAGTATATTTAGATACTGTCGCAAATATTAAAAAAACTGTTTATTCGACGGTTTTGTGAATAAATCTGTTAGGAAAAAGGAGGGAAAACTCAAGCGAAGGCGTGACGCGCCCACCCGTCGGCACGGTCCGGCGAGTCGTCGTAAGCCGTGTAGTGCTCTACACATGGGGTTGAAAACTGGGTCTGCGGAAAAAGGAGAGAATTTAGACTAGGCGGGGCTGGGGACAATATAGTTGGCCCGGTCTCAAAAGTTTAAAAGCAAATTAAGGGGTACGTGGATGCACGTACCTCGAATACCAACAAATGTGTGAGCGAGACCCATGAGTCGACGATGACGGGGCGGAGCGCAGTGACCGAAGATGTAAAGCGGTAGCGAGCGTTCGTGAAATCGGAAAATTAGGATTAAGAATAAAATTTAAGTTTAGACATGTAAACGGCTTTCTCCCTCCGTTGGGCCGCGGAGGATTTTTTATGCCAGGCAATTAGAATTAAGCGCGAAAATTATCGACAGCTGCTGCGACCTAAAAATGATAAGCGCCCGGGAGTGGGGTCCGAGCACGTACGACCGCTTGGAGCGCCTCGCACCGACTGACCGCCGGGGCCCACCGCACCCCGCAGAGTCGGGTACCGAGTCAGCTGAAAATTTGTAATTTTTTTGTAAAATCTTGGCAATATCGGAGAGAGAGGAACAAACGATGAGCAAGGATAAATACGGGTGTGGGAAGAAGATTCATTCATCCTTTGCCTTTGGAGTAGCTGAGAGCTTTCGACTTGCTCATCGGTAGCCCTTTGCTCTCAAAGATTGCGAGATCGCGACTACATTGTCCATATCTAATTTTGGGCCACCTAAAGAAATAAGATACTTTATCATTCTTAAAAACATTAACACCTTAAATATATTTTTCCTTCTCCTCGACATTGCCCATCCCTCCGCACCGGTATCTTACAAAATTCACTAACTTTCCTTCTTTTGACTGACCTAATTTCGATTTCATTACGACCCACAATTCCTCGAATAAAATGATAACGAGCATCGATATATTTTGTTCTTTTATGTACATCTGATATACTCGTTAACTTTTTTACTAGTACTTGGTTGTTGACGAAAATAGATATAAAATCGCAATTAATTGATAACTCATTTTAAAATCTTCGCAACCATACTGCTTCTTTTAAACTATGGGCTAATGCGATATATTCAGATTCGGCTGTTGAAAGAGTCACAACACTCTGTCATTGACTTGACCACAAAATCGGCCCACCATTAAAAATGTAAAGACAAAACCGCCTCTTGATCTTTGAGTATCTACTCATGCGGCATAATGAAACATCTGTGAACCAAGGCACATTGTAGCTCTCGCTGTTTCGAAAAACGAGACCAAAATCGTGAGTCACTTTTAAATAAAGAAAAACTCTTTTAACCGCGGCCTAATGTTCTTGGAAGTAAGCATATAACAATTGACTTAAGTAATTGATGATGAATTCGATTTCAGAACGGCCAACACTCGATGCGGATAATCACGATAAAGAATATTATCGAAGTTTTTATTTGTATTTTTATTGAAACTTAGCCTTGATTAAGCTCGAGTGTTACAAGTTTTTGCATTTATTGCATTTATTTCATTATTTGCTCTTTGGTTTGCATCGTTCTCACTAATATTTCGTTCGTTATTTTCAATACATTTTTCATTATTATCAAAATTGAAATTTAATGTGAAAGATTCATTATCATTCACTTTTTCATTAAAAACAATCGATTCATTAAAATTTACATCTTTGCTTATATAGATTTTTCTTGATGAACTATCCCATAATCTACAATTATTGGACTCACCATCATATCCCACAAACACAACTTATTTACCCTTCACTTCAAATTTCAACCTTTTTATTTTTGGTACATTAATGTAGGCAATGAAACCAAAAATCTTAAAATGGTTTATACAGGGCTTACGATTAAATCATTTTCGTAGCTCGTTTTATTGTTACTAATTAAAAATCTAGTTTCTCACACTACGGCTATGGAGACTTCATGTATTTTTATCCTTGGGTCGGCAAATCCTCGGAGTTCTTAGACGATTTCACAGTCTCTTTTCTTCGTCGGGTGACTTCGCAGTAGCCCCCTCCAGGTGATCCAAGAAAAAGAAGTTCTCGTGCCTTGGTTTGGGGGTACTCTCGGAAACTCCTAAGATCAGTGTTTTCTCACATCTACTCGCTCACTTCAAGTTTCTCCGGGAGGATCAACACTCAAATGCCAGATGAACTAATAACGAGCACGAAACTTAGTATAAAAATTGAAAACAATTAAACGCAAGATGAATCGGCTTTCAGATATCAAAGTGTACGAAAGGAGCGCTAACCGCGAAGTAGTTCATTTCGAAAAACTACGCGAGCTTTTATCAAAATTCTCCCCAACTATTCACGGGAACCGCTAGGTCCAGATCTAAACGTATTTTTAGACATCAGTGGATGTGACAAAATATATTATTCATTGAACCTTACATAGAACAAAGCACTGATTTTACATTTCTTGATTATTCTTTTTCATGTTTTTACTGTTTTTCAGTAAATTATATTTTTCCTCTCAGTTACCAATAATTTTGCGGCAAATTGCTATATAATGCATATTCCGCCTATTTGAGATGATATCACATACTTTACCAAACCACATAATACAAACCAATTAAATTTGTACTTTAATCTTGGTTAGTATATCTGCAATATTGAATTGCATTTCAGCATGTCTATATGCATCGTTTATGTCAATCTATAGATAATTGACAATATTGGATTAACATATGGCATTTACATTTCCACAAGTATTGCAGTAAACAGTTTTTGAGAGAAATATTTATTTATTTCAGATTGTAGTGTTTAGTAACCATCTTTCTCAACAATTTTCGTATTAGGAATAGGGTTGGTTATTTTTTTTGTTATTTTTCTGAAAACATATGGCACAATTAAAACATTGTTTAATACATTCATATTTATTCATGAATTTTTCAAATACTTATGTTATGTAAGTTGTACAATTTATTGTACCTTTATTATTTGAAAATAGATATAATATATTAATATATTTGCTCTATTCATATATACTTCGTTATTGCAATCATCAGCCGTATACTTTGTAATTGTATTTGCAAAACACAATTTTTTTAATAAAATTATATTTTTTGTAAATATAAATATTAGTGAGTATTTATTTCACTTGATAAATATTAATTCGAAACATTAAGTTTCCATTTCAACTATTTTGATTTTTTCGTTTTTTAGAGAAACTGGGTTTCTTAAGACGCAAAATAATATCTACATCTAGTGAAACATACAGTCCTCTCCGACTAACATTTTTTTTTCTTATAGAGGTGTGGAATTTTATTTTGGTATTTCACATTCTTTTTTAAATATCATATAATTGTGGTCTATTGCAACACACTCTACAGAAATATTCAAAGCAATATAGTTTTCAATTTCATGCTTTTCAGCAAGTTGCTTTTAAATGGTAAATAAAATACATCATCTGAATTTTTACCTTTCCAACTTTTTTTGTCGGAGAAATGAGTAAACTCTGTAACACTGTAAATTTAAAATAAAGAAAAAATCTGTGCGAACAATTATATTTCTTAAAAATTCTATTATATACACTTCACTATCTCATAAATTTGCAATGTTGCATTAATTTTTATCTTCTCGTAATAATTGATTATCGAGAGAGATTTTCAATTCTCCGAAATATATTTCAGATTTAGCTGAAGTTGCAACAGCATCTTTATTTTTAAAATATTTGGACACAACATTCCTCCAACAGCAAAATTCTTTGCATAAATAACATGATTTATTACCAAAAATTGTTATAAATGATCATTCGATTGTATTCCAATATGGGAACTACTATTTTTATTAGACATATTTAGAAAGTTTAATATTTCACATTGTATTTGTTCAAGAAATTTTTCAATTGAGGTTTTATTTTTCATTACCTCAACATCATGTTCATTTTCATCGATTGCATCATTATTTGTTTCATTTATTTGATTAAAGAAAAATATTTTATGGATTTTATTATATTTACTAATGCTTTTTGGCAATTGTCATCATAAATTTTGCTATAAGCAACTATAGTGACATATTTTAAAAATTGAACAAAATCGTTCAAGTTTTCAAGCGTAGTCATAAATCCTACGCATTTACAAAAGAAATACTTAACTTTTGTATTTTGTTTACTGAAACATGCCCATCTTGTTACAACGTGTTGCAGATGGGCTGTATCAGTTCTAATTTGTGTATTTAAATTAGTTTCTTTCTTATTTAACAAAATGTCCACACACGTATCATTATACGCATGAAAGGGCATTCCATTAAATACCAATGATACGCTATTTTGAAGCGCTTTGCTTTGGTCTAATACAATTATTTTTGATACTTTAGCATCTGATTAGATCCAATTTTGTAACCAATATGCATAAAAATTGGTATCTTTTTTTTTTTAATGTTTCTACAACTGACATTATCATTTGATTGAAGTGTGTACACATCATTGTTAAAAATATATGATCGGAAATTCATCTAGGTCTATTAATTTCTAATGTTATGAATCGTGTAGCATCCACAGATACAGGATTAAGAAAATTATTTACAATATCATTATACACCGAAATCTATTCTGGTGACCAATACATTAAAAAAAATTTATTAAAGCCTATTTCTTTAATAAATTTACTATAATTAGAAGTTGTTTTTAATTTATTAAGTGATTCAAAAAACGAATCACCTGCTTCAATTCCGATGTCTGTATTTTTCTCATTTTGTGTAGTGTTTTGCAGTTGCTTTAAATTAAACAAATGCGCTGGTTCAGGATCATCATAATCCATATATTTTTTAACAATATCTCTGCGCAATTGCTCTACTCTTTTATCTATCAATTCTTTTTGAATTTTGAATTTTTCGATTTTTTTTAACCGAATTTTTTTACTATGGGGGATATATACATTATTATATATCGTATCTCTAAAATAGAAATCTAGAATAAGCCTTGCATTGGGTTCGAAAAAAAGTATAAGTTGGTATTTTTAATTTTTCAGGTGTATCAATTTTGAGATTTTGTAATAAAAATTAATTGTTTATTGTTGTGTAATTGTTTAAATAATGATCATTGTACTTTTGAATATTTTTCATTTTGTACCTGTAACCCTCCTCAAATTTGATCCAAAAAAAGAGAAGCTAAACATTGCTAATTATCCTTCAAGAAAAATCAAATTTCTACAAAGGAAACGGCATCAGAATGTGTGCACACCGACAAAAATCATGTAGAGCCGTCCCCCCACCATTATACTAGTTTTTTTGCCGTTAATACGACTTTTTTATGAATTATATTTATAATCGGAGAATTTGCTAAATCGGGATGGTATTTATTTATTTATATGAAATGGGCTAAGTATAAAATTATAGTAACAAAAAATACATCGGATTTCATTGTTTTTAACGTGGTGGTTCGTTGTTATTTCTTTAATTTAGAGATGTCCTCTTCACACCATTAAAATTCGTAACACAAATCATTTACAAAGTATTAATAGAGCGATAAAAATTATTAATCTACAAGAAGTTGTGATCTACTTGCTTTTACCTTTCATCAATCTGAATCGCATAATACCATTGCAAAAAAAGCTATAGTTGAATATGTTTATTTTTTTCTGATTTGTTGTTTATTGATAAAATTTTCAATATTAAAATTCATTTGACGTCCAATATTTTTTAAAATTATAAAAAAACGAATTCCAATACAAAAGAGTTTTAAACGAATCATATTATAAACGGATGCAATAAATGGGAGGAGGATCATTAGGTCTTGAAAGTAGTTTTAATTTCAATAATATATAGTTTACCGTACTACCGAACACTCATGTAGTACCTATTTGCTTTCTATCTGTTAAATACAGAAAGTCCGAGCGTAGTCGAACTGATTTTTAAACATTTAAAGGTCTCTACTTATGCCCTTGTATAAGTTTTTCTTATAAGTATTCTTAAAAATTGGTAACCCGACACCTAGTGGCTGCAAGCTGTACTAAGTGAGTTGGGTGGGAATTTCACTATCGCCCAAGTGAGTCTCGCACTAAAATGACAAATACCACTAACAGACTTGGACCAACATTCATTCAAGTGCCATTGATATCAAATCAAAATTGCAATGAGGCTACGAAAGATTTAAGGAATTGAGGAAACTGTTCGGTGGTATTACCTTTGCCAGATCTAAAAACGTGAAGGATGCATTGTTTCTTTAGTATTATATGTAGGGTGACATTTTTATACGAAAAGAACATTTAATTCGATATTACTTTACACATTAGAAATAGAAGTTTTATTATTCATAAATATAATTAGAATTTAGTTTTAAATACTGCAACGTATATACAAAAATTGCAGATCAAAATCAAAATGTTAAGATATGATAAAAACTGCAAATAGTAGACGAAAAAACGAATATTAAAAGCGATTATCATTAATATCAGCAAAAAAAGTACTTTTTTTCCCAAAATGTTTTATATAACATATATTTCAAAATAAGTTTTTTATTTGAGTAGGTAATGTAAAAAACTACTTCAAATTATCATTTTGAATTTATTAATTAATGAATTAAAATTTATGAATAAAAAGCACTGTTGTCGATTTTGAAAATGCTGTACCTGTTGGACAATTTCTCTTGTCGACAAGAGAGAGAGAGAGAGAGAGAGAGAGCTTCGCGTTCAAGAAAAGAAAAGCCCTAATTTTCTGAGGGCCCGGAATTTCTCCGAGCGGGAGGAGCACTTGCTCCGCTTCCAAGAATCAGGTTAAACGTACTCACACAGTCGCACAATACACACAACTCCCATAAAAACGAATTCCGCAAAGTAGTTCCACAATAGTTTGAAAAATATAAAAATGCCGCACAAATGATATTCGCCGATACAAATATTTTGTAAAAAGATGCTCAAAAACCGCGTCGTCGATAGATGTTGCTGACTAATTTGAAGTGCGGAGAGGAGGGTTTTTCCCGCATTTCACGCGGAAAACCCTCCTCTCCGCCTAACTTTCCCTATCTTAAATTTTGAGATTAGGCGGCGGAGGAGAGCTTTCCGGGAGGTCATCCAATATTTATCGAGATAATTTACAATCCTCGCCCGATCGGTCGAGCAAGTATACCTGCGAATTTACTTTTTCTTTTGTTTTCCTCTCAAATTTACTTTTCCGCAAATTCGAGAGGAATCCCGAACAGGATTCATATCTTGTTTATGTTAGAAAAAATTCAGCCTAGATACATTCATAATACATTCATACTGCATGGACCACTCAAAGTGTCATCCTTGATGACGTCGTACAATCCCTCGCTCACATACGCACTACTGATGTAAACTCTTGCTTCTTTATGTTTCACTAATAACAGAGGACGAAATCGTGCCGCGAAAAACATTAAATTCCTCGATTTCGAAGCGAGAATTCGTCAAATGGTTCGAAAATGTATTAGGAGTGCAGAAGAGCGAGGGAGCCAGGTGAATCACAGGCGAACGAGGCGGTCCGTGACTGGGAGGAGCTTACCTCCCGTTTCCTATAATGCCTAGGTATTTCTATACGAAAGGTGGGTGGGGCTTACTTACTTGGGCCTTGAGCACGACCGAATTCTTTTTGCTGATTGGTTTGTGGGCGGGGAGTACGGCAGGGGATCCTCCGCCCCTCGTCCAATCACCTCACACCGTTGTCCACAACGCATCGAAGATAATACTTTGAGTGATCCATGACGTGTTATCAATGTATCGAGGTTACATTTTTTTTTTTAAATAATCAAAATTAAAATCGCATGTATGCACAGTTCAAATATTACAATCAATTTATTACAGGTGTATTCATGATATGTTTTTTGTTATTAAGAATAATAAAATTTAACTTTAAGGTTAAGCATTTTTATCACTTGTAACATTCACTTGCATTTTGTATATTTTTTATTATTTATATTATTTATATTTTGCTGATTTTTTTAAGCTTTTTAAGAATGATCGGACAATTTGTAAGTGAGTTTTTTCTATTTTTCTTTCTTTTTTTGCGCTTATTGAGACTGGCAAGATTTATCTTTCTCAAGCGCTGCATATTTTTTATTCCCTTAACGAGAGAGAATGAATTGACAGGTCAAAGTGCATTATGCCATAAATTTTTGTATGATACCTGTGAAAAATTGGAGATTTTTGAAATGGTTTATAAGGTTTAATGTATTAAAACAGAGCTGAATTGGAAAATTATAAATTAATATAGGGAAATGTTTCCACGGAATTCAGCATAAAAAAGGTGCTTAATTAACAATTAATTAAAAAATTAAATTAAATTAATTAATTAATTTAAAATGTGCTTAACACTTAGTGCACACGAGTTTCTTGAAAGATATTTATTAATAGAAAGATTGAACAATAAATATATGTAAAAGTTACAACAATCAAAATTATTGTATTAAAACATTTCACTCATTATTAAATTCATAGGTGCAAAGTAATGTTAAATGATAATTTCATCATTTACTTTCGTCATGTTTTCAATGTATAATTTACATGAAAAACTTTTAGATTAGCACAATAATAATAAAGCTAAATTGTTAAAAGGAAAGGAAACTTTTTCGTACGATTAACTGTGCACTACAAGGCAAATTTTTTCGTATACTATCAAAGACGCTAAATTTTTACACATACTCGTTTTGAAAAATTTGAAGTTATTTTATCGTGTTTTAAGGATTCTTTATTTAATTACGAGGAATTAGATAAAAAAAAATATTACTATTTATAAATAATTAATCATTATAATTAGTCGATTGCGAAAGAGAATTCTTTGTAACATGAATTTAATAAATTATCTGAAGAACATTGTGAAATGGATGTCCTGATTAAAACCAATATATAACCCAAGGATACGAAGACTAAAAACCGCAGTTTATTTAAAAAAATTAAAGATTAAAAATTAAATTGGGAGGTTGCGACTACTACCTCCTTTAATACCGACTTATTCCTGCGACGAGACATTAGTTCTGACAAGAACAAGGGATACCTTGTCGAAACGTCGGCAAAATAATTGGAACAACTCGTTTTGTTCAAATTGCACCTCACCTGGATCTTTAATTTTTCTAAATAAACAAGATGGAAGGTGCTTCGAATCAAATTTTACAACTAAAATCCGCAGTATTTCATGGCCACGGAATGTAGTCTATTGTAAATTCACTTATTCGGGTCAACTGCTCGAGGCAATTATCTTTAATCGGTTTTTCTGCTCACTAGTGCAACACTTTTTAGGCACTTAATTATTTTATTGATATTGCATTCTTGGAATTTCTGTGGACATGCCGCGGTATAGCGAAAATATCATGTCAAGTATTTGCGAGGTGATTAACTTCGGCGACGTATGAAATATTACAATCAACCAATTTTTATTTTGTTTTCATGACATTATTAATTGCTAATTCGCTTGCACTTTATACAAATTCGATACATTGAAAACGTTACTATAGTTAATATTTGTACTCAAATTTTCAATTTATATTTAGATACTTTATTAAATTGATTTTGAAAATGTAAATGAATAAAAATAATGTTTCCTTTCTTTTCAAATTCAAAATAAAAATATAATCGAAACAATTGATGAAATATTTTTTAAAAAAATGAAATATTGTAAGGCTCTTGTAATATTATATATATCGTATAAATATAAAAGATTAAAAGAAACTTTATAAAATTATAAATATTATAATGTAAATATTGGATTTTGGATTTTTCTATATTCTTTGCGAGTATATTGGATTAGTAAATTCAAAGTTTTTCTTTTGCATTTTGCAATAGTGAATTTATTGTATTAATTATTATTAAAAAGTAAATTTTATTCTATTTTTTTAGGTATATTTTCATCCCTTAAAGAGTTTTGATACAACTTGGCATTTCTTTGTTTATGACGAATTGCCTTTTTCTTAACACGAGTGATTCATTGCCATTTTGATGGACTATTTTTCGAATTATTTTTCGATCTCTTCCAATCTATTCGATGGTATGGCTAGGACATCCAGGCTCGTGAAATTTTATATTTTCTTGGAATTTACAGACCTCCCTCTAATCCCCTTGATGAAACCTTAGTTCGATTTAAATGAAAGATGGATAAGAGAAAAATCCCAAACAAATCAATATTAAAATTTTACAAATAAATTTATCTTAACGCAACAAATGTAAATTATGAAATTGAATCAAATTTTAATTTTATACATTCCAATTATACAATTTTTTTGTTAATATTTTACTAATAAATAGAAAAGTTGCTTCCTTATAAATATTGCATTCAGTATTATTTTAATTTAGACTTTTAACACCAATATATGGACAAAAGTGTAATATTAATTTTTGTTATATTAATAAAAATAAAAAGTAAATCATATTATCTTATACTGTACTGCATGAAAAATTTAGTTAAAAAAAAAAGAAAAATAATCAGAAAATCATGTATGTGTATTTTAAATTAATTAAAAAATAATTTTGTAAAAATACTATTTAAAGTTTATTTTAAAATATTTTATATTTAACAATTTTAAATTTACAAAATCTATTTCGACGAATCTCATTAATAAATTTCGAAGTTTAAAATTTATGATAGTATAATCATCATTTACAAAACCATTTATTTTATATATAATTCTTAAATATTAAATTGTAATGTATACGTTCGAAAAAATATGAAATAATATCTCCGTATCGTTTTGTATTTACGAAAAATTTTTAAATAAATTTCATATTTTACAAATAATCATTTAGTTAAATATATGTAAATTCGATTAGATAATGTATTGTCAACGAATATTTATGGTGCATAGCTCATTTTGGAAAAAAAAAATTTTTAACTTTCTAATGATGTACTGCTCTCGGCTATATATTTTATATCAGTGTATTGTACAAGTATAAATGAATTTACAGATACTTTGTATTTAAATGTTATAATTATTTGTAAATTTGTATGTTTTTGTGTACTTATGAAGTAGAGCAGATTTAGGGAGTGTATAAGAAACATTTTTTACATTTAATTGTAAAAATATATTCCTTTTTAAAAATTATAGTAAACACAGACAATATTTCTTGCAAATTGTTAAAAAAAAAATTATCATTTTTTTTAAAGAAGAATTAGAATATAATAAAACATCTTGTAATTATTCTTATTAATTTTTATTAAATTACAAAAAGTTACGTATTATTCATCATACATTCAATCATCTTTTATTTTCTCTTTTTTACTAATCATCATACGAGCATAAGTTTAATTCTAAATAATTGTAAAAAATAGAAGTGCATCTCTTATAAATATAAAAAATAAGTTGTTGAATTCCAATTAGCTATACATTTCCAGAGTTATTTTTCTAAAATTACCATTTCTTATAATTCAATAATAAATAGAATTTGAATTATATCTGTCAATATTTTACAAATCATTCACAAAGTTATTAACTTTAATTAATGTTATTTTATGCAATAACTATTTAAATAACATGTATATTAATGGAATTTTATAAAAATACTTTTATAATAAATACATATCAAATGTATCAATTAATGAACAGTTATTACATTTTATTATTTGTAAACATTAATTTTTTTACAAACAAAATCTAATTTGTTTATAAAAGTCATAAATTATACAAGTTTATACATATACATAATACTATGTCAATCTGATCTATTCTATTTTAGGCTACATATTTATCTATAAGTTCTTGTTTTTTTCGTAAAAGCAAAACTTCCTGTATTTCTGTTTGACTTGGTATATGCATTTGAGAGGACTGTAATTCTTTTTCGTTAACGGGAGGATCTTTTTCTTTATTACTTTCTTCTTTTTTCCACTCTTCAATCAATAATTCTCTATATTCCTGCTCAGCTTTTTGTTCAAGAGGTAATAATATACCATCATCATCATCTCTGTAACCATAATAATCTGCATCAATATCTTTCATCAATTCTGCACGCGTTTTTCGAGGTGGAGGTGGTGGTTCTTGTTCAAATAATTCTCTAACACCAGGTAAGTCTTTTGCTGCTCCAAAATATTTATATCCTCTATTACCAGGTACCTTAAAATACATTTTATATAATTATTTTATTTTATTGAAAGTGTGAAGAGATTAAATTTAACAAATGAATAATCAATAAATTTTCAATTTGTAAAAATGTTTAGAATATATTTTAATAATTCATCGAGTTTTTTAATACAAAAAATTAAAAATTTTAATATAGAATAACATCACTTTATTTTAAACTACTCCTTTTTTTTAATTGATTATTGAGATTTTTTAAGAGAATTTTTCATCATATATATTTTATAAAATACATAATTTTAATTATTATTTCAATTATTTTCCGTTTCAATTATTATCAAAAAACTATTGTAATAAAATTATAATTAGATATAATTGATTTAAGAATTTAACTATACAAAAATTTTTTTAATTATATGTATTTGCAATATTTTGTATAAAAACAGATAATTTTAAATAAATATAAATATTTTTTAAAAATGCTAGAGTATTTTCATTGACAATAATTTAAAAATAAGGAGTATTCTGTATTTAAAAAATCACCAATTAATAAATTATAAAATTATACCTGTATAATAAATAAAAAATACATATACATATATAAATTATTTAAATTCCTAGACTGTAAATATATAATACTTACTTCTCTTCCTTCATGATCCAACATACGTGGTCCTGTACGAGAATAATCTTGACCACCTAATTCTTTTATCTGTACTTCCCAATGTCTTTTTTCTCTGAGTAATTTATTGATTTCATCGTTAAGATCTCTGATCCGAAATTCACCTAAACCAGCATTTTGTATCTGAGCTACCTTTTTAGCTATTTCTCTAATTATTTGCATTCGCCATTTTTCTGCTTTTCTTAGATCTTTACACTCTGATGCAAGGTAAGGTCTTCTCTCTTGTTCCTTTTTCATTCCATCATTACAATGAGCAGCTCGCCACCGAGCTAGTGTGGTCCTTTAATTCAAAATTAAATTTTAATGGGTGACATTAATAAATAATAAGTATACAAAAAATAGATTATAATACTTACATAGCTTTTTCTGCGTTTCGAGCCTAGAAAAAAAATATATTTTTTAGTTTAACAATACATTTTATTAAGATAAAATTACTTGTAAAACACTCATTATCAAATACATAATAAATCATAAGATAAAACTTATACTTTAATTATTTTAATATATTTATTTTTATTAAATATTTACTAATAATTTACAATTAAATATTTATAATTAAAGTTATTTTTTAAACAAATTTTACAAAAATGAAATTACTTATAATATCATTTATATTAGTTATAGTCATTTTTAAATAAATGACATAATATATATTGTAAATTAACAATTTAATTATTGAAATGTTTTGTACTTACCATTGTTTAATATTAATAAATAACAGCTATATTTTTTAATATATATAAATAACTTATTATTTTTAAAATTAAGGTTATGTTTGAAAAAACCGACAATGTGTGGTAATCACATAAGTTGCCGGTATTTATATGTTATATGTATATTTATATATAGATCATCTAATAAAAAAAATTGAAATTAATTTTCTTATCAAATAAATTTAAATAAATAAAAATTTTAAATTGTAGATATTTTCATTTTTAAAATGTGTGTAAATAAATAGGGTTAGTAGAACAATGACAAATACTAGTTAAATAAAAAGTAATGACGTTACACATTTTTTTACTAAATAAAATTTGTTTATCTTATCATGAATAAAATAAAGGCATATTTGCTATATTTTAATAATAAAAAATTATGATTAAATAATAAAATTGTTAAAAGATAGCATTAAATTATTTTTAGGAAATTTTATGTGCGTTTATTTGGCAAGTACTATTCTCCAAAAATAACTAGATAAGAAAAATATTTTAAATTCTAAAAAAAAAACAAATTAGAAATGGAAAACATATCTGTAAATATTTTAATTACTTTCCCCATTCTGATTACAACAATAGAATAGAATAGTTATGATAATTATTTATTGTTTCAAATTATTTTTAGCAAAAATCTAAGTGCTGTATTTAAATGTTTTTTAAAAAAATATTTTTTCTTCAAAAATCATTTAAAATCTAAAATATTTTATAAAATGAATATATTTTAATTAATTTTAAACAATAAAAAATAATTAAAAGAACAATTTAAAATATAATGCATAATTCTGTCAGATTATTGCCAATTTATTGACAACATAAAATTCATATTTAATATCATTGTATTTAAAAAAGATTTGTAAAATATTATGTAATTTTTAAAAATATTTACCTATTATACATCTGCTATCATCAATGTATAAAAAATGAAAAGTAATCAATATTCATAAATTTATTTTAAATATTTTTTTATTGGAGTACAGGAGAAAAAATGTTAAATATCATTTGTTTAAACATAATTTTTATTAAAAAAAAAAAACAATATTTCTACAAGTTTTATGTTCTTAAAGGAAATACATAAAATAACCATAAATTATTCATTATTTGCAAAATTAAGCAAATAACAATAATAATACCAATAATATTTTATGTTGAATCTTCTTATATGCTCTATAAAATTATGATTGGTGATTCTATAATTTATTTTTCTAATTTAATTTAGGAGGAACATAGTTGAAGTACAGCAAATCAAATTTAATAATCTAAAATATTTAAAATTAATGTATTTAATAATATATTAAATTTTTTTTAATAATAATTCAAAGTTAATTTATAAACTAAAATATTTACAGTTGCAAGAGTGAACACTGCGCCTGCTACACCAGCTATGAGTTGCATATTATATTTTCGTTGCATTTTGTCATAGTTTTCTTTCCATGCACCTTCTGGTGCACAAGCTTCATCGAATGTTACATACTTGATGTCATGTTTGTGATATGTTCGAGATGGTTGAGTTCCTAGATTAAAATTAATCGATTATTTCTTTAAATAACTATGCCACTTGTAATATTTGTTTAAGTATAAAATATTTAATATTTTTATTATACTTTTATTTTTATTATGTAAGTATGAAGAAAGAATACTTAACTGTGAAAGGTATAAAAATATATATAAAAAATGAGAAATGTTTTACTTAATATATAATAGAACAGTGGGGAAAAAGGTAAGGTGCATAAATGGACAGGAGTGTAGTGTATCACTTTATTACATAACTTACAAAAAGTACAGAATTTATGGTTACCTCTTTGAATCGCACGTCGTGCAATGGGTCGTAAAATCTGATTCAGCATAATTTTATTGTTTCAATGAAGGTCCAGTCCTAAATAACAAACTTTTAATAAACTTATTATGAAACACAAATATGAGATCCAAGAGAATTTGTATTCTCTGGTTACACAGGTTGTAGATAATCTAAAGTATAGATTAATTGATAGTTATTACTTTGGAGACATCTTGTGGCGAAAACTATAAATACTAAAATTATAAAATCACAGAACACAAAATTTTATAACTTTTAATTTAAAATATCTTTTTATTAATCATCCAATATAATAATAAAATTTGTAATAATAATAATAATAATAATATTAATAACAATAAAGATATAAATAACCACAACAACAACAGAGATTATAAGATATATCTTATAATCTCTGATGACAATATATATAAAATTAGAATAATATATTTATTTATTATTAAATATTATTAAGTTATACATTTTACATGTTTTTTACTGACAAGTTTATAAGATAATGTTTTGATTCAAGTTAATAATAAGAATGAGATAAAGAAGTAAGTTAAAATCCCGTTCGTGCTTTGTGTATTACAGCAAAGGGAAGTGTTATTAGCAAATACATCCAAATTAAGTAATTATATAATTTTTTCCCAACAATTAATTTGCATTACATAATTAAAATAATGTACAAATGAATGAATTTCTGTGAATACTTGTAAATAAGGAATGCAGCAAGAACAATGTAAAATTAATGAAAAGCGAGCGAGTGGAGAAAGATGAAAGATTAAAAGAAAGATTCTATAAAAGAAGCACGTGTTTAATGAAATTAAAGGTTTGTTGTTGTTAAATGTTGAAACAGCTGTTGTCGATCGGTTATTGACTGGGAATAAAATCGGCCGCGTGTCAATCTAGAGCTGTTTATTTAATTCGTGGCAAGAAGCAGAAGATCGCGGTTTGCCACGACACGAACAACTAGACTGCACGCAATGTTGGTTACACGTTTAAAAATAGTTAAATACCGTGAGCATGCGGACGGCTAGTCAGTGGGATGCGTTACCTTGAATTTCGGTGTACTTTCGAAAGCTCCGCGGTTTTTGGGGTGAACATTTTCACCTTGCAGGTACGTCGGTGCACCCTCGAGCACTAGGAGTTGGGGGAGAGCGAGAGAGAGAGAGAGAGAGTTAAAATAGAGACCATGGCTTCGAGAGTCACATTGCACCAGGCCCTCGGAACCGACGGCAGCGATTTCCACCACAGGCAGAGAGTCGCGACACATTATCAAACTAGGTGGGCTATGACAATAAGAGCAAAGTCAGTCAACGCACTGCCTTACCTCCTCATCCCCCTGTCGTTGTTGTGTCGCAAAATGATTATTAAATGATTCACACATTATTGCAATATTTATGCAAGCGCCTATTGCCTTGAAGTCAACAATGTTTCTTAATTTATTTTCTCACAAAAGCGACGATTTTTTTTAACTGTGCGAGACTGGTTGTTTCGTTGGAAATCGTAATGATGATGATTTATTTACTTTCAGTGCCATGAACAAGTCAAGACTGAAATACTGTATATTTTTTCATTACATATTGTTCTTTGTTATGCTGGCCAAATTGTCAGCTGATATTTTAGATCGTTTAAATATATTTATTTTAGAAATAGAAGAGCTCCAAGTACCACAGGTGGATTATTATTATTCATGTCAATAAACAATGGATTATCTTATTATGTTTACCTTATTGTTACTCGATTGTTATTTTGCAGCCCTTGCTGTGGGAATATTTATGGTGCACAAGCTTATTCTTATCATTCCTTGGCCTATCATCAATTAAGAAAAACAAAATTAAAACAATGCAACAATATATGATTGGTATTGCACTCTTGGGTTTTGGACCTATATTATATGGATTCATTTATTATTTTCAAGATTTTTATGATTACATATCGACTGGAAATACCCAAAATATTCAAATGTGGCAGGTACAATGCGCAAACCATAAATGAATTTTGTACAAATAACTCAATTCTATTTACATAACCACTTGACATTTATAATTATATTTTAACTTGGCTCTTTTAAACGCAGGACCTTCCATATGGTGTTTTGTGGTACGGATTCATTCTTGCAGCATCTCAAGTTCATGGCTTTACTTTGTATTTTTCGTATAATCTCTTGGTTGCTTGGCAAACCAAAAGGGCACTCTAATAATCATTTTTTTTTTGGTATGTGTAAATGAAAGCAATTGCAAAGCATCAATGGTGCATGTCAGGGCAAAAATAAATGTCGACTATATATGTGTGTGTTTGTGCATGGCACAGTCATGCATAAATACATAAACGAGTGTATACACAGATGTACGCATACTAAACAATTGATTGTTTTCTGCAACTATTCAGACAATGGTAGCGTGTAAGAGATTATATTTTATAAAAAGAAAAATACAATTTTTCCAGAAAAATGAGAAAGCTTTGTAAATGAATTATGAAAAAATGTTTATCAATGCCTCATAAAATTTAAAAGTACTTATACAAAGTGCCAAGTTTGTAAAATAGTAATCACTGTTACTTAAATATATTGCTTTTGTAAATAATGTGAACCTGACTCTAAACACCGCTGACGCGTAGCTACCAATAAATAAATAAATATAAAAAAACAAAAAAAACAAAAAACAAAAAAACTTGCTGCATCTTTGCAGCAGAATGCGCGAGATGAACCGAGAGGCGAGGTCTGACCCCAAAAAGCGAACAAAGTTCGATCTCGAGCCCAGGCTCACGGTAATTTCCAAACTCCCGCGCAAATAATAACCTGACCGACGCCAACGACTCCTATCGTTTCCCACACAGTGTCAAGGTTTCCATTCGCGCTCTCCTCATCCTATTCAAAGTGTTTCAAGGCTCGGTCCCTGCACGTCGTCGCCGTAGACCCGCACCGTACTCCGTCCTCCGTCTTCCGTCCTTGTCCCTCTCGCTCGCGGGAGTGCGCTCTCTCCTCCATTTCGCTGGGCTCTGGTGCGTGTGCGCGAGTGAGAGCGTGAGCGGGGCTCTTGTGCGTGCACATGCGTGCGCAATATTGGTTGCGTCCTGAAAACAATTGTTATTTTGCCTTTTTCTCGCCGTGGCTGCGTCAGTGCGAGGAATAAAGCGAGAGCTCGGGTTCAGCAGTGCGTGTCATCGTCGTCGTCCCCGTCCTCGTCCTCGTCCTCGTCTCCGTACCAACGGCTCATTCCTCTTTTCTCTCCCGCACGCGTCGCCCGCATAATCGCGTCTCGTCGCGCGGTGCACAACGGGAGGACGCGCGCGACGGTCACTCGCGCGAGTCGAAATAAGCGAGTCCGGGCGTTTACTCGCAACCAGCAATTTTTCTCGCGCTGGCCGCCTTCGCCTGGGAAGAGTAAATAAATAAATAAATAAATAAATAAATAAATAAATAAATAGTGATCTTTTCGGTTGAGCGTTTAAATCTCTGGACCCGACACCTTCCTTACGCTTTACTTACTTTGCATCTTTGCTCCTCCGAGGCATCGCACGAAAAAAAAAAACAAAGAAAAACTCGAGTGATTTAAGGCATTTCTTTAGTTAATATAAGCCATGTGGCAACATCAGCACACGTTTATTTATATTTTAATGGTAACAAAGAAAACGTGATCGATCCATTTTTTAACTTCGATCAGGCCTTTTGCTGAAAGTACAAGTGCAGCCAACAGTAAGTACTGCTTAAATTACATGATATCTTAAGAAGATCGGTTTACCATCTTTTTAACAATAAAAATGTAAAAAGAGTAACATCCGCAATAACAATTATCCCCTGCTTTTCGATTTATATTATGTTTCAAAAAAAATAAATTAATACGCTAATCCAAAGTACTCGTGTTCGGTGTAATAGTATTCGCGAAAGGTGATTTAAAGTGCGATTTTTTATCAACAAACGAAATTGGATTGGGCTTAAGTTCAAACATTTATATAATCGACGTAACACTACCATGCAATTGCATACAATTCCCCTTACTTTAACAGCAACAACAAAAAAGGGTAGATAAATAAACAATGGTAAGCAAAATTAGAAATCGAGTATTTTCATGGGAATTATCCGAAGCTGGAAATCAGTTATGATCGTTTAGTTGGCGCGCCCATGTTTTGAAATGAAGTTTCAATACATTGCGCTCATTAAATATAATTGCAAATGTTAGTTTTTACATCAATCAGAAAGAGTTGTTTCTTTATTGTTTAACCGCAAATACGCTAAAAAAGAGGTAAACCAATGCAAAGTTGAATTACGTTCTCCTCTATAATGATATACCGAGAGTAAATTAAACAATATATTTTTAATAATTTTACCACACCATTATTTCATAGTTTAAAAATAGTCGTCATATCCTTGGAATAATATTATTTAAAATAATAATAAATATACTTTTGGTAGTGGATTCCCTTGCATTATATAAGCAATAAATTCTTGGATTAATTAAATTCAAGAATTAATAACTTATTAATTAGTAATATATATTCTTTTGATTAAACACCAATTGGCTAAGATTTCTTTCATATATAGTCAGCCTTTTTATTATTATTTTATTGCCTTGCATTACCATTCAATTATTTTCTTCGACTGCCGTTCGAGTACTTTCATCTTGCTTCGTAGTAAATTTTATAATTTTGAATAAACGTTATCGGGTATCTTTTTTCAATATTTTTTTTTCTCCTTCGTTCTGATCTTCTGTATCGTCTTTAAAAATAATTTCTCAGTTTCTGCATGACTGACCTCGACAAAAAAACATGTGTGTATAATATAGTACGTGCTTTTTTATGGCTCCTATCAAGATTTTCCATCCTCTCTGACATTGGCAAATAAATATTTCGAGTAATTACTTAAGCTTACTGTTATTTTTACCTACTGTCAGAAAATTTTTAAATCCATTCGATAGATTAGAATTTATCGTCAAACCAAGATTTGACACACAAATTCATTTTTACAGTTCCAACTAAATTCGTGCGAAATCAATCGAAAGGGTTTAGATTAAATTAAAAATCTTTTTAAAAAAAAATGGTGGTATGAGTTACAGAAAGATGCTTTATCTGTATTCTATGTATTATAACCGATAACAATTTCATTTATTATTAAAAACTTCAACATTTGAACTTTATAATTAATAATCAGTTCAATACTTTAATTTAATATTCGGAAATTCAAATTCAGAAAAAGAATTTTTATAAAAATATTTTTATTTTAAAGATTAAGGTCATTTTCCATTATATATATTTTTTCTTTTTTACCAATTTGATGAATAGAAAATTTTATATTGCGACTACAAAATTTATGTATTAAATACAAGTATAGAATTTAGAATTTTGCAATATAATATCAGATCGGCAATAGTTTAATATTTTTATGAAGTAAGAAATATGTGTAAATTTACAAAAAAAAAAAAAAAAATTATCAATTAAAAAAATGAACAAATGACAACTTTTTCGAAAAATAACAAACAATTTTTTCTATACAAATTACACATTAATAATAAGAAAAATAAGCATTGATAATAAAAATGCCAACATCCTCATTAGTTTCCTTTGTTAAAAAAAAAAAAAAAACTTGCCACGTCGTATACTTCATAAAGCATCTCAATACTTTCTTCTTTTTATGATTAGATAATATGATCTTTTGTCCCATAATAAGGCTTTATTTAAACAAATATTTTAATGTTATGTATATTATATATTTGCATAAAAGTTTCTTAATACTTTTTGCGAATGTTAATAGACAATAAACTTTCAATACATTTATTTACAAAATATTATTTACTTAAATTTTTTTTGGTAGCCTAATTAGAAAAATAAATCATAAGAAATCAAAATTGACTTTTTAAACGATAATTATTTCAATAATTCACCATCAAAGAAATTCAAATAATTATCCATGAAAATTGATATTTTCATTTTGCGCGTGCCAACATGATCAAATATAATGAAAGCAGATATGAAAATTAAGCTAATACTTCATTAATTCATTCATATTTTCTCAAATTATACATTGCAATAAAAATTTATAAAAAAGAATTGAGGTAATCGTCGTTACATGATTTACAATTATTACGATGGAATTCTTATTTGTAAAAAAGAAACAGGTTATCTCTTCGATTTTATTTCGTATTTACTCATCTTATGGTAATATTATACTATTTCTGATTTTCTAATATTAAAACGACGTTTTAAGCTTCAACTAATACGTAATGCAATTTGTAGCAGAAATAATATCATTGATTTCCTACTATTCCGATAATAAATTTAAATTATATTATACAATGTTATTATTATTAAATTCTGACTGTGCATTGGGATAAAAATGATTTGAATTTCCATCATTAAATCAATTAATTATAATTAATCAATCTATTGTCCAAGAGGAAATATTATTTTTTAATTTTTTATATTTACAAATGTTTATTTTTAATTAAATATAACCATTAAAATATTAATAGTTAATATTGACGACTAGATTTAACCAATGAATAACAGACAGTGCCAAAGTAAAGTAATATCTGTTACATTGCACATACTGAGTATCGTGTGTGTAACTTTGAATTTATTGATTGAATATAAAAATATTTTTAATGATTATTATTAAAAGAAACTTTTATTGCTTATTTTATAAACTTTACATTTACTGTACAAATAAAAAAATGAATAATCTGTTTCAAATTATCTAAATTGAATTTATATTTATAACAAAAAGGATTTGAAGCTTATTTGTATAAATGATGGCTTCAGTTCTTTATATAAAATTAACTGTTAAAAGTTTAATAAATTTATTGATCATATACTTAATAAAAAAGGTTAACAAAATTATTAGAAGTGGAATATTAAAATTTATATAATTTAATTATTGGTACTTCAAATCTAGAATTTGGTCATTGTTTCGATTTAACGACTGGAAAAATGCGTAATATTAGTTATACATTCTACGAATAATTTAAATGTTTCAACAATATTAATAAAATGATAATTAATGTATTTATTTTATTGTATGCGTTGTTTAAAAACATAGCATTGTTTTAATTTATTTATTTGCTAATTTTTTTTTAATTTTTATGCGAATGTTAGAACATATGAGTTGATGATAGGCTACTTTATCTACGTTAAATCTAAAATTAATCTCATGTGACTGATTAATGAATTCTTGAATTTAATGATAAATAACATTTTATTAAAGAAATTTGTTATTATTATATAAATACATATTTGTACAAATGAAACGATCTATTTATGAATCGCCTATGCATTAATATTTAAATCATTTCAAGGATTAATCGATACCCGACTATTTTCATAAAATGTCATCCAATGGTTTTGTTTTAGTTTATGATTACTTTTTCTGTACAAAGAGTGAAAGAAACAAATAATTTCAAAGAATCCGTACAGCAATTTTATACAAAGGTTTGTCGGTGCCCTATTCTCTTTTTATTGATGGATACATGTTTGCACAATGATTTTATTTATTGACGTAAAAGCATAAATTCTACTTTTGTTTAATACAATTGAATGGAGATTGAACTCATGGATCCAGTTGTAAATATTTAGAAAAAATTTTTTCATCAGTTTTGTTTTATCGGTTTTGTTTCCATTGCCATATAAATTATAGCAGACAATTTTCACATAGAAAAAATAATAAAATATTAATACTTTTGTGAGTTTTTTAATACAAAAAATCAGAATTTTTACAATTAAAAAAGTTTTCAAAATACATGTTATGATATAAATAAAATTGAATTTACATAAATTTCTCGTAATAAATTTTTTGAAGCAATTATCTGAATTAGGGGGATTATACCCTTCATTAAATCAATGGTATTTAAGCTTCTATTTATTTATTTATGCAATAAATTTATTACTTATTATACTTGAATGTTTTAATTGGTATTTTGAAGACTTGAATAGATTTTTGTTTCTCGTACCATCTTATCGAATTCAAATAAATTGAGTGTTGTAGGTAATGATTTATTTATATTATTACAGCTCTTAAAAATTTTCATCGGTAATCTTTACGAAAATCTGCAAGACCTGTTATCAGAAACCTTTCCATCGATATTCAATAATTTCTTTACTGCAAATGTTTTGATTTAAAAAATGTAGGATTATAAATAAATCTATGAATTAATTTAAAAATATTAATTTTTTAAATAGATTTTCTTCTATGGAATCAATATTTTAATTATATTATACTATATATATATATATATATATATATATATACATTTTCTTATGATCACAAATATAAAGAAGATACTTAATCATTCAAACCAAGTTTGTATTAATAAAATAAAATAAAAAAATAATATTGACGTAAATTTTGTTTGGTCTAGCAAATTAAAAAAAAAATGAAATCGAAAAAATTATTTTTAAACTCATTTAAATATATGGTTATTAAATAAATGACGTAAATATTAAAACTTAATAATTTCAATTTAAAAATAGAACTTTTCAAAATGTATTTTAACAAGCGTATTTCCGCATTCTGGATGTTAATAAATATAGAAAAATCAGTATTTATAAATATAGTACTGCACGAAATTAATACTTAATAAATTATGTTAAAACAGAATTTATTAGGTGTAAAAGTTTGGTTTTTGTAAAGAATAAGGTTGGTCGAAGAGAGAGAGAGAGAGAGAGAGAGAGAGATGTACTTGGTGTGTCTCGAGCAGGTTTATTATTAAATAAAATCCGCACATATTTTCATCTTGTAAATGACGCTACCAATGAATTATGAGCCACTAATCGTTCATAAAAAAAAAAAGAAAAAGAAAAACATAATTGTGCAAGCACTTAATTTTTATATCTAAATAACACTCGACTCGACAGATACAAAAATATCAAATAATTGTGTAAAGGCTCGGGCGTAAATTCACCAAAAACTTGGCTCAAAACTCCTCTCGATTTCCGAGCAATTGTTTAATTTTGTAAGGAACAAAAGAAAACAGCCGGTGTAAAAAAAAAAAAAAAAAAAAAAAAAAAAATTCAGCACCCAGAGAATTTAATCCTCTGCTTTCGTTTTGGCGCTGCCGCGTATTTAGGAAAGAAGAAAAGAGTGGACCTGCGGTCGAGTCGAGGAGCGAACGCCCGAGGAGAAGACGACCACTAGAAGATAAAAGAAAAAAGGCGAAAAAATAGGTGGAGAGAGCAGGGAAGGAAAATCGGCGAGACGCAGGAGCGGAGGGGCACCAGCACCAGCACCAGCACCACGAAGCCGTCGACGTCGACGACTCCATCCTCCATCCTCCAACGGCCATCGCCGAGGCAGTTCAGCTCCGCTGCCGCCCTGGATTGTTTTCTCGGTCAATTTACATAGGTGAGCGAATAAACATCATGGAGCCACTCTCCTCGGGTAGACGGCCGTCGTCCCGCTCCTATCGGCGCTCGCTCTCGTGAAGGAAGGGAAGCCCTCCAATGTTGACGTCGCCGTCGATGTCGGCCACGAGTTGAGCATCAACTCGCATTGTGCCCGAGCCCGCCGAGAGCCCGCCGAGTCCCCGCCTGAAAGAAGATACTCGTCCCGTAGATCTGTACACACGTTTGTAAGTCGGCACTCTTTACAGTGGGAAACCTTTACCGAGTAATCATATCTCGACACGAATAACTCGAACCTGCGCAAAATAAACTCCCGATCGGCCCCTCTCACTCGCTCTCGCGGCGCGCATTATAAAATTCCCCAAAACCTTTTTCCTCAAAGGAACTCGTAAATTTTACGGTCCAGGCAGTTATGGCGGCAACTGTTAAAAGCCCCCCCAAATCTCGTGTTAACGAGTCCGAACAAACTGCCTCCCTGTCCCTCCCCCCGCACTCGCCCCCGCCCATCAGCTAGGATCGTTCGATTATTCGCGAAAAGCACGGCCGACGATTGAGCATTCGCGCATTAAAATTCGCGGATTGCAATTGTAACGGCGACAATTATCAAAGTCACTATAATTACGTTCGTGCGTGCACGCGATATTTCATTTTTACTACCAGCAAGTGTCTTTTTGCACCGCTGCAACCAGAATTTCCTAGTACAAACGTACGCGTATTTACTGTGTATATATATGTGTGCGTGTGTGTCACACGCACGCACACACTTGAAATAGTTACATAAATAATTATTATCAACAATTTTCCGTTGTTTCCGTTACATTAAATGTCAAGCCTTTCGCTGCCTCGTCGTCGCTCGCAATACAATTATACTAGATTTTTTGTATTTTTTAATTCGTCCCCTCGTTTGCCAATGATACGGAGGTAAAAATATTTGCTCCTCAAATCTTAACGACCCCATGTTACTTTGTCAAGAAATTCGAGACTACAAATATTAAACTCGCGCTCATTGGTCGGTGATGTGCTCCCGCGTATTACGAAATCCATAGAATTGAGAATCACCCACGCGCTCTCGAAAGAGTCACAACTGCACTTCTCAGACTTTATATTCATTGAAGGTGCGATTTTTCTTTAATAAAATCATAAAAATGGAGCACAAAGAGTAGGAAAAATTTATTTATAGCGGTGGTGATAAATTTACATGTGACATTCAATCGCACAAGTACATTATTGAGGCAAGTACATTTTTTTTAGAAGAAAACGCGCGGCGAGTGGGGGGAGAAAAAAATATTTAATCTTTAAATTCAGGTCAATATTTAATTAATTTTTCTTGTTGTCATTATTTGTTTATTGGGTTTTGTATTATATTATATATTTTGATTCGAATTGACGGTTATATTTATAAATTTTACAAATTAAAAATTAAAAAATATTACACCGATGGACGGTATTATCTACCGAAATGTTTAAATCATTAGACAAAAAATGGAATATTATTGCCGATGATTTTCAATAAAGATCTCGCCGGCATAAAAACATAAAAACACGTCCAGACCTCTGTTTTATAAAGGTTTGCACAAAAAGGTCGCGGGGTTTGATTGAAAAATAAAAAGAATAATTTGATTGGACGTAAAAGGAAGAAGGAACGGGTGGTAATATTTTTGGTGATCATCGGGTAATTTACTGTTGAATAATTAATAATGCGCGCGAATGCAAGGACCAATGGGCGTGTAACGGTTGTGCGCATGCTCGAGTTGTCTTGTCGATATAGCATCACTGCGTTGACGCGAAGAATATCATTGCTGATATTTTTGCTCGTGCAGCTTCGGTGCCACACTAGAGAAGAAAAAAAAGGAAGATTTCATCGCGGAGTGCCGAAGAGCTCGTTTGCTGACAACGACGATCAAAGTGGCTCCTGCGGAGAGCGTCGATCGTCGCGGCAAAATTGGCTCTAACACGGATCCCACAATGGTCATACGGTAGGAAGAGAATAAATAACGTCCTCTAACGCTCTCTGTTTTGCTCTTGTTCGCTTCTATTTTCAGCCCTTCCGTCTTGCCTTTTCTCTCGTCCTTTCTCTTCTTTCTCTTCTCCCTTCCCTTCCCTTCCCTTCCCTTCCCTTACCTTACCCTACCCTACCTTCCCTTACCTTCCTTTACACCTTACCTCCCCCTTGCTTCCTTTTTTATTTTTTATTTTTTATTTTTTTACTCTCATTTTGGAACAACAATTGGTGGTGCTAAAGGTTTTGGAAAATCATTTTACTCTCGGGTCGCCGCCTCTTTACATCCATTCTTCTTTTTCTTTTTTTTCTCTTTATTTTTTTGGTTTGTTTTTTTCTTCTTCTTCTTCTACTAACTGGAACGTTACGTGTTTTTTAATGCATTTTTAACTGGGTAATGTGTAAATGTGCAAAAACAAAGTACACTTGCAGCAATATTTTATCAATATTTCAATACTGTCCAACAAACAACATATTAGCTGTAATTTACTTTTTTGTTTTTCTTTCACACAAAAAAACTTTTACTATGAATTACTTCTGTGCAGTATAATAAATCTTAAAATTACTTTTCATGAATGAATTTCATTGTTTTTTTCACAAAATATTGTAAATTGAAAGAACAGGTGTGAGCTAGAATGCACATCTTCAAACTTATGTCAAACGTCAATGAACTTTGTATTCTACTGTTAATTATAAATTCATCATACTAATCCTGTATAAAAATGCTTAATTTCAAACACTATAAATGAATTAACATTTACATTTTATTTTATTAAAGCATTTACAATTCAAAAATATGTATAAATATAATAATTACAGCATCATTAAAACCATTGTTATTGTTTAATGCTTAATTACTTCAAATGATAATATTTTTATTTATTTTTTTAACTTTTTATCGACAAATGAATTACAATTAAATTACAAATATATAATGAGTTTACCATTAAAGAATTACACTGTGGTGCATTCAAATTAATGTTTTAAATGTCACATTTAACAGATAGTTAATACATTTATTATTTTATTACCTTGTCTTTATGCTGCTTTAAAATAGGTCCATTTCCATTTTAACTGTAAACTTTTTATGAGCTTAATATCATTCACAATATTCATTGGTGCATGAACAAGTTCATTGTGTTAACAATTATACAAGTTTTGTTCTTTTTATCAAGGCTGTACACTACTGTGTAAAATGATTGTTTCTAAATTAATGATAAAACTGAGAATTGAAAAAATTACTTTGTAAAAGGGAAAGCATTATTTACACTCACCTGTTCCGATAACAAGGAATGTAAGTTTTCTTTTTATGATTAATTATTCGATTTATAATTGGTGTACATTATTACCTTAAAAAGAATAAATAAACAATTTGTTGCACATAATAAAATTATTAAAATAATAATATTCATTTAATATATTTATTTTAATACATAAGAATTATATTTAGGCAAAAATAATTTTATGCATGCTTATAGATACGTCTATATGTACTTGCATGAACTTTTCATACTGCAATGCAATTTTCATGAATAATATATTTCAAAAATAACTTATATAATGAAATAATAATTTTTATTTGTTAAACCAATAGAATTTAATGTATTTTGTAAATATTCAATTGTAAATTTAGAACTATTCATGTTCACACATGTTCAAAAAGATTTCTCATTTTACTTTTAATTTAAAATTTAGTAACCACATAAATAGTTTTAAATTTTTAAGAAAGAAATTACTGTTAATAATAATTAAGTTTTATAACAGTACATAAGAGTTTAAATAGTTATTATTCCAAACCTTATGAATATTGACATTTCAAATCAATAAATAATTAATAATTTATATTATATTGAATTTATCCAATAATTTAATGAAACATAAACATATGTATATTATGTATGGGAATTATTTGTCCATTATTTAATCTCATTTTTTGATAAATATGTTATTTTAATAAAAACAAGCAATTTTTTATTTTAAATTGATTGAATTAAATTGAAAATTATCAAGAAAAGTAAATTAAGATAAGATACATATTTTCAAAATTGTTGTGCAGTAAAATTCAGACTTGAGTATTTATATTTTATCATGTAAGGTATAATATTGTATTTTAACAAATGTTAAATAAGGCAAATATAAAATGAATTTTAATGTTCTTTTTTTCTTTTTTTTTTTTCATAATTGTAGGTCAGACGGTGGCAGCAGCGAAAGCCCACTTGTTGTAGAAGAGGGCGAGGCTGTTGGCCAACCACACAGTCCACATAATAAACACAGTCATAGTCATAGTCACAGTCATCCCCATGGAGCACAGAGTCATCACCATGATAAACCTAAACAAGCAGTAAAATATGGAGAGCTAGTCATTCTTGGGTAAGAGTTAAAATTTGAAAGAACAAATTTGGAATAAAAGAACAATATTTACTTTCTTAACTACGAATCACATTATGTTTCTATTATCAATTAGAACAAAAAGGTCATTGGTTTCTTATCTAACAGAAAAGCAGATACTCAATAACTGTTATCAGTGACAACCTTCTTATATCTAAAATATAACTGTTAACTATGTTTTGTTACCTTTGTAAAATATTGATTTATATGTTTAAAGATGTAAATAGAAAAATAAAGTTAAGGTTATAGTGACTTTATTTTTATAATATACACATAGTAAAGTTATGTACAATTTAATTTATTTCAATCTATTTATGTGCAAATGGTTACATATTTCATTTGTATTATTTATTTTTAATATTTAAAAAATAATATACAACCATGTCTAATTGTGATTAAATTTTTATTTTATTTTTTTTTTTAAAATCTATATTTAAATTTTCATACGCATTTATATAAATTTTTATATTCGGTTACTGACTTCTCAAACAAAATTAGCTAAGTAGGGATAAAATATACAAGCAGTAGTAATTGGATTTGAAATCCAATTTGCTGTACTGTAAAATGATTATCTTCAATAGTGTGAAATATGTACACATATATAAATGGAATAAAAAATATAACAATTTATTCCTTAATATTTTAACTGGAAATAATTAATGATTTTATATTATTAAATCATAAATAAAATAATAAATTTTGAATAATCAAAAGTAGAAAGTATTTAAGATTAAAATAGATCTACAGAAAAATTTATTCTAATGCAATAAAACTGTAATTAATTGTCCTAAAAGTATCGATAAATGCTTCAATAAATTATAATTATTTTTTTTATATATACAATTTATTAATCAGTTAAATTAAATTAATAAATAACATTTTTAAAGTTTAATTTATGTCGCAATTTACTTTTTTATTCATTTATTTAAGCATTAAATGAAGTAAATAAATATATTATTTTTACAGTTATAATGGATATCTACCACCTGGTGACCGTGGAAGAAGAAGAAGTAAATTTGTTTTGTATAAAAGACCAATGGCTAATGGTGTTAAACGTAGTAAACATTATGTTGTCAAGACGCCTCACTGCTCTCAAGCTATTTTAAATACAAAACAACACTCAATTTCTTACACATTATCTAGAACACAAGCTGTAATTGTAGAATATACAGAAGATGAAGATACAGACATGTTTCAGGTGAGATATACCTATAAATACGTTTTATAATTTTTAACTTATTCATCTAGTCTTATACATTTATAAACACCATTTTTCAATATATTAAAATATACTAACGGCAAATTTAAGAATATTGTATTAAAATGGAATGAGCATTTGTTAACATAAGTATTTCATTAAATATTCAATAAAATATATGTGAAATGATAGAAATCAGTGATTGTAGAAATCAAAATTAATATTAATTGTGTAAGCATTTTATAATATTACTAAATGATTATTAAAAAAGTATGTGTATTTATAAATATATTAGATTGGGAGATCATCAGAGTCTCCAATTGACTTCGTTGTAATGGACACTTATCCTGGTGGTAGTGAAGTTGTTGCTGCGAGTGAAGGACGAGTAGCTCAAAGTACTATCAGTAGGTTTGCGTGTCGAATTCTCGCCGATCGTTCTGATCCGAAAATAGCTAGGATTTATGCAGCTGGTTTTGATAGCTCTAGAAATATTTTCTTAGGGGTAAGATTACTTTACAATTTAAGTTTTTAGTTTAATAATTCTATCATGTTAAATTAAAGATTAATAATTTTGTAAATATTTTCCATTTAATAAAAGAATTAATCTTAAATATAATTAAATAATAATTAATTAATGCAATACATAACTTAATTCTCAAGAAAAATACAAAGAAAAATTAATTATTTATTAGGTTGAATTTATTTGTAAATATTTGTTTTTAAGATCATAAACATTTGTAATTCAGGAAAAAGCTACAAAATGGCAAGAAAACAGAGAGATTGATGGACTGACAACCAATGGTGTTTTAATCATGCATCCTCGTGGACAATTTTGTGGAGGAGAAGCACAATGTGGATACTGGAGAGAAGTTAGTGTAGGTGGTGGTGTTTTTTCATTGCGAGAAAGTCGAAGTGCTCAACAGAAAGGCAATGTTGTCGAAGATGAAAATAATATTCTTCAAGATGGTACCCTTATCGACTTATGTGGAGCTACTTTATTATGGAGGTCTGCAGAAGGACTTGCAAAATCTCCTGTAAGTATTTTTATGAGTACTTTATTTGTAATAATTGTTAGATCATTAACTTTCAAAACATTTAAAATTATATGTAGAAAGTTTAATTGATGGATGATTATTTCTTTGTTATATTATTGCATGGGTTATAATTTCTTGAGAATAATATTTTCTATGAGTTTCTTAAAATAAAAATTATTTTTATTTAAATGATACCTGTTGCAGTTTCATCTTTCCATTAATTATTTAATCCAACTTGTAATTTGAAATAACCTTAATTCTAAAATAATATTTTATTACATTCCTTTGTATTTTTTAAATGAGGTATGAATATTAAAAATAATTGTTAAAATAATTTAAAATTTTTAATGATTACTTTTTTATTATCAAAATTAAAAAATATTCTATATCATAAATTAAGTTTAGTATAATAAAAGCCATAGAAAATTTTATAGCATAATTTTGTTATCCTACTGATTCATCAGTGTGTTTAAGTGAATTGTAATAAAATATTTAATATATTTATAAAGATATATTATAATTTTAATATAAAGATGAAATAAAATTTTTAATTGGAAATGATTGCGAGCATGTCTTTGAACATATGTATATATAACAATTGCAATTATTTACGCAAATACTTCATAAATATATATTTCATTTGTATAGACAAAACACGATTTGGAAGAGCTAGTAGATGCCATTAATGCTGGTCGACCACAGTGTCCTGTCGGTCTCAATACTCTTGTTATACCACGAAAGGCTGCTTCAGAATCTGCGCAGCAGCAACCTTACGTTTATCTCAAGTGTGGTCATGTTCAAGGTCATCATGACTGGGGTCAAGAGAAAGATAAAGCAACCAGAAGGTGTCCAATGTGCTTGGTTGCAGGTCCAATTGTTAAACTTTGTATGGGAATTGAACCTGCATTTTATGTTGATAGTGGACCACCAACATATGCATTTAGCCCATGTGGCCATATGGCTACTGAAAAAACTGTAAAGTAAGTTTTTTTGCATTTTTAATGTGAGCATATTTTTAAAAAATATTAATTTCATTATCATTTATATACTAGTTAAACTTTATGTAATAATTTATATTACAAATAATTATTCTGTGTTTTTTATGATGCATTATATGTACAAGGATGTATTTTGGAAAATAATTAAAAACTTATTGTTTTCTCAAAATTAAAGAAAATAATATATTATTGACTTTGCAAGTTTTTAACATAATTTTTATTTATTTAATATTATATATATATATATATATATTTATATTATTTTTTTTATGTATATAAATCAATCCCACAAATATTCATTTTCAATATTATTCATTGTTCTTTTAACAGTTTCATTGTTCATAATATTTTTATTTTATGGATATATGTATTAGAAATGAAAATAAAAATATTTTTATTATATTTTTGTTATATATAAAATTTATATTTCGTATAATTATAATATATACATGTGAGCTGTTATTTTAAAAGCTATTGTACAATTATTTTATTAGAAATATTCGTAAAATATTACAAATTAAATTGTTACACATGAGTATAAAAATGAAAATTATTTAATTATACAAATGAAAGCACAAATTTTTTTATTTTTATTTTTTTTTTCATTATATAGACTCACTCGTCTTGTAAAAATAAATACTATATTGTTTGATTTTTGTCTGTATTTTAATATCTGTTGATCTTATTAAGACAGTTTGAAAAAAAATTAAATTATATTTTTTCTTTTTTATCATTTCATGAACTATACAATATTAGTCTTTACTTAATGACTTTTAACACAAAACCTACATTAATAAGGAAAATATACTTTGAATTATTGATGTTTTCAATTCATTGGTTGATTTTAATTATACTCTCATT
Organism: Eupristina koningsbergeri; assembly: GCA_018907245.1. NCBI lineage: Eukaryota > Metazoa > Arthropoda > Insecta > Hymenoptera > Agaonidae > Eupristina > Eupristina koningsbergeri. Next base: position 4,008,463 of record JACCHV010000008.1, on the reverse strand, counting down.
ATCTAAACAATTATTATATTTATAGAATTATTAATAGAAAATTTACTTGTAAAATTTTGATTATAAAAATTAAATGTATTCATTTAAAATAATAATTAAAAAGTAATTTTTACTTTTACAGATACTGGGAAAAAGTTGCAATACCACATGGTACAAATGGTTATATTGCAATTTGTCCTTTCTGTGCTGTACCATTGGAAGGATCACCAGGATATGTAAAACTTATATTCCAAGACCACGTAGATTAAAGATTTATACGTGCCGTGAGCTCGTACAAAAGCTTTGTACAGAAGTCATTATTTTTTACTTTGACTAAACTATTTTATGTATAATATAGATAAACATTAATAATCATTTTATGGCAAATACTACATTGTATAGTGGAGAAGCGAATGAACCTGGAAGCAAATATCTATCATCAGGAAATTGTACATTATAACACGTAGAGACTGACGATAACAATAATGAAATAAGTAGTAAAGTTCAATTTTTTTTGTTTTTTTTTTTGTTTTTTTTATGTACAGCAGCAATTATTTTTTTAAAAAAAAAGTCGAAAAATACAGATTAATAATTTGCTATTTTTCGTCTTTGATTTTTTCCGTCGTAAAGTATTTCTCCCTTTCACATACATTTAGAGCAATACATACGATTAGTAATTTTAAGTTTACAGGGCGTTCTCAATATCAGTAGCATAATTCTAATGTATCACAGGGAATCCATTTTGAACTCTCCAAAGCATCCCACAAGTTGTAATCTTGTTCGATTATTTCCCTGTTTAATTTATCCGCGTCTACTGGAATTGAATGATCTAAAATAATTAAATTAATAATAAATTACTATTTGAACTGATTTTTATAAATAATTATTTTTTAAATTAATGATAAAAATAATTAAAAGAAATAAGATTTATATCTACGAAGGTTAGCGATGATTTTAAAAATATAGGATACAACAGCGCCATTTTACGATTTACATTATTTTTATCTATGATTTAATGAACGTACTGTATTTAAGACTCAGATTTACATCTGAAATATCACTGTCATAAAATAATCTGTACAGTTTAATAAAAAGTGCTCGGTATTTACCGATAAGTTCTAGTTCATCTTCTTCAGGTTTACGATCAGATACATAATTACTGTATCCATCCGATGTTGGTTCACTTTCATAGTAGCCTTGCTGCCAGGCACTGTAACTATTCCAATAAGACGATGTGTCATAGTAGTTATAACCATCCGAAGACATGCCTGATGAATAGTCTGAGGATGATGGAGCAGAATTTGAACTGTAAAATTATTGTAATTATAAGAAAATCATGTAAAAAGGAATTCTTGATTAATTAATTCCAACATAATATCATTTAAAATTTCAAAATTGAAGTTTAATTTTTATTTATCAAATAATTATATTGGTAATATTAAAAGCAAATAAATTTAAGAAAATGTTTATGATTAAACAGTATACAAAAAAAGGAAAAAGAAAAAAAATACAAGAAAATAAATTTTTGGTGCAAATGAATTTACAATTTAAAATAATTTAAATTATGTATTACAAAATATTAAAGAAATACTTTAAGATATTATTTATGGTAATAACAAAATTAAATTGTTATAAAATTTAATAAATTTTGAAATAATAAATATTAATAATTTCTAATCTTAAATATTTTATAAAAATATTTTTTTTAACCAATAGCATGGAAAAGAAGAAAAAAGAAAAAGAAAATGCAACTCACTCTGCCACTTTGTGCCAGGGCCGAGGTACTGCATTACAAATTTTTAATGATCTTGTTCCTAGACCTCTATATCCATTCATTGTAACCAGACTGTCCTTTTGTTCATCTTCATTAGCAAATCTAACAAAACCATAACCTTTACTAAAACCTGAACTATCTAATATTACCTTAGCCGTTCTAATAGAATTGTATTTTGTTGCAAATGTCCTGTACAAGGAATAATCGTCTACATCTGTAGAAAGATCTCCTACCCAAATACTGTATTCCCTTTCGGCTACTGGCTTTCCCGTCATACTTGCATGATTCAAACGAAATCTCACTTGCTGTGAACAAACAAATTTACATAACACTTTATAAATCAATATATCGTTTCACACAAAATAAATAAATACTAAATATTCTATAAATGCAATACTATAAATGTTTTAACACAATTATTCTTAATAATTTTTTACGATTTACTGTACATTACGGCTCACACCTCACACAAACTTAACCAAAACGGGACACAATGCAAACTTCTAAGGAATATTAAAAAATTTAAATGAAAACTTATTAAAAAGGGCTAAAAAGCAATTTTTTTTCTTTATTCCACAACTTACCGGACTAGATCCTGGTATAATTTTCCCATTTAATTTATGCATAGCATCAAGTGCCATTTCATCAGTTGGGAAGTGAACAAAACAGTACCCAGCTGGTTCACCAGTATACCTATTTCTCATAACTTTAACTGTTTGTGGTTGTTCACCCATCTTATGAAATGCATTCATAATAAAACTTTCAGTCATGTATGGTTCAAGCTAAAAATATAAATATTATAGCTTTTACGTATCCCATAGAAACATTAACATTTGCATAAAGTCTGACCGTTAAAAACAATAATTGAAAAATGACTTTAAGCGTACTGTTCCATTGCAGTAAATTTGAATAAAATATTCGGTTTGAGGTTAGGTTCACATTTTTAAAAGATATTTTGAAAAATGGGCAGTGTTCGTTTTGGATTTTTAATAAGCATTGCATAATTATTAATTAAAATTATTATAAAGATCAAATCACTCACCCCTCCCATCCACAACTGACATAAAACCATTGGACCGGACATTTTACATCGAATATTATTTCTCAACAAGTACGATTAGTTATTACTGTAGATTTATAGCGAATTTTCTAACATCAATGATATACTTAATTGTACAAAGCAATTAAGTAGTTAAATTCAAAATACTGTACTATTTTTTTAAAATAGAATTTACACAACTTCACGGCACCATGGTTTATCCAGCACTATATATGTATATATATATATATATATATATATATATATCTATCTATCTACCTTCGTAAACATGTGTGTACGTATATTTATGTATCCATCTCTACGCATATGGATCCATGCAGGCATATATATACACAGTGATATCTAGACATATACGTGCATGCTATACAAATTTTGAGGAAAAAGGCTTTGTGCTATAGAAGCGCTATCTGATGAAATAACCTACAACTTGTCGATTTGTATTATTACTTTTCATTGTACAAACCACAGAATAGGAATTTAGTAATGAATACTTTAAATAAAGTCATCATAATCTTAATAATAATTAATAATTAATGAAATGACTTCTTTTTATGTTAATAAATTTGTCAGTTCATTTGTAAAAGTTATAAAAAAATAAAAAATTTTAAAAAATATTATTTATGTAACAATTGAGGTTTTTTTTTATTTTAAAAATGAAAATGAAGGACGAGGGGTAGAAAAATTGCTTAAATTTACCACACAAATTGCTAAGTCATCAATTTATTTATATGTACAAAATTTATTTATAGTGACAAAGGTTTTTGTAATAAAAAAAAAAATAAAACAATTAGAGGTAAAATAAAACAAAATATTACTTATCAAAGGCATCCGTATATATATATATATTTTTCAATTTTGTTTAGTCCTATATTTAAAACTTACATATTAAGCAAATTTACAGTTTTCTTCAGTTACAAGAATTCAACTGACTTTCTGTTAATAACTATATTACGTGCTAAGACTCTGATAAAATATCTTCCAAAGTTTTGTCATCATGAAGAGGTGAGTGACCTAATGTTGGGTCACTCTCTAAGAACTCTCGAAGCTCGGATTCTAAATCGGTAACTCCCGAAGTTTCAGTTGTACTTAACATAGAAGCTGTTTGATTTTGTCCTAATACCATTTGAATTGGTAATTGTCCTTGTCTAACATTATTTATATCAAGAGATATGGGAATCGGTAACATATTACTTGATTCTTGAGTTGAATTATTTTCTTGCATCATAGTATTCTCCGTAACAATGGATGGATTATGCGTTATTGGTTCTACTTCCATAGGTTCTGGCCCCCCAAGAGGCGCAATCCCCATAGCCTTTCTTAATCCGTCAACTGGTGCAATAGAAGAAGGTGGTAATTTTTTTGCTATACTAGTTAAATTCTCTGTAATTTTTTCAGCAAGAATCGCTTCTGATTCTGATGGTTTTGGTACATTTGATAAATGTTGTGGCGGAGGAGCTGAAAGACGGTCATGCTGTGTTTGTCTAAGATTATTTAACATAGTTGACGTATCATCAAGGCGAGTTTGTAAGGACATTCGTTCTTCATTAGATTTTATATCGTCTTCTGAAACAAATAATTTTTTTTGTAATTCCAAGTAGTTTTAATTATACAATAAGTATTCAGCGTAATGAACAAAAAACAATTTTTTATTAGGTTATTTGTAAAACAATGTGATACTTACCCAAGCTATCTAAGAAGTTGATATCTATACCGATATCCGACAAAGTTTTCAATTGATCTATGTCAACTTTGACCTTATCAACTGCAGGAATGTTACGATTTACATCTTGAATCGGTTTTTCTAATAAATGTTTTATTTTCTCTTCTTCCTCCTTAAGCCTTCGTTTTTCCTCAAGGAAGTTCTTTGTTTGTCTGTGATCTCCATTCGTTAAAATATCTAATAAATCATCAACCATAGTTAATGTGTAGTCGCAGTCTTTGGCAAAATCAAGAATGGATTCAGCATATTGAACAGCAGTCTCATCGCCATATGTTTGATAGACTAAGTCTGATTCTTCTTTTGTGAGATTAGCAAAAGTTGAGTCATAACTTGGAGCATATGAACCAAAAGCTCCATAATACAACGGTTTTACTGGTTTTGACATATTTCTTCTATCTTCTCTAAATCCGGCTAAGGCACCAGTACCATGACTTAATTTTCCTATTAATTGTCCCAAGGATACAGGTCTTTGATTTGTACCTGGAATAACTCCGTCTCCAGGTACTATTATCTGTAAACTTGTGGTTCCATCTTTTTTTTGTCTTAAGAATCCCATTTTTGAACTAACTCGCTTAAGGCTTAATTTTTCTGCTGCTGATTTCGCTGCACCACGAGCTTGTTTTAATATTTCATCAGGAGTCAAATCGTCTGGAATAGCTTCAAATTTACCCAAATTTGCTAACCGTATTTTCCTCTGATTCTCTTTCCTCAATTCTTCAGCTTCTTCTATCTGTTCTTCTTGTTCTCGTTCTTTTTCTATTTGTTCTTCAGTTATATGTATATCTGGATTATTTGGATCCTCGGTACCCAACTCAAATCCAAGTTCATCTTTAGTTAAATCCTGCATATATACTAAAACTGACCTCAGTTGTTTTAATTTATCAGGAGTAACCATTTTTAAACCAACATGTAACAGCTTTTTAGCTGCTTTAAAATAAATAGTATCTGGATGGTTGTAAGTTGTTGCATTATCACACATTAACTTGAAATCATCAATGAATTCATTTAAATTTTGATAATTATTATCATCTATTTTTTGCTTAATAGTACTGAAATCCATAGGATTTGTAATGATTTGCGAGTATCCTGGAGCAATATTATCTGTAACAGGCCATGCAAAAAACTGTTGTGGATCTCGTTTTTCCATTGACCTGGTAAAATGAAAATTTTTTTTTTAAATTATAATTAACATTGAAATATAAATATAAATAGAATTAAAACCATGTATTACCTAAGTAAATGTTCTAGTAATCGTTGAAGTGGAGTTCTTTCTGCAATTTTTCTAAGAACACAAGTACGAGGCTCTCTATGCGGAGATAGGCCACTAGCTGCAACAGGGTTTGTTATTCTTGTTTCGCTATTAGGAAGAATGATAGGTCTCGTTGGTAATGATTGATGATTAACTGCTATTTTTTTTGGTGCTTCTACCATACTTTCATCTCCATCACCAACAGACTCTTGACTCGACTCTTCTCTCTTTCTTTTTTTGTCTTTATGATGATGCTTGTGTCTTTTGTCTTTCTTCTTTTTCTTTTTCTTCAATTTTTTATGACCTAAATATCTATCGAATTCTTGTTCACCGGCACTTACGGAATAGTTAAAACCTAATTGTTGTTGGTAATGTTGAGATAACATTGTTGTTTGACTTGGTGATTCACTACCACCGTGTTCAGGAGTTCCACAATTTCCACCAACTTTTAATATTAATTTCAAGGCTGGGGGCTTATCTGGTACGGGATAAAATGCTTCAGCTAAAAAAGAGAAAAATAAAAATTTTTCAGAACAATTTAAAACACAAATTAAAATATACAATATATAAAATATATTATACTTAGTAATGTGATAAATATAATAAAAAAAATAATAATTGTTTATGAATTGTCAGTAAAATTGATACAGTTGAAGCATTAAAAATTATTAATAAACTTAATTATGGTAAATTTAGTATTAAGTACCTTTAAAATATTGGTAAAAAATTTTAAACAAAATTGCAGTCTTTAATATTAACAGTTGTTATTATTTTTATCAGCTTTACAGTTATAGATTTGGTTATATTTTTTTTTTTTTATACGAGTACTGTAAAAGTGAATGCATATAATGCAAGTCATATTTTTAAAGAAGAAATAAATGTACTTATATCGAAAAGATGTACCTCTATGGAAACTTTAATGTGTATCATTTGATATCATACGAATAATAATGAGCATAATACAATTCATAGTAAAGTTTGCGAGAGTTAACTTGAAGGATGTTGAAAATGTTTTACAAGGCAATAAATCTTTTAACTATTAGCAGCACTATAGTAAATGAAAGATAAACAAATTGATAAAAGTAACACTAAGCATTTAAAACAACAAAGGATCTTTATTGTTTTAAATGCTTTAAAGGTGGAGGTAATCAGGGAAATTTAATAAATCTCACTTAACAATTGATTTGGAAGTCTGGCAAAATAGTGTTGGAACAACTCCAGACTAACAATGGCAATAATAATAACAATAACAACAAGGGTCAACAAGAATAAGAATGCATTGACGTCCATGTGCAACGGTCGTTTCGTTGCAGCAAAGACGTGCGAGAAAGGTAGGACAGGGAGGTTGCGAGCAGGAAAAAGGAAAGAGATCTGAAGCCACGATGGGAGAGCGCGGCGTCAACCTTACCTACCTACGCTTCAAAACACTAATGCGACAACGGAAGCGGGCTTGGGTCTCGAGGAAGGACGGAAGGGAGGACGGGTCGAAGGAAGGAAGGAAGGAAGGAAGGAAGGAAGGAAGGAAGGACGGAAGGACCGAAGGACGAGGAGGAAAAGGCCTCCCCCTTCCCCTCTCTCCTCTCCGTCCCTCGCCCAGTGCAGCTGACAACGCTCGCGCGCCGTCTCGCTCTCACTCTCACCTTCGTGCCTCTCGCGCTTGTGCTTCTTGTGCTTCTTGGAGCCCATGCTCCGGGCCTGCTCCCGAAAACGATCAAAACCCACGCGGCGCGACCTCCAAGACTATTGGGCACTATTCACCCCCCCAGGGCAAACGGTCAGTAGCACTCGGGCGGCGCGCCGCCAGTCAGACCAACCGCACCACCACGCGCAGGACCCAGCTTGGTGCTACGTATGTCCGAGCACACGGGAAAGGTCACACGCGACTCCGATATTATTTTTTGCTCTTTGTCCCCCTGTCGCGGTTTCTCTCTTGCGCCGAGTGGACGTGTAGCGCCTCGCTTCCCTCGCTCTCCCTCCCCCCGCTCCCGGATTATCGCGCGCGAACGCCGTGGACGACGGCCATTCACGGTGTCATAAACCCCGCGGACGCGTGCGATCCTTCCCTGCGATCTCGCCTTTTTCCGACTCTCCTCTCGCACTTTTTTTTTATCATTAATGGCTGACTCGAGCCCACCCCTTCTCCCTGTGCAGCCAACTATATAACAATGCATGATGGCCCATGAAAAGTGAAAATGCGCGCGCGAAAGTCGCGCTGACGACCGAGTCTGACCGTCACCGAACGTGTAAACTATGTCGCACCCCCCCCCATCCCCGACCCTCTAGCCGACCCCAAAACTCCCAAACTTCATTTTAACTTGGCTTGAGATTTAAAGATTATTTCCGATGGCCCATCTGCCGATAGTCGTAAAAAAATGCCAATTTTATTTATTGCACCCAATATAAATCGGTCTCGTATTTCGCACCACTCGACCATTTCTTTGTCTTGTTCCAACATTTTTAAGTGCAAGCCTGCTTGTTTTCATTATAATCAGCGTTGGCTACTCTGCAACTCTGTTATTCAATGCCATAAATATTATAATAGGAAAAACACCTTCCTGCATTATCTATTCAACACTGTTTCGTCCATTACAGATTTTGTACAAGAGAATAAAATTAAAGGGTTCGTTGACGTTAAAATTGAAATTTTATTTTTTTGTTCGATACACGCTTTATATTTTATTTAAATTTATTTCAATTGTTTATGTAAACGCTACTTTGTAAAAGTTAGTATTTATATTCGTAATTCTTCTGTAATTGACCATCATTCTTGTCATTATGCGAAGTTTGCACGACTCTGCTCCAATTTTTTCAACATGGAGACAAGTCTTGTTTGCGAAAAGCGCCAATGTTTGAAAATAAGCTTCACAAATTTATACAATAATTAAATTGAAACTTTTAATTAATATGTCTTTATGAATTGAATACGACTTTTTCTTGTATCTGTAGGTTAAGGTAACCTTTTTAAATAATGCATAGAGCTCCAATTGCTTTATGAAAATAAATTATTCAATTACATCGGAAATCGAAATTGTAATTGAGAGTGTAAGGAAAAAACAAAGTACAATTAAAAGTGGATTTTTCTAGATTACTTTGACAGTTCACGCCTACTGTGGTCAATTCGCACTCATGCACATAATAATTAAAAAGCACCGGTAATTTGTTCATGCGCTAAATTTTTCTTATCGTGTTCGCACATATATTTATATAAAAAAACATCACGAGTATACGACACGAGCTAAAAATAAGCGGATATATCGCTCGAAATTAAAATTAAAAATGAAAGTCATTTGGCACGAATCGATACTTGAAAAGCTGTAATTGATAACTAAAATAGCTCTAAAGACCAACGGATGATGAATAATCGTGAAAAGACGACACTTAGCCACAGGCAAAAGACAATGGAAAACTTTGGGAAAATGGCCCAAATACGTACAAGCACTTCTCACAAGGACAGATATCACTTTAAGCCTTGAAAAGACACAAATTTCCTCAAATTTCCTCGCGTCCTTCCTCCGCCTCTCCAATCCACGGAAAACACACACACACAACACGACAAGTAAAAGCTTAAAGACACGACACGTCGGACTTGAGTTCGATTTTAAAAGAAAAGAAGGTGCACAAGGTCTTCGCCGCAGAAGAAAAAGGAGACAAAAAAGTCTCCCGATATAGCCTCAGCTTACCGTGACTTTTCGGAGCAGCTCTGCCCTTTCCTCGTCATTTCCCCCGGTTCCTCCGTGTCGACATGTACAATATAACGCCGCCTCTCTCTCTCTCTCTCTTTCTCTTTTTCTCTTTCTCTCTCTTTCTCTCCGCCCGAGACACGCACAAGCCCGGCGTCTACGACGGTGTGACGCAGGCGGCTCACCGACGCACGCACACACAGGGGCCCCGGAGCCCAAAGTGCCGAACCCGAGGTACCCGGAGCGAATGGGCGCGCAGACTCTGTTCCCGTCTCTCTCGCGCCGCCCGCAAATCCGTCTTGTGATTGTATCACGCGTTGAATCGGCTCTCGACTCCGGAGAGCGACAAGAGCGACGAGGCCGAGGAGTCGAGGATCCCCGGGCGGACTGCGGCGGAGCGTCCTCGGGGCTCCGGACCGAGGCTCATAGCGCACGGCAGCACATGGAGACGCTGAGCAAATTGGAGAAAAATCGACCGGCGCTTTGCGGTCCGGCGTACGGGAGGCTCGTGCGTGTATCCGTAACCGTATCCAACCACATATGGACACACACCGGCGCGTACCGCACGAAATATATAACGAGTAACGCTAATAAGGCTTCTCTCCCTTTGTCTCGCGCCCTCTCTCCTGCCTACCCCCCTCTCACTCTCTCGCTCTCTCCTCCCCCCCTCTCTCTCTCTCTCTCTCGCTCGCTCGCTCGCTCCCGCGCGATTATGCTTTTTTATTGCATGCCGACGTATGGGCTGCACTTTGCACACACTCGCGCGCACGTACACTTACGCACACACGCCGAGGGTCAGGTGCAACAAGGACCGACCGAGCGCTCCCTTTGTGCACGGAGCCTTATGTGTAGCCTCTCCTCCACACCACTCGACGAGCATCTTCTCGACAATGAAATGCGGGACGGGCGGACGTTCCGATACACCCGGACGGCTCCGGATGACCGCCACCCGTTTAAGCGCTTTCGCACGACTTGGTTTTTAACGTCCTCGTGTCCCCTCGAACTTATCTCTGGCAAACACTTATAAAAATTATAAGGAACTTGCGCAAACAGAATTCGGCGGCAGTGCGCACACCTACGAGGATCGACCTTACCATTCATCAATTCAATTCAATCAATTCAAGCTCGAATTTGTCACGCCTGACCCTGGAGAGTAGCCCCGCGGCTTTTAATGCGAAGAGTCTCGGGGGTTTGGGAGGGAAAAGTTCTTACTCACGAATTACAAGTACTCCGATTCAATTTTCCAGATGTAGGAGCTAATTAAAGCGGAGCTCCAGTGTCCTCGAAGCATTGCAGAGCTTCTGATAAAGCCGATCCGGCCTAGATTACCGAGCGAATGATAATCGGTTATGGTTTTTTGCGGTGCGTCGCACTTGAAGCGTGGCTGATGCCAGGGCAACTACTGGAAGAAAAAAATAAAATAAAATAAAATAAAGGCTAGGATAAACAAAGATAAAGCAGGCGATAAAAGAAAGTAAAGCGTGTGAGGGGCCGCATCGTAAGGACACAAAGCCGCGCCTAACCTACCTCTCTCTCTCTCTCTCTCTCTCTCTTTCTCGATTGCTCCTACCTTCTTCTTCTTCTTCTCCTCCTCCACCTCGTCACTGCATTTGTCGGTGAGGTGCACTAAATCCTCGGGAACGAGGTTATTTTCCGAGGCGGTGCAGTGGCGTCGAGAGCCGGCGATCCGCGCGAACTCGGATCTCCGCGTGCACTAACTCCCGAGGAATTCCTCGGAAATAGCGACGGACTCGAGTTACGGGCGAGCCTCCGAGACAGATGGAAACGGAGAAAGAGACGGAGAGTCGCGCGGAAGGAAGGGCCCGTACCTTGGCTCACCTCTTCTGCAGCTACTCGGCGGGTAGCCGCCGATCGAAGGTGCACGAGAGAGTCGAAATCGGAGGCAGCGCTCGAGGAGAGAGGGAAAGAGCGAGAGGCATGCGAGTGTGCAGCGCTGGTGTGAAGGGGTGCGCGATCAGCTGGTCACCTCGCGCGCACCATTCGCGCGGAATGTCGTGTCCTCGGTGAGTGTGTGAGTGTCGAGCGGCTTAAGGGCGAAGCGCCACTCCACTCGCACCTCCCCTCCGCGTGTGCGGCTGCGTGTCGGTGTCGGTGTCCGTGGCCGTGTCCTTGCCCGTGCCCGTGTGCGTGTGCGTGCGCGCGTGACAGCGCCCCTCCGATCCGAAGGGCTCGGCTCGGCCAACGAAAAAGAGTCCCGGGGGATGTGCCTACCCAACGGCCTGCGACATAGCCACACACGCACTGGGGGGGTTTCTCACGAAAAAAACAGCAGTTGCGAAGATGGAAATTCGAGATTGAGGACTTTTTCCCCGTGCCTCCTCTCCGAGGATTGTAGGGGTACTTTGAGAACGCGCAAGCTCGCGAAGCGCAAGAGGTGGTGCTCGCCTATCTATCGAGTGGAGGAGCCTCCTTCGATATAAAATTTAAGTTTGCGTCGATAACCGTCCAAGCAGTTGGTGGTTTAGTCGGGTTTGCAGTTTTACAGCTCACGATTTTAACTTAAAAATTAGTTTTTTAATTGCGCATTATCTCGTTTCCTAGAAAATGACGAATGTTTAATACTGCTGGCTTCGTGGCTTCGGAGTCGATAAACTTTATCAACTATTGCTCCAAACATTGTTGTAGGAGAAATGTTGACAAAGGCGATGTTAACCGGAGCTATTGGCGATACTCGATGGAGAGCGGCCCAGCCAATATTTCATAAAAATTCATAATTTCTTATCGCCGGAGAGTGGTTTAGTAGTTTAGTAGTTTAGTAGTTTAGTAGTTTAATAGTTTTAGTAGTCAAACTCGTTGAAATCAACTCCCAACGTATGTTCTCGCAGGATTGTTGTTGTTGTTGTTGTTGTTGTTGTTGCTGTTGTTGCTGTTGTTACATCATTACACCGGAGGATAACAGCAGCGACGCTTTTGCACTTCTTCCAATAGCTCAATCCAATCCATGAAATTGGAGGTACTCGAGTCCCCAAAGATTCCTCTCAATCACTCGAGGGGGATTGTCAATTCGGTTCCGCGGTCGGATAAAATGTCCGGGTGGGGTGGCACGAGAGATCGATGGTTCGGGGGAGAGAGCACATGTTTACGATTGGCTCCACTTGGGTGATATAATAATTGGTCTGGGTTTCAAATGGAAGTACATAATTGATACGTACCGTCACGCAGAGAGCGGCGGAGCTTTCGGCTGCCAGAGCTGCGGGAGTCCCGGCGGCTCGGAGCTCGAGGACGAGGGTAAGGATGGCAGGCGCGGGGTCTCGGAGGGACAATAATCCAGAAGTGGAGTCGGGAACGGATCGCGCGTCACATTGCAACTGCAGGGAGAAACGGACGTCGTCGAAACGGGAGAAACGACGGAGTCGAGCGGCGGCGAGAAACGACGCTGCACGGAAAGGGAAAATAAAAATTCGTTTCGGCTGCGAGGAAGCGGGAGAGGGAGAATTAGCTGCTCGGGACGCGGGCAAGAAAGAGAGAGAGAGAGAGAGGGAGAGAGAGAGAGAGAGGTTAATAATTTTCTGCTCGATTATTCTCGTCGCCTGAAACTCTGGCTGCTTGCGATATAGCGGTGACGTAAGGGCGAAGGCGCATACAAAAGAAAGCCTTGTGTGCGATTGGAAGACGCTTTCTGTTTGTTCGGTCTTTTGTGGCGCGACTGGGAATCGGAAATGTCGACTTTTACATCCAAACTATTCTTATTCTCGTCGACTGCCTTTTCATTTTTGTTCGGTAGCCGAGCTCTTTGTGGAACTTGGATGTCTTCGCCTCCTCGACAAATTGTAGAATCGATCGACTTTTTATGTAACCCTTGGAATAACTGAGGCGATCGCTTTTAAAGTTTCACTCAAACTTATTTCAACTCGTGATTCGAGCTGATAATTCGGGTGATAATTCGGGCCTTCACTAATAATCTTATTTTTTTATTTATTGTTATTTTTCGGACAAGTCGACTCTGTCCATTTTTACATCAATTATTTTATTGTTTCATTTTTTTAGTACATCGTACATTCAATTCGTTGTCTCAACTTTTTTTTTAAAACTAATGAGTTATTATTTTCTGTGGTTCATCTTATCAAAGCGTTAGTCATAATTAAATTTATCGCGATTTAAAGGATGACAGCTTACCAGAGCACGAATTGCTTTTATCCGTCATTTTATTATGTATTAAAAAAGAAACATTTGTGTAATACTAGTTTATTTTATACGTATAATTACACGATTCAAATGTTGCTCCGAAAAATAATAAATTTATTTAAACCTGTAAAATTATAGCATTTTGTTGCTCTACCGAATAAAATTTTTTTTAACAATAATTCAATTCGTGTTGAGTATTTATAGAGTATTTATAATTATTTTGTGATTAAAAAAATTATTTTTGTATCCAAGTGACTTTATGATTAAGGATACATAAAATAATTTTTATACATGAAAAAGTATATTTTGTTAAATGCAATTATTAATTTATTATAGAAAACGTAATATTCATTACTAGAAAAGCTCAAAAATCATAGTTTTTTGCTTATATGGTTTCTTCTTTAATATCGAATCAAGAATAGTGTTAAAGCTAATTATTTTTCTACTTGAAGGTATAGCTAAAGTACATTAGATTAGATTAGCTAGTAACTATTGTATAATAATCTAACGAGTTGAAAAATAAAAAACAATGCAAAGGAGTCATAGTCTAATTCATTAAATTAATGGTTCAATTTTAATACAAATTGTAAAAAAAAAAATTATTTGTCAGTCTTATCAATTAAAAGTAGATATTTTAAAGAACATATATAATAAATGTGTAGTTGATTAAAGTGATCGAAAAATAAATTGAATCATATTTTTAATATATAAAAATATCTTAGTAGCCTTACTTATTCTAGTGGCTTACAGTGGAAAAAATAATATTTTAAAATTCATATTTATCAAAGATTTGGAATTAGTGATAAAAAATAAGTTATTAATCAAAGCAATGTTTTATAGATATACTTTCTTAAATTATTATTTAAAGTTTCTTTATTCCTAGTAGCGTTTCTAGAATTTATTAGAATTTAAAAAAATTGTTTATTTTTAGATTTTCTCATCACAAGAATTCCTCTTATCTTAGTCTCAAAATAGATATTATAGTTAGCATAATAGTGAAAAATAGTACTGTTGTACGTAGGTTCTATTAATATTTTATGTATTTATTTTTGTCTATACTGATTTCTACATTACTAAATATTATCTATCTGAAAAAAGCCTTAGGTTAATAAAAATTATTTTAATAAAGCTTGACTTGTCATAAGTAGTTGTCATAGATAAGTATAATATTTTTATTTACGCAAGATACACAAGGATACAAAAAAACCATTTATAAATAGCAAATAAAACTAACTACGTTTTAAATTGATGCCGCCTCTGTAATAAATAAGGTAATAAACACGTGTACAAAATTTGTAATAATAAAGAGCGTATTGTAATTGATAATTTTAAATTAAGTAGAATTTGTTAAGGATGATTCATAAAATGAAAAGTTTCTTGGTTTTGAGAAGGTTAAAGAATTTTCAAAGATACAAAAGGATTGTCGCGCAAGACATTCCGAAGGCTAGATTTAAATCTGCTCATTATGCTATTTCAAGCATGACTCATCTCCACAAATTAACCTGATCGATAATGAAAATGAAATTGCGGATAAGCGCAAACGGAAATCCAGTCTTCTTCATCCCGAAAGTTTGAGCGGGTGGTGGGGGGTGGGGGGGGTGGGGTGGGAGGGTGTGTGCGAGTATGATGGGCTTGTGTAGTCCAGGATTGAAGCTCGAGTTTTGGGGAAAGCAGAGGCGCGCATAAACGGACAGCCGAATCCCCCGAGTGAATGACCTTTTGAAACAGCGGGTTCCCAACGACACCGATGACCCCGGCGGTGGCGCCTACGAAAAATCAATGAGCCCCGGGGGCTCTACGTTTCCGGCGGAGCTTTCGTCGGTTCACCCGGGTGCCGCTCGAAAGCTCCATATCCTGCTGCCATCTGGAGTCGATGTGGACCTGGAGCGCGGCGGCAAAGGGAGGACGATAGGAAGTGAAAGCCCGGCACCGCGTCGTCGCGGTGTTCGTGGCGCCTGAATAAACTGCAAAACTCCTGCACCCCTGCATAAACTGAAACTTCCAATCCAAGCGCCGCTCTAATTTATTGCGTATTCGCAATTTCATTGCGTTGAAGTCTGCGGTTATGGCATTGATTTATATCCGACTCGCAACTCGCTGAAATTATTCTTAATAGCATAAGCTACTCGTATTTACCATAACGCATGTGGTGTGTTATTCGGGTTGCCGATGTCGCTTCCCCCTAATGAAACGGGATGATCAAAACAATGGCATTATGTACAGCTTAAAGAGTACGCAAAAACTATTTACTCATAATTAGCACTCTCGGTCGATCAATATCTACACTTGTAATACCACCACCACCACCAACAACAACAACAAAAACAACAACGACAACAACAACAACGACAATAACTGCGATAATGAGATTTATAACAATGACAACGATGAGATCTCCATAAAAACATACCTAAATTATTAAATATTGTTTCTTACTTTTACAAAATGCTTAAATATTGCATTCTCTGAAACTTCCATTGATATATAAAGTATAATTAAAATATTATTACTATGATCATTTGTATGAAGTGTATTAAACGATCTTTTGTTGAATATGCACACACTATCCAAAATAATTTTAAGAGATTCAAAATAAGTTAATCAATACAAAAAATTTTTCGTTATTATTTCTTCTTCTTCTTTTACTTGAAATTACATATTTTAAATTCATAATGTTGTATTGTATTGTAAAAAATAAAATTAATATGAATATAAAAAAAAAAAAAAAAAAAAATAGGTTTGTATAATTTTATGTTCGAACAAAATCTTTTTGTATTTTTTCGAATTTCAACATGAATATATTTTTTAATTAAATCACATAAATTTGCAAAAGTTATCATTTTTACTATTTAGTCATATTTTCCAATACGTGTCATGATAAGAGTTTTAATTATTTTTCTTAATAAAAATTTCTAATTTCAAATAATGTCCTTTATAATGATTTTTGTTTAAAATATATTTTATATAATAACTTTTCATAATGCTTACATTAATCTTAATACGATATACTTTTATATGGGTCACCAGGGAGTTAATAAATACCAAATTAACACAGTGACAAAATTTCTATAATTATTTATTCTAAAGCTGTTGATAAGCAAAATGTTGGTAAATACTTTCAATAAATTTTGTATCCTTGATGTTATTTTTTTGATTTGAAAAGAAAATAATAATTATTTAATTTTTATTTTTATCACGTTTATAAAATCATTTTTATCTTTTTTTCTTTTATATCATTATGAAAATTTATAAAAATTAAAAACATTAATACTCTATGCTTGTAGATTACCACATAAGTTGAATATTAAATGTAACAATCTTTAATATTTGTGTTTTATCAAAAATACTGAAATATGTTAAATACAAAATAATGCATTTTTTAGAATTAGATGCAATCGCGTCGTTTGCCTGTCGAGAGCTCCGCGCTTTCATTGTTAATTCTGGTTTTAACCGCCAGGTGACTAGAGACCTAATTTCACATATACGCGATCAAATTTTGATATGCATATTTGTTTTTATATTTATCATTTAGTGATTAATTATTAGTTTAATTATGAATAGAATAAGCAAAATAAAAACTAATTTAAATTATCTTTATAGTATTTATGACCAAATTATTATTATTTATAATAATAATTATTTGTTGACATGTTAATTAAATTATTTTAAATAAATATAATTTTAAATATCTTCATTAAATATAAGCTTAAATTTTAATTTTAATAAATTCAATATTTTTATTTCTTTTAGTATATGACAATAGTGCATAAAAATAAATACTTTATGTTTTAATTTGAAAATAAAATTAAAAATTTTATATATACATTACGATTTTATCATATAAATAATATATCATATTTGTTATCATTACTCATAATTTTTATAGTTCGTTTTATATTATAAAAAAAATCATTGTTTTTAATCAGGTTCAATAAAATTTGGTAGAAATTAAATTTGATATAATTTAAATGAAGAATGTTTAAAATAATATTTAAATTATATATTAAGAACAAAAAGTATTTGATATCTTTGAATTCTTAAGTATCTTAATCAAAATTAATATATTAGGAATAAAAATTTAAGGAATAAAAACCAATATTACAATTCTTTAAATAATTGTAATGGTTGAATTATTTTATTGGTACAGAACTTCAAATTACTTTTATAAGAACAAAAAAAAAACAATTTTCGGGACATATAATATTTATTATATCGGGACATATAATATTGATTATAGTAACAAAAATATATTAACAGAAAAGAAAATTTAGTTCATTTGATTCCATCTAAAAGTTATTATAACGTAAAATTATTTTAGCTATAAACTAACGAATAAGTCTACATTTATTTTATACTTTTATTATTCCAAAGAAAGTCGTTCATAAATATATATGAGATACGAATAATGTTGATTTTTCGCTATTATTTTTATTTCAAATATTATCATATTAAATCATACGCCTTCTTATTTATTATTAGTTTCTTAATTTATTTTTTTCTTTATAATTATTCAAGTCTACAATATTATTGTTTATTCTTAATTTTTAGTTAATTTCTTTAACTGTTTGTGACTTTATAAAACTTTTTATTGATTTTACTATGATTTGGATATTTTATAGGACATGAATAAATCTCCAATAATTATGTAATTTTTAACTCTTTTAAAATTTTAACCCATTTTATTTAAAAAAAATACACACTATTTTAATACAAATTTTTATTTCTCGAATTCATATCAAAACTACTGCACAGAAGAATATAATATAAATTTGAATATTGGTATTTGGATTTCAATAAACACCCCTGGGTAGCAAGAAATAAAGAGTTTAAAATATCTATTGTTGAAAAAGAGAAAGAAGGGAGAGGGGAAGGGAAAAGGAGAAAAACTATTGCTCGAACGTATAAGTGAGCATTTTTTATAATATTTCGTTGTTTTCTAAAGCGCAAAAGTCATTAGATTTGTTATCATATGAATATTTTGTTGTTGTTGTTGTTATTTAAGAGAATATGAGTGCCATATTATACTTTTCTATTAGTTTTTTATTACCGTCGTTTCCGACTTGATTGCGGTTGTTGGGGCGCTTTTCTTTTTCATTTTAAATTCGAAGACACCCTTTTCCACCCTCACTTACATGCTCGTTGCAAACATCTGTAGACATGGAATTAAATTTTTCACCGATAGCGTAGCTCGCTCACCGATAAATACATTATTTCTTCAGAAATGAAAAATATTGGCTTTGCAATTTTGATATTTTTAAAATTCATATAAAATTAAATTTTGCAGGAAAATGGTGATGAAATTTACATATAATTTGTGTTACAAAGGCAATCGCTTTGAAATTAAAAATTTTTTTTTAATAAATTATGTAGTTTATTCAGGTTAAATTTAGTCTATATTAAATATTAAAAGTTCATGTATAAATCATAACTCATTTTAATTTAATTTTGTTTTAACTGATAATGTTTAGTTCATTCGTAATCAATTTTGAATTTTGGTTTGTGAGCTTTTATTGTCTTGTTACACAATTTGTATCTAACGAAAAATTCATTTAATTTTCACGAATATGAAGCTAACAAAATGTCTTATGTTACAAAATAAAATCCCATTGAATTAAATATTGCTTGTATCGATAGTATAAATCAAGCGAAAAAAGGTAAGGGTATATCATTTCAAGCCAATTGTCAATACGGAATGAAAGAAAATAGTAAAAAGTTTGTATAAAAGAATAAAAGTTAACAATTTAAAAGTAGATGATATATTTATACACCGTCAAAGTTATTATTCCTACATATGATTAAAAAATATCGTCTTTACACTTATTTCTAAATAAGGATAAACGGAATTAGAAATGTTTTATTACATTTTTAATATTATTTTCGAGCAATAGTTTTTTAACAATTATTTTTTAATATTATTAAAATTATAGCTGTTGTTAATTTATTGGTATCATTATTATTACCAATATTAATATTACTATTGTACATCATTTTTTCATTATTTTCTTTTTTTTTTTTTATAATACATAAGCTGAATTTCTTTTAAGTATTCAAGAAATCAATTATTTATAAATGATGTATTAATTTATTTTTAAAAATACTTGATGAAAGATGAAAAGTTTTTCTAAGTACTCGAAAAGCAAATAGATGGATATTATCATTTGATACGTGATTTTGAGACACGATTCCTCACGTAGCTTATGCATTTTGCGAGATAAATCGAAAAAACTTTATGATCTCTAAGGATGATTTCTTGCAAGAATAATATCTCCAAAGTTTTCCAAATGGAAGTGTTCTTGCTAAGCTCAATTACTTAAAAAAAAAAGAAGAAAAAAGTAGAAATATTTGCTTGTATGGCACAGGTAAGTGGTACGGAGAGAAATTGTTTTGAATAAATTGCGTTAGATAAATTTTGTAAAAGTAATTTTCAAAAGTTTATTTTCCATTTCGTGATTTAATAATATATTTCAATGGAAGCTCAAGGTTTCTGGAATTGGACATGTGGAAGAGCTATCGGATCCAATATTTCACTCGGATGCATTTCGGAGCGAAAATATCGCCGTAAAACATAACCTCAAAATGGATTTGAAGTGGAGAGTAAATTCACTCCAAGTGGAGTGAAATGCTGGGGTGATGGGGTTCCAATGGATTGGTGCAATTGCGCCAACAGAGGCCTGTCCATTCATTCCTCGAGGCTTTAATAAATGAGTAGCGACCAGCTATAGAAGAGGCGGTGGTGGCATTAGTTGGGCCGAGCTCCAATAGAGGAAATACCATTAAGATTGTCAGTGCTGTTAGCGGCTAATGGTGTCGAGTCGGAAAAGATCGATAGCCGAGCAGCGCACGAGGAACAAAACGAGGAAAAGTTCTCGTCCAGAAAATTCGTGCGGCTCGAGACGTAACCGGCCGGCAGTTCGTTCCCGCGGTTCGTTCGCTCGCGCCGCCTCGGCGACTCGCACGCGAGCGGGGGGAGGCCACCCACCCACCCACACACATGTGCTCAGGCTCGTAGCCGGGCCGCGAGCAGCGGAGGCGGAGGGGCCGAGGGGGGAGGGAGCGCCGGAGAAAACCCGAGGGGAGCGACGCCGTCGCCGAGGCAAACGCACACACGAAAACAGACGAAAACACACGCGAGCGCGCGCGCGCGCAAGCTGGGCGTCCAGCCTCACCTGCTCGCGGCAGGCCGGCGAAACGAGTCCCCAGGACAGGACGCGCGAGAGCCAGCGCCGGGCAATGGCGAGCCCGTGACTCACCCGCACCCGCGTCGAGGCTCCGGGCGCGCCGCATCCCCGCAGGAGAGGAGAAACGAGCGCTACTCGCCGACGAGCACGAGGAGAAGCGTAGTAGGGGACGCCGCGAAGGGACGTCGTCGGGCCGGGCGTCCGTCTGCCGGCGCGCAGTCGAGCGCGAACCGTGCGCCTAGCGATCACCGATCGTCGTCGTCGTCGTCGTCGTCGTCCTCGTCCTCGTCGTCCTCGTCCTCGTCGTCGTCCTGCCCTGCTCCAGTGGTCGAGGCTTCCGTCGGATGGAGAACGCGCGCCCCGATCGCGGCCCAGACGCCGAGGCCCGGACCTAGTGCGCCACCCCCGGGAGCAGCCCAGCCATGCCGGACCGCTTCAAGGTGACGCGCTCCAGCAGCTCCGATCAGTACCAGCTGTACACGCCGCAGCAGCCGCTCGGTGAGTATCGGCCGCCGACGATGCGCTCGCTCGCTCCGGGTCAAAGCTCCGATCCCCGCGACCGG
This sequence comes from Eupristina koningsbergeri, assembly GCA_018907245.1. Taxonomy (NCBI): domain Eukaryota; kingdom Metazoa; phylum Arthropoda; class Insecta; order Hymenoptera; family Agaonidae; genus Eupristina; species Eupristina koningsbergeri. Next base: position 3,987,114 of record JACCHV010000008.1, on the reverse strand, counting down.
GCCTTTATTTAGAGGCTCGATCCTCCCTCCCTCCCCGACCCCTCCGTTCCTCCGCGTTTCTCCAAGCGTTTTTTCTTTCCTCTGGTAAAGCGCCTGGCGGCCTCGCCTACAAATGGATTATTTACATATCCCGAACCGGAAGTCACTTCGGAAACCGCCTCCATGAATCAATTGCGCTTGCATTGGGAGAAACGATAACGAGCACGAGAACGAAAACAAATAGTTACGAGGAAAAATTGCCTCCCTTGGGTCTTTCCTTTCGCGGTCGTTCTGCAGATTTTAATTCAGGCATCCAAGCGACACAATTTGTTGTCGCCTCTCCTCGACCACAATTACTAATTACTCCGACGATTCCGCGGCCTGCACCAAAACTATAAAATTGTTTTGTCATTTTTAACGATGAGCTATCCGAGTTAATCAGGATCTAATCGAAATTTAATTGCGGAATCGTATCAAGTATTTTCAGACATAATAAAATAATACAGTATATTGCGTGTCGAAAGAGTGATGTAATCGTCTTTATATTAACTTGTCATTTCTAGTAATGTAAGTACGCGAATATACATGACAGTCACGTGAAGTGTTGACCCCTCGGAGATCGGCAAAGATTAAAAAGAGTACAAACATTTCCCTGGAAATGACTTTGGACACATTTGCTCCTACGCATATTTTGTCAATTCATTCTGTTTTCATTATTTATAAATGTTTCTTATGCCTTTATTTACAACCACTTCCGTATTTATATTCCGACAACTCCTCCGTATCTCTTGATTTACTTTTTATTCGACTGTGCTTTAAATTTCTATTGATAAAAACTCTTGGATTGAGCATGAATTTATGATAAAAATAATTAACGTCAATCATTTCAATAATTCCTAAACAGAAGTATCAATGGAAATGCCTGTCTTTTATCGATACAATATTATTCGCTACTGTTATTTTATTTATTTAAAACCTCATAAAGAGAAATCCAAAGATTCTATTTTAGAGTAAACAAAATTTATCACAGTTAATTTCCTAAAATTCCATGCATACTTTTGGAAAGTAACGTGTAGAAAGTAACCATATTTACTCTGCACAAAGTCGCTATCAAGTTTTGAAAAAACAACCACAAGAACTATAAAAAAGACCGGTAGTGCTTGTGTGTAGTTGAAAAAGCACATGACTAAATTCGATCATAATTTTTTTATTTTATTGTTTTCTAGTACAAAGTTTTATTGAATTGTTAATATTCATCACTTCAAATATATCATTTCAATTCCAAAAATGACATTTGATCACCGGATACACAATATTTATTTCTTAAAATTAACAATGATTCTTAGACTTTTATGCACTTGATCTTCACAACTATTGCAGTAATATTTTTGTTACAGGTTCTCGTTCAGTCGATTTATTTATAAAATCTAGTTATATTTATATTTAAGTTAAAAAAAATATAGGAATGGAGGTAGAATAAATTTTTAGTCTACTCATTCATATATTTTTTCTATGAATCTTTTATGAAAGTGTCTGTTAAAGATTGTGTTTATTTTAATATTAACTAATACATTTCATAATAAAATATATAAAAAATCTTGTATAATAAACGCATTAGATTTGATTAAAAGATACAAAATATTTTATTTATTTATAACATTTAATCTGAAGATGTTAATATTTTAATATTTGGAAAAAGACATTAGCAATTATATAAAAGTATATATTAAAATACAATATTCAGATATGAAAAACAGACTTTAAGTAGTAATTCTTTCATAATTATAACTTTTTAAATAATAATGTAAAATAATTTTAAGTAATTCACCAAAGCAATTGTTTAATTTCTATTTTTTTTTAAATGAATTAGATTTTACAAATGTATATCAGTGTCTTATATTTAAATTAATATCTTTTTACATATTAAAGATTTTGTTGTAAAAATAATTGTTGTAGTCCTGTATCAAAATACTTCAATTTTTTTTATTTCAATTCATAAATCTATTGAATATAAAACAAAATACTACATATAAATCAATATAAAATGAAACGATAGTACTGTTTTTTTAATTAATATTCAATATCTAAAATTTCGTTGTTGAATATTAATTAAAAAAATTAAAAAGTTGTATCACTCAATTGAATTGAATTTCAAACTATTTTTTATCTTTTAAAATCAGATATTTCTAAAATAATGATTATAAAACTTTGGAACTTAATGAAATAATAATGATGACATGGGTAAAATGATAATGTTCGCTGTTATATTACAATTAGCTTCTATTTATGTCTACTTTTTTTTAATATTTTGAGATAACAATACGAATTCTTAATCTGATTTTCTACAAATCATTAAGAATGTATTTAAAATTGTACAACGAAAATATGATAAGAAAAATTTGTTTTAATGTTTTGTACTTTATTTCTGATAAAGTAAAAATTAAATTTATGTATCAAAATCTATTATTGTAATAAAAAATATTTGTAAAATATTATTAAGCTTAACAGTTTTAAATAAATTAATATTTAAATAACTTAAAATCATAGTAGTAGTTTATAATTATAGTATGCCAGATTAAAATAGTAGAATTAAAAATTTTAATTTCTTAGTCATTTCAAGAATGATTGAGAAAGTATTATTCATTGCCTTTAATTAAATTATAAGAATCTATAAAATATTTATTTCGATTTAATTGAGCTACATTTGAACAAAAGATTTAGCCTTTAAATATCTCTTAATAAATATTTTATAAAGTTTTTATTAAAATTATTATTATTATATTTTTGAAAAAAAGATTTTTCAGAAACATAGTAATTATTTATGAATATTTTTTTAATAATTGTAATATTAAATTATGAAATGAAATAGAATATTTTTACTTTGATGCGACAAATATTAATTTATAATGATCTATTAATTAAGATAGTGATTTTGGAAAATAATAATTTCCTTCAAATTACTTGAAATAGTGGTCAGAGTAATATTTAATAGATAAAATATCATTTAGTTTTAAACTAATATTCTCAATATCTATGCAAGCATTTTTCTCACTGTTCACTTTCTTAAAGTAGGTGTAATTAATTTTTAAAAGTAATCATTAGTTATTATTAATTATTTGAGAAATTATCGAAATTGTTAATGCGTCAATCGCGTAAAATTACTCAAAGCTGAAATTCAGTTTTTATCTATTAAAATGAAATAAATAAACATATTTAAAGAACAGGATTAAATTAAATTTAAAGAACTATAATAGACAACTTTATTATGCACGAAGTTTTTTGTTTCTGGCGCCGCAGTTAACGGAGAATGTGAGAAAGAAAAATCGACAACTGCGAGGTTGCATTTTATCGGAAATATCTTAATTCTGGAGATACTTCAGTTCCTTTTTTGCCTCCACTCTTTTTACTCCTAATATCTACGTACATGTATATTTGATATGCATACTACTATTAAGAGTTATATTGCTTGTATTTGGCAGAATCGTGATTGTAAATTGTAATTGTAAATTCTAGTATTTATTATTTAATTTGCTGGCAAATAATTATTTAATCAATTATGAAATTCTTTATGAAATGTTAAATATCGCTTAAAGATAAAGACTATTTGTTAAAGAAACTTATCAAAAAGCTAAAATTTTGCAAAGTTTATTATGGATTATACTCCTATAATATGGCATTTTAAAATCCTACGTCTACTTGTTTGTAATGTATTGGTTGGTTTCTTATACCTTAATTTTTACACACAGATTTATAAAACATTAATTTTTCTTTCTTTTTTTTTGTTACAATTGTGCGAAATCATTTTTTGAATTTATAATTATATTGTTTAGCGTAATGAACAGATTCTAATTCAAAATTTAAACATAATTTTTTTTTTAAATTCATGAATATTTATGTAAGCTTATTCGTTTAATGAATAACAGATGTTCTTTTTCCAATATAGATTACATTCACTCAAAACTTCAATTTTACCAAATAAATTGTGTGAGTGAAATCTCATCTGTGTGATATACAAATGGTATGAAATAATTTTAATACTTGAGTTCACTATTAACCGATGAGACGGTATTTGATAAAACATAATTATTTAAAAAATATGTAATACTATAATTTTTATTGTTGATTTAATAAATATTACAATATATATATATATATATATATATATATATGTATACGAAAACATTAGATTTTTTATTTAATTATTGATTGCATAAAAAAGAATATCGATATTCAATGAATAATAAAATTTTTTATATCCAATCTTTTAAAAATTTGTGAATTTTTTTTATTTAAAAGGTAAAAATTAAATTTTGATTTTGAGTTTAAAAAGATGTTTGAATGAAACATCAAAAATCAACAGTTGGTACGATGGTCAATAGTGCTTAACTTTACATTTAATTTATTTTATTAGCATACTGAAAACTTTTTAATGGTAAATAATATTATTTTATTCTCATTAAATTAAAAATCGATTGTATATCTTTATTTTCTTTTAATTTTATACAATTTGTTAATTTATATAATTGTATGTTAAGCTTTAAATGTATTATTTATAAAATAATGACATTTATATAATACAGATTGTGTTCATTATTTATTTTTTTTAAAAATTTTAATCATACAATGTTACTTTAAGACAATTATACTTTGAGCGTTTCAAATAGATTGTTTTAACATTGTTTAAATTTATAAAAGAACCACTAGATTTCATGAGAATATAAGCTCTGTTATAATGAACATTAGTTTTAACACAAAGATTTCTATAAGATTTATAGGTAGACATTTTCTAGAATATTTTCTTTTTAATATTATGCTTTTTGATGGATAAGAACAATGAAATAAAATGGAACTATGACAATTAAAGAATCAGAGTATAAATAGTTAAATTTTGGAGGACGTTGTGGAAATATTGAAGTTTCAATAATTAAAACATATTTTTCTAAGAAAATGTTTTTTATTTCAACTTGAATCATACTTGGAATAAGACTACATAAATACACTTGAATAATGTAAAATTACGTCAAATTTACGACATCATAAGATTATTATCAAAGCGTGTTTAGCTTCTCTCCATAACTATAAATACAAAATAACATAAAGATCCAGGAAAAATAATTTAATTTATTTCGTGATTACTGACAAAAGTAAGAAATACAGTCGTCATTATTATTACCGCAGTTGTATTCATTCGAAAACAGGATTGGGTTATGACTTGTAGGTGTGCTAACATATATTTTTTCCTCGCAAGTCGTGTATCGGTGCATCTAGAGTGAGCAAGCAAAATTTATTTCATTGTGCTTCTACACATAATGAATCGTTCTTTACTATTATGTCTACACTTCCACATACACACCGACGATGTTTGGTTGACCTACAAGGTCTCTACTTATTCGATATCAGGTTTTTGCTCTTCTGTCTCGTTCTCACTCTTTTTCTACCTCCGTCACTTTCTCTCCCTTGCTTTCTCTCTCTCTCTCTCTCTCTCTCTCTCTGATTTTAATATAATCCCGGAAACAAGTTGCACGCTTTCTTCCTACATTAACCAAAGTAGCTCTGTAGAAAAACATTGTAAATTCTGAGCACCAAGTAAAATATTAAAATGTAAATTTTGCACGCTAATCCTCAGTGAGTTAAATAAAAGTTTGATTCTCTTGCTTTATATATTATTAATATCGCTTAACTCTACTTTGACAACTGCATATACCTCTATATTATTATTCAAAGAAAGTTTTTTTTTAATAAGCATAATAGTTATTACATAGATATATAAAAATCTAGAACTTCTTATTTTGTATTTTTATTTTTTACAATATTTTTCTAGACATTGATCTTTAACTATATTTTATATACATTTTTATATTGCACCTTTATGGATCAGATGCAAATTAAAATACTAAAAGTATTCTTAAACTATTTTCAATAGACTTCATTAACCTTTTAAAAGATACTCCATATGTATGTAAAATAATTCTCATACCAAAAAAGCGTGATTCATTGTATTACATTTTTTTCAATTCTGAATCTCAGTCTAGTTCTAATACTATTACAGAGCCGTACACAACTTTGGTCTTTTTTGTACCAACTTTTTTTCATCCTTTTTTGTCATGTTATCTTTCTTCTTTTTTTTCTTTTTTTCTAATTTAAATGTACACTCTACGAGTACGTTGACGGGTTGGGAAAGAAGAGTTTTTATTTTTGATTCATGATGACGTCAATGTTGCAAGAAAAGCAGTACTGTTATTCTTTTTTTCAGCTTTCACCTTGGGTATAAAAATAGCGAGATTTTTTGGAAGGGAATTTGTTAGGATAAGTTAGCCTAAGATACATGTCACATATTTTATCTTGTTTTTTTCCCATAATTTGACCTGCATAAAGACGGAAATGAGACTACTTGCATACTATATCATAGTGAATACCTATAATTTTGATGAATCTTTCTCAATTTTTTATTTGTTATATGCTACTGAATTATTTTGATTTATATATTATTAATGTAGTAATGCTTAAAGTTGAATTTATGAATTACGAGAAATATTGTTAATGCTTGTAACTTAATTATATGACTAAAAGTTAAATGTTCTGGCGATATAATAAAAAACATTTAAAAATATTATAATACGATTTATAATATAAACCTTATTAGGTATTTATAAGATATGAGGGTTAATAAACTTTTACAAAATTTTAAAAATACTTAATTTTTTTTAAAAATGATTATTCGTTTAATCGTCAAGCAAGTATTATTAAAAATTATATACTAAAAAAAATATAGTTGTAATAGTAGTAATTAATAATCGTAAATTAATCTTCACATTTTACTTAGTTCAATAATTCAGATTCAATAAATTATATATGTGACAATGATGTGAAATAGGATATTTTTATATATCAAAAAGCTACATTTTAAATCAAATATTTATGCAAGAAATTTAATTGCATTTGATATTTAAAAATAATTAGCCTTCTAATTAATCGAAACATTATTTATATACTCTTATGAAGAGAAGAGTAAAATAGAGTAATTTTTAGGGAATAATATTATTATAAAAAATTAAATGGTATCTAAGTATTAAAGAAGTATAATTTTATATTGACAACTTAATATTTTTTTCATCTTCTTATTATTTATTTCAATTTATTTGTTTTGGAATAATATATAAGTAATAATTATACACGAATTAATAATGTAGTATATATATATATATATATATGTATATGTATATGTCACAGTTTGTTGCATCTTTAATTTACAAATTTTTTATTTTAATATTGGTAAAAAGATTGATTTAATATTCAATTTTTATAAATGATTAACTACAATTTATATGTCGTACAGTTACTTTATTAAATATTAATCTGAATAATGAAAAGCTAATTTAAATTGACTTTGAAATAATAATTGATACTTCTTAAAATACGAAAGACGAGACTATTTGGAATAATTTATAGATCGTGTAGTGTAGTAATTACCATAATTTGTGTATTTATGAAGAAAGTTTTTATTGGATTAGAATCAATTAAAGTTTTATTATTTATAGAAATATTGTAAATAAAAAATTTCTTGTTGAAAATCAGAGATTTTTTGGCAGAGAAAAACAACAAAATAAGTAATATTATTTTTGAATCCCGATTTATTCATTACTTATTGTGACAGATACTATGAAATGCTTAAATGAAATCCCTGTTAAACTTAGAAAATTGTAAAGTTATGATATTTATCTAAAAAAAATGGAAGAAATGTATGTATGAAAAGCTAATTTTTTGATCAATTATTATATAGTACAAGTAGAATTTAAAATAAAATTAACTAAAATTATTTTACCAATTATTAAAAAAATAAATTTACAATTTTAAACCTAATTAATTTTGGATTTGCTGTTTTTATTTTGAAAAAGTAATAATATAATTTCATTTCACAATTTAATTTCTAATTCACATAATTAATTAAGTATATTTTCTTTTGATATCATATCCATCGGATGATGGTTTTGGAGTGTCTCAATACAATACAGCTTGATGTTTTAAAAGCATCTTAGAATATAATACAATTGTAGGCTTGATGACATTTATAAATTAATATTTATAATGATTTACATTATTAAGAAATTTGCTTACTTTTGAGAAATTTTAACATAAATTAATTATTCTTAAATTAGATTATTTTTATTTATTTTGAAGATAAATTTCTCCAAGCTTTGATCACGATGAAAGTATAATTGACACGTTTTGAAATGAATTTTATAGAATTTTAATAAAAATTAATATTATTGTAGGAAGCTCGCATTTTCGATGCGCATTGATCGATATCGATCGATTTGCGCATCAGCCATATCGTTGATATTCAAACCGAATATCGAGGGCCGCGGGCCGCAAGTCGGCCATATTGTAAAAATCGCGAAAATCCGAAAAAGCACGCTTTGCGTTCTTAAAGTTTTTGCAGTATTAGAATAGTTGAAAAGAGGAAAATCAAGGTCCAGGCACGAGACAACCCTACTACCTCAGACTTGTAAGAGTTTTCTTCAAAAATTATAGAGTGAATTTATTTCATAAAGTTTTTATACGCGGAGAACAAAAATGTTACTCTTCAAATTTTAAACATAAAATATATCTATATTACAATGTTGAATCTAAAAGGTTTTTTAAATATAAAATGATTGTATTTTTTGTGAATAATTTGTCTAATGTAGAGATTATAAATTAGCAGTTATTATGGTCGTTTCAGCATCTAATCTAATTGATTTATTACTCAAATGTTTAAAGTGATCGATAATAATATTATCAACTTTACCAACTCAAAACTGTCATTTTTTTAAGGAAGAATTTTATCGGCTAGTCGAGAGATGGCGTGTGTATAACACACACACACACACACACACACACATTAGAATTATTATTATGGTAAACAATTATTTTAATTTCAAATGAAAATGTAATAAATTAAAAAGTATGTTAACTTTGATTTTCGGGTACATTTTATAAATATAAGTTGCACAAGTGTTTATATAAGTGAAAAATCATTGTCGTCTTGGTATACAGATATACAAATATAAAAGTAAATATAAGTAAAAGAGGAGAATTAATAAAATAATATTGTGTAAAATAATTTATTTACAGATTAAATAGTTATGTAATATTTAAAATGCATACACGAATTGAAAGATAAAACAAAATAATTAACAAATCTAAATAAATTCAACATTATTTTTAATTCAAATTATCGCATCTTTTAAAGTATTTAAGAATAAAATTGTCAAAAGAATAATGATAGATATTAAGGTATTTTCAAGTTTATTAAAAACGCTTTTTATCTACTCATATTTAACAATAATAAATCAGATGGACATTATGAAAATCACGTCTTTTAATAATGTTGCATTAAGAATAACTATTATTTAAAATGAAAATTACTTTATACGCATTGAATCGTGAAAGATATATATTTAGCTTAAATAAATAAAGTTTTTGCAATTTAGTAATAAGTCAATTGATTATATTCGACATGTCTAAAAATTTGTTTATACCATTAGTGTTATATTTAACTACATAATATTAATAAGAAACAATGTATATTTGTTATTAATAATAAGAAGCATATTTATTTTCGAATCATGTATAATATAATAAATAAATAGTATATATTAAATTAATTGTATCAGGAGTCTTAAAATATCTGTTATGGATTTATGTATCATTCTTGGGTGGATAAGATTTCGAATGAATAGACAAGTATTTCATGATCTAAAAAAAGTAAAAACAGCTTTTTATGCATCCGAAGGTATGCAGGGAAATAGTTGGCTTTCTCTCCGTCACTTTCATTATCACATCTGAATTTACTTCTCGAGATATAATTCCTAAAGCGTCACTCTGGAAAAGAGCATAGCTTCACACAATTCATCGGAGCTCACATCCGGATTCGCGGATCCGGAATCGGAGGCTGCAACTATAATGCAAATACTTTTCGATCTATTAAATGCGTGAATGTGTGCGTACGTGAGGGTATTTGTGTGAGACTGTGGCGACTTCCGAAGATCGCAGGTAGTGAGATAAGTTCTATAAACGAGATTTGAAAGGCAGTAGGAGGTAAAAAGGAGCGGCGGGGCTTTGCGAAAAAAAAAAAAAAAAAGTTTCGAGCTGTTTGAGTGAGGGGTTGGTATGGGGCGGGGGGGGGGGGGTGGAGGATAATGCACTCGGAGGGATGGAGGAACTGATTGTCCCTCGTGACACCAGGAATCAGCGCCCCGAAGACGGAGAAGCAGACAGGGCGAGGAGCGGCGGCAGAGCCGCGCCGCGACTGAAAGGCTGCCTGGCCACCCCGTCCCCGGACTCGGGGGTCGAGGTCGATAAACGCATCCCCTCTCGCTTCATCGTGTGTACAGGCCCGATTGGGCGCAACCCCCTACGTCACAAATGCACGCGATTTGTATGCACGCACACCCCCGCCGTCTGCGTGCGTGGCTCCGCACACTGGAGTTTATTGCGGTTCACTCGTTCATGCAACCCCCTCGCGCCACCCCAAATGCTTTTCAACTTTAGCACTTTAATCATTTAAAGAGCACAAATTTCTGTACATCAGCTTGATCGCCCTCCCCTGCGCCTACTACCCTTCTTTCCTTGCGCCAACTCTTCCCCCCCCGCCCCCCCCGCCACCGTCCCCCGTCCCCCAGCCTCTATCTCGTGGAATTTCGACGAATATTTCGCTGCTAAAACTTGAATTATGTAATCTGTATTATAGATGAAAAAGTAAAAAATCGATCAGACCCATCTGAGACATTTCACTTGCAAATTTTATTCTGTGACAGGTTTTCAGCTCGGTTTATCTCGGCAAGCATTTCAGTTAAAAAAGGTCAAGTCAATTAGGAAAATTTTCTCTGTTGTATTTTCGCAAAATCAAGCATTCATCAAGAGAATAGCAAAGTCCATTGTTTAAATTTGAATACTTTTTATTCAACCGTTGGTTGGTTATTATCCTTCCTCAAAGCTGCAATTTTGTCAACTTTTCTACAAAGTATGTTAATGCGAAAGGGGCGAGATTTTACAGGCGGAATTTTATTGCTTTATTCTCTCATATTATGAAAATTGTTACCAGGGGTCAGTAAAGTAGGCTTAAAATATCGACTGAGCTATAACTCTTACCATGTTTCATTTAGCAAAAATTATTGTTGCTGCGGATGTTTAAATTAAATTTCGTAACAGACCTTTCAGTAATTCACTTGTGTTGTAACCAACGCTCAAATTAATAATTTAAAACCATTTTAACTCAAACAAATTGAATTTATTATAAAATTCATTATATAAATTACACGGTAATCACGGTAAACTAAATAAAATAGTGTCTATATTCTGTGAAGAAAAATAATTTTTCATTTACATATAATGATCACTTGAGTTTTTATTTAAAGAAATTATTCGTTAATTTTTACGTTTTTAATCAGTTACAGAAGAAATGAAAGTAATTGGATAATTATTAGAGGAACTTAAAGGATTTATAAAGCGATTTTTTAAAAGTATTTAACGTATTTATTGTGAGCGAGATAGAGATTAACCGTAATCGCATTTACTTCCGCGTGATAAAAAAATCAGATAGGTGGAGTTTTAACGATTCCAATTCGTAAATAAAGAACTTTTATTTTCTATTTTCAAAAATGATAAATTTAAAATTATAAAATATTTAAAAATTATAAATATAAGCATTTTTATATTTATTAAATGGTTCTTTTAATACAGATTATTTATTGCCTATCAGATGAAAATGAACTTATGTTTAATTATATCCGTAACGCTGTAGTATATTGTGATTAATAATTATTTTAAAATAAACAAAAATTTGTACATTGTAAATTTATTATAAATTTTGTCATATTATTAAATTATATTATAAATTACATTATTTTAAAATAATTAGTAGTACATAAATGGCAATGTGTTTAGCATGTACGTTCTCAATAGAAAATAAAAAGTTTTGTTTTTTCTAATTTAAGAACTTTATGTTATAATTTCAGTTTTTTAAACGTTTGAGTTCTTATTTTTATACGGATAAATGTTGAGTTACTATAATGAATTTTTATAAATAATTATTACATAATATAATTTTTGTTTATGTTTTACAACAATGTTATTTATTTGTTCTTTGCCTATTATTTAATCTTTTAAGTTTATTTATTTTATTTGCTCTATAAAACTTCATATGATTAAAAAATGTTATAATTCACAAATAACGAAAGTTTTTAGAAAGAAATCTTTTAATTTAACTTAATTGTTCAAATTCAAAATAAAATAAAAAATATTCATTATTGAATCAATTTAAAAGAGTAAGATTTTATTTATATATGTGTGTGTATAGTTATATAAATATACTTTTTTTAAATACATTTTTATAATTTGCTTTTATATAAATTCATGTTAAAAGTAAACATGAAGTTTTAAGAACAAATTTTGTAGGTCAATGATTTTACTTAAAACACAAAATTTTTTCCAAAAATATATGAAATTATTACAAAATAAATTAAATTTTTTTATGGAAATGTTATTGGTAGATGAAAAACTTTATTTTCTTTCTTTCTTTTTTTTTTATTTAAATTAAAATGTTCCAAGTGATAATTGAAATATTTCAAATATGTAACATATTTTTTATTCAATTTATAAACATGTATATATGATATGTACATATGCAAATATTTATCAACAAATATAATATATAAGAAATTTTAAAAAATATTTGAAATATTACTTTATCACATTGATATTTAAACTTCAATTAAAATTGAATAATAAAGTGCATTAATCTTTTAAATTTGGATAATTTTGTTTTCTATTAGATTTGTAACTCAGGAATTTTTACATTTTTATTCAATTCAAAGTTAAATTTATGCTTTTATGAGATTAAATTTTTAGTTATAATGATTAAACTTATAATGAACAAATTTTATTAAAATCAGTAAAGAGATTTCCTTTTTATACTGAAATCTTAGAATTTCAAAATCATTCTCTTAAATTTTAACATTTTAAAATATATTATTTAATAAAGAAATGATTTTTGTGTAAAAATATGAATTTTATAAATAAAATTAAAAAGTCAAACTTGAATTTAATCAATATCCGTAAGTATAATTTGAAATTAATATTTATAATTATTTATTTTTAATAATTATCTAACAGATAGACTTTTTATAATTTTATCTCGTAATATAGAACGTAAAATATTATATTCTTGAAGATTATTTTTTTTTTTTAATTTTATATTTTTAAGTAAAGAATTAATTTTGTTATTTACAATAATGGAATGCACAATCCAATATTATTGTATTACCAAACGCATTTACATTGACATAAATATAGAACATGAAAGATGTATAAAAACATTTTGAAAACATTAGTAAAATCTGTTCATTTCGTGTTTATTATTTAAATCTATTGATTAAATAATGAATACTGGAGTGTTTTTGAATTAAATGATGTAAGATAATAATAATTTTGAAAATATTCATACATACCCTTTACCACCCTCTTGATTAAATAATATGTTTTACAATATTGAGTAAAAGTATATTTATAGCAAAAGTATATTTAAGTAAACAGGAGACAGAAAATTTGTTGATACGCAGTAATATGCAGAAATACATATTTTCATTAAAATATTACTTAAACCAGTGAGCAAATCTATATATCTGTGAAATTTATATCAATATTGAAAATACTCCGCATGTTTAATCAAACATATTTACTTCTTAAAAGACCAATAATATCAACGTTACATTGGTGTACAAATGCAAATATATGCTGAGGTCAATATTCAGATCTTTTTGCTAATGAAAGCACGAATGTCATTAATTGTTTAGCAGCAAAATGGTATGAATTATTAAAGATTATAGTAGATTGCAAATTGAAAGAAATTTTATTATTTTTATGAAAAAACTTGGTCTTCTTTTATGGAACGTAAAGATGAATTGTATTTACGAAAAACCTTAAAATAAATTTTATCTTGTAAAGTTGTGCCATTATAAACAAATGTACAGAAATTACAAACGCAATGTACCAAGAAATAAAAAGCTCACCTTTTTGAGAAACAAAAATAAATTTTTTAAAGTTAAATATACCCTAATGATGTATGGTGCGTATTTAAATTTTGTTATTTCCTTATGCATTATCCTATGAAATGTTCTCAAGTATACTTTTTTATTGTTATTAAAAATATTATTTAAAGATGTTTCAGTTGAATGAGAACAACAATTTAAATGAACAGGTACTGGTGCTTCCATCATTTCAGCGAGAAGTCCACTGCTAAATTTCCAAATGTAATTGAAATAGTTGCGATTGTAAAGTCTTTACGAAGAGTGATATTTTGTCTTTTAACAGGATTCAAGTCCAGTTGACGTTCACCCGGACTTTGTTCATTCGATAGTTACCATGAGCGGACCTTCGGGAACAATCTGCTCTTCTCAAACCAACACTCCTATTCCCAAAGTACAGAAACTAACTTTACCTTTAGGGTCTACAACAACAACTCATTCTTTTGAAGACAAGTAGCTTAGTCGTGTATCTTTAAGTGTTTGAAAATACATATTCATTATGCGATTTGCTTGGGTTGACTGTCATTGTCCACTCGAAAAGTATCTTTAAACCTATTGATTATTATTCACTCTTATTGATTATTAAACAATGAGTATTATAAACTTCAACTTCTTATTATTATAATCTATTTATTATTGTATATATTATACTCTCCATTTTAAATTGCTGAATTAAAATTATACATCGATTTAAACAAAAATAGTAAACTATAAATTAATTAAAAATAAAAATCAGAAAATAATTTTTTTTTTTTTTTTTCAATAGTTTTTTTTTTATAGGTTGTTAGAGACAGATAGTTTCATAAAGTAGATTGTTTTAATTATTACTTTAATAAATAATGTTTGATTACTTTTAATATATTTCTTTACTATATAATAGTTATAACGTTTAAAGAAATATTTTTAATTTTGTAAGCAAATTAAATTTCCTAATGTTTCTTGAATATTTATTGTATGTCAATCTCTATTTTTACTTATGAGAGTGTAATATGTAGATTATCGAACTAAAGGTGCTTTAATGCTTAATTACTTGCAGATGCACATATGAGTTTATAAATCTAGTAAATATAATGAATGCAAATATTAATAAACACCTAGATCTTCCTTCATACAAAATATATTTTACATATTTAGCAATCGCACTGAAAATGGAAATCTTTTATATTACAATCCTACATTATTTTGAAGTCGAACTTAACTTTACTGATTATCTAAGGCAGCTCTATTTTAGTTCCTAAAATTCAATCTTTTTTTCTTATCAATATCTCTTTTCATTATTATTGAGTTTTTCTCAAGTGCCGATTAGGTTCCCCTATCATTATTTTATTATATCTTGTGCTCATTTATTCTTATGTTTCTTTTAACTCATCGCCCTATAATAATGTAAGACATAAATATTATTAATAGCAGAAGCGATAATAAGTTTTCTATAATGAGAGAGTAAGAGGAGAACTTATAGGATATATATATTTATGGAAAAGCGATAGAATAAAATCATCCTTGCTAAAATCATATTCAATTTATACTTAAATGTCTTTATATTACTTAAGATATATGTTTGTATTTTATGTATTTTGTCACATCCTTAAATAATAAATGATTACAATAAAGACATTATTAGTTTGTCATCAAAATTAGAAACTCGTTTTCATAAATAATGTTTATAGGTTATTCGTTTTCTATTTATAAGTACGCTCTCATTTGTTTGTAAATTATTTGTTCCTTGATTATCCAATTACATAAATTGGTAACATAATAATTAATCAAGGATAATACCATACTTTTTATGCATTATTTAATACATAAGATGGTTAAACCATTATTCGAAATTAAGTATTTAAAATAAGAAGTGATTATTAAATCATTATTTTTTCAAAATATATCAATTCATTTTACTTCGGAACTATTTTGTATTTATGATAAAAGCAATTGATAATTTTGGATAGTTAAATTTCTGATACAATAAGTTATTTATTGTAAAAATACATTTTTTATGTACTTTATTTTTCATTTACTTGCTGTTTTTTTTTTAAACTGATTTTTGAAAATTATGTTTAATACACATACTTAAAAGTTTAAATTAACAAATACAATAAATTTATTCATATTAATGAATATAATATATGTATAAAAAATTAAATTTATTAAACAAATTTGAATTCAAAATACCTTAAGTCAACAATTATTTAAATACGTTGTTGATATGAACAGGTAAGATACGCGTTCATTGACATTTATTTTATATGACAAACATACAAATATATCATTATCTTAATACCTCCTTCTAAAAACTAATCTTTTATTCGTTTTCTAATATGTTATTAAATATCGTAGGTATTGATGTAAATATTAAGAAAAAAACTCCGAGTAAAATTCTGTGCATTGAATTTATTATTTATATATTTATAATAATATTATTGAAATATTTACCTATATTTTTTAACAATATATATAATTATCTCTGAACGAATTTAAATTTTAAACAAAATATAATTTTGATACGTCAAAATTTTACTTAAATTTTTTGTTTAAATTAAAAAATTATAATTTTTTATTTTAGGAATTTAATCCATATTGTATTACAGCTTCAATCAACAATAATAAATATTTATCATTATTAATATAGATGGATTTTCAAAAAAAATTTATAGAATCATTTTTATTTATGATATTTCGTTCTTTATACAACGATTTTATTATGAATCAAAGTATTGAAATGATACTTTATACAAAAAAAGTAAAATAAGAGTAAAGAAGTGCTTTTAGATAAAATGAAGTTAATCTTAATATTCTAATAAATTTTATGATGTTTTTAATACAAAAATAATTCAAATATTAATATCAGTTATTAAATTTTGAAATTTTTAGATATATCTGTTTATATGAAATTATAAAAATAGTTACATTGAAAGAATTACAGTATAAAATATAAAATAAAAAAAAAAATGTAAAATACTTATATTCATATATAAATTATTAAAAATATGAATAGCAGCCTTTACTTTTACTTTTATTATAATTACTAATAATTTTTATATTAAATTGCTTATGTATATATAAAAGTGCTAGAACATTATATGCAAAAAAAAAAAAAAAAAAAATTAATATTATGAAACTTCTTTTTGAACTTAATTTACTCTCATTTTTCTAGGTAAAATGTTATGAGAAATTTTTGCATACGTAATTAAAATGACTGCTGTAAAATTACTTAATATTAAATGAAAAATTTTTTTCATTTTTAAAGATTTTAAATATAGATGTTAAGTTTTAGTAAATATAAAAAAGACTTTTAATGCTTTAAATTGAATATACACATTTTAGACAAATATATTATTCGTTATCTTATATTAGTTAAAAGTAAAACTTAATTTTATTATTAAAATATCTTCTTTTTTTTATAATATAGTTTTTAAAGTATCATTTTATAACAAAAATTATAGTTATATTCTAAAAATAAAATAAAATTTTACTATTTGTTCGAATTAATGTATAAAAAAATTAATATATACAAGTGAGTTAAATTAAAAGAACAAAAATTAATTTAAACTAAAGGTGATATATCTATTTATCGAAATAAATCTTTAATTTAATTTTATTAATATTAAAACTATTATTGTATATTGAATTGAACGAATTGATTATATAAAGGCAGAATAATTTAATTATAAAAATGCAATAAGTAAAAACTTATAATTGCTATATAATTCTTATGAAAAACTTAATAATATGCAATATTGTAAAAAGTTTAAAATTTTCTCTATATTTTTAAAGAGTATCAAGTAGTATCTTACGTAAAACAAACTAAAAACGCTGTTCACGTTTTTTGTTTCCCTCTTTGTCTTCCGCTCACTTTGTTTCTGTCTTTCTCTCGTTATTCCATCTATCTGTATGTTCAGATGCAGCGAATAGAATAACCGCATAAAGATGGCGGTTCCATATAACTCTGTGGTCGATTGGTGTCAAGTGTTGAAAAAGAAACAAAGGGTATAAGGGAAAAAAAGATATAAAGATGTTAAACAAAGAAGCATAAAAAAGCGAAAAAAGGGATAACCTGATCGAATTTTTGCAGAAAGTAGCAAATCAAGATTCTTAAGCTACATGGTAATCGATAATTCTATTCGTGACCTGGAGGATGTAAAATCCTATATAACAGTGAAGAGTCAAAGGAAGCAAGATAAATGGTAGAAATGTGGGAGCAAAAGACAAAGATAAAAAAAAAAAAAAAATGAGCGTCAAAGGCATCTGAAGATGACACGATCATTCTTTAAATGTGTCTGTTCGCGCCACCTAATTAACTCTTGTTTTACGTATTTTGTATGGATTGATAGGCACATTTTCCTTTGCGCTTCATTAATTGTTACACCGAATCTTAGGCTATAATAATATTAGGGATATCTATTTTATTCTAAGTGATCTTTTTCGATATTGTTTTTTTCTCATGTCATCTATCAGAAATTATCTCGTAGTTTTAAGTCTCTGTATTGTTTCAAACATTAATTTCTAGTATTCAATTCATTGTATCACTTTGAATTTTAAAAAGCATTTATTTAACATATCCTGGATCTTTTAAAAACAGTTTGTATTATATGTATTAAAATAATTAAGTTATACATGTACTTAAAAAATACGTTACAGGTTATATATATAGAGTTTATTATAATTGAGTTTCATAACATATTTTCAAAGTTTATTGTACATAAATATTAGTATATATACATAAAATTGTGTAATTATTAGTATTAAATATGACATCCAAACATCTTTAATATTTTTTATCTCAAATTGAATTATACTATACTTGTAGCACTGGTTTGTTTTATGATATAAGACGAAATATTCTTTAAATTATAAGTATGTATAACAATGATACTTTGTAAAAAGAAATTTAAGCAATTAAAATTTTTATTATATTTAAACATATTTATACGTTAATATGGCGATTTTTAATTATACATTCAGATTACATTATAAATTTGATTAATTTTTATCTTCTCCTAATGGAATATAACTTTACTATTTTTTATTTTACTAATAAAATAAATATACTTTTTTAAAAAAAAATTTTTTTTAACACATATTAAATATAATTTTATAATTTAATTTAATTTATTAATCATATTAATAATGTTTTTGAGTTTTTTCTGTATCTAAATTTAGTTTATTTATATTAATCATTTTAATTAGATATTTAATAATGCACGATATAAATATGATAGATATTGTTAATTCTAGTTAAAGAATGAATTTTCTCATAAAATTAAAAATAAACTTCTAATATTTATTAAGTAGTTTTAAGCGAATAAACTGTGTTTCAGTTACTAATTTTTAAAAAAAAAATATAGTTAAAAATTTTTTTTGAAAATTGTAAGTGATGTCCAAAAATTTTTTATATCAAACCAACGTTTATGCTGACTATTAAGTTTTTCTTTCATTTATATTTATCATAATTGTATGCAAAATAATATAATTTATAATATTATATTCTTTTTGTATATGCTGTATGCAAATAGCATATATGTACATGTATGTAAACAAAGTAATTTCTTTAAATTTTTTATTATAGCTAAATTTGTATGCATATAAAATTAAACTATAAAGAAATAAATAATATACAATTTATACAAATATATCATAAGAATTTTTTAATTTGATAATAGGGTTAGAAAAAATATTAAATCTTAAAATTAAAAACTTTTCAGTTGCTTAAACACTGTATAAAATATATTTAAATGTAAATATAAGATTAGGATTTACCGTTACTTATCCATGTTAATATGTAAAAATAATTTACTTGTTTCAATTCATATTAGTGGATTTACTTATATTAAGGGAATCTTTAATGTTATATTTAAATTTATTAAATATTTTTTTAATTAATGAAATTAAGACTAAAATAATATAAAAACTTTGTGTTGATAGGTTAATATTTCAGTTATGATAATTAGATTTTAATGTTCGATATTTATTAAAAAAAGTTAGTAACAACGTATACTGTAATACATAGTTTAATATTTAGAACATTTATATTTAGAATAGAGGATTTTCGATAAATTCTACAATATATTAAGACATACAAGAAAATTTCAATTATCTTGTTAGGTATCGAGAATATTGTCATTAAATTCTAACTCCAATATAAATGTGGTGAGAAACATGGTATGTGATTATAATAAGTTTCAATTTATTTATGTAAAAGTAATGCTTCTCAATTCTTCATTAATTACACACAAGTGTACTTAGAAATACATATCCACATATATGCTTACACACTTTGACACAAACAATGTGACCAATAATTTTTAAATAGTTTGCAATAAATTAGTTTTTCTTCTTTTATTCATAATTTTATACCCAGTACGGTAATTAATATTGAAATATTCGACTTTTTAATATAAAATTTAATATAGTAAATAAATAATAAATACAATTAATAGTAAAAAGTATGTATCATTACATGAATCCCCCGTTTTTTCATTTTTTTTTTTAATGTATAGAAATTTTAATGTATAGAATAATGTAAAGAAAATGAGATAAGTTAACTATGAAAAAAAGTTTAAAAAATAAAAATCATTACATAAAAATAACATAAAAATAAAAATAAAATTTTTACAAAGTTTAGATATATTATTACCTCGTAAAATTGAGATTTAAATATGATTATAAATTTTTAATAAAAAATTATAAAATTAATATTCAATATTAAACTTTTAAGTATTGATTATTGTAAAATATAAAATCAAATTTTTAATTCAAATTCATGATTTAATAAATCTATTGTTCTATTGACCTAAATAACTGTAAAATACAATACATTTTTCCTGTATTTTACTTATTTAATATTGATTAATAATTTCAAGAAATATGTAGGAATTAAAAAAAATTATTTGATTGTTATAAATATATTAAATCGAAATAATTAAAATTAAACAATTAAAAAAATATTTTAAAAAATCGATAAGATTATTTAAATAGGATGAATGTATTTTATTTCTTACATTATTATTATTATTATTATTATTCAACTGTATTACATGCATGTACATAACATTTTCTTATTTAACTCGAATGTTATCTTTTGTTATTTTGTAATTTTTCAGAATTTAATAATAATTGTCTTTCACTGATATTTCCAAACATATGTATGTGTTACTGTAATAATTATATATGGGCTGGTGTATTTATCATATTAATTCCATCCTTAAGAATGTATTCATTGTACTGCTTAATTCCTTCATTCAGCTCTGTTATAAAAGATGAATATACCTATAAATTAATAATAAGTAGTATTATGTACTTTAATAAACTATTTTTTAATGTATTTCACCAGCATTTTTGTTTGTTGATAATTTTATTAATATACATCTGAAAATAATCAATACATTATATATGTATCATTAAAAATTATAATTAAATTTTTATTTTGAATTTATAAATTTAATGTAAATTTATAAATTGTATATGATGTTATACAATAAAAATTTTTCTAATCATAAACTAATGGTAATTAAAAATAATTTTTATAATACTATTGAAATAATTAATATGCATTATTTTGTATTATTTTGTACTGTACCATGAAAGTTATGTACTTCTACTGATTATTTTAATACTAATTACCTTAAATAAATATTTAAAAAAGATGTTATCAATCATGTACATCCATTAAGGTATACATGGTAATTGAAAGGAAATATCTGAAATAGATGCTCGTATAATAATGGTTTAATTGTTTGTTTTACATTTGTACATGTCCATTTAAGTATCGATCGACCATCACAATAATAGAGTAACTATAACGTATGATAATTTACTGTAAGAATTGTTTTGCAGAAAATAAAAGTTTAAATTAAATTATATATTAAAAAAAAAAAAAAATTGTTTATAGGATTATATATTTCATAAAAAATAAATACCTACCAATTAATTATTATTCTTTATATGATTCATCTATTTACAAATTTTATTACATGTTTTGCAGATAAGACGTATTTTCATCAATTTATTTTTCATTTATTTACTCCTATTTTAATTAGAATTTAGAATATAATTTCTATCAGAAACTTTGATATTTTTTTTCTTCTATATATTTTTAATACTTTAATATACTATTAACATTTTCCATCAGTACTGTTAATTTGTTTTTACCAATTAACAATTATAAATTAAAACTCTATATTTTGCATTTTATTTTTTCGATATTTTTTTATGACCACTTTCAGAATTAGCTTATAGTATGGAAGTATTTTCTACATTCAAATGTGACATAAAAATAGTTGATATTAGAACGAATTATATAGATAAAATAATAAAGATGTAGAAATATATATAAATATATATGGAAATAGACGTCTTTAAAAATATCTGTCAATCTTTGAATTTTTAACTGCATGAATTAAATTGAAATTCATGTTATATTTTCTGAGATATGTTGTAGAAATTTAAACGTAATATAAACAATGCTTTTTTAATAGTTTGATTTTATTTAAAACTTGATGCATACTTATTATTACGTTGAAAATTTAGAGTTTTAGTTGTGAGAAAATGATTTTTGTTTTATAAAGAAGCGACAAATATATTATAATTGTGCTTGTTAACAGTTTAATATTGTGGTTGATTGTAGTAATCTACGTAGTTAAAAACAATTAAGAGATGATGCACGAAAAATTTTATATTCCCATATGAGCTATGGAATTTAATATTTATTTTTCAAATTATTGTGAATATTTGATAAAAATTTCTGATAAAGATTATAATAAATATTTCAGAAAAATTAATAAATATAAAAAATATATTTCGTAAATTGATTGATTAAAAGAATAATTTTTTTGTCTAGATAAATAGATTTTTATGCTTGTAAAAAGTAATTGTAAAATAGAGTATTATGCCTTGAAAATATTATTATTTATCATATAATTTAATTATGGAAATATTTTTTTAATTATAAAAAAACTATTTATACTAAATAAGTAGAATTTAGTCGCTAGTTTGTTTTGATTATAAAGGTTTCTATTAATACGTGAAGTGTACTTTAGAAAATGCTTGGGTGAGATCTACATTAGCATAGATTTATTTTTAATAAATTAGGTATTTATTAGAGTATAGAATAGATAGATTCGACTAATTTAATAGTAAATAGAGTATGAAATAAGATAAAATAATGTCATAAACATAAAGGACACATATGAAGGGTAGATGGTTTTATTAAGCTCAACTCAATGAATATTCTAAGTAAAGAAATTACAAAAAAACGTATTAATATTCTTTTTACCACATTAATTAAAAAATAAATATTATTACCTGAAATCCATTTTCCTTTATATAAAAAATTAATTTTAATTATCAATTATTATACAGGAATATTACAAACAAAGTGAAAAATGATTAAATTTTACAAATAATCAATATTTAAGTATATAAAATAATGCATAAAACATATACAAGAGAAAAAGGTATTAAAAAATAATCGTAATTTTAATATTCTTGACTATTTATTTATGAAAAGTATTAGGCGATAACAATATTTTTGTAAAAATGGAATATTATTTTAAAGTATTAAAAATTATAAAAGCAGGCTAAAATTAATAGAATATTGAGAAAATAAAGTATTGAAGATTCTTTCACGCGGTAAGGCTGCCTTAATAAAGTTAAAAGAATTCAATTAAATTTATTAGACAGTGGCAATTTTAATGACATAAACCGAAGGTCGTAAATTCTCATGACTGAAGCCAATTAATTAATTAATCTTTTCGGAAAATCTGTAAGATACAGTCTTAATAATATAATTTTCATGATCAACTGATATCATTGATTAGCTAGCTTAATTTTTGCTTACTTTTAGTTATTATTATAGAGTTTAATTTTTCCGATGTAAAAGTTTATTATGTATGTGTATATATATATAATAGTAATGTAACATAGGAATAAATATATGAATTAAAAAACAAAAGTATGTATATATGAATATCAAGAAACTAATCACCATTATATCTTAATATTTAAAATATTTTAAGGCATCCAATTTTATATTTAATAGGTCAGAATGAATAATTTTAGATATAATCTTTGGAAAAGATGTTTTTAAATAGAATATTTGAAAAGAAATTATTTTTATATCATCGTCGTATATTCGATAGTTATTATATTTTTATAGTTTTCAAATAATTACGTTGTGTTTATTTCTCATTTTTATTTCTTATATTTATTTTGTATTTTATATTTATTGTTATTGTTATTATAGAATATATAAAGATTTATTGGAATTTCTTTTAATATTGAACATCTTAATAAAAAAAAAAAGATAATGAAATGAAAAAAATTTATTACACTTTGATGAAAAATTATATAATGAAAGATTTAATTTAATGTTCTCAAAATTACCTTTCAGGTTTTAAATAAGCTGCAAAATTGAGATAATTTTTAAAATTAAAATCGTAGGATTAATTTTCATAAATTAATGATAGGAAAGGTATGGTCAGGTTAAACGCGAAGGATTATCGGTCGAATAATTTATTATCGATTAATTTACTTGATCAAAAATTTGCAGTCTTATAAATAATTGTCAATTAGAATCATAATGATGATGGGGAATAATTTATGAATATTGAAAGAAGATTAAATCAGGGTCTGAATCGGAGTGCAGCTTCCGTGTCAGTGGGCAATAATCCGGCATTCACTAATAATCCACAATCATCAGACATTGTATGACGAAATTGCACCATTGCGAAAGGCTGTTTTATGCATTTAACAGCCGAATCTCCCCACCTGCATTTAGCACAATAAGAAGCGCGAAGAAGGGAGTTCGCGCGTGTAATTCATCCGTGACCTTCTGGTAGCGAGTGGTCGAGTAAGTACCAGGTGCAAGGGTAGAGGGTGAGGGAGCGAGAGGGTGCGATGCCATTGCATAATGCACCGGAGATGGCTAAGGGTGTGGGTGTAGCGTGGGCTAGGAAGCGTAGCCGAGGCATCTCAATCTCATCGGCAGGGTTTCATCGATCAGTCGGTCGCCGGGCTGCAGCTTAGCCCACCCGATCGCGTCAGCACTTGTGTTCCTCGCCTGTATTTTCGACCGGGAAGGGGGGCGGGGGCCGCGTTTTCAAGGTCAACTGTGCCGAGTTTTACAGCTGGTCGCGCGGCGCGACCCCAGAAGGTCTGCCGATGCAATTAATAGCCGGGGCGCATCGCATCCACTTCGATATATATATATATATATATATATATATTTATTTCGATTTGCTTTTTTCCTCGCGACCTCTTTTTCGTCTACGCGTCGATCACCCCCTGCCCCCACGTCCGTGTGCTGCACTCGTGCACGTGTGTGCGACTCCGACGGGATCGCCGGCAGACTTGGAATGGCTTTCTTTTTTCTTTTTTTTTTTTTATGCTTCGATGATATGCGGATAACCGCTTGTGCATTCGCTGGATTACGTATGCGTTCGAGAATTCGATTTCTCGTAAGCTCGAGGTATCTTCCTTTAACTGCCGCTACTACTGGAAATGCCTGCCAACCGTTAGCGCCCTCCTTTTATATGCTGGATTTAATATTTCACAGATTTTTTTTTTCCCAATGTCGCTCGGATGATAAATTGTAGAATTCGGATAGAATTCGTCGACACATTTACCTCCCCTATCAGTTTTTATCAAAAATTAATAATTGCGAGTCGCTGGTATTCCATTCAGTTTCACGTGTTTTGGTTTTGCACAATCAAAAGTTTTCAGATTTGTTTCTACATTTGTATTTGTATCATTTTCTTTTTTCTTTTTTTCCTTTTTTCTTTTTAACGCATATTTTTAATTAATTGAAAACGAGTAAATAGTATAGCAATTATGAGATTTTTCAGGTTTTTCGTGCAATTTTCATTACTCGTTATTATATTTTTATTTACAGATCAGTCACAACAACCAAATGGAACGCAATTAGAGAGTCTCCTCGATCATTCCATAAGTCCACGTGAGTAGAGTGTTTTTTCAATTTAAATATTAATTTTTTTTTTTTATTTCAATTTTTTTTCAAATATTTTTTCATAATTTTATACGTATTGACATGTGTACGTTATTAGCTATTAATTTTTTTCGTTTTCTACACCTGAAAAATTGAGCCTTGTGAGATAGTACACATCAACAGATTTATTGCAGTAATCATTTAATTGAATATATTTTTTAATTGTAAAAAAAATTATGCTCAAGGTTTTAGTACGTAGTAGTTAGTTATAAAAGAAACGATTTAATAATAAGTTAAAAATACTTTATTGTTTGTTAATATTTCGACAAAATTACTCTTTCTTCTCATCAGAATTAAATTCTTAATGTAAATAAATAAAAATATTGTGGATAACTAGTTCAAGTCCAACGTTGAATTTAGTTTAACGTTAATTATTAAAATGTTGACAAAAAATTATGTATATTTGTCTTTTTATTGCAACTTAAAGAGGGCTTTTTTCTTACTATTCTTAGTATAGAGTAATATGTGTTAGAACAAATATTGTATAAAGTTTTAAAATTATTTAAATTTTTCAGAAAATATTATTCATCGATCATAAAAATTTATCTATTTCTGTACTAGTCATTTTTTAGTATTTCATAAACAATATATTTTATTTTTATTTAAAAATAATATGTTAAGAGATGTTGTATATAACATTACTACAAATTTTTCGCTTATGTGATTTTTTCGTCGTTTCCATGAAGAAATATTATATTTTTTAAGCATATAAATATATAGAAATCAAGAGATGTTGAGTCGAAGATTGAGATGGTGAGGGGGGGGGGAGAATCAAATAGACAGAAAGAACTAGGTAATGACAGAATTACATTGACGATGTTCAGGGATTATGAAAAATTCATGAAATAGTCAAACATAAAGGAATCTACTTTCGACTCAAGAACTTCCAATTTTTCTTTATGAATTAGTCACTAAAATACGTTACACATTTAGATTTGATTTATAATATTTCAATAAAAATAACCAAGTCAAATATTTACGTTAAAAAATCAATATTTTAAATAGTTTCATTATACATTTTATAATCTGAGCACATATAGCTAAATATAAAATAACATATACTAATGAGTTTAAAAATTGTTACTGTATAATTTGATAATATTAATCTTATAAGAAATCATAAAAAAAAATTTGATTCATAATAATTAAAAAATACAAGTTTTTGATTATGGAAAGGAACGCATAAATAATTAATTATAATCATATAATCTAATAAAATATAAAGATAAATCGATAACAGTAAGGAATATTTTTCAAATTCTTCTAAATATTTTAGTTGAGATATAATAATATTCTTTATGAAAGATTTCTTTGTTACTTAAAATTTAAAAATTTTTTTTAAATTTCCAAATATTTCATTACAAATTCAATAATTTTTATATTTCAAATTTTATCATTGGCTTTCATTTATATTTCTTGTTAAATAACGGAAATGAAGATTATAAATGCTCAAGTTATTCTCAGTACATATAGAGTCACTTACGTGAAAGAGGATAGGGATCATATTTTATCTCTAGCCGAAATCGATGCAACTCCGTTATATTTCCACAACTAAACCCTCAGTTCTGAGTTATCGCACTGAATAACTCAAGCATATATATTTTCATATCGACTTAGTATTATTTGTCTTGCTTTTTGCATGGTGAATCTTGCGGATATTAAAGTGATAATTATAAATTTAAACTCTATTAAAAATTATAAATTGTATAACGACAATTAACAACCCATTAATTTGAATAATGTAATTAAATTAATATTAATATTTATTAATATTGAATACATAAAATATTATAAGAATAATTTCAATGTACCTAAAAACTTTTATTTATACTCAACAATTATAAAGAAGTTTAGCTTATACTGAATGATTCATATAAGATAACGAAAAGATAATGAATCAAACATCAAATAAATGTTAAAACATAATATGGTAAAAATAAAACACGGATAGAGGAATGAGAAAGATATATTGAAAGACATTACAGGATTTACAAAATTATACTATATTTGGTATTTTACTTACTTCATAAAACTTCTTTATTTCGTATATTATAATAAAATCAGATGTAAAAAAATATGAGAAATAATATTGTAACTGAATTTTTATGGATTGAACCTCGTAAAACATTTAATTTAAAAATAAAAATTAAAAATAAAATTAAATTAAAAAATTTATATAAGAGAAGAAAATATGTAATTAAATTTTCAAAATACTATTATTCATAATTGAATCTCTAATTTTAATTGAAACCATATATTATTTCATTAATTTGAAATAAAAAAGAACATTAAAAATATTGAATATAAAAGAAATTTATCCATGAAATCACGTCAGGTGATAAAAGATGAATACTTTTTTAGTATTTTAAGCATAAAAAATTATAGATAATTATAGTTGACATTGGCTAAAAGTAAAATTATTATGAAAATAAGATAATTTATGTGTTTGTTGAATTTAGAAGAGTCTAAAATATTATGATTTGTTACAAATTGTGCTGCTCTGTTAATACCAATGAACGTCAAGAAATGATAAATTTAAATAAAAAATTGCATGAAAAAAGGTCAAATAATAAAAAAAGGTAATATACTTCAGTATATTTTCTTCATTCCAATACATCACTAAATAGATTGAAAAATACTATCTTATTTGATTGACATGCTGGACATGAATTCTTTAGACTATTACTTATTTCTATCGTCACCCACTTATTAAACACCGTTTCGCTTCTTGTAGAAATTTTTGAAAATGGTTGACATCCCTCTAAAAGCAACAGTTTTTTTGGCGTACGTATTCAAATCGGCTATGCAACAAGCAATAACTTACACAAATCACGGATTTTCCCTGGAATAGTATGGGTCACTCGATAAATGCCCGTTGTAATCTAAATGAACTTAATGGAGTAAATAGTTTATGAGAGGATTAATTAAATACGGAAAACTGTTAATGAACGAATAGAGAATAATCATGTTTATATAAATTCAGTACATATACATATAAATAAGGGATTACAAATTCTGTTAAATATATAGAAAGAGAAGCCTGGAAAAAGGAAGCCTGTTTTCGATAAGTTTTGAAATTGATAAAAAAAAATATTCTTTAATTATTCAATGCTAAAATTTATACTATAGTAACCGAATAATGTATTTATTATTACAATAAATTTAGGTTTTGTAAATCACTCACACAATATATATCAAACATATACCTATCAATGACAACTTCCAGGGCTTTTATTTAATACCTTTGCGCCTTTTTGTTTCTAGCGATCAAATTTGTAGTTAAAGCCCTTTGTACATCTCTATGTAATAAAGTTTTAATAATAAATCCTCCAACAAGTGAAAACAATGACTGAAACGGTTCGAGTAATATTATTCTCTTGGTAGGTAACCACATTGTGATCCGTTGGCTGAGGTTTCTGAGTTTCTCGATCAGTTGTTCGTTATCGTCCAGGTGTTGCATTTCTCTTGCCTTCTCCATGGTCAATTGTATTTAAATAGTGTGTCAATGCTATTATAAATCATACACCACATCTTAATGTCCAAAGTTTTAAATTTGCCGTGATACATAGCCCAGACGAGTGCATTTTGGAATTTCAGTTGAGACATTATTTTGTGGGTTCATTAAGATTGGAAGTTTCAAGTCATTCTTCAACTTGAGTCCACCCCAAGTGCCAGGCTGACCCTAAGCTGCCCGTTGATCTCGGAAAGACTAATAGCATCCGTTCCAAATTGGACTGCCTTTGTCTTTTGCATTCACCTGTACTTGCTTAGAATAAGTACAGGTATTCGGAGCAATCCAGTAGCGCACAATTGTGAGACTAATATAACAATTGAGAATTCTGCCAACAAACGAACAAACATAAGAATAAATACAACGGAGAAATGAAAAGGAAAATGAAAAATAACAAAGAAGAAGAAAAAAACGTAAAAAGATTTAACATTAATTTATTTTCCGAACTTCCACATCTTTAATTGTAATATTTATTCCTAAATAATAAAAATGCAGATATTAAATTATCAAGATAAAATAGTTAAAGCTAGTCATTAACCTTGTGGTTTGCTCGTTTAATCACTATCTAACTCCACGACTGCTTTATCCGTGATCTGATTGACCGATTCATCTACAGTCTTCTGGGGAGCTTTAATTCTTTCCTCAGAGAAGAGAATCTCCTCATCCTTCTTTTTCTTTTGAGGAATTTTATTCCTTTCTCCTTCTTTTCGGTAGCAGCTGCCTGGGATATTCCTCCTTTCTCAAGATTCATCGAAGCTTTTCCTTTTTCTTACTTTCCTTACGTTGCTCAAAATTCGAAAAATCGGTCCAAGAAACCGGGAATTGGTATTCTCTGGAGCACCGTTTTTTAGAAATTTCTTGAAGAACAGATGCTGCGAACGATTCCCAATCTTATGAGCCTGAGGAGCACGAAGGATCCGCAGTAATAAAGACAATTTAAAAGTAGATTCGGGTGGAAAGTGGGTGCCAATCATCATAACTATCTCGAAACGAGGGATTTTCCCCGAAGAGTATCATTTAGTAAATGTATAATGAATCATTAAATCATACTTGCTATTTCCTTTTAATACTTATTTAAGTATGAACGTTTTGAGGTTTTCCATCTTCCTTACTATAATTTACATCAATAATTTCAAGTATTATTATTAGCATAGATGTTATTAAAATATTAAAAATAAACACTTAAATAAATATACCGAATGTATAAACAATAACGTGATTCATCTTTACTTATTAAAATCCGATTTATTATTCTGTTCAAAACTTGGAATTATAATAAAATAGGTTAAATGATTTTAATACTTGTGAAAAAAGGCATTGTTAATTTTATAAACATGATTTTGTCGATGACGATACATTCTTTCTATTGTTCAAAATTAAATATATAAATTCTTAAAGGTATTAAACATCCACAGAAGCTTAGGTGTAATATTATTTATAAATAATTATAATTAATCTTAAATATTGATCTCATATTTTAAACTTTTATCTAAATTTCAATACTTTAATACATTATATTTTACTATGTAGTTTTTCTCTTTTAGTTCCAATAAGCCACAAATTTCACATTCATAACTTTAATCTTTTTAAATCTTATTTTAATGGATTGCTGCATGCAGTAATTATCCTAATAAGTATTTTATCCTTATTAATTCATAATTAGGCTATCAGAATTTTATTAACATGATACGAATCAAAGTGTAAAGTAGTGAATGATTTAATTTTTCTAGAATTTTATTTCAAAACTTTTATATTACCAAAATGTAAATTTTTTAAAATCAAAGTTTTTAAATAACTATTATTCCAAAGAAAATTTTAATCTTATATAATTAATTTTTTTATTATTCATACAGGCTAATTCCGTAATTGATTATTATCGTAATGATTTTGTTTTTTTTAACATTTTCATTTTATATATGTTTTCAGAAAATTTATTGTATATATTATTTTATTTCATCATAATAATATTTTGTACTTTCCAGAATCAAGATATTTTATATATTTATAAATATGTAATCTGTGTATAAAAAATCATTTTTCATTTAATTTTTTGAATGCCAGACATCTACGTTCTATTAATAATGAAGGTTTTAAAGTTAAAGCTACTTATTAAATAATGTTAAATATTTACATTACCATATTATTGTAGGTTATTTTTTAAAAATTTATTGCAGTATTTTTATAATATTTGCTTACATTACTCTAGTTATTTATTATTAATCAAGTAACATTGAAGAAATTATGAACATTGCAAATAATTATTTTAATATAACCTCTCCTTATCAGTTATTTCTATGAAACATTCTACTGTCATAGACATTTATTTTGGGGTATATTTAACTGTTGAAATATTGTACTCTGGAGAAATCTATGATTATACTTGAATTTTATATTTGATTTAAAAGCAGAGGGTGATCACATCTGCTTTTATTTTACTTTAATTATCTGTCTCTACTTATTTCCTTGTTTACAGCTGCAAAATTCATAGAATATTAATATTTTAATATTATATACAATGATTTATCTGTAGTATTAGTAAGTTATGCTTTTTCCAGAAAATTAATTTGTAAATAATGTTAAATAAATCGTGCATAAGAAAAATTATTTTAGTCCATTTAAAAACTGCATAATAATTATAAATAATTCAATAGTAAATATATATAAAGTTCTAT
This sequence comes from Eupristina koningsbergeri, assembly GCA_018907245.1. NCBI lineage: Eukaryota > Metazoa > Arthropoda > Insecta > Hymenoptera > Agaonidae > Eupristina > Eupristina koningsbergeri. Next base: position 3,954,888 of record JACCHV010000008.1, on the reverse strand, counting down.
ATTTATTGCTTAGTTTAATTATATTAAATTTATCGGAACAGTTAAAGCAATAGCAATACTTTTCAATCTAAAAAAAATATGAAAATAAATATTTATGCGATATTTAAAGGTTTTTGTTTATTCTCTAAATTATTAGTATTTGCATTCTATTTTACTTTTTAAATAAATAATATTTTTAAATATAATGATATCAAATACAATCATATATATAAATCGAATGAAATATTAATATATTTATTATAGAGAATTCAAAATGAAATATGAAAGAGAGATATTTTTGTTTCAATAAGAAATTATTTTTTTAATTAAATTATGGTTTTATAAAGCAGTTATTTATAATATTTAAATCACTTGATTAATTCCATTAAATTATGATTTATCAATCTAAATATCATCAGAGAAACTATATTAAAGATAAACAATAGGCGTTTCTATACAAGAAAATAAGTATTATTTGTCGTAAAATTTAATTGAAGATTTTATTGAAAAAAAGAATCTCAATTAATTGTAAAATTGATAATTTTCATTAAATATTTTCATTCACTATTTTTGTTACTAAATAAAAAAAATATTTGAAAGCATTTTGAAGAAAAGATAAATTTTCAATCACGATAATATTTTTATTTGTTTATTTTTATTTTGAGTCAGTATGTTCACAAGAGATAAATATAAAAGATCATTTATTTGTTGACTATATTGAAAGATCGGTATGTGATATTATTTACTTACGAACAATATTTTTTCAATTTTTCAAACAAGATCAAAGTTTCAAAAATTCAAACATTATAATCTCGTTTCTTTTTCATATTATTTAAAAAAAATTATAACTAATTATTAGGCTAAAAAATTATGAAATTTAAATGTTATCAACAAATAAATAGTTGATTTAATGTATATAAACTCAATAAGTTTTAGAACATGTATAATTTCAATATCAAGGAGTAATATTGAGTAGGTTCTGTTTACTTATAGCATACTTCAGTCTTTGATAAGTATTAAATATCTCTCTTAAATGATCAACCGCATTCAATTAATTGGTATCAGTTTTCATCAGTTTTCTTTTTTGACATTGCAATACCATTATTTGTGTATTTTTGATATGGATTAAAAAAATAGAATACATATTATTTTCTTGAAAATAAAGAATAGCGATGCGACAAAGTCGATCTATACATTTTCTGTGATTTTGTAAAAATGTGAAAACATTCTTTTTTAACTTATTGTCAAATTTTTTCGGGCTGCTAGAAAATATATTTCAAATATTTTTTTATAAAAATTCAAATGGAGAATCCATTTTTTAAAGACCTGATAAATCCATAAGAATTTCTATCTTTGGACTACTTCAAAAATAAGCATTAAAAAAATGTATAACTTTAAAACTTAACTTTTAAAATTAGATTTAAAATTATTTTTTTGTGAAGTAAGGTATATTATATAAAAATTTGCAATAAAAAATGCATTTTTTCTTCATTTACCTATAAATCTTGAAGTGCAAACTACTTTATTTCTTATTTAAAAATATTTAAACGTTTATCAATAGAGATCAACTTTTACGATCATATTGTGATAAGCAAAATAAAATTATTAAGAATTATACTCGAGAGATATACAGCTGCTTTTCAAAGTAATAAATTCTTTTTTTACTATTTGGGATGTCAGTAATGTCTCTTTTTGAAAGAGTCTTGTGCTTTGAAAAATTTCCAGTTCATTCTTCTCAGTATATATATGCATTTGTTTTGTTCGGTTCTTTGAAATTTTCTAATACCAACTGTATTTTGATGTACCGACAATGCATTCGTGTGAACTAAATTTTTACTTGTAGAATCTTTCGTGATGACTGTTGTGCCAAGCAGGGAATTTATATCAAATATTGGGAGTGTTGCCGCCCATATATAGTATATATATACACTCAGACTCTAGTCCATGTTAACTCTATAAATCATTTATTTAAAAAATCGCTAAAAATTGGCAGGAAGAAAATTTCTTAGGAACGCGATTTAAACGTGGTTTGTGGTACATTTTCCTTGTTAATTTAATTCTTTTATTCAAAATACATAATTTTCTATATTTTAAGAAATAAAATTATAAATGAAAAAATAGTAATGCATTCCATGGAAGAATGATAATATGCTATTAGAAAAGTTACAGTGAAATATCTTTGCAATATTATAATAAAAAAAAGGTCAATTAATACTGAGTATATAAATATTCTTTATATTTCTTATATATATCTTATATTTATTGATTTACGTTAGTTTAATCATGTTTTCCATATTTATTGTATTTGATTTAATTCATATTAAAATTTAACGAGTACTAAAAAAATATACATAAATGTTTTTATTATTCCACAAATAAATAGAGTTTTATATACACAGTAGATTATTGCGCCTATATATTTTATTGTAATATTTAATAACTTCTAATTTCACTGATGAAAAGAGGTTGATGGATATATTAACATGGAACACTACATGTACATTACAATGCCAACTCGCACAAGCAATTGTTTAGTCTGGTTCTTTTTTCTCTCTCCCTCCTCTTTCCTCGCTATCTTCAAGTAATAAATTTGCACACCCAGCACGCATTTCGTACAAGTGATTGTGTGAATGTATGTGATTAAGAGGGAGAGACAGAAAGAGAGAAAAAGAGAGAACACCATGTTATGTCGATCTGTACCCGACCTAATTTCATGTGCATCCTACTGTTTAAAATGCATTGACTAGATGCATTTGAATCATTAAAAGTGTACAAATTGTATTTATTCAAGGTTTTCTTTAACAAATAAATAAACATTAATGAATCATTATTATTCATACATTATTGAGATCAAAATAATCATACAAAAAATTGAAATGTTATCCAATATGGAATACATGATTAAATGATCAATTTAAAATTTAAAACAAAATCTTTATTGAAATAATATATCATTATTGTTAATAAATATAATATTACTGTGTATATTTTATTTTTTTATAATAAAAAAAATATTATTTGATTTATAAGTATAAATAATACAATGTAAAAAAAATACAACATGAAGTTTTTGTATTGACAGTAAATAAAAAGAATATACAATTAATATTTTAATGCTAATTTATTCAGAATAGTCATTATAAGAAAATACAAAACAATATAAATACTTTAAATACTTATAATTAATAATGTATAAGCTTGTATTTAATTTAAATATATATTATGACATAACATTGTAATTGGATATGGTAAATTACAATACATTATTTTTACATATTTTTCAATGTCAGTACACCAAACACAACAAATTTTTAAATAATTTAAAATATGATTTATTCAAAAACATTTATTACAAAATTGATCAGTATTTTTTTTTTTGAAATTATTTAATTAATATTTATATTAAATAGACATTAATTCAATAATTTAAATATTCATTGCTTTTATAAAAATTATACAGATTTTTAAGAGAAGTATGAATGTTAAAATATTCAAAACTACCATTCTGTCACTGAGAACTGATATATTGCAATTATTTTTAAATTACAAAGTTTTCGAAAAAATTGTGTAATTAAATTAATAATTAGAGTTTCAATTTCAAGATTTGAAAGGATTTAAAATAAAATTAATTTCTATTTTATTTTATAATTATAGTATCCTCTAATAATATTTTTATTTTCATAAGATTCATTAAGTAAACAGTTATATACATTTCTTGTATAATCTTATTATGTTGTAAATAATAAGAATTCATTAATTTTCAATAGTAATATATTTGTAAAAAAGAATACATTTATTTTATTTAACAATAATAAATATAAAGCTTTTTGAAAAGTTTTTGTATATTTCAATTAATTTTTTTATTTACAGGCATTGAATCATTTTCAGTACTAAATCAATATTGTAAAAGTAAAATAGATTAAATAATCTGAAATTAAAAAGTATAATATTTTCATTAAAAACACTTTTGCAATTCTTTTTTTTTATGATTATTTTGGAAATTACAATAATTTTACAGTTAAGGAGTTGCGAAACATTAGTTAAATAAAATTATTATTATTATACCATAACTTGCAAATTCTATAATCTTATTTAAGTACGTGGATCTTTAGTCTATTATTATATATGGTATTCAAATAAATCTACTTATGGCTTCCACAGAAGTGATATTAGTCGAGTTCGAACTAATTTTCGAACAGAGGAGCATTAACAGTAACTCCATTAAATTTTTAAACTTGTTGTTTGACATCTATAGATGCTGAACCTCTTAACATTAAATATATCTTTTCATATAAATATTTAAAATGTCTTTCAGTTAATTTAAATTTAGAAAATTTAGTTACACTCATGCACAACCAAATAATTTAATAATTATACCAACCTGTATTGTGCTTTTACGCATCTGTTAATGGCAGATGCATGTAATTTGTATGATATTTTAGTCATTTATTTGACATTACATAAATAAACTGAAGCATTATAGTCTTTAGATATTTACTTTAAACTTTTATAGTCTGTAAACTAATATTTTTAGTTTATACTGTAAACTTTATTTAATTTATATTGGAAAACAAAATTAAATAAGTTCCTTCTTTACTTTGTTAGTGAAATATTTGAAAAATCATTTACACAGTTTATTAAAAAATATAATTTTTATTTTTTTTTATAACGGACAAAATTTATTATAATTATTATATAATTGTTTGTAATAATATTATTTAGCCAATGTCCGATATTGGATATAAATGTAATACAGATAAAATATAAGATACAGTTTGACAAAGATGTTTAGTATGTATGTACTAGTTTCTTAAGTATATATCATTTTACTTGAATAAATCTATTTATTCAATAAAGATATTTTAATGTATATGATAAATTTTTTTTTTAAAACCAGTTTAACAGAAAATTCGCTTAAAATTATAAAATGATAAATTGTGCCAGATGACAGATGAGAAAAACAACCTTTAAAACTGCTGATTGATTAAGCTTCATTATGCACAAATATTGCACAAAAATTTATTTTTTATTTTAATAGAAAGTCAGTTTCCTATTCAATCTAGTTTAAATACGAGACAATTACTCAAATTCAGATTTCAATAATTTCAATTAATTAATAATAATGACAATCATTACATAAAAATGACATTTTTAATGTAAATAAAAATCGTTTACATTAAATTCATTTATATTTGTAAGAAAATATTTATTTGGTAGATTTATAAATTTGATAATAAAATATTTTTCGACTTTAAATTTTATTTATTCTTATTGCATAAATAGTATTGAATAATATTAAATAAATGATGTTAGATTTCAATTAAATATTTAGAAAATAGAATAGAATTTTTAGATGCTATTATAAGTATAAGAACTATCCCCAGTCACTGAATTTTGCTTGATAAATAATATAAAATAAAATATATGATTAAAATAAAAATGTATTCCAAAATATAAGAAAAAAAGTTTAAATAGTATAATAGTAACTGAATTATGAAGTAAAAAAAAAGTGAAATGTGATACTGATCAAGTTAGATAACGATAATATTTAAAATATTTAGAAGTTTAAAGGAATCTATTTTATTTTATTAACAATATATAGTAATCTAAAGTACATAAATGTAGAAAGTAATAAAAATATAAAGTAAAAATAAGTAGCAGTTGAGTATTAAAAATTTTTGTTTCGACTAATATTTCTTTAAATATTTCATTTAAATCATATACCAATAAAACTATTGACATGATAATTATTTGTCATGATTAGGAACTAGCCTTTTTTGACACCGATACAATATAAATCTAGCGATGCTATTAATGACCAAATATTAATTTAATCTCCATTAAGCAAGATGTGTGTTAAATTATAAGTCAATGAAATGCATAGGCAATGTTTGGAAATTCGAGGAAGGCGAGACCCACGAAAATAAGGGTGAAAAAAAGTAAGTAGAGCGTGAGCTTGAACGATCAATACAAACGCACGTTTGGATGAACATGTAAAATTGGGCAACAAGAAAAAAAAAGTCAACTCGTAAGGTGTCAAGGACAAGTCGTCGATAATCATTCAACATTAGACTTCGGTTTATGCCGCCATAGGAACAGATTATTAAATAACAAACGTATTACAAGTGTGTCGACCAATAATTCACAGAGTGTTGGCTTTGGGTAAAGCCGAAACTGGTACGCGGTATTATAGATAATTCCTTATGTAGAAATGCAGATACCGACCTAAACGGTTGGCGACCACATGCACTAACCCATACATGTTAACTATAATGCATTAAATATTTAGAGTTACGATTACCATGGTTTTGTCCCTTAGTCTGCATACGATCTACTTTAAAGGTCGCTGTAACCAAATAATAATAATAACCAATCGATCGGTTTTAAACGGTTGCGAAGGATCATCATCATTTATGCATTTATTGATTTCTTTACAATCTTTAGTCGCAAATGTTGTTTATGTTTAAGGCATATTTCACTTATTAGAAATTGGAAAGCCATCAAATACATCTATATCCATTTAAGTTTTAATGACAGTTCAATGTTTTGTATGCATTGAAGTATATCTTTTATTTAAACTTGGAAAAATATAAGTATAGCATCGAAACTTTTTTTAATAAAGGCAGCCCACACAAAAACACAAAATGATTATTTGAAGTAAAATTAAATCATTACATTAGCGATAAAAAATATAAAAAATTATTTTAACTTTTACAGAATGGTAGAAGTTTGCGAAAGAAATAAATTTCAAGTGTTTTTATAATCTTTACAAAGTCTATAATTGAAATGCACACCAATAATAGTTTAATCAATAATTAGCCAGTAGTTTGTATATTGACCATCATTTTTTAAGTTAATAATCTTGAATTTTTTTTTAATTATTAGAGGTTATAGAATTGAGGCCTTATTTAAAACTATATCGCTTTTAAATAATTAATATTATTTGTTTGTGCAATATTAGGATGTTTTGAAAAATGTTAACATATTATTCAAAGTAATTAAAAACAATAACGCAATATATAAAATTATTTAATTTGTTAAAAATGTTTTTAAAAAATTTACTAAATTTGCGGTTAGATTATAGCTTAAAACTATTGGCTTCGAAATAAGTTCTAAGAAAAACCGTTCCGTTTTAATTTTTTTCATTTCTATTTTTCAAATAATACATTTACAAATTGAAATACTCTAGAAAATGTCACCAGTTTTATTTTTGTTATAAATTCAATATGATTGGACAGAAGGTTTTGTATGTCCAGCTGTTACCACTTGCATCATTTTTACAAAAAAATTACAATGCCATAGGCATTACTAGCTTTAAGTCACCGCAAAAAAGTGTCTTGAAATCGATCGTATTGGTCGAAATACAGTTGTTGTTTGTCATTTGATTTTTGCGTGAATTATCGCGAGAGAGAGAGAGAGAGAGAGAGAGAGAGAGAGAGCACGATGTATACATAGAATGACAGAACGTTCCTTGGGGTGGCTCGGGGTAAGGGTCCCGGGTGATTCGTCTGGCTCACACCCGGGGAAGGCCCTGAACTGAGCCGAGGTTCATTGGCTGTGACCTTAGCTGGGGCTCGGGTCGGGTAGACCGAGGCTTATTCATAAATGCAGGCCTCGATTGTTAACTGGCTCGCGACATGCAAGTTGTGGTTTGTGTCTGCGCGCGCGTGCAGACCTTCAGTGCCGACGCGACGTGCTGCCCGACGTCTGACTAAACGATGACTCCTTCCCCTTGCCCCGCGCAATCGGCCTTTATCCTTGAGACCAGTCCGTGATTGTTATCATCGCACTCCTATTGACGTATTTTCCAGCGTTTCATTTTTATACACCAGACCCTTCGGCTTTTTCAACTTCAGATAAAGTTTTCTCTACCTTTTTCTCTGCTTCGAGGAGTCGGCCTTTCACGTGGTTGATTTTCGTTGTAAAGGCTCAAGGAAATTAAAAGCAAAATATTTTACACCATACTGAAATAGTACTTGAGCTTTCAATTCTAGGCTTGGAACTACAAACATTTTGAGCTCTGTTTGCTTTTAATGTTGAAAAGAATTCTCTTTTTTACCTGACTTACCTGACCTTTTATGTACCGAATTAGAAATCAAGTTTTACATTTTGATAACCATTAATAATTTGGTGTGAATATTATAATTTAATATAAAAATACTTTCGGAACATATAATTTTTAAAGACATATTTTTTAAAAGTATAAATATGCTATACGTAAATTATAAAGTAATGATTACGTATATTAATAGTTAAGTGTAATTAGTAGTACAAATTCATTGTTGAAGTTTATAGAATTTAAAAATTAAAATAATTAATTTTATATAATTAGTTTTTCACGTGTTAATGCCGTATATTACAAAGTATAATAGATTCGAAATTTTTAATGTTTTATATTTTAATTTATATAAATTATTTAATATTCATTAAATTTACATTGCTTTACTTTCATAATATTATATTTATTGCAATGATTAAAAAAAATTTTTTTTTTATTTTTTATAATTTATAAACTAAAATAAGCACTGTACATTCTAAAGATTTATAATTTATATATTTACATATATTATTCTAATAATAAACATATAATTAGATTTAGAATTGTTATTAAAATAATAGTGGTGGATATTAAGGAGATCGTGTGAATTTTATTTAATCTGTAGTTATAATATTTTATTGTTAAAAAATGTTTTATTAATAAAGATCAAGGTTCGTTTGTAATTTTATTTATAAAAAATACTATTTTATACAAAATATTATCTTGTACATTTAGCGAAAGATTTCATATAGCTAATGAAATTTAGAATATTTATAATGAAGCGCATACAAGAAGATTTTCTCTTGTTTGATTAAAAAATAAATAAGAGAAGTTCTTGAAATTCTTAATGTACTGTGAAGAATTAAAAAAATAACAAAGATATAAATTAAAAGAAAAGTTGTTTTTGCAGAAAATCTGTTATCTGAATCCTTAAATTATAATTAACAAACGTTCTCAGTTTTTATACAACATAAAAATATTTATTTAATTTATTGTAACTTGAGTTTTGTTTTCTTATGATTAAAAATTATTTTACTTTAAAAATATACAATTTTAATTTTTTAATTATTTTTTCAATTTTTACTCTAATTTCTATTTCTTTGTAGCTGCAAGAAAAATTAATATACTAACAGCTTTTTTAATTTTAATAGAGATAATACAAAAATTCATAAAGTTATAAATGGAGCAAGGATACTTAATCTGTATGAAATAACCAAACAAGATATTCTTCTAAATTAAATACCGCTTCATAAAAGAGAACGTACTAAAATTTCTATTAACATACTTGCACATTTAATTTTGTATTTTTTAAATTCAAACACATATTATCAAATTTTTTATACATTATATTTAATTCTATATTAAACTGTGTTATTTATTAAATGTAAATAAAGCCTTTGCCTATTGTGTCGTTAAATTTAGGTCCAGGATATTCTAGAATAAAAAAAATAAAATAAACATAAACATAAAGTAATGCGGAGTGCAACGTGATATAAATACTAAAATAACATAAACTACAAAAGGAGTATAGAAAAGTTAAATGGTCGTGTAGCTTTGGACTGTAAAGATGGAGAAAAGTGAGGAAAGGATAATGGAAGACATCCTCGTAAAGTGTAAATTATTCTTTAAAACTATCTATTCTAATCAATTATTTCACAACTGATATTCAATATTTGTGTTTTCAATTTCGATAAATATCTAATTATTATATTTTCCTTTCTGGTTTCTTTTATTACTATGTATTCTTATCTTAAAAGAAATTCACATAGAAACCTGACCTACTACCTTTGTTGAATATCAGTAAGCTTTATAAATAATTCCACCAATCTTGGTGAAAGTACTCTGAGAGAACAGATATAAAAGTTTCGGAACATATATATATATATATATATATATATTTTATTTCTTTATTTCTTTATTTCTTTTTCTATTCTACAATGACCATAAAATTTTTCAAGATAACAGCTGTTGAGATTTAACTATACTCTAGTATTTATCATAGTGATGTTCACAAAGTAAAGAATGATAATTGGATAAAGAAACATAAGGAGTAACTGTTAAATGAAAAATGAATATACAATGATGAAATAATTATTCAAATAATTATATAATTTTTACATCAAAAAGAAAGTTTTTTTATATTTAATAAATTAAATTATTTATAAATATTAAAAATATATTAAACACACACATATATATATACATATATACATAAGTATAATAAATATATAAATATAATGGTTTGATATTAACAGCAAGCGTTATAGAATGATACAAATGAATAAGTAAAAATAATATAATATGGCTTTATTTTTAAAAATTGATTTTCAATGAATAATTTAAAATTAGAATAATATTACTTTTAAATATTTTTTTAAATGTATTTATATAAAATCTTATATAAAAAGATTTCAATGTCATTTTAAATGAATGTATTGCATATATATTATTGATTTGTGTTTATTTAACAAAGTATTTACCTAGATTTAAATAATCTTCTTGAATACAATCAATTCAATATACTTTAATATTTTATCTTAAAAGAATTTAATCTAAGAAGATTTGTTTTACTTCGAAATCAATACTATTTTTATTTTTTATTTGTATTTTTTTTCAAATATATTATTTCAAGCTATTATAAAAATTTATTATATTAGATTATTAGTTTTTTTTAAGCTTTATGATTTTGGAAGGCTTAAAATTTTAATTCAGCCAATAAATAGATTTGAATCTCAGACTTATAAATAAAAGCATCTTTATTATCTCATTAAATCAAGCTTATTTACAAGTTCGAAAATTCAAAATTAAAACTGGTTCATTTTTCTGGCACTTCATCATTTCCCGGATGTACGAAAATGGATTTCCTTAATATGCTTGTCCATAGAATCGATGCCTAAATTAAATTTTGAACGAGATGAAGCGAAAGAGCGAAGCTAAAAAAGGTCTCTGCACTGTTTCAAAATCTGCTTAGAGATGCTGGTATTAAGCAATAGTTTTTGATATTTTCCTTTTATGATGTTATCACGTGATTTTATTTTGTATGCTAAACTTAACTGAAAATTTAAAAATATATATCAATATTTAATTTAAAAATGACATGATTTATGCGAAATATCTATGAAGATGGGATTTATTATTTATTTATTTATTTACTCTGATCGTTATATTTTTATTCAATTTAACTAAAGTAAAGTAAATATTTACATAGCGTATAAAAAATTATTGTAAACTATATGATAAACAGATGTTTCTTTGGAATATTGTATAAATTATTATTATTTAAATGTAATCTATTCATCCGTTCACTTATACTAATTTCTAAACGAGTGATTTTTTAATTGAAATCAAAATTATAAATAAATTATTCAAAATAACCCTTTTTACTGTAATGCAGAAACTGTGAAAATGTTTGATTGAAATCTTATTTGAAAAAAGTAATTTTTAATTTCTTATTAAAAAAAAAATAAAAAAATACGATGTTTTTCAAAATATTAAAAGTGTAATAAGCTAAATCAACAAAGTAAACTCCAGTCGTTGTACAATTGGATCAAAAACACATGTAAAAAAATTTATAATAAAAGAGATTACTAAAAATTAGAAAATACGAAGCTATTATGCATGCATTTATATCTTGGTTAGTAAGAAAATTAACTTTTGTATTCCAGTTATGGTTCGTAATTAAGTTCGTACTTTCAATGTATATCGATTTTGATATCGTTTCTATGTAGGTCTAATATGACCAGGTATATATAACAAAGTATAAGTACGCCCACTTCTCTATGTACCAAATCTTAATATTTTTTTTTAGGATTAATTCTAATTCTTAAAAATTGATCTCGTAACATCCAAATAATCGTAATACACAAGCATGTGATATCATACTTGTCTAAAAAATTATGTAAATTCTGAGTATAAAAATATAGTTATCATTAATATTACAAACTCTGTAACCTTAAGAAATATCGTGAAATGAAAATTATGTACTATAAATCAGACCAACAATTTCAGATACTAATTATATCTAATATAATAATAGATATCAAGAAACTTTTTTTTTCAACTTGCATTTTAAATTTAGGAGTTTGAAGTAAAAATCAAAGTTACACTGGACTTTTTAATAAGAGATAAACATAATTTCTATCAATTAAGACATGTTTCATCGCCGTATCCATTATAACCTTAAATTTATTTAAACTAAATTTTAATTTAAATTAATTTTAAATTAGAAATTGATAGAAAATAATTATATTAAAAATTCTTATTATTAGTTTTAATTATTTCTTCATAAACATTGAATAGTTATTCATATTTTTAAATTATTAAAAGTTATTTATAAAATTAATAGCTTTCTTTTGGATATATTTTTTTTAAATAATGTATTTTTAATTATCACATTTTTTCTCTTAAAATTTAATATTTTATTACTATATTAAATATAATGATTTATATATATATATATAATTTTTTGAATATTTTTGACTTTGAATATTCAACAATAGTTTGTATAATATTTTTTTAAAAAAGTATAATTTAAAAAACAAATGAGATCCTCTATTAAAAGTTATAGAATATTGTAATATATTAATTTTTATTGTGTTAATGCTGAGGAATAACAAATACTAAGGAGAAAAGTTTCTCAATTATTAAAATTTTTTTCTTCTCTTTAGAAAACTTGCTTTAGTTATATACACATACATATATATTGAAGAAATTTTTAATTAGAAATATAAAATTTAAATTAAAAGAAAATATATCAAATAAACCAATATTTTTATTAAAACATTATTATAGTAATTGTTTTCTTTGCTAGATTTAAAATCACAAATTAGATAAAAAAATATAAGTAGTAAAATAAATTTTAAGTTTCTTTATTACCATTGGCTTTATAGTTTATATTTTTGCTGTGATAAACGTACTTTTTAAATTAATTTGTCACTTCATGTTAAAGATTTAATAGTAATAATTTTTGAAACGATATTATACCCATTTTAATTTGTGTAAGTAAATAATTTTTTTTCATTTTAAAAAAACATGAATTTTTTCAATTTCAATATAATATAGCGCAACATTTATTTTTTTGCAAATTCCAACTATAATTATATATATAACCCATAAAAATGTACAAAAAAGCCCGAGACATTAGATTAAATTTTCTGTATTAAAATCATATGATGCACGTAATCCATACATTCTTGAGAATAATCTATTACATTTTCTTTGAAAAAAAATAATAAAGTTTCATGATGTAATATTTTTGCTTTTACGTATGTTACTTAGGAAATCTATACTTACATTTCGTAATGAGAAAGGACCTCATAGGAACACTATTGTTTTAATTAAAGAATCTTTTGAATTTTATTTTTATTGCTATATTTAAATATGTATTGACTAAAACGAATATCGAAATTATTCTACTTTAAATAAATTCTTATTTTGAAGTTATACAATATATCATAAAGTATTCATAAGAAATTTAAAATATTAAAATGTGAATAAAATAATTTTAAGGAAAAATTTAAAAAAAAAATATTTTATTTGTCTAACATTTAAAAGAGAAATATTTTTAAAATATTTGAATGCATAATTTCGTAATGGTAAATAGTTTATCAGGAAATATATGATCGAAACAATTATTTAACAATACAAATTTTGAATAAATAAAGAATTTAAAAAAAACTGTAATATTTACAAATTATGAATATGGCTTTAAACTATTCTTTGCTTAGAGAACTGGTGCAAAAAACATTTTTCAACGAAAATAAGCAAAGATTAAAAGAATTCTACTTTTGATTCATAGTGTTGATTTATTGAATCTGCTTCCTTCGTAAAACAATCGCGCCATCAACTAAAGCAGGAAATACTGAACTCCATTCGCTCATTTGTCTGCCGCTTCTCTCTGAATGTCTTCTCATTTTCTTCCTCAATCAGCACACTAGTCACATACTAGAGATAACCACTACCACTGTTAAGAACATTCTTGTAACCTATTTTTATCAGAGGAGTAGAAAAAGAGAGAATGGCAGGAGTACGGTAGGAGAGATTTAAAAAAGAAGAAAGAAATGGCTCTCATTGATAATAAATTCAAAAGTATACGATTCTACAAGCCCCCAGTGATTTTTTTCAATTGACAAACTGTGCTGCATGAAAGCTGAAAACATATACCTTCAAACAAAGGAAACAATTTGTATAGTTGCCGTGTTTCAATGGTAAAGCCTGTTTTTTTTTCATGGGTATGAATAAATTTATAATGTTTTTGAATTATATATTTTTAAATGGGATATATACGTTTTATGACAAAATTTTAATTTTTACACAGTACCACATAAGAATTTTTGCTTTTATGTAAACATTTATAATTAGTTACAATAATATTAGTTTTGTAAATGATACGTTCCAGTTTCGATTCCTGTCGGAAAAAATATTATTTTTTCTTTGGTCGTGATAACGATATCTAGTGGTTTAATTGGTACTAGAGCCGGATATTATTACACTTTTTTTTATCTAATTATGATATGTTTATTAACGTGTACTTATACTTTAATTTTTATATATTAATATAATCAAATATTCATGACTTGAAATTAAAATTTGATACATGATCTCTTAAGTTTAATATGCATTGAATGATATTAATTTAATCGATCGATTTAATGCACATCATAGATAATTTTTCTTAATTTTCGATGTAATTTTATTTAAAAGTCAATATTTGTTAATAACTATAAAAGACATATTTAAGTCTGTTATTATAGTATAATGTGTAATATGCGAATAATTATAGTATTTATCTTGGTTGAAATTTATGTAAATATTATCGTTCATATATTTAATTTAATTCATAATTTTCCAATAAAATCCACTAAAAATGTTTATATTTTAATTTATAAAAATTTTGTGAATATGACATTGCCTGTAGCCACTTTAAAAAGAAGTGATTTCCCGTCAAAAAATTTATTTATAAATTTTAATTCAACACTTAAATCATAGAAATTAATTTGCTCAAAATATTCAGCAATAGATTAAAAAACCAATTTATTTTTATTTTATTATTATTGGTATTATTATAAATTTTTTATCTCAAAAAGTAAAAATGTTTTTCAGTGTTATGTTTGCAGTAACCAAACCATATGTATTCAGAGTTTATTCTAATTGATATTCCTAAGAAACATTGTGCATATACATAAAATTTTATCCTTAATTTAATAAATTTTTTGTCATCATGATCGCAGTAAGTCATTAAGGAATTACTTAAAAAATATTTTTCATCCTACTTTTAATATTATATTATTTTACTTACGGCCATGATAACAATTTCAGTAACTTATAAAAAATTAAAACTATGTAGATGTTATTTCAAGTTGCAAAACAGCGTGCAAATAATTAATAATAGCAAATAAAAGAGGGGATTGTAGGAGCAACAATGAAATCCCAATTTGATGAAACTCCGTAAATAAAGTTTAATGTGCTTAAATTGGGTTTAAAATCTTAGAAATGTGCATTGAGTGAAGTGGAACATATTTAGCATCGCCTTTTCAGCCGCACAAATGATAATACGGAAACGCACAACCTGCACCAGTAATTTCTGAAGCCGGCGTTCAAAGGATGGCGACGTCACAAATCGCCTACTCCAACTTTGCGTGGGTGGGTGGGTGTGTGTGTGTGTGGGGGGGGGCGGCGCTCGCACACCCACACATCTTTTAAAGGCACAAATATTCTCGCGCCCGCGCGCGCGCTCAACCTTCGAGATTCTTGCATTTTTTCTCATTGAAGCCTACAGAGAGAGTCTTTGGGCTCTTTGTTACGCGATAAAATGGTCGGCGAAATCCCACAAGCTCTCTCGGTCTCGATATCAAAAGAGGTACGCAGTTGCGCGCCGGAGGTAAGCCCTTTGGAAACCCCGCGCTGCCAACTTCCCCGCATGCAAATTTTTCCGTATTCTTGTTAGTTTTATTGCGCCCTCACCCTCGTCACGCATGATGACGGCAAAAATACCCTAGGAATTACCCTTTAAAAGCCCTTTACGCCGATTTTGTGCTTTGAGGGACATTATTGTTTATTGTGGTTGAGAGCCGAGGCCCCAACGCCGCACGACACTCGACCTTTAACGAGCACGGTTTTTTCTTTTTTTTCTTTTTCTTTTTTGATTTTCAACAAATACCTTTCTTTTACCTCTTTTCCCTCAACACACAGCAAATATTAACACTAATCTCCAATTGACATATCCGTGTAAATATTCTTCCTCATTCTTACTAAAATCAAAATTATCTCAATTGATAACTTATCAATTCGCGACGGCTACTTTCTTTTATCAAACACACTTTTTGCATCGGGTGTATTAAAAAAATCTCGTCACGACCTTCTTCCAAATATATTATAACGCTTTTACGGAATGCAACTATCTTTAATGAAATATTTTCATTTAATTACTAACGCAAAATTTGTCGGGCGCGTTAATTCGGTTATTTAAATGTCGGATAAGTGATTGAACACAAAATATACTAAAGCTTTAATTCGGTTTTGCTGAACTTTCAATGTAAACTTTTTTCTACTCTATTTAATTAAAAATATGCTCATATACATTGTTAAGTTAAATGTTTTCTAAAAACTGATTCGGTTACAAACCAGTCCTTTGTAACTTTAAATTTTGTTTTGATAGTAGGTTAATATAATCAATCAATTTTCTGCACAAAATAGAATGTACCATCGACGTTGAATAATTAATTGCATTAAAAATTCTAAATTTTCAACATACTTGTTTGTTAATGCTCGTTAAACAGAAAAATTATTCTATTTTAATAAAATAAGCTTATTTTTTCTACTTTAAATGTATTAAATTCATGTATTGACTTTTAAAAGCCGTAATTTTAAATTATTTATAAATAATTAATTACAATTTATAACAAGTGATTAAGAATGCATTAAAATTTTATAATTTGAATTTTTCGAGTTTACAACAACGAAAATGAACAAATTTATCCCATTAAACTTTGTTTTATTATGTCGTATTATTTTTATAAACTAAATAAACAAAAACTAATTACATGTGCTGTATACTTGTATAACTAAATACTTTATAAAACTATTTTAAAAGTTGAAGGTACGTAATATGAAATACAATGCTTTTGAATAAATTACAGGTTATCAATGTTGATCAACAGTTTTTCGCTTATAAGCAAAAGCAAAAATACAAAATCAAGGTGTTTAATTATTAATGAGTAATTGAATATGTAATTGAAATTCTAAAAAAATACCTTAAACAACATAAGTCTTAAAAATGGCATAGAAGTGAAAGTCTCGGTGAAAACAGACGCAGGTGCTTATTGTAATATATTATGCGTAAGAGAAGGTCCATAATCGGGGAAAGCAGTCGAGGAAAGTCCCAAGGAGGCAATTGAATTAAAATACAAAATGAATATTGGCAGCATTGGCAAAAGGTATCGTGTCGCGCAAATCCGATAAGAGCAGCGCATGTAATCCATCGGCCCTGACACTCGCCAACAACACACATCCTGCGCCTGTGACGAGCCCGAAAATACGCGTTTAAAATTATCCGCCGCTGCCGCCGTCTCCGCCTCCTTCTTCTCGGCGGAGAGTTCAAGGCGTGATCCGTTCGAACAAAGGGAAACGCGTACTCGACTCACCTGTCACATGGTCTGATCGATCCTCGGGCGGGGAAGCGCAGCGACTAGTGTCGTCGTCGTCGTCGTTGTCGTTGTCGTCCTCACCGACGTCGTCGCCGTCGGCTGCGCCCCACGTGCCCGCCACCGTCTCCCTCCCCCTCACTCCTGGACACCCCCGTGCGCTCAGCCTTGGCTGCGAAGGTGCGCGCGGAGGAGGCGAGGGCACGCTCGCACCGGGCTTCCGCGAACGCGTCGGAGGAGGGGGTGCTCCCGCGATATAACGACCCTCCGCCAGGGCGGCATCGGTGGGAGCGCCGAGCCCCGTGCCGTCGTCGGGACAGGTGAGCGAGAAGGGAGTGCGCGAGGGAGAGAGAGAGAGAGAGAGAGGCGTGCGCGCGGTGCCTGCCCGCCTGCCACCAGCCCGACCGAAAGCACTTGTCTGCCTTGGCTCCGTCTCGCCGGTCAAGTCATTTACGTTCGCTCCGACCGTGACGCGAATGTGCCGAGTAAGAGTAGCGCGAATCGCAAGCCTACCGGGACTGACACTTGTGGGAGTCGGACGCCATCCTCGAGAGTCGGGTCGCGACCACGAGCACCAGGACTCCAGCGGACGCACGCGGCCGGCTCGACGACTCGAGTCCGAAGTTCCGGAGCGGAACACGCGCGTGTTGCTCACCTTGCAATCCACCTGCCCTTCGGTGCGAGTGAGCTTTCCCTCCTTTTTCGCGAGTTCCTCAGTCCTTTCGCTCTCGGGATTACCTGGTATCTGGTATCGTGTCTTTGGCGCCCTCAGCGCGTTCGCCTAACTTTTTCTCAGTTTCCGAAGGACCACCTCAAGAGTTGTCCTTGGATTACACCCCCTACAGCCTCCTACACGATAAAAGTATCTTAGAAAAGTGTACGTTTCAATTTTTTTTTTTTTACCTCTGAATCAAAAGTTAAGTAGCTTTGTGTGACAGCGTGGGTGGTAACGCGATTTGTTTTCATTTGTGATTATTCAGTAGAACAATCCAGTCCTCAAAATAAGATTCTAGAGCAACTCGTCTCGCACGATATGTATTCTCTTTGTTCGATCCATAATTTCATTCAACCGACTAGTGTAATTAGCTAAAGTTTGATAAAAAAAAGGAAAAAAAGGGGAAAAAAGGAAAACTTAAAATTGCTCAAGCGGTATAAATAGACCTCCGATTTTAGCCTTTTCAATTTGTCGAGTGGCGCAGCAAGAGTTAATCAATCAATTGTAGCTTAATGGACATTAGCACCTATTTAATGCGCTGGAAGCCACGTCCTTTTTAATAATCGCAATTAGGGAAGGCGAGAGCGCTGATTGACAAATGCCCCATTAAATTGTTTTCATGAAAATGTGACGAATGCAATTTTACAATGGCATCGGACATGCCTCGTGTGCACTCAGAGACGTCGGAAACTCCGAATATTGTAGTCCAACAAAGTATCGCGATCTCCGTTTACACGATGGTTCGCTTGCAGCATTGATTTCTGTTCGGTCACGCTTCGCTATTTTCATCCTTTTCCCCCGTTTTTTCCTTTTTTTTTTTTTTTTTTTTTTTTTTTTTTATAACAGTTGCAAATATTTACGCTTTGGGAATGTTCGTTTTCCCGTTAAAGAGCATATTCCTCGGTTCGCAGTTCAGCAATTACAGCAGTTCGTACGTCTTCATTACCGGCTTGTTCGGCCTCGCATACTTTTCACTCTCTAAATTCCGTTCATTATTTGACTAGTTTCAAAATTTCTCACTTCCACTCACTCACTCACCGGCGATATTCCGGGCTCATACCTCTCAACCTCACCGTAGCCTCTATTTTCACATTAATGATGTACTTTAAGCTATTGCTGTCATACTCTAAATATTTGCTCGCACCTTTCTTCTACTAATATTTTTTCGAACGGTCTACCCTTCCAAATTTTTTGAAATTCCGGGGCTTGCTTCATTTTTGAATATTGAATGAATATTGATTTTTTGACCAAGGTGCGATAAATGATTTTTGGAAAACCTCTACAATTTATTCATATATTGCATTAAAAATAGATTGATAAAGCAAATTGAAATTCATAAAAAAAGATCCTTTGAAATGAAAATAAAACATTGTTCGGGTGATATTTAATTTTAAGATAATTAAAACAAAAATACTTGGGTACTAATTTTAGCGTGTCTTTATCGGCATTTTCTAAAGTCAATGCCGATCTATCGTGTATGATAAATAACTTGGGAGCTATTTATTTATAAGAATATTTGATTTACATTCATATTATTGATTTTTTTTAAAACCTAGTTTACACTTTAAAATAATCATTAAGGATTTTTTATATAGAAAGCAAAACTTGAAATATTTATTCTCTAAAGTCTCTTATTAATATTTCTAAAAAGTTTTGTTCATAAAATAAGTAATTAAAAATTAATAAAATTGTATGATTTAGTGTACGAGATTAAGACTTTTTAACGCATCATTGGGATTGAATTGTTGAAACGAAATAATAACATTTGCTATGGGAATAATCCTATATAGTATAATGATTAAAAGAATATTTATTCATAATAATTATTCATTTTAAAAGAATCGTGAGCTTGATAACGATTTCTTTTAGAGTTGAAAGTGATGACTTGTGTAGGCTTCTGTAAATCCTTTTTAACGTCTCAAGCTGTTCGATGATTGCCACTCAATATTCAAAAATTCGCTGGAATACTTCTTCTAATCGCTAATATTGATACTTAGAAATACGATTTAAACACATGGGGAGAATTCTTCAATTACTGATTCTTCGATTATTATAAAATAACAGTTATTTTTTATAATACCTAACCAAGTAAAAGTTGATTCATTCGACAGCTCTTTTAGAGTATGTGCATAATCAATAGATCAGTTGGTCATTTATTGATTATCGTTAACCTTGAAAGCAATTATTACACACTAGACTACTGCAATGTTCATAATGTAGATATTGATAAAGTAAAGCAGTACTCACCTTTTAATTTACCAAAGCAGTAATTTATTTTATCATATAATATAATAATTATTTACCAACAACAATATTTCAGGATGAATTATTTGTAAACGAATTTCTTTGTCGGCATTATTAATGGTATTTATTGATAATACAATAATAATTAATAACCAATAAATGCTTAAAACTCATATCCGAGTAACAAAATATTTATTCATGCATAATTTAATAAGCAAAATTTATATTACGTACTAAAAATCAATTAGTGAAATCCAATATTTATTATTAATTAATCTCGTTTCAAACTTTCAAATTTGAAATTCTACTCATCCAAGTGTTTACTTAACTAATGGGTAATTTATGTATGTGAAAATTTCATTAATTATTATTCAAGAATGATTATGTTTTTTTGGAGTTTAGTTTAAATAAGAAAAATTATTTCCAGGAGAAAGGAAACTCTTGGTTGAAAAGTCACATACTGTAAAAGCGCAGCGATGGCAAAATATTGCATAAAATTATCGGAATGAAATACGAGAATCGATCGTGCAGAACGAAGCACTGTTTAATTTATAAATTTATAAAATCCGGTTTCGTCCACTGAATTATCCAGTGTAAAAAAAGTATCGAGGAATTTGAAAATGAAGTACTCTCCCCATATACATGAGGTTGGCTTTTTCCCAGGTTGAGGCAAGTGTCCGAGCGCCTCTATTTTACCTTTCACCTCCCCCATTCAGAGATTTCCGTCTCTTCCGCTCAATCGGCTGGTCGATTAACGAGCGCTCGGTTCCCGGCTCCAGTCCCCGACGAGGCTCCGGGGTCACGTTTATGCGCAACAGCACTCCCGCTCGAAACGGACATTGGTAATTTCGATGCTGCGAGGAGCTGCGGGGGTGGTGCGAGAACTTGGTACGCACCCGCGAGCCTAAGAACCAGGAGATGGCGTCGAGGCGCCTCCGGCACTCGGACCACTGACCGGGCGGCTTAACCACACACACACACACACGCGCGCGCACACACATCCAGAGGGAGAGGGAGAGAGGGACTTGGTTCGCGAGTGCAAGTGCGTGGGTGTGGGTGCGCGCACTCGGAAGCAGCTCCGAGATGAGTAACTCGGGGGCTATACCGCTGCTCCCGGCGAAGAAAGGCCAGATCGTCGAGGGCTTAGGCAAGTATAATGCGGCTTTGTGAGCGTGTGTGTGCATGTGCCGTTGTACGTAAGCTCGACCCACTCCCGAAGCTCCAATCTCCTCCAAAGCTCTCGACCTCGCCACCTTTTTCATGGAGAATTTTCCCACCCATTCTGCTGCTTTTTACCTTTATGTGCATTCAAACGCCTTTTTAGCCTTTTTTTTTTGAGCCATTTTCATTGAACTTTACAGGGTCAATGTTTATCTGAGAGCAGTCGATTATTGGCTCGGGAACTGGGTGCTTTATGTTTATATTACCGATCTACCATATCTAAATCAAAGATACTCTTCTTGAGTGGAACGAATAATTCCCGCAAAGTCAATCTTTTTACCGTTAAAATGATTTTCAAAATAAATATTTACGCGACGAGTGAATTCTGGCTGGTTAGAAAGTGCCATCCTTAAGTTTTAACTTCTCCCACTTTGATTTCTCAGGGCATTTACTCCAGTTTTTCAATTATACAACTGGAATGATTCCCTCTCTTGTCTTCGAATGAAATAAATACAGTACGATTTTTACGTTTTCCTTAAAAATATTCTCCATTACTTTCATGAGTGAAAAAAAGAAAAAAGATACTTCCAAAATACGAGCAAAAATACTTAAACTCCGGTGGAGAACATTTTCAGAGGAAAAGCGGTGTCTATTCCAGATAAAAAAATAATGCGGAGAGACTTTCAGGAAGATATTATATCATTATTATCATTATCATTATTATTATTATTATTATTATTATTATTATTATTGGCCGCGTTAAATGTAGATAATAAAGCTTTGAGTAAAACTGAACCTGACCTCCACGGCATTTAAACGTGGGTGTGCATCCAAAGAAAATGTTGCTCGGAAATTAATCTCAAAACATCCGTCAATGCGAAAAGGGAAAATTGGATTCGCTGAAAGAGAGCGAGAAGCCAATTCGTAAGCCCCGAGTCGCTGTTGTTCTGATCGAGCGACACGAAATCCAGCCAACAAAAGATGATAAACGGCTGCAGGACTCGACGGAAAATCAAACTCTATTACCCCGATAATCCAATCGAAGAGCGTGGCTCGAAGAACGAAAAAAAGTCCTTCGAGTTCCTTATTCTCATAAATAACCTTGGTTGACGACCTGGCCATGTCACCTTTGGAGGTGCGCACTTGGGAGTTACTCCATTAATAGTTCACTAGGCGACATCATCAGTCTTAGGGTCTCCACGTCAGACGCTAAATTCCGCCCTTTTCCAACAAAAGTTCAGAATTAGCGATCAGTTTCGCTCCTAACTCTTAAACCTCGCTCTCCTGGATTTCGCGAGTTTATTCCGTCTTATGTCTTCCTCGTTCGCCAATCAACTTCACTCTCGGGATTTAACGGCCGAATTCATTTCTGTCGTTAACTGCAAGAGTCAACCGTTATTTTCCTTCTTCAATATTTATGAAGACTTTTAATGCTACACCTTTACAGCGCCATTTTGCACACAGTCACTTTTTCAGAGTAACAAAATCTGACATCGGATGCTATTTTTACCAAATTCGTCTCAAAAATACAAACATCAACATGATATATTAATTACCTTTAAGTAATAATTATTAAAAGCAATAATGTTTTTCCAATATATTTTTATTCTTCAAGAATAATCTTCATTGTACTTTAGGTTCTATATGAATACTCTTTCCAGATCTTCAATACAAAATTGCATCATCTTTAATTTCATGTTCAGAAAAGTCAATATAAACTTTCGAATACTTTAAGTGATATAAAAGAAAATATGAATGATAAATGTATAGATTATTTTTGTTTACAGTTACTAATAAAGAGTATAGTTTTTCTATTGCATCAATGTACCTCTTCGAAATAAAC
Source organism: Eupristina koningsbergeri (assembly GCA_018907245.1). Lineage (NCBI taxonomy): Eukaryota > Metazoa > Arthropoda > Insecta > Hymenoptera > Agaonidae > Eupristina > Eupristina koningsbergeri. The sequence goes on along the minus strand of JACCHV010000008.1, from coordinate 3,931,267 downwards.
TTTACATTAAACAATATTTGTTTCATAATAATAATGTACCAAATATATATATATAATTATTAAAATGTATTTTTGATATTTTGTAATCAAAAATATGTTAGATTTTTTAATTTTTATTTTTACATTAAACAGTGGCTAGTGTCTAATACATAAATATATATAAAATTCATAAATTTTATTTCTAAAATAAAAATTATAATATATAAATAGATATACTAGACAAATGCGATTCATTGTAATAGCAGAATTATTTTTCAAAATTTTTATTATAAATAACATTAATGGTATTGAAATAAACTAATTTATTATTGTATTCATTTTATTAAGCTTTAAATGTTATTAAATAAAATAAGTTTTTTTGAATTAATTAAGAAAATATATTCATTTATGTTTTAAATGATAAATTGTTATAGCTAAATGAAATTTTTCATATGAATTACTATAATAACATAAGTCATTTCTACATTTCTTTTTTTGTATAGTATATTAAGCTGTATGTTATCTTAAGACTATAGAAACAAGTTTTTGAGTTGAAAGCATGATAAGCCTTATCATATGTAAATGTGTTAATTTGAACAATACATGAAATTGAAAGAGAAAAATGAAAAAAGAAATGGAATGTAAAATGAATTAAATGATAATTATAACAATATAAAGAAAAATATAATTAAATTGAATTACATAAACCTATATACTATTTGATAGAGTCCTCATGAGTAAGGATGTAACTGCACAAAAAAAGCTTGGCTTGCATTTTATAATAAATTTATAGTTAAAATGTGAATCATTATATGAAATTAATTATTAATTAAATAAGAAAATTTTTTTTAACAATTTAAACCATTATAAACATTAAGTTCATTAGTGCATAAAAACAGATATATTATATATTAATATAGTTTGCAGTTAATTATGAGAAAAAAGTATTTTATTCACATAATAAATATTTCTGTTAATATTAATACTAAAAAATTTCTTTTCATTTAAACATTGAATTTTCTTTATTTCCAGAATGAGATATAATTTTGCATTGATTAATAATAAAATAAAATACTGCATTATTTGTATAACAAGTTAAATAATTTGTTAAAACTAGTCTATATATATCAGCAATTTAATATTATAAATTATGAGTTTAATTGTCTTTTGTAATTACAATTAAAATCCAATTTACTGTTAGAAGCATCAAAAATTAAAATAAAAGATAAATTTTATTTGATAGAAAATCATTTTACAAATGATCAATGATATTAAAATAGATTAAGTACTAATTATTATATAGTGATATTTTTACACAAGAATCTATAAATTTTTATTTATCAAAAGAAATTCATCGTAAACTTCACATAATTATTAAAGCATAAAAATTAATAGCAATTTTTTTTTAAATAAGAATGCTACTCGTAGTATACTTCTGTATAAAAAATTTCTCTTTCTTTACATTAAATATAATAAAGAATCTTTATATTAAAGTAATATAATTAAATAAACAGCACGAACAATTTATCAAAACAACTGTCTGATTTTTGTAAACTTTTATTTCCGATTAAATATGTTAATTAAGCAAGTCAATAAAAGCTTATATATTCACGTAGTTTTTAATATAATGCACTACATAAGAGTAGGATTCTATGTAAAATTAGCATAGACAAGGTGAGTATCAATTAATTCGACGAAAGTAATGATATTGATACAGCTTCATTTAGATTTTGGATAATGGTGTCAAAAGAGACCAAGATTGCTTCGAAAGCTAGAGAAATTGTATACTTAAATTCGTTTGTACGCAGTTTAATCAACGTATTTGCATTTACATTCACAGAGTATACAGATACATCAAAGTGATTAATATAACGAGAAGCAAATTGAGGCTATACATTTCCTTCAAAATTAATTTTTTAAATTGTTATATTTACTGAAAATTATAATTAAAATCAGTTTACAAATTTTAAGCGGAGAAAATTACTTTGAGGCTAATGTGGGTAAATTATATTTATCTTCATTAATTTTGATTTTATGTACTAAATCTAATATTTTATTCAATAATGTAAGTACCCTAATTTATTGTTAGAATTATAACGACTAATAGTTTTTTCCATAATGATACATATGTATCTTTCAGTTGCAATTGTAGATTTAAGTAATAAAAAAAAGTTGTAAATACATTGCTAAATTACAAGTTTTCAATTTCATTTATAATTGGATATGGATCTTTAGTTTGTGAAAGAGTTTCACTTTGATTTATTTTTGTCAATATCATTTATTTTTGCAATTTTTTATATAAATTAAATTAATATTCCTATATTTTTACATTGATATTTTATAATTTTATGCAAATAATAAATATTGCATGCAAATTTGTCTTTACTTACTAAAAATGGAATAATCTTAATTGAATTGTAATTTATTATCAATATCGCTATATTGAAGTAGACTTTATTGCATCTCATTTCCGTTTAAATGCAAGTCGAAACCATTTCCTTTTCTCAATAAACTCAGTACTACAGTTTATCTCGTTGATCGCTATGAATCACCAAACCGTTTTTTCACAAATATAATAAATTTCTTCGAGTCACATGCAGTAAATTTTTGTTTCCGATATTAAAAAACGGCTTAATTGCTTGAAATACATTAATATTATATTTTAGTCGTTCAAATCATATTATAAATATTAAAAGATACACAAAATAACAAAATAAGTGTGAGAATGTGATATAAAAACTATGCAGGAGAATAATATAATGAACTAATTTTTATATTTGTATAGTAAAAAATTAATAATATATTAAAAAATTAACTTAACAAGCTTTGTTGTTGAAAGTTCTTTTTTTTAATTGTGGTATTTCAAAATAACTTTTTGACAATTTGAAGAAAAATAAATATTTTAAAGTTTTGCAAAGTTTATATATGATATTACATTGATGTAAAATTTAATGATTATTAATAAAATTGTATAATATATTATCTACCAAGAATAGATATACTAACATGATAAAAATGTTAGGTATATGATAGTATATATATTTGGTATTATGAATGTTTAATAAATTTTGATTATTGCATTATTATCATTTTATTATTAAATTCTCAGTCATTAATTAGTTTGTTATTTTTAATAAATCAAAGAAAAGCATAAATATGTTTCTAAGAAAAGAAAAGTGAGAAAAATAAAAATACAGGGTAAGTTGATAAAGTTATCGGCTCTGGTAAGGAAATCCTGTGATTGTTCTCTTTTGCTTCATTTGACATCAATTACTGCAGGCTGTACTTGTTCACTAGAAATTGTTCAGTGATTTTCTTCCTATAACTTGCAAAAATGAACCAAACAATTATTGAAAATCATTTTTCATGTCTTTATTTCTTTCTTTTTGTATATCCTCTAAATTATATTCAGATATATGCGTCTATATATACATATATATATATAACTTAAATGCAAGAGTGAAAATTCATTTATAAAATATTTTATTTAACCTTTTGAAGCTTTTACCCCATATTGTATATGATTTGGTATTGAAGCTTTAGTTTTACAATTCTATAATCAAATTTTTTTACTCGATATTGCAATAAATTTAAACTGTTGTACTATTTCTTTTCTATTTTCAATGTATATGTAACGATACTTATTCAATTGCATTTTATTCATTTATACTTTGGTATTATAACTAATACTTACACCAAACTAAATTGTTTTTCATATTTAGTAGTAAAAACTTATTGATATAAGTAATTGAAAATAATCGAAAGACATTTAATTTCTGAGATCATTAATCTTTAGAAAGTTTTTTTAAGATAAGCTACATCTTTGTATGCATGGACATGTTTGCGTATATGCTAAATTCATATCAATGGTTCACTGGCCGTTCCTTCTCTTTCTATCTCTATCACTCTTCTATCTTTTTCATTCACTTCATTCTTTCGTGTTCTCTCCCGTGGGTGTATTTTGTCGTTGCATACAATGTAGGAGGTACCTGTACTTGGTAATTAATCCCACGAGTCCCTCCTAATTATTCTTGACGACGGATGAAAGATATTTACAAAATCGATCGATGGTAATCGACTTCCGAGCCGGAATCTTTTCACTATTATTATTATTATTATTATTATTATTATTATTATTATTATTATTATTATTATTATTATTATTATTATTATTATTATTATTCCTCTTTATATTTTTTTCAGTACAAAAATGTGAAATCTATAAAGTAAAATTCAACATTAGTTAAAAAAACATTTAATTACTTTAAGCAATCTCAAAGTTTATTATAGGACGCATTTAAATATATAAACCTAAGTATAGGAAAAAGTATCTAAAGTTTTAATATTAATAATTTGACAAGAGCAATAATGATAAGTTTTTTCCTTTAAACAATTACCAATTCCAATAAGATTATCCAATGAGATTATTATGTTGAGAGGCATCTACTTTGACGATTAGCTTTTTATTATAAACTCCAAACTTTATTATATGTATATATACAGATACACCAATAAGGTTACGCTGAAGAATAATTTAATCTACTATTTTTAAAAATATGTTATAAGAATGAAATCGAATTTTCATGATTTTTAATTGCGTACAAACAACAAGATTATACTAAAATATATAAAAAAAATAATCAAATTAATTTTTTAAACAATTACTAATATGTATATACATGTTTTAAATAAAATATTTATCGTGTGTTTATAAAAAAAAAGTTTATAGAACAATTATAAACATAATTGATTTAATTTAATTTAAACACACGATAAATATAGTTTTATTTTATGCTGTTATAGTACTTTAATTATGGAAACATTTATTAACATCCATTATTTATGAATTATTAATAATAATGATGTATTCAAGACATAAAAAGATCTACATGCAATGTAATTATGATATCTACGTAAAATAAATCCAAGAAAATAAGTGACAGTTATTAAATGATGATTTATAAATTTATTATATATGTACAATGACATAATTATTATTATATATCTATAAATTTATATTTAGTAATTGAAGATTTGTTTACTCGTTTTTGAATTATATTTAAAATCCATATTTAAACCATAAAAAGGAATTCATAAATATCAATAATACGTTGTGGTTTCTAACTAAAAATAAAATTAAACCAATTAACTTACAAATGTATTTATTTTGTATAGTAACGATCTAAAGAAATTATAACTTTATAAACTTGCATCCCTAAATATATAAAAAAAATATTTTATTTTTATTAAAATATAAAATTTAAATAGTAATATTGTATTTAATTGTATGCTTCAATATTACAATATATCTAAATTTTTAAAAAAGAAGCTTCCGATTACTTAACTATATTGAAAGAGAACTTATTACATCCCTGAGAGAGAGAGAGAGAGAGATAGAAAGAGTGTTTTAAGTGATAAAATATAGTATGTCTATCATATGGGGAGAATCAATTTTAATTGATGATTCAATGGTAATAATGATCTAAAAATTTTTCTGATTTTTTGGAGTCACCATCGTACTATTTTTGGAAAAGTACAAAAGTACGAATGCCTAGATGAGATCAACACTTGAATAGGACGTTTCTCGAATGTTTCTAGTGAGTAGTCGTTAGAAAAACAAGGAAACACTTTGAAGTTTGGCAATATTCCATAAAAGGTGATTTCTAGTATCCTCATCGTCCATCTAGAGCAGAAGAAATTTTGGCTTTATGAAAGACTCTTTAAGGACCTCCGAAATTTAGTTTCAATTCGATCAGAAGAAAATTAATTTTACTATTTTAAGAATTCTTTTAATAAACTCATTTTTTATTAAATCGAATAAAACTTGTAATTTGTATAATAAATTCTAATAATATGCAGATTAATGTTTAAGATCAATGTGTAAAAATCAAAGTAATAATTAAAAATAATATTCATATTTTTTTTAATTTTATGAAAATTAAATAACAATTGTACTATAAAAAAAAAAAAAAATTAAAAAACTTTTAATATAAAATAGTATGAGGACGAGAAAAAAGATAGAAATTTTCATAGTCATAGGATGGTATCGTAAATACATACAACGTGACTCGTAAAATACCAAAAACACTATGTGATTAAGAAATGTCTGAATGGTGAAGTTTCCCTTATATTTGACTTATAGCTTATGAACAAACAACTAAATTTTAAACGTAAAATCAATTATTTGTATGATGCCGATGTCAAATAATTTGAGATCGAAATAAATTTTGTTAAAAATAAATTGTTTAGATAAATAATATGTAAATATTTAATATTTTGGAAGAATTAAGTTTTTTATTTATCAAATAAAAGCTTATTAAATTTTAATATCAAAATGAGAGCTAAGTGAAACGATATTGTATGAAAAAAGTGTCAAGTAAATATAATATTTATAGAAAATAAATATAATAAAAATGAAAAAAAAATATTAGAAAAATATATAAAGATAAATTATATTTAGTTATAAATTTATATTATTTTTAATATTTATATATCTATATATCTAAATAATTTTGCTTACAATATTGGATTAGAAAACGTTTATATTTATTCACGTCTAAATATTTTGCATAAATTATAATATCGATAAATAATTATTGTGAATTTTGCCCAGAAAATTATTTTAGAGATTTTGTGATAATTTTACGAGTGATTCATTAAATTGAAAATAGAAATATAGTGAACCAAACTCAACTGAAATTAAATCAATATTCATTATTTTTCTTTATAAATTTTTAAAATATAACCGTATATTTTAAATAAAAAAGTTAAGAAAAGTTAGCTAAGCAGATGTTTCTAAAAGAAAATTCTTTTTCAATTAAAGATACAACATGTGAAAACAAATAATCTACAGATGATCGAATCTTGTACATATCAAAGTACTTGGTAATATCATTTAATGAAAATGTGTCATATAAAAAAAGATTTTCTTTGATTAAAATATAATTGATATCATTTGGAAAAAACATAGACTTGAATAATGCTTATTATTCACGATTATTCAGCGTGGCTGCAACTCCATATTTTTAATTTATATCGTCGTGAAGTAACGTCAATCGTAAATTATCCTCTAAGGTCGTACCTATTAAGCCGCGTTGCTGGTATGCCCGAGGGCATCACCATTCAATAAGTGCTCGGTGTGTCTTGTCGCTAATCTCTCTCTCTCTTTCTCTCTCTCTCTCTTTCTCTCGGAGTTTGGCGCGACGTCTCCATCGTCTTCGAGGCTCGTCGTTGACGTTTCATTTCCCATTACAATATCTGTACTCCAACATCATCTTCGCAGGAATAAATTCGTAAACATATCTTTTTTTCGCAGATTTACGAAATAAATTTACACTAAATTGCAAATACATTATTTTTGAATGTGACATTGAAAAATATAAATAGTAAACGCGTGCCAAGTAAATTTCACTCCATTAATGAAATTTATGATACTTTCTATTGCGCCTTACCCTCTTATTTTTATAAAATCATCCTGTTTGATGTTAAACCTAATATACATTAATCTCGAGCTTGTGCATACTTGAATCAATTTACATAAGTATATCGGAAAGAGTAATTACATTCTGTAATTACATTCAAAGATGTTTAGTATCTCGAAAACCAATTAATTTCATGGTTATTAATATTTTATACAAAATGGTTTTATCAATAATGACAATATTTTTTAATACATTTCGAGTTCAAAGTTTAAAAAATGATTACTCATTGAAATTAAATTTAACAATTTAAATTTATACAATAATTTATATAATAATGTAAATTTAATAAATTGATCGATCCAATGATATACTTTTATATAAAAAAAAAATATTTTTACTTGAATTAATTTTAAAATTTATAAGCCGCGATTAGGCATTGATATTTTGATTGAAACGGTGTCATTAATCCTAAAAAGCTTAATATTTTTTATGTTTGATGATTTTTTTAAATTTATTTTGAAATATTTTATACATTTTAATAATGTTAATCTACTTTAACATAATTCTATTAATAATATTTAACATACGATTTGAACTAATTTATTATTACATAATAGATTTTAATATCAATAGAAAATATTTTATTTTAACCTCATAATATTTAATGAATATTTATAAATAATCAACTTTACTATTCCTATAAATATTAATCATTTTATTAAAAATTCCAAAATTTTAAGAATGATTAACTATTATTTCTTTAAATAAATAATAATAAGATAACGATGAGAACTTGTATGAATGTACACTTTTGTTCATATTTGGAGATTATAATAGAATAGAGTTACTCTTCATTGCACTGCAAAGTCAACAAATGTATATAATCATAAAGTAAGATTATATTACAAAATGTTACTTGGATTTCTCTTAATTATGTGTAAATATCTTGAGACAATCTTTCTAAATAGCGTAAAGTGTTCATAAATATTTTTTAAAATTTAATTAAGATTTATTTTAATAGAATACAATTAATTTAAAAAATTTTGAAATACAAAAAAAAAAATTTATATTTATAGCTTGTACTGTATTGAATATTTTTCTGTTACAAATGTATAAAATGTAAATTTTTGTATGAAGAACACATGCATATACTCGATCGCAGTGCTGATTATTTTATCTTGATGTCACTGTAAAGTTTGTTATTAAAATTAAAATCGACTCTAATTAAATTTACAAAGAAAACCACATATTTTATTAAGTTTAACACAAAAGCGTACAATTTATCAGTAGCAAAAGTTACAGCAGGAAAAGGAACGTACAATAATTTTTACCTTATCACCTAAGATAATTATAAATAATGAATTCCAAAAATAATACATACATGTACGTATTTCGTACAAAAATAATTACTGTCAATATTATAAATATGATGAAAAAAATGTACTACTAATATTTAGTAAAATCCGTTTGTTTTAAATTATTTTAACGTATTTGAAAATGGAAATCAATAAATTCTAAATATATAAATTTTAATTCATAATTATAATAAAAAGACTATAGCTTTATAAAAAATTATGAAAGCAATAAATTTACGAATATTTTTTAAAACATATCTTCATAAATTGATTTATGATATAATAAATATGAAGAAAATATGAATTAATAAAAAGCTTTTTTTATTTATATTTAGTAAAATATTAAAAAAATTGATGTCATTAAAATTTTACATTTTTATGAAACATGTATTCGACATATTAAAGTCTATCATTATTTCTAAAAAACACTATTAACAATTATAATTATTGTATGCGAACATATATAAGAATATTATATTATTTTCATTTTGATTTTTAAGAATTAACGTGAATAAAGTATACTTTAATGAATATTATGTTAGAAAAATTATATTATATTGAAGATTAAATACCTTATTCTTTAAAAAGTAATTCTTTAATGGTTTTAAGGCAACATTTATGAAATCGAAAATAGCAATATTATTTCAAGGATATACAATATTTTATTTAAAATTTTTTAAGTATGTCTATTAAAATTAAATGCTAAAATAACTTATTTAAAAGAAAAAATTTGTTGAATATGTATTAATTATTCTCTTTTTACTGTAATATTTTTGTTTCATAATGTATTTTAATTACATCTTTAACAGAAATATATAATTAGTTCTTTGTACACAAAACTGTAATTTCATATTTGACATAAATTAATGTATTTTTTTAATTAGTCGAGTGTGTGAGTCTTTGCGATGAGAAATGATATAATATTTCGGATTAAATTGAATAGAATCGGTAAAAGAACATGGCGTCATGGAGTATAAAACAGTATTCATTCCAATAGATATCTGCTCACATTATATTATATTTATATATAATAAAGACTAATAATATAGTTGTACACGGAAGTATTACAAAATCTTCGGAGTTGTAGCTCGTATTTAATCCCCTAAATTCTACTAATCCAGTTCAAGGTTACTACTCTCCATTTTAATTCCTAAAACTAGTGTTGGTATTTATTGTAAAAAAATCGAATCAGTATATTTTATGCTACCTTGAAACCGTTCCTTAGAACATTGATTAATTTTAAATTTACTGTGACAGCCCTTATACACATGTGCTTTACTGCAAATACATCGTTAAATACTTCGTTAATTATCTTTCTGAATAATTTCATCGACTGTAATATCTTTGTACCTTTTTATGTACATATATCAATGATCTTAGACTGTATATGAAAATAAAACTGGCCTTTACCTTGATGATGGTACTACATTTTTTTACATAATTACCATGATTATTTCATTGATATTTCGATTTATTTCAGACTATTAATACCAATAATTTAATTTAATGTCTTAAGTATAATTATATTTTTGTTTTATCTATATATATTATATTTATGTAATTCAAAGAGTACTTTCATATATATATATATATATATTTATAATTATTAAAAATATTTTTCAATTATTCTTTATTTAAAAATTTAAGAGATCCAAGAAAATTATGTTAGTAAATTTTATAATTTTTCATATAATTTTAATTAAAACAAATTTGTACTTAAATTTTAAAATTGCTGCACAGTTGTAAGCAGTACGGTTTTAAAAAATTTCAAAATTCCTACAATTTTATCCAAGGTATATGATGAGGAGAACATACACAAACTTATAATATTTTTCTATGGTACAGTGTATTAGAAGAAACGAGACCTTAAAAGTAGTAAATGTGCAGTTAGTGTAGTAACTATAAATTTCTTGCTCTAATAATAATTAAAATGTGAAGTATACTTATTTCAAAAATTAACTCATATACTTTTTCAAGTAGAAATTTTTAACAGAATATTTTCCAAATAAAATATAAACAAATTGAATAAATATAAATAAGATAGATTTAGTATTTAGATAAAAAAAGATTAAATAAACAAAAAATTGTTCTCTCACTATTAAATTATTCTTGAAATATTACACTAATTTTTATTATTTAAAAAAATTACAGTCTATTAATACTGTATTATAAAACTTTTCATTATTTCATTATTTTACATTCAAAATTTATATTCTAAATCTTTTATATATATATATATTGAATAAAATATCCTATTATAATATTCAATGTTAATAAATTTGAGACTCTTTTTATTTTATTTTAAGGTCATTAATGATATAATTTATAATTAAATTCTCTTTATATTCTTTTCATATGCGTAGTACTCAATAAATATTTAATGAATATGTAAATCATATACATTATGGTACATCAAATTTAAATAATATCCTTTTCCGCCATAGTTTAAAATATATAAAAAAAAAAAAAATTATCTAAAATACTTTTTAAAAATTCATTGATATACTACTATTTGTGAATTTAAATTTATTAATTTGAATAACTTTTTCGAAATATTTTTGTAAAAATTTATTAGTTAGGAAAAAATACATGAAGCTATAAGAAAATTCAAATAAAATATTGAAAAATTATGTAGTATAATTTTCTACCCAATAAGTATTTTAATAATATTAAAATGGAAAAAAATGGTTTTCTACTTTTCATATATTCTTTTTCATTTAATAATGGAGACTGGTATTCCAAATCACGTTGAATTTCAGATAAATCAAGAAGATTTGAATCAAGAGATAACCGAATATACGAATATATGGTTTAAAAATGGTGTTAAAATAGCGTAAATTATTGAAAATATCGAGAATTTATTATTCTATTGAAGCTCCATTCATAGAGAATAATAGTGTATAGAGGAGTCAAAATAATAACCTTCCATCCTAACAAAATAAATATTGTAGAAAAATTACTTGTATTTTGGAATAAAGGGAGAATGAAAAACAATTGTTTGAAAAGAATTTTCAAAAATCCGAGGGGTCACAAAAGCAGCCCCTTTTAATTTTGAAAAAGTCGAAAATTCCCGAAGAGTTTGGGTTGGTACTTCAGTTTGAATATGCCATGAATGTCGAGAATGAAAAGGCAAGGCGGTGGGCGGGTGGTAGGCGGCGGGGGGAGTGATAGGGAAGGGGGAGGGGAGGGAGGGAGGTAGATTCAGATGCCTCGTTAGTGTTGGCCTCCTCTTTGTCAGCGGTGCGGCGCCAAGCCAATCGTTAACCATTTATCTTTACCATATTGATTTTCTTAACCTTGAGGTTGAGCTTGAGCTGGTGCTCCTTGCCATCGCCATCGTCATCGCCATCTTCTCCTTGGTGGCAGCGCGAATTAACGGGTGGCGGCGGTGGCGGCGGCGGCGGCGGCACCGCGACGAGTCACTCAGTCCGGAACCTCCGCCTCCGTCATCTTCTGCCTCGAATTCTGGTTTTTGCCTCGGATGTAAACTGATTCTTCGCGACTCTCATCATAAAGATCGCACTTTATTATTTTTTCAATTATTATCCAATACGATATTTTCAAATTAGCATTCCTTCCAATACATTTATTTTTATCATTTTATTTAATGCTCGTTGAGGTGTATACGTTTATATTTTAATAAGTCTTGTACGTGGAACTAATGCGAATTTCGAAATCAAATAATCCAATAATTCAATTTAAACCTTTAAGAGCGAAATAAAATTTCAACTCTGAATAATTTGATATCCTTGTATTTTGCGTACGAATATGTTAGAAATGATTTTTTAAATATAACAGACACTTAGAGACGACTTTCATGAATGCACAAGGATTAAATATAGAATATATGTATTTTTTTTTTTTTTGAGGTATCAAAATTAATTTGATTGTGGAGTTATAGTGATAATGAATATTGCAATAGTTTATTATTTTTAAATTATTTGTATTGTTAATAAATTATTTCAACTTGTGCTAGTGCAAATTAAAAATGCTATATTTTAATCACAATATATCATTTGATGTGCAATTTAAAAATGTTCAATAATTAATAAAATCTATTGGTATCAACGTCGATTTAAATCACATATTAGATAATCAATGTCTCATTTGCCCAATACCTTCTCTTAACTGACATCCGTTTTAAATGTCGAATCTATATCTAAAATCAAATATATGTACTTTTTTCTGTATTTCCTATTCGTTATTTTATTGCTTTTCCGGATTACACGTTTTTTAATTTATTTTTTAATTTTTTTATATATTTTGATTTATCCCAAGGCATTAATTTCTAGTATTAAAAAGATTGTAATTCTTTAGAAAATATTTTTGTATACAAGTATTATTATTATTATTATTATTAATATTATTGTAATTATCATCACAGTTAATTACTCAAATTTATATAAAATGAATACAATATGGTAAATGCTAATGATAATAATTATAATATGATAAATTGATAATATTGTAATATCTCACAATGTTAAATAAATTATTTCTTGAAATTAATACGTATTTAATTAATGATAATTATAATAGGATAAAGTAATGCATGAAATACTAAAAATTAAAATCCCTAATAAAACTCACTTCGAAAATATTCTGCAAGGTAAATTGGATAGACCAAATATCATGGAGATCAATTTATTAAAAGAGAATATTGAGAACAACGGAAGGGCCATTAATAGTAAATTAATAATGAAGCTTACAATACAGAAAACTCTCTTTTCAATTTCACCATAAGAGCTTATTTCATTTAAAATTATAATTTAATCACACGTGTAGTTATATTTAAATACAATATTTAAAAAGTTTCGGAAATAAATAAAATGAAATAGAACAGTGAAGAACAAGAAAATATAAAGAATGTAAGAATGTACAAGATACTTGAGGGCTTTATTAAAATATCTAAAGATGTCTCAATTACGGGAAAAAGCCCAGATTCGAAATTTTGAAGATGGATTTTAGTATAGTTGATTTCTTGCATAAAATTCAATTCACCATCCGGATCCTCGGACTTTCAACTACAATATCCAATTTTCTTCCAAAATTTATGCAGTTGAGATCTACAAATGTGCTCTAATTAGATTATATTGAACTAAATTTCTTGAAAATCAAGTAGTTATATGTATATTGATATATATTTAATTATTTTATTACAATACTTTTATAAAATCAATATGATTGACAAAATTAGTTTTTTAAATTTATCATTTATAAATGTTTATGAATATTTATTTGTTTATGAAATATAGAAAAGAAATAATATTATTATTATTACTAAAAGTATTGTTATTTATAGTTAATATTGTTTATTTAAAAAAAGTAGAAATTATATTTATTGATTATCTTATTTACGTCATAAATTAAGTTCAATGATTTAATACATAATAATGTTAAAAATAAAAAATACTCAAAATACCCCAAATATTATCAATTCCAAATTATTAATAATCTAATTTTTTGCATTCTAATGAAAATTGCTTAGAAGTTAATTTAATTCAAAGTACAATAGTACTATTATGCAATCACGGAATTTGGTTTTTTATATCTTAATTACTGTACGAATTATATGCTTATTTATTTTTCATCGCTGTTATTATATGGAATATTATACATTTTATATTGCTATATGAATTAAAGATTTAATTAGTTATGTATACTGCATTAAATGTAAAAAAATTTATTAATTGTAAACTATTAAAAAATATTGATTAACAATACATGTCTTAAAATAGCTAAAATAGAAATTTTAACGCCATAATTTCATGTTGTATAAAAATTTTACAAAAAATTTAAAAAGAAAGTAAAAGTAAAAGTTGAAAATGGTTTTAAAAGAAAGTTAAAATCATTTCATGTTTTATTAAATTATACATATATATATTAAAGAATATTGTATGATAAAGAATAAATAACTAATATTAAAAATAAAAATAAAAAAAGTATTTTTGTAAATAGATATAAATACATGTAAACATCATAAATTTTTTATTACACATACTTTAAATAATATTATTAAGTAATTTATTTTAAAAAACAATGTTTATTTTTATTTTAATTAAACTAAAATCTTTATATTCATTCATAGTTTATATTATACCGATATTCATTCATAGTTTATACAATCTTACAGTGTAAAAATATATTATATAATGGTAGTGTTTTCCATCAAATATAGATTAGATTTCTTGTATGTAAATAAAATATCAGCAAAAAATCCTTATGTATTTCCTTTATAGTTTCTATGTTAAAGTCAAGTGTTTACTGGAATCTCATTAAATAACTGGAAATTTTTGTGCAAACGTGTCATTTTTTGCCACTGAAAACTATATATTAATTTATTACGAAGTCATATTCATTTAATATTCTGTAGTTTTCTGTATATTCTATGGTCATTCTTCTAGAATGCATACATCATTAATAAAGTTTGTATCAAAAGATAAATTATTCATAAAATGTCGTAGATTGAATATAGAAGAGTTTGTCTTTGACAATTTTTTTTATTTAAACACTTTTTTTTATAATAATAATTAATAAATATCAATACATATACCTTATGTATAAAATATGTATTTAGAAATCATAAATAATTTAAATTGACTAGTTTTTACGAATATAAATATTATATTCGTAAAAAGTATATATGATATTAAAAAGGAAAATGATGATAGTTTTAAGATTGATTATAAAAATTATTGTAAATAATATTATACGGAAAAGCTAAGAAATAAAGCATGAATTAATTTTTCATATATTTAAATATTCAGCAAATCTTACCATTTTTGAAATTTTCCTAAACAAATAAGAATTTATGGATTAATAATACAATTGATTCCAAATATATGATCATAATCTGCAAAATGTACCAATAATTAGTTACCTGGAACCCGTGTTTTTATCTCTATTTTTTGATTTGTGACATAAGTGGCGCAATCATAGTTTTAATACTTTAAAAACAGAGAAAAAGAGTTAGACAGGCAGATAAAGACAAAGAAAGAGTGAAATGTAGCCTTGCGATTGGAGTCTGGAAAATTGGGCTAATCGACGAGTCCAATTCCTATGGGCGCCAAAGATTCCGCTGACCCACATTACAGTCAGTGCTTCCTTATGCATTTTCCTCGAAAATTCTGTTTTTCACTGACAGTCAGCAATATTTATGAATCTTTTGAATACTTTACTTCTGTTCATCATGATTATTTCATCGACTTTTTATTTTTTTTACTATTTTATCACAAATTACATTTATTTATTTAAAGGTTTTAAAATAAATAACGCTGTCGATTATGTGTTTTTATAGTTTTTTTTTTTTATTTATATATGTGAAAAGATAAATTTAAAAGATAAATACAAACTAGGGAATCCAATCTTATGTATCTATGTGAACTCAATACCGTAACCAATATTTATTGTTTATATTGTAGTGAAAATTGCAGGAAAAACTTTTCTAATTTTTGAATTTTATTTATTTTAGTTTTAGACATATAAAATATATGAATATATAAAACAAACAAACATTTAAGTTCTTAAATTTATCATTTTGATCAAAATTTTTTTGCTACAAGAGGTAAAACTGAATGATAAATAAGACAGTTTTTCCATTTAAATAATTGAATAATAATAATAATAATAATAATAATAATAATTTTATATTTTAAATAACATTTTATATTTTTAAATGAAAAGTAGATGGAAATTATTTGCCCTTTATTTAAGTTATGCACAATTTTCATTGACATAAATTCAATGTTTTATATCTTAGGGATTGAAATTTATGAGTAGGTGTTTATATGGAAGGAGATATTTTAATCAGTAGTTATAACGTGTAAAGTGGTGCATTTAAGAGATTTTGTATTGTTTGAGCACGAGGTGGTTATAAAAATTTTTCTGGCCCTCGCATAAAAATATAGTCGAGAGCTTACTATCTTATTTACGATATATGTTTTATATTTATAAAGTATTTTTCCTTTTTAAATTAAGTTCAATATTTGAATACTCGCATCGAATCTCACTGTTGAAGACAATCAGTTTTAATGGGGCTCAAGTAACAAAATTAATAGCACTATTGAGATTGGATTAAGTGAATAATATCTAGGACAAAACATCCCATTTGCAATTACGTTCGAGATTCTAAGAGGCAACAGAAAGAGTCAATTTATGTTAACAAAAACATCAATGAGAAAGAGAAAAAAGGCTTTGCGAACTGCGAAGATGCTGAACTGCGGAGTAAAACGAGTAAAACTAATATCCAAGTGAATTGGCAATAAGAAAACTGTTGAACAAAGCTTCGAACAACTCGGTTGTCTACCAGCTGGAGAAGATGAGAAAAGCTATAAAAATTCATCAGAAATCGATAATAAGGAATTTTACAAGCTGTGAACGAGAAGAAGAGATAAATTCAAAGTTAGAGGAATACTGATGCAGTGGTAAATGCAGTGCAAATGAGGTGGCGCTAACCAGGAATAGGCACAACTAACCGAGCTAATGAAGTAGGGATTACCTGTATCGACTCATGGATTTCAATAAACCTGTTTAGGTGTCGGTCACTTGGCTGACCTCCGGGGATACGACGGTGCCTCGTCAATCTTCCAAGAGTCACGTTTAAACTCTTATTCAAACATTTATTTTTCCGTTTGACTGCCAGCAAAGGAACTGAGAAATCTTTAGAGCTAAAAAATTCTTGGCGCAAGGCATAAGCCATGGCAAAGACATGACATTACCGAGAGAAAACAAATTTGCAAACTTACATTTTTTAAGCTTTGCATCCTGTAATATTACTGCTTTCAACCCCCTTCCTTATTATTTATTGTCAAATTAGATTTTATCTACACGAAGAAGCCTAATAGTTTAATGCAAAGATACGAATAAATATATCTTGGATTCAAACATCCATTGTTTACGAATTTACTTGCAATTTTCTTTTTTTTTCAAAATAAATTTTCAAAGGCATTTCTGTATGAATTTGGCAATAGTGGAACACCACCTAAAATAATTAATATGAGATCTCATAAATTTTCAGATTGGCTATGATGTATCCTCT
Organism: Eupristina koningsbergeri; assembly: GCA_018907245.1. NCBI lineage: Eukaryota > Metazoa > Arthropoda > Insecta > Hymenoptera > Agaonidae > Eupristina > Eupristina koningsbergeri. The sequence continues at coordinate 3,913,475 of JACCHV010000008.1, read as the reverse complement.
CCATTTAGGTAGAACTGAAATTAATAAACCTATTAATACATCAGCTCTTATTTTTCTTCTAATAATAAATTTAATGGGTTTCTAGCGAATTTTTTTACATCAATAAGAAATATTTTATTTTTAACTATTAATGGTATTTGTTAGGTAAAAAATTCTTTACAAAAATATTTTATTTTTTTATCAAATTATCTTCTAAAACTTTTTTGACTTGAGTTACATTTCTGTTTGGTTTATTTTCCAAATTGTACTTTGTAGTCATATTCTGTATACATTGCATATTTATGTGCAACATTATATGTGAATTTCACGTCATTTTTTAAAATTCTTTAGACACTGTGGAAGTAAATAATATTAGAAAATATCTTCTCTACAAAAAAAAAAAAATTATATTATTAAGCCGTAATTGATCTAACAATTAGCATGAAAGTAAAATCAATTATTAAGAAACATATATTTTTCTTTAATAATTTATTAATAATGAATGAATTAAATTAATTCTTATTCATATTTCCATCCAAATAATACTCTTTTAAAATAAAATAATTAATGTATAAAATGATATTTGGAATATTTTACATTGTATAATAACATATCGTTACATAAATTATACATTATTATAATGATGTTAAAAAAAAATTCATTTTTCATTTTATAAGTATTTATAGATTCATTAATTATAGGCATTTTATCTTTTGAATAATAAATATTGGGAATTTTTTCAAAAGTGTTTGATTAAATTGTATTCAATACTCTTTCAAATAGCTTTCAAACTCGGATAATCTCTAAATAACCATAAAATTATTTTATTATTAATTTGTATAAGCTGATTTATCTGTAAAAAATATAAACGTATTTACAATATACTAAATTATATTTATTACACTACATTAAAATATGATAATTGACAAAAACTTCTTTTCGTAAATTTATGAATATATATTTTTTTTAAATATTAATTAAGACATAATATTTATATATATACAAATAATCTCTTTACAAAATTATTTAGATACCAAAAGTAATTAAGCGATTTTTTTATACTAAATATTGTATTATTTTCCAAGCATTACATAAAATTTCTATATTATACAATTATGATATTTTCGATATAAAAAATTTAATAATAAAAGAATGAAAAATAATTTCAAAAGAATCTTGGAATGCTACATTGAGAATGGAGTGAATAAAAACATTAAAGTGCATCCATAAATGGCGTTAAACATATATGAAATTGGATTTAAAGGAGATGGGCAATTGATAGATAGTTCGAGAGTTTCATTTGCATTTTTCCCTCGACAACGATTTCATTTTTTTCCGCAACGTCAGCTATCATTTTATACATGAAAGTATGTATGCATAAATGTAAATATTGTATTGCAGGAGTATACATACATGCAGATAGATTTGGACTAAATTTTGAAATTATTTAAAAGCTAGGGTCATACTCACATCAGCTATACGTACATGAGACACCACTCGACATTTAAAAAAATGTAATTTTTACTAAAATTAAATTTTTTGCTATTTTCGTTTGCACTGCACAATTTATGTCACTTAAAAAAACTCTAAAATTTATTTGATATTAAATGTACTTCGACATTAATAATTTATTATAATTGACATTTTTTTTTTTTTTTTTTATAAATTTTCTATATTTATCATTAGAATTTTTATATGTATTTTATGATTTTATTTTGTTCTTTTTTATTTGTCAGTAGTGCAGCTTTCTTTTTTCAGTATTGTATATATTCAATTACACATGTAAAATGTTGACGCTTAAATTCTATTGCAAAATAAATTCTAATTTAAAGATGAATTTTTTCATATAAATTTTATCAGTCTAACAAAAATTTTAACTGTATGTAAATATGTGCAAACAATAATGTACTAATATTAAAAACTATCAAAGAAAGAAAAATATATGAAGAAAAAGTTTTTGTATAATTGTGAAATAAAATTCAGTGGTCTTTAGAGCTATTCATATAAATATTTGCGCTGAATATACATATATAATTGAATTCAGAGCATTTTGAATATTCACGAAGTTAGCGGTTTTGCCTTTTATTTCTTAATCATTCAGATGTATATATATGTACAACTAGTATCTGTATATGTGAATTGAAAAAATAAATACCTATTTATTATATCTTAAATGTTTTTATATTATTACATATTATCAGTTGAATTTAAACTTACAATTAAATCAACAATACATGTTATGTGCAGGTATTTTCTACTTTTTTGTTTTTATTTTCTTTTATTTATATTAGGCCTATACATTGTAAACATATACTTATATGAGTCTATAAAATATCATTTTATTTTTATTTTTTAATAAAAGGTGAATTATAATGGTTGGAATTGAAATTTTGTACATGAACACTAAGAGTAATAATTTTGAGGAGTATGAACTCATAATTCAATAATTTTCCTTGCATAGACTTAACTTTTATTATTGTTTGACTTTGTTCTTTCCATTCTTATTGTATTTAAATTTATTCATATTTTTATTCTATTTGTAATATGTGAATACTGTTCTTCTAAAAATTAAATTTTCCAGAAAAATTTAATTTTGAATGCATAATACTTTACTTACAAATGTACTATAACTTTACAAATTTCGAAAATCTTTGAATAATAATATTAAGAGAAATTTTTTTAAAGTTATATATATATATATATATATATATATATATACATTTCTATAAATAAAGAAGTTTGATTTTGTTTAAGTAATTAAATTTAAATAATTATATTATTCAGTTAAAGATTTTTAATGGATTCTTTTTTAAATACATATTTTACAATAAAATTCTATTAAAAATAAAAATTTTATAAATGGACAACAAAACTTTTTTTTAATACATTAATATTAAATTATGAATAAATTGTATTACTTGAACAGTTAATTAATAATATTCAAATGTTTTAAGACTGTTACAAATTCATTATGAAATGCTTACTCTGTTTTTATTTAAAAGGAATATTATGTTAAAATGAAAAAAAAAACGTAGGATATTAGTTTATAAATAAAACTCTTTATTTTCATAACTGTCCAATTTAAACACGTAATTTTTGATTCTCTATATAGGTGGATAAATAGTTTTGTTTTTGCGTTTTCTCAGGTAGATTTGTAAGCTTCTTCAGTTGGAAAATCTGTTGTTCATATGAATGTCCAGACAGATTAACGACAGAATATTTCTTACAAATAGCTTGTGTTTAAATTAAAATAATATATACAGATTTCATCATATTCTACAATTCCTTCTGCATAATAGTTTTTAGAATTTATCTCATTGTTTTCGAATAGAAAAAATTATCACATTTCATGTACTTAGATGTATGATTACTGCACTCATAAAAAATATTTGTAAAATTGCATGATAATTTAGTGATTTATAATTTTTCACATTTTATCCTTTTATTTTCGACCTAAATATTTTTGCTCTTTCTTTTACACATTTATGTTTTACACATGTATTTAAAATATATCCATATGGAAAAATGATCATTTTCTTTTGGATTCAAATTATTTGACACTGAAAAGATCTACGTGATTATATTTATACTACACCCCGATTGTTCAGAATTTGCAAAGGTCTCTTTATTTGAGACACATTTAAACCGATTTGATTATAAGGGGAAAAAATGAATACTGAACCAAATACAAATGAAGACCGGATTTGTTCTACTTATGCATTATAAAAGCATACTCAAAATAAATATAAATATAAAAGGAAGAGACACATTACCCTGTATATACTTTTACCAATTAAATATTCAAGCTTTTTTCTAGTATGAATTGCAAGATGATAATAATACACGTGACAAGCAATTTTTATGAAATTTAATCCCTCACAGTGTTTATTTTGATATAATTATTTAGTTTTGAAATATAAAACAGTCGAATCTTGAAAACTATAAATTAATTATTTCATATATAATGATAGAAAACTAAATATATTAAGGTTTTAATCAGATTGCACAAATAGTAGTAACATGTGCAAACAGTTGAATATAATAAATTTTTGAGCATTCATTTAAAATTAAAATTTATTTTCACAGCGAGAGATAATAAATCAATTATTATCATCGGTAGATAATGTCAATATGGTCAGAAATTTATAACGTTTGTATCTGCATCTAAATTATTTTCAAGTTATTTCATTTTCATTTAACTATATAAAGTTACTGATCAAAGTTATAAAATCATTTGTGTTTTTTATAAACTATATAGTTTTCTTTATATTAGTTAGTACAATAATTTATTTAATTTTTTGTATAATTGGTATAATAATATAAATCTGAATAATTATTATGTGTATATATTTATTATTATTACATATTATCTCGTTTTATAATTAAAATCTATTACGAACATGTTACTACATACTGTTAATATAGGTAGCTGTATTTTAAAATTAAAATAAAAAAAAGTGAAGCATATATATTTGTATTCTAATAAACTGTACCTATCGTGGCTAATTTAAATATAAAAGAATAGTGTAATGAAATTAAGAATCAGGATAATAACTATTTTATTGGAGTGTAATATAATGTAAATTTTAGAATTTTTCATTATTTATAATTGATAAGACCAGGAAGAAGTGTATGAACTATCTGTTCCATTTTCCTTGTATTCTACAAATTTTTACTGAGTTATTTTAGCCTTAAGGGTAAATGTTAATTGCTAGATCTTTTCCCATAACATGAATTTTTTTATTGTAACAAGACTTTATTCCATACTTATGTTCAAACGAAAAATTTTTATTGAAACATTTGTAACAAAAGAATTCCCAGCAAACCGAAATAATAAACTTCTCCTCTATCCTTAAGAATTGATATCAAAAGTGGTGTTAAAAAGCCAATAAGGTTATATTTTATAATTATTTTAAATGTATTTGAAACTTAATTTTTATAAAATTGCTTTAGTGTAAATTTAACTTGGTATCTTTTCTTATTATTTGAATTCCAATCTCATAAAGATTTAAATTACAAATCTTTAATCCCTTCAAAATTAGAGTTAAAATTAAAAAAATTTCAAAATCCCAACCTAGAACTATTATAAGTTTTATACAATTATCTTATTATTACTTTTAGAATTATTGAAACTTTGAAAACTCTAACTTTAATGAATTACTGAAGTTAATTGTTATTCGTAAGAAAATACATCGAATATATTTGTGTAATACTGACGACATTTCTTTAGTTAAAAATAGGTAGACCGTAATAAGGTACCCTCAATTAAAACAATACTTACTTTCTGTAAAAAGAATTTCTATAAGTAAGAGATTTTCGATATAAAATAAAGCCATCTCTTTTTGTAGATGTGCTTTATACCAGTGCAGGGAGTTTGATATTGTAACAGTCGTCGTTAATCAACATCCAACCTGAAAAGCCCGAAATAAAATAAAAATTACTTGGATACTCGAGTTCTTTCCTTACATCTTTAATTTTTTCTCCTTGGGAGTTGAAAAGATCTTACATCTATGTATAAAGGCAGCAGTCATATTCTTTATCCTTCACTTTATCGATATTATTATACTCTTATACTATTAAACGTCTTTCATTTGAAAGGAAATAATTACCCAAAGAACTTCATCTTCCACGATTATTATAAAAGTATTTTTTATATTTGATATAACATTTATTATATTAAATAATTAATGGCCACAAATCGTAATTCATATGGGTTTTAAGTTATAAAAAGTATTTTCATGAGATATAATCAAAACATAATTTTGATTAATTTTTAAATTTTTACGTTGGTAATGATACATACGTATGATTTAACAAAAATTCTGTTTGTCATGTAATTGGATTTTAATGTAATTTAATCATTTATAAATGAATTAAATATCAATTATAAATGGAATAAAAATATCCGTACAATTAGTATAATTAATATTTATGTTTAATACCGCAGTGAGAATAAAATATTTTCTTATTTATTAAATAAATGAAATAATAAATTATGCAATATTTATTTATTATTATTGTCAATAATAATAAAATTAACTGTAAATTAATGCTCCACGTGGCTTTGAATTTTTTATTTCTTGGGGTCGGTCCAAACTATATGTTGTCTGTATTCTGATTCGTGTATATGAAATGCTAAATGATGGACAGTTAATTTGATAATTAATTGAATGTCAGTGATACCTAAAATTAATTTTCAATCTATCATCAAACTTACAAATCATTGTATAAAGAAGTAAATGTATGATTATAGTGGGCAATCATGTGTGAAATAGTAAGCTCATAGTGTGTGTTAATGTATATACATATACGATAAATATATTCTATTCATGAGATAATTACTACTCGTTTCTGGAGGTCCGAAGTTTAGACATTTCGTTACATAGTTCACATCAATTGATAAAGAATTATATAACCATCACGTAACTTTTTTCTTCTTTTCTTTCTCTAGCTGTCTCTGCTTTTCTTTTCTTTTTTTATCATTTTATCTCTTCAGATTTGCTTTACTTAAAAATAGATATAGTAGGGATTTGTTATCAAAAACTTTTAAGGAAAAATTTTATCGAATTTAATTCAAAATTAAATAATTTTTCATATGAAACCATTTTAACACTGAATAAAATAAAATAAAATCAAAATATTATTCAAGTATTATTATTATTTATTTTGAAAATTGTTGGCTATAGTAAATGTAAATAGTCCTAAGTTATTACAAGTAAGTAAAATTATTAAAATAATCTTGATGGTTTATATAAATGTAATAAAAGAAAAACTATTATTTGAAAAACTATATTAAGCGAACAAATTTTTTTTTAAAAACATTTATATATGCAACTGTCTCAGCATTTTGATTTACGTATTAAAGATTACGAATGTATATACGTAAAAACAGAGAAAGATTAACATAATTTTTATATTATATTAATGGCTGATTTTATAAAATCAATTTTACAATTTCAGAATATAATATTGAATATAATATTGAATACTAATTTTTCGTAATTAAATGTAATATTAATTATTTTTATTTTACTGTTTCGCATAAAAACGTTTGTATTGGTATCATATAAAATTTAAGATATATAAATGCACGTGCATATACCGATATATACACCCAAAAAATAATTTAAATATACTTAGGAATAATAAAAAAAATCTTTACATCTTTTTATATCCTATGATAAAATATATATTGTTGTGTGAACAATGAAATACATTTATTAAAGATACACAATGCGTAATAAGACAATATTTATATATTTAATATATAAAATACAAATAACTTTAGATACTGAAATTTGATAATAAAAAATTAAAAATAAGTAATATTATAAAAGTCAAAACAAATATTGTTAGTAGCTTTAAACATGTTTTAAATTTATGTACACGTGAATATATTTCACATTATTGGTGCGAAAAGTAATATAATGTTACAAAATTAAAAGTATTTTTTTAAATGATTTTGTATATACGTAAGTTAATGAATAGGTCATTTGATAATTAAAAAGAATAAGTAAAATATCCAACATGAATGAGAGGTGTTTTAATGAGCATAAAAATGGTGTAAGCGTGAAAGAGTACATAAAAAAGTTCAAAAAGTATATGTTCAGTGCACTTACTATTATATTTATTTAAAAATATATGTTTAAATTAACTTTAAAAAGTTAAAAAGAATTTTTTTTAATTGCGACAACCACTTTTTCATTCTTATATAAATAAATCTACATATTTAACATTTAAAATAAACTAATAAAAAATTTTATTGTTATAGGATTTATTATTTTTTTTTTAATTTATTTTTTAATTTTTTTTATATGTAATAGTTTGTAATTTATATAGTATTCATTAAATGTATACAACAAATTTGTATTATCATAAAAGAGACTGTATTTATTCAATACAAATTTCAATTACAACGTTATAAATATAAAGAATAAATAAATTTTTATTTATTTAGTATTCAAAAATAAAAAGAAGTGCAATTATATTTAGAAAAAAACAATATAATTTTTTAGGCAATATTTCAAATAAATATATGCAAAATGATTTAATTATAAAAAGCAATTGTTGATTTAGAAGTATGTATGTAATAAAATATTGTAAATTATGAAATTGAATATATGTTAAATTTAATTAAGTTCCTATAATAAACTTATATAAATAAAGATATGTATATTATATGTGTTTATATTTTAAAGTTTAATATTCAATAATAAAAAAGCACACAGATTAGAATTTTATATTAAACTAAAAGAGACCGTATGTGGTAATTTAGTAAATAATACGAAAATATATGAAACATACTTTAATTCCATTTATAATAATTAAAACCATTAACCGATTCATAATATTAGCTGATTAAGGTTGATAGGCTAATGTAAATTTAGCTTGTTCTATTTGTCTTCATCCAATATTATCCTATGAGTAGCAAGTCTATTCAATAACAGGGTTAAATTCTTGGGTAGATGATTGGGGTTAGATAACCCCTCCATATTTGTAATTAAAAATAATTTAGTTCTTTATTAAATATTTATTAATGCTCCTATTATATTTTTAGATTTCAAAATATTGTGTGTAAATTCAATAGATGATCTTAAATGAATGCGATTATAGTTTAAAGTATTACCGTAACTTTTTTTTCCAATTAAAAGATTTTCATTTGAATTTCTAATCGTTATATAAAGCATCGTATTATGGAAACTAGTCGAAGCATTATTATAATTTCAAAAATTAAAAAAATAATAATTATATTTTGTAAACTACTAACATTATAAAACAGTTTTATAACACATTTTGAAAAAAGTTCGAAAATTTTATGACGATTTGTATAAAACAACTTTATAAATCATCGTAGTACAATTAAAAACCTATCAAAATAAACAAGAATATGAAATATAGATGAAACTATTTATATTTTTATATTATTGATAAATAATTAAAAGTACTTAAAGAATTGGATTAAGAAGGCAAGAAAGGTTTTAAATAAGTATGCAAACATGCATTTAAAGAATATATAATAGTCCATCATACTATATATGCATAGAAAAATTATTTATTGTAAAAATATTTTTAATTTGTTTAGAGTAAATCCTATTAAAGATTTATATAATCAACAATATTTTCAATTATTGTATTAATATGAACGTAAATAAAAGTTTTTAAAACTTTAAAATCAAAAAAACTATTTTGCATAATCAATTATACATTAACCATAAATACTGAATTCAATTGCAATTTTCTTTGTGAATTTTTTATCATTATGCATTAGTCATAGAGCATAAAAGTTCTCAAAATCGTATACTGTAGTCATAATTTTTAAATGTCGGATGTTGACTGCCTTAACCTACCAGCCACCATTATTTATCTTTCAGTTGGTTGATAAGTGAGTTTAATAAAATTAGTCGCAGGTTCCATTCACTTACACTTACATCTATATAATATATAAGTTAAGTGATAGATAGACCGATGTTCATCTTTATATAAATCAAAAAAAAAAATTATAGAAAACAAAGTATTCTTTTTGTCTCACGCGATGAAAATTTTGCCAAGCATTCTTTAGTTACCTTCACGTTATATATTTTGAACCTCTTTCTGCATTACCGATCTCTTAAGGACATTATTGTTATCGGATGTTGGGTTAAATTGGTTCTACAGTTTTTTTTTTTTTTTTTTTTTTTTTTTTATCAAGTCTTTGCCAATACTTTAGTTCGTAATAACTCAGAATCGTTTCTATAGGTTTCTATAGTCTTTCGTTCTTTATTACTTTCTCTTTTATCTGCTATGAGCAGTTTACATGCTACTCTACGAATTAATAAAATTAATTGTTCTACGAGGTGGATAGCATTTAATGATTTTATGTTTTATATATATGTTTTTTTTTAATGCATCATCTTTCATTTTTATGCAATAAATATTTTTTCAACATCAAAAAAAAATATTCGAAATCAAAATTAGTGTTAGATTAATACATTATAAAATACAAACTAATAAATTATTTTGAGAGTAGTATAATTAAAATCATTTTCTGGTAATTTAACACTAGTAATTATAAAGGATCATTTCATTTTCTTGGATGAAAATTTGTAAATACGGAAAAAATAAAAAAAACCATAACATTTTACAAGCAACCTTTTTTTATTAGTGCACTCAGATTTAGACCAAGGGAAAAAAGTTAAAAAAAAGTGTTTGATACAGTCAAAATGGAATAGCTGAACCTTAAACTATTAAATCCAAAGATATCTTCATTATTTAAATAGTCACGAAAATACACCTTTTAAAACTATTTCATTAGCGTACTATTAAACAAAAAGAATTCACTAATACAGTATAAAATTCAGTATCTCTAGCATAATTACTCTTAGAAAACAGCCAGTAGGATGAATAATCTGTCATTTATGGGGGACAATTTTTTTATGTCGATACTTAGTACATTCGTAAAACATTGGATCGATGATTAGAAAACTAAAATCTGTTTTACCGTGACTGTGAATATTCAACTTACTGATGCAAATCAATAAATTGTACACCATAGAATACTTTAAAGTATTTACATGTTCATAAAGTAAGTTCATATAAGAATAATGAAAGAATGATTGACTTATCACATGAATTTTATATATGCAATCATAATATTATTATTTAAAAGAAGAATGATAAAGTACAATTGAAGCGTAGTATCTAAATTAATGTTAACTTATAGTTTTATCTTATTCATTAATAATCTTCACAAAAGATAAAATGAATTCAGTACCTCTCTTTTTTATCATTTATGAAGGAAAAGGTTCTGTAAACTTTGTAAATTTACAAAATTATTTTACACACACAGGTAAAATTTAGGTTGTATAGGTTGAAAATAAAAAGGTGAACAATATTAATTTTGGTAAAGAAATTTCAATTATCCAACCAGAAAGTGTATTTTTTAAAATATAATTTATAAATTTTAGTTATCGGTTGATATATTCAAATTTGCACAAGTTAAAATGCTCAATGATATTTAATTTACTGTTTTTTTAATACCATCAATTCTTAACTCTTGCCATATTAAAGAGAAATACGTCGACAAGTGAACCTAAAAATTAATAAGTTGTACTGGATATTAATTAACTAATCCCACATTCAAATATTACCGATTTTATTAATTATATCTTAATATCGGTATGTAATGTGTGACAAAGTTATGAACAAACTTTCTATATTTTATAATACAATATAATTCTTTTTTGAAAAGGATAATCTCTGTGCAATTTTAAATTTTGGAAATGAAGTCGATATACATCATTGACAAGTCAGTAGTGTTAGATTTAAAATATCAGCATAGTAAATCTTAATGATTTGATACAATTAAAAATATTGTATATATAATCCGCAAACAAACTGTGTTACAGGTAACTGAACTTAGCTATCAAATTAGTTGAGGAAATCAGCAAAGAAAATCAGTAATTAGATAGGATCATAACACCTAAGAACTCGAGCAGCATTATTTTGAAACGACTTCTATGTGAAAACTTTGAGACATAACAAAATTTCACTTTTTGCGAAAGAGTACTTAAAATTTACTTAATATTTTTAAAACCCTTACTGACTAAAATTACTTCCTTAAGGAACTGATAGTGAGTAAGATATAGAGATGATAGATAATAGAGACTGAGTAAGAAAGTCTTGGATAAAGAATAAAGAAGATGAAAAATAATTGTTTAGCTGACGTTCTAGGACAAATAAAGTGAGAATTCAAAGCATTAATTAATAATCAAATACTCGTATATTCTTTATCTCATTTCTAATATTAAGACATTACACAATGATTTTCGTCAAATTATTAGAAAAAAATAGTATGAAACAAAAATTGTCATAAACTATGATCTTATTCACAACAATTAATCAAGATTTCTATGTTTCACAAATAAGACTAATATTTATTTATAATTGAATAATAATAAAATGTTTTAAACAAAATTTAGAATAAAATGAAATATTGTTCATACTAGTTTATAATAAAATGATTATATTCAGTGAAATTGATACAAATTGAGAAAGTTTCTTAGTTTTTATGCGATCGGACCTGTTTTCGAATTTAGAGTGAAGTAAATCTGAGAACAGTCATTTGCAAGAACGTTTTCTTAGTAAAAATATTTTACTTCTGTACCGCGGACCTTTTTTAAAGGAATATAGTGAAAAAGTTGAGCAACAATGCAAAGGAAAAAGAATTTTCTTAGCTTTAAACTCAACGGAGTATGTAGGACGATAGGCATCTTTCATATGCTTTGTTCATTTGTACCGAGACTTAATTGTAATTTTAAGTACTATTTGTATTAGCGGATAATTGTTTGCGGCGTTAATCCATGTCCTTTAGTGCGTTGAAGATCGGAAGGGATGGGGTTTGATCCTGGAGAGGGGGTAATCGATTTCCATAAGTGTACCTAATGCAACGACATATGGGCGTCATTGGAGATAGGAAGTTTTCCGATTTGCGGAAAACTAGTTCTCCCGCGGAACTATTGGTGCGGCAGAGAATTCGCATCACTTTTCATTAAAGGAAAATTACTACGTGTATCCCTTCAAAAGGATTTATCGATCCGGCGATGAACAACTACACATTGCGAAGTGTGTGGATTCATGGAGAGGTTTCTTCTCCTTAATAGGAGTTTTTATGATGTAGTTTTGACTTTTTCTCCTTAACAGAAGGGATTTTTCCTGATAACAGATTTATAGAAATAAAGAAAGGTGTATAGAATTCATCAAATGTAAAATTTAATAGATTTCCTTTAAATCTCTTCCTAAATAATTTTAAATTTATGAACGGTTAAATCCTGCAAAAGTGTGAATATAAACATTTTTACATGAATGAATGCTATAATACTTACAAAAAAAATGAAAAAAATTTAATTAAGTTTTTAAATTTAAAATTGATATAAACAAATAATGCATAGCGTATAAGTATCTGTAGTTCTTGAAATTTTTTCATATATTCTTATGTTTTAATACGCTTCTTCTCTTAGAAATATCACGGGTTAACTTTTTTTTTTTAATAAAATCATTTATTTGGGTTACATTTTTCGAATTTGTCTTAGATACTATTCTATTAACTTAAAAATACTGTAATAATGAGGAGTTCAATGATGATTAATCATAATGTTTTTCATATAATCAATTATTTTTTTAATAATTATACAATGATTCATAATTGTTGTACAATATGATTTTGTAAATAAGAATAAATGTGAAACTTTGGAAATGCTGCAAAAGAAATTAAAAAGGAATTTTAAAATGACCAACGACACGTATATATTTTTATTGTACTATGTATTTAAAGCTAGTCTTGACTTACATTTTAATTAGACTTTCCTTCGTCAACAAAAAATCTAGTATACATACTATGAAGTTTAACATCATTTACTTTTGAGAAACCGAAAATCAGATACGTTATTAAATGAGTTTGCGATCAAGCATATACAATGACACATTTCAAAAAGCCCGTAATGTATAATTACTACCATATAAAAGTTTCTTAGATATAATTAGTACGCATGAAGTAAAAGTCAAAAACCCTTTGAGAAATAATACTATTACAAAATTTTCATTACTAATCCCTTTCATAAGGTTTAAAAGTTCGTTCAAAAGCTTAAATTTAAATATATTTTTTCATATATAGTACAGGTTTAAGAACTTAAAGTCTCTTTGATAAAAACTCAAAGTATTAAATTTTTTCCCGTAAAACTGATCATTTTTAACAATACTTAAAAATTTTTTATAATAAAAATTTTTTTACGATGAAATGACTGGGTTTATATTCAATATATGCAGTAAGTATTTATATGGAGTATTGAAAACTTTCTTGTCGTTATGTGTGTTGATAGTATTTATATCTATTTTAATACTATTTATACATACGTAAGACATTTCAGAATTTTGCCGTATTAGAATTTTGCTCCATTTTCAAATATTTTTACGTTATTTTAGTCAATAATGTATTTTTGAATTTGGGAATGTATTTGAATAATCGAGTCATTAGTTTTCATATTTTATGTTCACGATGAATTGACTATAAATTATGGAATAGCTATTTATCTTTATGAACATTGATTTTGCCTTAATAAGTAGTTTAATTAGAATAAACGCTGAATTCAGAATAAAGTAAATTAGGATAAAGTACCAATTGAAACTTTAAAACATAAATTTTTTAGTATATTTCATATAATTTTCATTAAATGATAGGAAAATGCTTTTTTTTATCATTTTTATTATCAAAAACTCGATCCACAAGATAGTGAATGATTTTTCAATATAGGTTAAATAAGCACCAATAAACTGATTGGAATGAAAGACCAATCAATGTCTAAAGTTGGTTTGATTCTGTCATAAATCAGTGGTACATTGTTTGTCAAAAGAAACAAAATTGATATTCCTGAATGATATTTTATTTACCGTAAAATTCAGTTAAAATGTTATGGACTATAATTTCAAATATTTTATTCAAATTTGATAAGAAAAAGTAGATAGTCTGATAGATTTTTTTTAGATATATGTATTTATAATATTTTTGTTGTAGATAAAATGAAGGTAAAGAAAGGTGTCAAAGATCTTGAAATTTTCCAGTCTATCGTGTTTTCCGACTTTTTACACGGGTTTCCCCAACGGTTATCGGTAAACTAACGGATTCTAAAATAAATTGAGCAATTTAAGTTAGAAGCGAATTTCAAATCATAAATGTGTAAACGTAATCAAGACTGTTTCCGTTCATCATCCCTAGATTTACAGAATTTTTAGTATTTTATTCTCAGCTAGACCGAAGAATAACAAAGAAAGCTTAAAATATGTATGATAACTATACATTCTGGCCGAAAAACTTTCATGATTACTCTATTGTTTTTGTAGAAGGCGAGTTGATTATCATAAATAACGACATAACAATGTTTGATTTCGTCTTCTGAAATCACCGTTTGTTTCTCAATGTAATTGATATATTAACTGTGGACATAAAGAAAAATCGTAATAAGAATTTTCTCTTTGCTACAAAAACAAAAAAAGATTTGAAGGAACTCTAATCCTCGTAAAAATCATAAAAAGTTCTTTATAAAGTATAGATTACATTCAGCTAATCTCGAGCAATGAAGTCTATTTCACCCTTATCAACAAGCTCGAATTTTTGCTACATTTTGTGGTTTACTTGAGATTCAAGAATTACATTTTGTCATTTAAAATTTCTTCTTGTTGCCAAATGTTCATGTACTGCTTTAAAAGCTTAAATGAATTCTATGCTTTGATATGTGTTAATGATTAAAATAATGGTAATCAATTACAATAAATAATACTAAGACTAAAAATCAAATATTATATAATTTATTAAGCTCAATCTATTATTTCTTAATTTTTCAGTACATAAAAATGAATGCACTTTAACTATTCGATTGAAATAATAAATTGATTAGATAAAATATTTTTTACTTGTACTTTAAATTTATATGCAAGAGTTAAAGATTTATCATAATATTTTATACTTTAATATTTTATTTTATTTTAAATGATATATAAAATTTATAGTATTTCTTGATTAAAAAATTTCACAAAAATTTTAAAAATTAAGTTTTATATGGCACATAATACTTTTAAAATTTTAATATTTGATTTGAATTGAAAAAAAATAAAAGTTATATTTATGTTTGACGTATATCTGCTTCAGATTAGTTGCCCTATATCGAGATGTATTTTATCTGTAAAAATTGCGCATAACATATTAAATTTACTAATAATTTATCTTGTATGCACAATGTTTTATATACATATATACATCTAAAAAAATTCACATTTAATGTCAATTCTGCAAGTCTGCATTTTAACGTTATACAATCTAAATATAAATTATTGATGCAATTTAAGAACAATATATAAAGTCAATGCACAAAGTGTAAATGAGCCCGAACAACTACCTTTCATAAACAAATATTTACTCGCAGAATGAATTCGCGTCTATCAGTTTCGCAACAACTTTTCTGTATCTTCCATTCTACAGAGAAAAACTCTGTGGGACATGAAGAGTTTGATCATGAGATTGTGTGATTCATTTTCCATAGACATTGTTAACCGTAACGAACTGAAGTAAAACGGCTAGATAAAAGTGATGTTCTTTATAACGTTTTTTTTTTTTTTTTTTTTTTTTTTTTTGACGAAACGATCGTAATTTCACATACGCATAGCTCTTTGTCAGATTGAACTCTTTATTCTCATTTACCCGGATCAATTTCTATTTATTTCTATTTTGTTTCAGCGAATTAGTAAAACGTACGGTAATGGTTTCTTTTTCAAAATAGGTATACTGTAACAATTATTACAACAGTATACAATTTAGCACAACTATATAGCGACGATCATATTATTTATTTAAATTTATTACTAATAAATGGAAAAGGATATTTTATATTTGTAAATATGATGAAGGGCTTGGGGAAACGATAATCTATCCTTTAACAAATAAGTAAACAAAAATTTCTTTATGCAATAAAACTTTTTTTACAGTTTTACATTTTTCATTTTATTATTTTATTATTAATTGCTATTTCTATAATACATGAATTTGTATCCATAAATAGAATGAAAAGCTTGGAATTAGGGTAGGTACATAGGTTGGCAGCTTAAATAGATTTTTTTGGATTAATAATAGCTCTAAATAAATATATATATTCCTTTCATTCAATCGTATGATGCTCTCGCTTTCGCACCCATAATAATTCTGATTATCATCGCTTACTCCTAGTTATCCATCGTTTGCCTGTGTAAGGGTTTTTCCGTTGATTTTCCCCCGGTAGCACTAAATATCAACCACATAAGCCGATTCTTGGGTATTAATATAATCCGGATATGTCATTAATTGCATATCATGTCCTTTGATCTGCATACCAATTAGGAGTCCTTAGATCATTATCTCTTTCTCTCTCTCTCTCTCTCTCTCTCTCTCTCTCTCTCTCTCTCTCTCTCTCTCTCCCTTTCTCTCTCACTCTCTTTCACACATTAAATGAGCGCTTTTTTAAAAATAAAATCTATTTTTTATTATGATGAAATAGTTGAATTCTATCATTTCTAGCAGTATTGTTATTATAATTGATGTATTAAAGAGATTTTAAGTTAAAATAATTTTTATATTATATTTCCAGAAATATTAATTTGATTTTAAATATTAAAAAAAAATTTTTTTTATTGTACAATTTTTTTAAACAAATTAAAAATGTATTCATATAAAGTAAAATATTTCCACATTTTTTCTTTTTTCTAAACATTATGTTAATAATTGTAAAACTGAAATATTATTGTTCAAATCAATAATTACACGATTAGATCTCCTAAAATTACACCGTCCTGTATTAAACCATTTCCATGGTAATTATGAATCTCACTCGGTTTGGTATGCTAATGCATAATCAGGGCAGTGGAAATAATCTGGTAGATCGAATTGAAGATTTAAAAACCGTATTCTTTACAATTTTAACTTTTAGATTTTGTTCTTCTACCTTTTATTTTTCTTTCAATATATACTTTAAATACTATTTTGAGTGTCTGTAATTTATGTATCACAATATTTTTAATCTATATAACACACAAATATTATGTAGAAAATAAATTAGTTTAATCAATTTTTTATATGATGTTTATTTTACTTTGTAACTAAAAACATATCAAATAATGTTACTGATATAAATAAGTATAAATTTATTATTGTATAAATAAAAGGAATATATGAATTATAATGAATAATATATGAATAAAATGTAATTTAAGACTATTTGCTATCTGTGGAATTTTCCCCCGTGGAAAACCGGCTTATTGGGGTGAGACACGATATTCCTCCGGTGAGATTTCAGTGGGATGTTGAAGGTTGAAATCTCGGAATCAAAGAGGTATCGCCTCAAATGAAGACAATTATAGACGTATCTTGTGTTGAAATTATACAGGTAAAGGTATAATGTTTCGATGCTTTAGTTAGTAGGTCGAAAATTTTAGAGATCGTGTAATTAATGTTGTTGTAATTAATGTTAAACAAATTGAAACTCGACCTGAATGTAATTGAGATAAACCGTACGAATCGAATATTGTAGAATTTAATTATGTTTAGATAGTAATTTTTTCGGTCGACTATAGAAAAAGATTTTTTTATGCTGAATAGGATAAAAAATGATGTATATAGTAAGAGAGGGAACACTGATATTATATTAATATTAAGTTTCAACAATAATTCCGATTTTGAGACTTGGAAGGGAGAAAAAACCGAGAAAAGGAAGAGGGTAATTTATAATTTTTATGATTTATTTTTTTTCGAGCGTTCTTCGAAACTGGTTCACTTCGTCCTTCAAAGTTTAATTTATATATTTTGTGAATTAAAATTTATGTCTAATCAATGAAAATGCATTCTCTGGAAAAGTATAAAATGTATTCGCTTCCTTTCCCCTTTTGTAAATTTATTGAATTCTAAATATATTCTAATTTATGTAGATTAAGCAAGGAATTAATCTGTCAGAAATAAATAATAAAATCTGTATTATTGAAAAAAAAAGAAATAATTATGATCACTTTTCACAAGTTAACAAGATTTAATTTAATTTTAATTTTAATATAATATATTTATACCTAATGATAATATTACGAAATATTTTTTAATTTGATAATTATAGATATATTTAAAATAATATTTTTAAATTATATGTATTTTTTTTAGGTAAGTAGTAAGCTTGCAGTAGGTCTTCCAGAATAGTGAGTTAAAGTTAAAATTTTTCTAATATTTTTATTAAATAAATGCATTTTTTTATATAATAACTATGATGTTGTTGAAGCAGACTCAAAAGCTTACTCACATGATTATTATAATGAAAAAATAATAGCTAAGATTACAGTTACAGAATAAATTAATTTAAAAAAAATTAATTATTTATGCTTTACACAAAAATTTTTAAATTATAATTCTGTAAATGTAGTCATAACTATTATATATTATTATAATATTTATTCAAATAAACTTGTAAATCTATACGAAGAATACAATTTTACTAAAGTTTAAAGTTCACTCCTTTCTATTTTGCCGGAAGTCGAATACGTTAAATTAGAATATGTCGAGTTGCGCATAAAATTAATCCAATCGTAAACCTCTACTTGATTATACAAATTATAATACTTGGTCAATTTCTGCTAAGTTTCATTACATATTTATATCAAATTATAGATTAATTTTAATTTCAAAAAAAAAATTTCTTTAAACGTTAATTTTGTTTAAATTATTATTTAGGAATTATATATTGCAACAAATAATGTTAATTTTACATTAAGCGGAATTTTCTAATTATACATTCAACTATAATTAGGATTTATAATTATATATCCTACAATATATTATTTAATATTTAATTAATTTAAGCATCGAAAGAACAACATATATCGGAAAATTGGCAAATACTCAATTACTATAATATTTATTTATTTATTGTTTCTAACTAATGTTGAATATATAAGATGTCTCAGAGTAATTATACTTTTATAAATTTAAAAAATATAATTAAATTTAAAATTTTAAATTTTTGTATAAAAAATGAAAAAGTTTTTTCATACTTATCTAAATTCACGAAATAAAAATTATACATTCAGGCAAGAAATTTTAATTTTTAAAATGAGTTTTTATAATATATTTTAATTGATAAGGAGAAGAATGTAGAATTTATTTTAAAAGCTTTAACGAAAAAATATATATTGTCAGATAATATGTCACAATAACAGAAGATGGATATCTTCATTCTTTTTTTTGGAATGGATATCAATGATGTCGGTCAATCGTGTCATCAACGAGTGAAATATAGTTGAATATCTTTATATATTCCTGTCCATAAAGAACAGAAATAAATCCAATACAGATCGGATTTTTTTATCATCTGAGATGGCAAGATTAAATTACTCGTGTCGTTGCACTATCAAGAATTACCTACACAGCAAATTTATATTCTTGGGAAAGCAGATTCACCCTTTAATTGTTTGTTGGCAATTCGCTGGTTATTGCAAAATAAATCATAGATTTTTGTATAGACCGGATGATTACTTTTGGTGCACAATTTTTCAGACTCGGATCAAGATGGTATCACGTTAAATGCGAAGACTTGCATTCCTTTCTTAACCGGGTAAATCAAAATAGTAAAATATTTCCATTAAGGGTAGTTAAATGGAAAGCTGTAGTTTTTGTTATTGGCCAACATAAAACTGAAGACGTCGTAGGATGGGATAGATTTCCATAAATTTACATGCAAAGACCTAAAGTTACATTTGGAAACCTATAAATTTCTGCTTCGAGAAATAGAATGGGTCTCGTACATTTAAAGAAGTGGTTCTATGCAACAAAAAGTCTCGTGTAAAATACTTTAGTCAAAATAGCAAAGTACCAATTTAAAAAATACGCGACTGGTGGGAGAAAACCCAAAACCGCATTCAAAATGAAAATAAAATCTTTTTGCTTGAATTTATAAAGTGTTGAAAATCTGTTAGCGCAACAAAGAGACAAAGAAATCACTTTCCCGATAGCATTTGCCTCCATTTTTGTAATGGTATGTACATTAATTGTGCAGAGCGGAAAGTTACGCCATTAGCATTCCACGCGGAAACGATAAATCGAGCTTTCGAAGACTCATTCATACCCATTAATGTAGTATTCGGTTCAAGGTTCGACCTCTATAGAACCGCCCGCCATACCACAATGCATGACGGCACTCCTACATATTATCTTATCCCCCCCCCGCACCGGGGGTTCGCAATGCAGCCGACATCCTACAATGCGTATAAATCTATGGAGCGCTGGCCGTGTCGTGCCTCGCACCCCTACGCGAGATTAGTCGAGCATCCACCCTTATCCGACCTCCCACCCCACCCCACTCTCCTGTGCCTCTCTGGCTCATGCCTGTGTAATCTTCTCCATTATCAGGTAGCACCCCCGTTGGCTCCCGTATTAGCTCGCCTCCACCCTCTGCATTAGTGCGGAACCAAATCATCGGCCGAGGTATGCGCGAATTAAGTCCAGCCCGGAGTCCAGCCCGGAGTCCAGCCTCTGCACCTCCTCGGCCACCAAATTGGAAAAAGGGAACTAGCACTGGAATGTTAGGGGTTGCGCACCCGGGCACTTGGGGTGTTGAAACATGGGCCAAGGCACGTGAGTTGCACGCGAAAACAAGAAAACTGTACGTGTCGTGGAGTTTCACGACAGCGTGTATAGCCGTTTCGATAAACCTTATCACGGAGGACCTGGGAAAGTAACGATTGTTGAGGAAAATTGAGTATTGTTGTTTGCTTGTACAGCTGGAAAAGTAGTTAAAGCTTGCGAATTTGCAAGACAAGGCTTTGATTCTGAGCTTTGACCTATTGCCTGACTCGATCCAACAATGTTTCACTTTGATACGAGATTTTAGATTTATATTTACTTGTCGCATGACCATTCGAACTCTATGTACACCTGCTTTTATCGTTACGCTTTCTGAGGGGATTCAATTCCTTCGCATCACATATTTCCATTTGAGCAAAATCTAAATTGATGGAGTGATGGAAATTAACGCATTTGTCAGTCTTCATTATGCTTGAATTATTCTAACAACAGACTTACACGACTTTATTTATTAAACTTTATGTATTATTCCGAGTGCTTTGTCAAAACTATTTAAAATAAATTTATCATTTTAAATTATCCCACATATAAAAATTCTGAAATTTTGAATAAAAAAATATTAAAAATATAAGTTTTAAAAGTCAAATATCTCCTAAATGATATAAATTACTTTATAATTTATCTTATAAGTATATAAATATATAAGTTTAAAATTCAATTTAATAAATTTAAATGTATTGTTTTAAATATATAGGAAACTTTTAAAATATGAAGTGACTCAGATATATTTTCAAATATAAATTTTTTAATTTTAATGGGTCCACCATTTGATGTTTTCTGTTATTAAAAATTATTTTAATTAAAAAAATTTTTTTTTAAGAAAGTTTTACATTATGCTTTTATGAAAGAAAATTTTTTCGCACAATTATCTAAAAGTGGTGTATGTTTTGAATACAAATTAAAGTCTGGTTTTCAATTGATTGTGCTATACATCATTAACCGTTTTAATACAGCAGTATACATTGGTACATCAAAGCATTTACAATTTTTTTGGTTTAATTTAATGATAATCCTTGGCGTATAGAGTGAAGTCCACAGAGAAAAGTCTTTGTTGTACTTTTGTTTGGACGGGTGGCATTGTAGTTGGTATTGGATGTTGCTCCACATTATAATTCTGTAATACGTGTTTGATTATTTAGACGTAGTCACTAGGTGGAGAAGTGGGTAAATGCTCTGTCGACATTTAGCACAAATCGAGCACTCACTCAGTTTCTCAACCCCTTCATGCACGAGGACAAAATCAAGCATCAACACCGGTCGGAGCCTCCGCCAATGCGGTACTCCTGGATTCGATGTTCACCCGGGGCACCACTACAGGGAGAAACTTTGTGTTCCCTGCTATGCATAGCCTGCATGTAAATTTCATCTAGGTATAGCGTGCTAATTGCACTTTCTCCCATTTCTGTCGCGCTATTTTGCTTCCTCTTGTGTATCTATTGTTGTACTTGCTCGCGTATATTCTCGACCTCTTAACACACACATGCATTTTAATTGCAAAATCGGGTCGTACATCTATTGACGTAACCGAGCCTTCTGTGCTAAGAGTCAAGTGATTAAAAGAGAGACTGGAATTACGAGATACCAGATAATTTGTTTAATTGCAAATTATTTCGTTAATTTTAGCTTCTGTAATTTTGAAATGCGTATGAAATGAAATGTGGACTACAGATTTATTTTTCGTAATTTACATCAACTCTAATCCTACTGCAACTTTTTCTTTAATATAAATACCTATTTTTATAATTTATACGATTATATACTGAGAGTGTGAAATTGTCAAAGGTAAATATTCAAAATAATATTTGAAAGTAGTATTTAAGAACGTTCTATTGTTTGCAGAAAAAGTATTCTACAATTACTCGCGTAATACTTTAATTAAAATTTTCTGTGCGAAATGCCATGTACATTTTAATTAATGCAGCAGTTTGTAAGAACACTTCTATTAAGAAATTTTACTCTAGTATCTTTAAAAAAAGTAATTACATAATTTAGAATTTTATTTCAATTTTTTCCATTTTTCACCAAATTTTTTTGTCCCTTTTTCAATATTGGATCATTTTTATATTCAATGATGATAAAGGTTCGTTTAATGAAAACAACATATTTATTACACTGTAAATTTATAAAATTAAAGTGTTTACCTACACGAATGATAATTTATCAAATTATAGCATAATCAAAGTATAGCAATTAAAATTATAAATAGAATAAAAAATCATTTCTTTATTTTACTTTTATTATTTTAAATAATAATTTATTGTAAATAATTTTCAAAAAGTACACAGATTAATATATGAGTTAGAAAGTTATATAAATCTATAATATAGTTGTAGATACCTTCGTATTTACAATTTTGATAAGTCTTTAGCTAGACTAATCTAATGTATTATTATGTTTCTGAAAACTTATTATCTTATATTTAAGAATTCAAATGATTTTTACCTAAATTTCTATGCTACGTGTTTAAATAAAAAAAAATTATTCGAATCATTTATATTAATAATACAAAGTCGCAACTTTTGATTTTAGTTGTGATGTCTAGTTAAACTGTGAATTTCAGTATTAATAATTCGTGCGTATTATATTTTTAAATTTTGAACTTTGATCTAATTTTGTTTCAAATAAGTAACAAAAGAAAAAATAAAAATAGAACAACCGAGTAAAGGATCGAGATTACGTTTCACTTTCCATCGTGCGTGATAAGTACAATTTTCCACAATTGAATCACAATAATTGGATTGCACATATGAAAAGCTTTGAAATACATTTACCTACAGTTGAGAGTATAGTCTATATATACTTTCTGATTATTATTTATCTTTAGATTTATTTTAAACATAATATGCATGCATTTCCTTTTAGTAATTATTTATCATCATTAAGAAAATGATATTTTTATTCTTGTTTTAACAATTTTACTATTTTTTAATTAAGCAATTTAACATTGTTCAAATTATAATTGTGCATTAGCAAAAAAATTTATAATAATATACATGAAAATTGATGTATTTGATTCATGATATTAAAATAAAGGTTTGAGAAGGCTCATAAAAATTTTGAATTATTTGGTAACTAATCTTCGATTAAACGAAAAATTTTTTGTTGGTAATTATACGAAATATTTAAAAAAAAAAAAATTATTTACTTTTATTGAATATAGTTAGAATAATTTATAACGAAGTGGAAAATAAAATTGGCTTTTTGAAGCATATAATGATCATAAATAATAATACTAATATTACATATTTTCTTATTTAATGCATTAAATATTTTTTATTAGAAATTTTACATTTATAATAGATTGGTTTGGAATATTTTGTAATGCAATGTAATAGAAAAATCAGTTTAAATTTTAACTTTTAAGTTTTAAATGTTGTCTACGTAATTTATGAAGCTTTGGCTTATTAATGGTAAAATTTTCAAATTAAAATTTTCTTTACAGATAATTTTGATATCTCTGATTAGTTTTATTAATCAGCCAGATTCAGAGATATATCAAATTATTTTCAACTTTCTATTAAAAATAAAACATAAAAATATATTAAATATCAATAATTTTTGTGCCTTCGAATCACATTAAAAATTGATATTAAAAAAATGAAAATACTTTCTATTTTTTAAATATCTATTGATAAGAAATTCAAGTTATATAAAATTTTTATATCAGTAGTAATACCATTCATTCTGCCAAAAAATTATTAGAATGAAGATTATATGAATGTATCAGAATTATATAATTGAATAAATTTATAAATGAAATCTCATCGAAAGATCATTGGATAAAAAAAAAATTTATTTATTTTATTAAATAATTCAAATTTATTCATATTTGCAAAGAAACTGTTTTCCAGACATATTTTGGTCAAAATATTATAAGGAACTAATAAATCAATATTTTTTAACTTGTGCTTTTTATCACTTTATTAAAAATTTTATTTCTGTTATCTACTCAGTAATTTTATTATAAAAAGTAAAAAATAAATTGATATATTCCAATTCAAACTATGTTTATGTTAATTTACAAATGATAAAAAATAATAAACTAAATAATGAACATTTATATAAAAAATTTATATAAATACTTTGTTGTTTAATCATAAAATTTTCGCACTGATTCGGTAATTTCTCAGCTGTTACTCAAATTCAAAGATAATTCTAATTGACTTCAAATTTTTAATATTTCATTTTAATTATTAATGTTTGTATGAATATTCTATATTAAAGCATCTCAATAATGATAATGCTTATATATTGTTTAGATAAAATTTTGCCGCAATATTTACTAATTTCAAAATACACTTAAAGCACTCTGTTGATATTTTGAAATATTATTAATAGATACTCTCAAAATATACTTGTTTACAAAATTAGTAATTATTTATTTAGCGTTACTACATATATCGGGGATGATCTTCGGTGCATAGAACACAATGAAACAATAATATGTGGAAGTGATTTGAAAACTCTTGATTTGTCAAGTCAGTGGATTTTGCATTTGAGAAAGTACGATTAAAGTTATTCGGATGCTGATGTCCCTTAATAGAATTAGAGTACTTACGGGAGTTTGGAATACCGAGGAAAGTATTTTTTATTGGAAGCACATAAACTGAAACGTAAAAAAGCAAAATAACAGAGGTTTATTTTAGCGCGAAACATTAGTAGGAAAAGATACAATCATTTATTTTTTTGGTAAACTTTGAGCTAATTTTCGGTGATTAAACATTTCCTTCTCTATTTAATTAAACTGCAATTAAGTAAAACTGACTGATTTTTCCTTTCTGATATCATTTTCACAACTAACTTAAGAGAAACTTGTTTTTAAATAAAGTTATGACAAGGACATGCGAATTTAATTAACATTCCCATAACAAAGTGCTAAACTAAGTTGTTTGCGTATATCAATATCTAATGTTCGTATTTGGTACATTAAATTTAATATGTTTATCTTAATAAATACAAAATTTTATTACTCTTATGAAAATAATAATGCAACAATTGTATAAAATAACTTTATACTGATTGAGAATATTTAGTACTATAATATATATGATTGTAATTTTTGAAACTAATTTTAATTTGTATTTATGCAATTTAACTTATTAAATTTATTTATTTATTTCTATTTCTTAAATTAGTACGATGGAATTTGAAACAAACTAATTACTGAAGTGGACTTTGTTGGAATTAACTTTATTTTGAAAAACAGAATATAATAGAAAACTAGAGTATAAATTAAATAAGCTATAGTAACACGTGTTAAAATCATACTTGGCTTATTCATAAATCTTATTGTGGCTGCTAATTAAATTTTTTATATATCTAAATAATATAATAATAATTTTAATGTATGCTCATTTTAATAAAAATAAATAGTAATAATTATTTGTATTAAATTATGTAATAAATTATTATGTAATAGTTTATTTTATTGTTTTCTTATAGATTTAATTAATTTTATTTATTATTTTAGAGTCAAAATTCAATTGCTTAATAAAATTGCATTTCAAATAATTATACGTAATTTCCGATTTTGATAAATTACAGCTCAGTTTAGGTTCTGCTATATTATTCTATAGGCTGATATAATGAAATGACCAAAAAAATTAACTTGTAAAGGAAGTAAAAAGTATATTTTTATTTAACAACATTGATTTTTTATAAAATAGTCAAATATAATCATTAATGTTCCATACAAATTTTTCTTCATTTTTTCATACAAATTTCTTATACTAAAAATTGTTAAATAATGAATAAAAAATTATCAATTAATTGCTTGAGATAAATGACTTCCTTAATTAAATTATTTATTCGTTTTTCAATTGATAATTATCAACTATTTCATTTATCTTGGAAGGTATAAAAAATAGCATTCAAAGTATTTACTGTACTGTGCATTTAAAACAATAGCGCTTAAAAAAATATATGGCCTTCTTGCAACAATTGCGCATCTCAAAAGATGAGAAAATAAAAATAGACCGGAAAGAAGCTTGCATTATCTAACATCCATCTATTTGTCTTTGCGTTTAAATTTTGTGCAAAAAAACGAGGGTGGGGCATACATCCCCGAGTTATCCATCGGGCCTGAGAGATAGAGAGAGGGAGAGAGAGAGACAAAGCGCTATCGCACTGTTTTGAGAGAAAAAATGCCTAACGAGCCGAGTGCACCAAGAGAACATCCCAGTTTCACGCATTCACACATATTAATATGTAAGTTTGAAAATTCAAAAAATGTATGTAGATAATTCAGGTGTGGGCACAGGGTTGGTTTAGAGACGCAGACTCTGCTCTATCGATCGAGAAGCTGCGCCGATGAGTGCGCGCTAACCTCACCAACAGTGGGGCTGACAGAGACAGCGAGAGAGATCCGAGAATGCATCAAAGTGCAACTGATGCAGAATAATAAAAATGCACCAAGGGTGTGGATGAGAAGGGCGGGATCATCCGCCGCCACCGCCGCCGCCGCCGCGCGGGGGAGGTGTAGGGAAAAATGACTCAGTACCAGCGAGCGGCAGAGCGGGAAATGATTTTCCAAAAAGGCCGATGACGACGAATCTGGGAGGAAACGTATTGCGCCAAGTGAACATAAATGAAACGACGATTAAGAACGACAGGCATTGAAAGAACTTCTTAGAAGAATTTCTTGGCTCTAATATTTATAGATCAATAACATATTATTCAATACTTGATGATGGCTTTTATATTGCATATCGAATTCTGGTCGATTCTTATTAAATATCATTGCTGAAGACATGCAGAAACTTTCAATACACTTCAAATACATTGTAAAGTAAAACAATGTCCTTTATTAATATATTTCTCTATTACCTATATCTTGTTGGAATATGAACAAATACTTCTCCTCGAGTTTTTCTAGCTGAAGTCTATTTGATTCTACAAATAAGGTCAATACTATTAAAAATAATATACATTTTTATGGCATATCTTTTCTCTTCAACAAAAACTCGAAAATATTGCATAGGAAATAAGAAATTGCCTTTATTGGTTAATGTAAAATACTATTATTAAATGATTCACCTTAAATAATTAATGAAATGCTAGCTATATTATTAATATCATATAATAAAAAGCTCTCAAATAATATTTTAACGATTACTTTATTGCTTCTATAATTTATAAAAATAAATAATAAAGAAAATAAGCTTAAAAGCCAAAATTATAATCTTAATCTTATATTTAATAATATATAACATATTTATTCAATTTATTAATATATTTAAATTACAAAATCAATATTCATTACAAAATTACTTGTTAAAATATTCCAAATATTAGATATTTATAACAAATAACAATATTTATTTAATAGGAAAAATAGATATAACTTAAATTCAGTAAAAATTTATATACACGTATTACGTGTTTCTATAACTCCATTATTTTTTAATAAACAAAATTATTTTCACTTCTCTGGTTTTCGAATATAGCAATATTTTATATAATAAAATTTGTAATTTTTATTATATATTCATGAATATAAAATTAATTTATAAGTTCATAAAATATATTCTTTTAAAAATATAGTCATTTTAAAATTTTAAATTAATATTTTCTTCTAAAAAATAAAATGAAAATAAATAAATAAAAACTTATTCTCTACTAAAAATTTAAAAATACATTTTTGAAGTAGCTTGAAGGATGAAATAAAGAATAAAAAAAAAGAGAAAGGCAAAAAATATGACAATATCCTAGTGTTAATAAAAGGTATGCAGTTTACAAAATGTTGAAATAAAAGACGTAGATTGATGAAAATGAAAGAAAGCAAAAATACTATAGAAAGCAGTAATTATTCTATTTCAACTGTTTGCATTCAAGTGATAAATGTTGCTATTTGAATTAAACAAAGTTGGATTGAAGATTTGCTTTAAAAAATAGATTCATAAATGATGCAATCATTTTAAATAAAAGAAAATTCATTCTTTTTAAAAAATATGTCTTCATTTTACAAATTAAAATCAAGATAAACTTAATTAAATAATTAGTAATAAAATCATCAGTATTTATAATCAATCAATCTGAACAATTATTTTAATAAAATTAGTAAATTATATATATATATATATAAGTGTCTATGTTTATATTATAAACATAAAGATAAATGTAGATAGTATAAGTATTAAAAAATAATATGTACATCTGTACTTTGAAATATAATGAAAAATTTTACATATCATATTTTATATTAAATAAAAGTATTATTTTTATACTATTCTTAAAATAAATAATGAGAATTAATATTTTAAGAAATCAAAACTTTTTATTTATCAAATAATTAAAGTTCTTTACGATCAAACTAATTTTAATTTATTCAAAAATAAAAGACAATCAGTTAATAGTGAAATTTAAACTAATATTTTAGTTCAATAATACATAATGTCTTGGAATTCAAAAAAATATGAACAGTTAATTGAAAAAGAAAAACACGTATATTTAAAATTTTTATGTACTCAAATATTATCTGGAAATGAAAAATAAGTGCCCACAAATTTAAAATATGTTAGTTTTTCATTATTTTCATTATTTTAAAACATTTTCAAAGATTTTTTCTCCGACGCTACAACTTTCCTTTTTTGATGACATTTTAAATTATTAAATAAAGTATGAATATGTTTGCTTGAATATTTACATTTTGAAAAACATTTCTTTGCATAGAATTTCATAGCAAATTTTTCACATGATTCCGTACGAGTACAATGTATAACCGAATATATCAATTTCTATTTCCGTGAATAGAAGTTTATATGAAAAGATCTGGGATGGTGTAAAAGCTCTGATGTCAAAAAACTGATTCAATCAGGTATTTGAAATGCTGCATACTGATATTTATAAGATATCTTATATTTGTTATTGAATATAGAAAATTGTATTCTGAAACAAGTAGAAATATTATTTGAAATTAAAATAATCTAGCAACTAATAATCTGAAATAGAATAATTAATGATAATTTAAATTTCATCCATAATAAAATTAATTATTTAAAAGAATATATTTAAAATATGAAAAGAAAAATGAGTAAAATATAATTAAATCATTATTTTTGGTCAGAAAAGTAAATTCTTAAACATATAATTTAAATCCATATGTTCAGAGATGTACATAGTACTCTTTGTAAAACTATGATTAAAAAGATTAATCGACCTTTTAAAATATTGATATTCTAGTATTAAATTTTGAATTTTTTTTTAATTTATGAACCACATGATTATAATATTTTAATATGTAAGTTTTTGGTTATTGGTTTCAATGAAAAATTTAATTATTGCATAAAAATTGATAAATTCATGTATGTAACTGTAATTTTCAATAGACTCAGATTGATAATAAAATGAGAGCTAGTGAAATATCTGAATTATAACTTATTAAATATTATATCAATTTAATAACTAAAAATAATAATTATATACTTATATTTATTATTATTTTTTTTATACATTATAAAATGTAAATTATAAATTATATGTATAAGTTTATGATTATCTTTATCTGTATTTTTGAGATATTGTAAAATAGTTTTGCTAAATGTAAGATAGAATTTCTGTTAAACTCTAATTATATGTTTTAAAACTGTGTAAAAACTAAAATCAGATATCACAACGAGCAAGAATAAATTAAAAAAATGTTCGTATAATTTAATTAAAAATTAAATTTTTCTAAAATTATAAATCCCATAAAGTTGATATTTTACACATATAGATCATATAGAAATTGCTTTAATATTTTCAAACTAGAGTTCAAAAGATTGAAAAATTACAAAGTTACAAATTTTTTAATTAATATTAAAATTTTCTTATTTTTTAAAAATGTCTCTATTCCTAAGCTATCAATCAGTTTATAAAAAAATGAATTTTTTAAAAATATTTTTCTACAATTTGCTTCTTGGTGCTACAGTGTTGAAATTAAAACTTTTAATTCTATAAAAAAAAACTTGAAAAATGCATTTTTTTTGTTAAATACTTCGAGTGGTATTTTAGAAAAAAAGAAATTACAGTTTTTTAACGTGTTGAGTGTATTTCGTTATCGACCTAAAAACTGCTCCATTGATTGCTTTAAGTCAAGATAATAATTTTGTTTACTGTTTAAAATGTTTAAAATGCCTTCATGTATTATATTATATCAGAAGGAGTGTTTTAAGTTTACTACTCATTTACTGTAGTCCAGATTGATTAATCATAAATAATTTTCCAATGACAGGGTCTTCTGCAACTGTAACTCAATTTGATTTTAGTACTTTTGCAATAGAGATATTAGAGAAAAGTATCGTAAACACCAGTAGCCACAATGCTGTACATCCAACAATCCATTAAAGAGCCATGAAAGTTTTTCGTAACAGATTTCTCAGTGTTTCCCTTTTTACGTGGTATCACTACTTGAAGATACAGTGTCTACGACTAAGTTAACTCGTGTCGTTAACCATCCAACAGAGATATAAATCGAGACAGAGACATGAGTTATCAGCATTTGTATCGTTTGACTTGAATCGTCCAACCCCCGTCTGTCAAGTACTGAATCATAGGTTTTCCCGGAATCGGGTTGCTCGTGTCCAACTTTTTTATTCTCCTGCTGAGCCACTCGAAAGATTTATGGAAGGTACGCGTTTGTCTTTGAAGAGCCAAATGGACACAGGAGAGAAAGTCTCTCCAGTACTCGACACTCCTACACACTTTTTCCTTCAGATCCATTTTGCATGTGGTACGCGTTAGTCGAGCCATAGGTGCTTCTCTCTCTCTCTCTCTCTCTCTCTTTCTCTCTCTCTCTCTTTGAGTGACGGCAAACATTATCCCAAGTACTCTTGATCTCTTCTATCTCCGGCGTGCCTCCTTTGTGATCTAATATTCTAAAGAACACTAGTCATCATCTCCCTGTTACTTTGCCAATCTCTCTCTTTATTTTACGATTCATTAAGTAATTATTCACTTCGGTATCTTCCATCAAAAATCGATACGATGGAATTTTTATTTATTCTTCGATGACTTTACAATTGCAAAGTACTTGAGTAATTCAATCATTTATTATAATCCTTTTTAAATTAATCAAATCCATCTGTAACTCAAATACAAATTGTAAATGTAAAGTTATAAATACTATTTACATTTTGACTTATAATTACAGATTTAATTTTCACTTTTTTTTTTTTTTTTTAAAGATAATGAATGAAGAAATAAAAACAAGCTTTTATAAAACTTAATTAATTGTAAATCAATTCGGTCTACGATATTAAATAAAAAGAAGATTCCTTATTGTCATTTACATTTTATTTTTTATAAATAAAAATTCGAGAAATTATATAATCATTTTTTTTTTTTAGAATAAATACAATTGTATACGTTTTTATGTGTTTTAACTTATTATTATACAGATATAAATACACAAACACTGAAATATTATACGTTTAAATATTATAGTAAAGCTATTTAAAATTAAAGATAGTATTGTATCAGTATTTTAAACACAAATATAAACTTTATTGATTGTATAAAAGTAAAACAAATATAGAAACATGAGATTCTGTATACCTTAAATATATGTATACATATTTATGTATATACAGATTATATTTATACATAAAACATATAAATCAGAAATTCATTCAAAAGTGCAGATATCCTGTCGGTTTGTATTTATTACTGGACTTAAATTATTATCATGTATTTTAACATGAATCGTGGCATTGATATTTTTAGTAAAAGTGAAATTAATTTGATAAATATTGAATATTTGTGATTTAATTTATGATTGTTAAATTTTTTTTTTAATTAATAAGAATCCCTGTATTGAAATCTTTTTAATTATATGAACCAAATACGGTTCCATTTAATATAATTATTTAAATGAAATTAAAAATTATACCATAAATATACGGTAAATGTAATATTATATTATATTTTTTATATAATAGTATGTTACATCTATGGTAAATATATAATAACACTATGCATTGGAATAAATTATATTGGAATAAATTATATATAAATTTAAGCCGGCATTTTCTATTTGAATTTAATATTTATTAAAAATAAAAATTTTTTTATTTTCTTGCAATAATAAATAAAATTAAAATAAATTTTCATTTATAATATTCATTTCAAGCTTTTAAATTATTTGATGCAATTCATTCTCACTTGAGATGTAAAATAAATTCAAGATTTTACTTTGCTTTCTAAAATGTAATGCAATTGAATTTGAATAAAAAGAGTGAAATAAACTAAATAGATATATTTGCGTTGCTTGTTTTCATTTCGAGTCTCCATGTTGTGATTTCGATTGAGAGAATTTCCAAATCAATGCCTTTCAAAAATTCCTAAAAATCTTTTCTACACAGTGCAGAATTAGTTTAGATTCTGTCAGTCTTTATTATCTATATAAATGAAACTTTATCCTTAAGGCTATTGAATTTTCTAGTTAGCTGTTGATTGGAAACTAAACAACTTTGGAGCGTACTTTTGATCCCAGGATTTTATTTATTTTCTATATAACCAAGTTTAAAATATTTGTTTTTATCTAAAGTAACAACAGTTACATAATAATATTGAGCATCTTTTTTATAAAATTCTTTGTTTTTTTGATTGTGTCTTATATAACTCGATTATTAAGGTACATGAAAAATAATGAAACAGATTTTTCCGAAATCTTGTTCTTATATCAAGTTTACGTCCTCAAAGAAATGATATTTGTAATTTTGTTTTCTATCTTAAAAAGCTTTCAGTGTAGATACAATCAAATGGAAATTCCGTTGCAATAGATGAAAATTACTTTATCTGGCGTTGAGATGTGTGAATAATCACAAGGGCATCAGCAATGGTTAAGGAGAAAAATTTACAAACACTATATCACCTTCTTTATATATTAATAAATTCTCGAGTAATATAATGTTGGTGTTTTTCACAATGGTTGGAAATTTTTTGCAAAACGAGTTACGCAATGTGATCAGCTTCCAGTTTTACAATCACGTTTTTTCTCCTTGTTTTAGCCACTCGATGACGCACTCGTGTATACGAAATCACATTTACCGTTCAAACCACTCCGTTTTTGTCGCAATTCGGGAAACAGTCGCTTTATTTCATAAAAATAAAATACGGAAGCTATTCCTGTGTTCGAAATGTACAACAGCAGAACTCTTTTCTTATCATAAGATAGCTGATGTTCACTTTCCTGGATAAAAATTACTTTGCTCAGTAACGCCATTAGATTCCCGACTCGGAATATTCTATCATTTTTATATCCAAGACACGGAAAGTAAACTGATAATACCTGTAGATAAGGAAATAAAAAATGCATAATCATGTATTTTTAATATTACTTTTTAATTTTTAAATTATCACGGAAGATTGTATTAATTATTAATCGAGCTTTTGATAATAATTTTTTATTATATTAAATGCTTACAACTTGCTTAAGATCTGCATAATAGCATTCAATTTAAATATCGTTAAACTAATTTTTGAGTGGTTTTCATAACATTAAAAATATTGAAGGTTGTTTTGAAATTTTTATACCCCATGAAAAAGTTTTGGTTTTTCAAAGATTATCTTTTTGAGTTTTCAAAAATGAACCGGTAAATAGAATTATTACTAATTATTTCAATAAAAATGATTACATATATTATTAATTTTTTTTTAATTATTATTTAATGTATTGATTTCGTCTGAATTTCCCTGTAACTTATCAAATATATAATTCTACTGTACAAGATTAAACATCAATTTTTTAAACTTGAACTTTTTCTCAGACAAAAAATCGATAACCAATTTCACAGCAAGTGTTAAAGTAATATTAAAAAAATTACTTCTTTACTAGAAACAAAATATTATATTTGAATAAAATAAGTAAACACTGATTAAAAACTTTGAAAAAATATCGATAAACTTCTGAAATATTTTTAGTCAATTATACAATTACTTTTCATTATCCTGTACAATCATTAGCTAAAAGTATCATAATTATTGTTGGTTTTTATATCAGTGAATATATTTAAACTTTGAAACTTTGTAAATGGAAAAATAATTTTTTCGCCTGATAATGTAAATGAAATTTATAAAACTAGGAACAAGTGGTATGAATTTTTTAACCGATAGTTAATTTTATGGATTAACTTTAGGTCTAATCATTATGGTTAAATATACCAAAGGGAATCCAGTACACGTTATATCTTTATATCTTCAATGTAGCATTTACAACGTGCGACACTTTGAGTTCAAATTTCAAATCTTAATTAGTACGCAAAGTTACTATTACTGATGAAAATACTTAAAGTAAGATGGTGTTGGAATTCTTATTAACATAAAAAAAAGGTTAAACGTGTTGGCGTGAAATTGGCTTAAAAAAAAAAAACAAAACAAAAAAACAAAAACAGCGGAAAATTGTAAAGTGGTAAAAGGATAACATCGGACCGACGATTTACCTGATCGAGGCACATCTGCGGGACAAGTTTTCCCGCATGTGTGGTTTACGACCCTACCTGATAAAAATCGGGGATTAAAAGAGTTTTCCGCGTTAGAAAGGCGAGAGTCCAAAAAATATGAGTGAGTTAAGCGGACGAAGATAAAATTTTTTTTAAAAATTATGTAAAACATATCTGATCTAATTTATTTGATACAACACCTCAGAAAAGTAACTATGCGCGATTAAAACACTCACTAAAAAATGCATTTTGACGTTACAGTCACACATCATTTCTTTGCAAAAACTTTGGTTGGACTTGTAAAGATGAGCTACTTGAATATTTTTAGATTTTATTAAATTTTTAGGGATTCTAATTTTTTTGAAAGGATTTTTTTGAGTATTGTTACTTATGCAATACCAATATTTAGAATCAACAAACTTAATCTCTTTTTTTATTAATCTCATAAAAAAAATTGAATTTTTAGGAAATCTTTATAATTTTTTGTTTACTTCGTATTTCCATTAATGCGTAGTACTCAGTAAAAATAATTATTTGTTATATTTTATCTGAATTATGAAAAATTTTATAAATAAAGGTATTTTACTCAGAATTTTGTAGAAAGACTGTTTAAAGTTTATTTATTTTATTATGTGTTTAACCCATTTAAATTCATGTATGTTTTATTTACTGTTTACTCTTTAAGCATACTTTTTGGGCATTCTCGTGTACTTCATATATTTTTCTTATGATCTTTTTATCTGCTTATAATTCATGAATTAAAATTCATAGTGTTTGAGTAGTTGTGGATTTGTAGATGTGCTAATAACTATTTCGAAATACCTAATCATGAGATATATAAGCACTTTATAATAAAATTCTTCTTGATCATAAATCCAAAAAGGACCGTGATATATTTATAAATCTCTCTTTTCACATAAATAAATTATATATATATATATATTTTTGATAAAAATTATTTGCAAATCAAGTTATAAAACATGCTCTTTTCTCCTCAACCTATTATTTTAACTCTATTGTTTTTGTTTTTCAAATAAAAAATAATATTTCTATAAAAACTATAATAATAGTACAAATATATATTTATTGAAAATTCTAACTAATTCTCGTACAATGTAATACCAATCCGCTAGGTATTTTTTGGATAATTAATTTAGAAGCATTTGTTATTATAGTATTCGCTACATCAATTAAGAGTCGATTATTTAGCAAAATTTTATTTTATTTTCTCTTAAGTATTTACGAACCAAATAACTTGAGTTGTCGTGTGATGGATGCATCGGTATTTTTAATGTGGAGCACACCATGTAATGCAAAATATTTCATTTAACAATTATTGATAACCAGGCGATCTATTAAGCACAAAATTAAAAATATCATAGGAAATTTCATCGCGACCGAAAAAGACATTTCAAGAGTAGGATTAATTTAAAACAAGAGATAAATAATCGTCGTCAGCTGCAAAATCCCTTTGAGCATCCCGGGTTAATGCTCGAGCAAGCGTTCACCGAGGCACACAACCACACTTAAATTATAGACAAATACCACAGTCGCCGTTGTCATCGTTCTTGTGTAGTTGTACAGGAAGCGAAGGAGGAATCCGCCCCTTCGCATCGACTAATCCCCGCAGGGTTTTTCCTCTCGCGGTCCATTAAGCTGTAAAACTAGAACGCAGTTCCGCACCTCCCCCGTCCCCCGACCCCCGACCACCGTCCCCCGTACCCCTGCCCATCCGCCCACCGCCCATCGCCCACCGCCCACCGCCCACCGCCCTCCTTACTCTCCCGCTCGGGTCTACTTTACGTATACTTAAGAAACCCATGCTAAGAGCGCTCGATGAAATATATATCGAATGGTTTGTTCAGCGCAAAAGAACTCCAAATTTATGCAAGAGTTTGTTGGGAACTTATCTTTTTACTTAGCATTCTCCTACTTGAATACTTTAGGAGTCACTTTTATTTTATGGGACGTTTGGGTATCAAGTTCAAATTTTATTTCGAGAACTCTATAAGCTTCGCTGCTTTGGATTACCATAATTAAAAATAAAACCTAAAATCGAGGAATTATTCCTTTTGATTTGAAAACATTTTCGAATTTAAAAGTATTTTATGCTGTGAAATGGGTATTGTTTCTTCCCGGCTGCAGAGTTATAACTGTAATAAGAACTTTAAAAATTGACTTATACCAAATCTTCTCAAATATTATTTTTACGATTTAAATATAGTATTGCACATGAATATGTCTATACATAAGTTAAAAAGCTTATTTTAGTTTTGACTTACTTAGTAATACAAAACTCTATAATAATAAACAACATCTTCTCTTGTAATTATAATCCTTTTATGTATATGAAAACAACTGAAACTAGAAAAGTTTTTCGACATCATAATATATCATAATATTTGTAAAACAATGTTTTATATAAAATTCATTTGTTCCTTAACTTCTATTTGAAATATTTAAATTTTAATAATCAATAAATTATAGACACATAATATATAAAAATAAAAAAAATAAGAGCATATCATACTGTTATTATTAAATGTGTACTAGTATTTTATGAAAATATTCATCGATATAATTAATTAATATATATAATTATTCAAAATTCATATTGCGTATTTATTATTTTGTGTTATGTATATAAAGACAACACAATAATTAATTGATCCTACTTTTTACAATTCGGTATGTATGAAATTAAAAATAAAGTATTTTATTACATATGTATAAATATTTGTAAAGTTTTTTAAAATTTATTGAAAGGTTTTAGAATTTACAACTGATTAATGTACAGCTCTAAATTATTTCTTCTGTTTTTGTTGTTGATATATTTCGTTTAATTAAAGGTTACTTCAGTTGATTAACTACTATACTTGGTTTATATCAATAAATCAAATATTCAGTTTGAAGATTAAAAGTAATGTTATAAAAAAACCATACTTTAATAGTTATAAAATCTATCGTAAATAAATGAAAATTTCTACTTTTACAAGTTCGGATCATTTATCAAACTAAGGGCTGAATTTGTCCTAGTTAATAGGATAATTAATGTACAATAACGAAGTAAACTTATAAATATTTATGCACAATTTATGTAGTAAAGAAGCTTACAGTATACTTTAAGGCATTGAAACTAGTTATTTTTTATTGTTTTATAGATATATGTATATCATTGCACTTGTCTTTTACAGGTATATATTTTAGCTTAAAAAATAAATTTCCAAATTTCCAATTTAGTTTATTCTTTAATGAATTTAAAAACTATAGTTCTTTTATATTAGAATCTGATAATGATAAAAATTACAAAAAAACTATAGATTTACAATTTATATTATGAAATTTCAAAATAGTCATAGTATTTTATGAGACTATTTAGTATTTAAACAATACATTATCATAAATTTTAATCCATAACAAAAAATTTCAATATAAATTATAATATGTTTAATAGATTATAGTTCAAATTTTTATTGTTTTTTATAAAACAATTTTTTAATAGTTTATATTATCATTCGTATTAGTGTAAAACATAGTTTAGTTTAGATTTTTATTATTAAACACAAAATTTAAAATATACATTTGCTTAAAATGTTAAAATTAGGTAATTTAAATGTGTAGAACAATGCTAAAAGAACATAAAATTTCTCCCTCTTCTACTTTTCTTTTTCTCAATTTATTTTTATTACGACAAATAATAAAAATTTTAATATTCTTTATATTTTGATATTTTTTTTATGATTCCAGACTTAATTTTGAGATAATAATGTTTTATAAGAAAACACATTAGATTATATTTCATTAGAAAATCTATTATTTATTATTGAAAAATTTTGTTTGATATAAACCATGTTTATAAACAACCATTATATAAAAAAAAGATTTATATCAAACTAATACTCCGTTTGAAACGAACAGAGTTCCAAGTCTCGTCGCACTTTCTCTCTCTCACTCTCTCTCTCTCTCTCTCTCTCTCTCTCTCTCACTCTCTCTCTCTCTCTCTCTCTCTTTTTCTCTCTCCCTCTCTCTATTTACGCCCACGCACCACTGCGATTTCGCGCACCAGCAGTATGTGAATCAGGACCATAAATTGTGGGACAAACAAAATAAAGAATTTCGAATATTAAAAGTCAGAAAACCGAGCATCCGCATTACACGTTATAAAAATTATTAATTTCAGACAAGTGGGATTTTAATTGTTATATGTAAAGAATGTAGATAAAGAATTTTAATCAGCCAAAATATCAAATTATGAAAAATGATTAAAAATCAAACAAAATTAAAATATTTATAATCTCACTTAATTCATTTGTAAGTTTAAAGATGATGTTGTAATATATATATGTATGTATGGATATAAATGACGTATTTCCAATTTTAAATAATAATGCTAATATTTAAACCAATTTATAGATCTTAAAACCACACATAAAAAATAAATGTTATTCTAAAGAATGTAAAGATATTATTTTTCCTCTCAGATGTAATTATGAAGTAAAAAGACTATTAAGTGGTGCAATGAAACTGTTATTCCTACCGTTTACATATTTACGGTAAAATAATAAAAAAGTGACTCGTCAAAGGAGCGCCGATTCCGATTTCCTGCAATATGACCCAAATAATTGTAGCGCCACGCTGTCGGGGTTTTAAGGATCTTTGTTTATACAGTCTTGATAATCTCTAATATCATTTGTTTTTTTGTTTTTTTTGTATTCTAAGATTGAATGAAATGCATTTATGGTATATTTTAGCGGTTTATTCATCAGTGTCCTCCTCTCTTTTTGATATCCTTTTTCTTGCAATCAACGATAATTTAATTTTTACCAATTACAAATCAATATAGGCTATCAATTAATTTTAATCAATGGCATCAAAAATTATGCAAATTTATTAATTTTTGAAAATTTTAAAACACTTAAGAGTAATGTTCAGAATTTCAATTAAAACTATCAATTTAAAATTCAAGTTTTGTCATTTATTTAATTATTTTAACAATAACTTGTTAAAAATATAAAATGAGCTTGATAGTACAAAAAATTTATGATAAAATTTTTATCCCGATATATAATTAATTTAATAAACAAATTTTATAATTTAATACATCCACAGGATAAATTTTGAGACAGCTTGTCTTGATTGAGAATGCGTGAGAAAGGCAGATTGAATATCGACGTGCCACGCCTTGCTTTATCAGCATTAAATTTTATAAAACATTAATATTGAAATTATAAAGAAAAGTATATGTATAATATTGCAACATTTCATCAAATATATATGTACTTATATGAAAAATGTTCCTTTTATATAGGAAGTAGTATGTATTTACTTATTTATTTCATTTATTTTTACTGCTCACTATATGCTATTGAAATAAATTACAGTAACATATTAAATAATTAATTATTCGTAAAAACCGCTAATATAATATAATAATAATATAATAACTAATTTTGTATACATATATAATTATTAAAAATTTAATGAGAGTAAAATGTTTATTTTTCAAAATTAAATGAAATCTTCAAACATGTATTTATGCATAATAGAAATTTGTGCTATTTCCTAATTCCTAAGAGAAATTAATTTTTGAACGGGAATTTTTAAGAATAGATGTAAATAAGATTTAACAATTGTGGAAAGATTTTATAAAATTTTAGTATCATAATTTTTTGGTAGTTTCAATCGATGGAAAATTTCATACTAAGTACATTATAGTTTAAATTAATAAAATTATTTTAAACAAAGATGTGTAATTGCAATGTATTAATTCATAAAGAATCGTTTTTATCTGTTTTAATTACTTATCATAATTAAGCATTAAATATACTTTTGGAATTAATATGTAATAATTAGATTAAAATTACAGTATATCCGATTTAATTTCACGTTTTATCAGGCTTTCATCACATTTTAGAGTGCACTGCTTTGTACCAACATTGAAATCTTTTTTTTCCATCGGGTAATATTTAAAGCTCATTTCAACAGTTTTTAATTCCCATTGTACCAAAAAGATTTTACGATGTGTCCAGAAAATGCGCAAAGGTATATGTAGGTGAATTAAAATGACGATTAGGGTGACGAGTGACTCGATGAAGTTAGAGACGTGTCCGAGTAAG
Source organism: Eupristina koningsbergeri (assembly GCA_018907245.1). Lineage (NCBI taxonomy): Eukaryota > Metazoa > Arthropoda > Insecta > Hymenoptera > Agaonidae > Eupristina > Eupristina koningsbergeri. The sequence goes on along the minus strand of JACCHV010000008.1, from coordinate 3,871,791 downwards.
CTGCTTCTCCCCATGCCCAAGAGGAAGAAGGAGCGCGATATCGGATTGAACTCGCGTGCACGTTATTACAAGGGGGTAGTTTGCGGTTGGGGTTGCGACCGAATCTCAGGTGGAATGGCAAGGGTGGGGGGGGAGCGTCCCCGAGGTTCTTGCCCCAGCCCTGAACACGGTCACGTCCCCGCGAACACGCATACAAGCACAATTCGCGAGCGGGCGTGTCGACTACCCCAACTTCCGCCCCGCGCCTCGATAAATCAGGGGGTCGCTCGCCTCTGGGTGACGTCACATCGCGAACTCGTGACGTAAAAGCCCGGAGAACGAGAAATAGGATAGGCTGCACACCCCAATCACCCACTGCCCCAGTTTCCTCCGGCGCCCGCCTGCTTAGACACTTTTTCATCCCTTTCTCTCTCTCTCTCTCTCTCTCTCTCTCTCTCGTTTTTTTACTCTTACTGACTCTGACATGAACACGGTCTCTTGTACGTCGCTTCAAGAGTGAGAGACCCGAGACGAGGAGGAGGAGGAGGAGGCAAAGCCGACAGGGAATCCGACCTCAACTTCGAGTTCCTCCGAGATTTTATCCGCTGCAGCAAACTCACGCTCGCTAATGTCACCCTCATGTGTGAAAAGTTGACGACTTATTTCGCTGCGTTTGACTGATTCGCAGACCGAGGAGTCACGAATTATGATTGGCGGAGGCACGCACACACTTTCCTTTTCTATCGGAAAATATTCCCGTCAAAATATAACGTGGAAAGGCTTTGTATGCGGGCGAGGGAGAAAAGAATGTTTCCGAGATTTTTATGCACACGCAGGATAAACCGGAGCATGTCGTAAAAAGGAATTTTCCACACCTTTTCCACGTAGCATAAAGCGAGGATTGATATATCAGGGCCAAAAGTTGGACACGAATTCCTAGTGTATCACCAATAAATAGATATTTTTAGAGCACATTTGTGGACAGTTTTTTACGAGTTATTACTGATGGTTTACTCAAGAGATCAACTTCTTACGATTCTGATGTAAGATATTTATTTGCATTTTTCGACAAAATCTTATTTCTTTATTATTTATATTCTTTGTATGTATCATTGTTATCATTTGCAATATTCAACCAGTCAATTTTGAATAATACTAAGATTCATTTTCATAATTACAGAATATCATTTATTGATGGATAAGTACATAAAAAAAACCGACTCTGTTTGAAAATGGAAAAAAATATTATTTTTCACAAGTTCAAATTACGTAATTTTATATACACCTATATTTTTCTTTAGTATTTTAATTTTTAATTATTTGTTTTTAAATTTAATAATTGTTTAATAAAATTAAAAATATTGGAAATACCATTAAATAAATAAATAATAAATGCACAGTTGTAAATACTGAATGATCAAAATATGTACAATCAGTGTTTTGATAACTGTAAAATTAACTATGTAAACATTAAAATACACTTATTTAATATTAAATTTTATTTTCTAAAAGTATGCTTTAAATATTTATGATTAATTATAAATATTTATTAGAAAATTATTAGAAAAATAAACTATTTTCGTGTTATTAGTTTAAATAATTATAAAATGTTTACCGACTTTTCATGAAAATCATTAGATTATTCATTTGAATTCTACGTGTTGTTTACATAAATATCAAGCAAAATTATACACACATGTATATATCTTTAATTAGTGACGTCTAAATTTATATATTCAAAAACATAATTTTGGGATGCACATCATGATTCAACTTCTATTTTATGAATTTGAGACTAATTTCGATGAAAATATCGCTGATATTTATTCAATTATATAGAGGCTTATTTGGAATTATTTTTTTTTTTTATACCGATTTAATTCATAAAATATCATGTACTATGTTTATTATTTCAGCATTTTATTCTTAAAATAATAATACAATGATATTTAGAATAAATTATATTTTTTACAAAGGTATTAATTTTTTATGTTACAAAATATAAAATAATATTTAATATTTACAAAAGAATTGTATTCATGAATTCTAATAAATATTGTTCCATATAAAAATAATGCAATCGAAAGAGTTATATATGATTTTATCAATACATTTTATTATGGTAAAAAATAAAAATAAACTATATACCATGAATCTGATTTCAGTTAATTATATGAAAATAATACTTATTTTAAAAATATTTAGTTTCATTTAATGTGCTTAAATACAAATATTTTTTATGTATTAAAGTCATTTTTTTATAAATAAATTATAATATATTCTATTAATTTGTGATAAGGAAAATTCAGGATATTTTTATGTTTTTAACATATATTTTATAGATACAAAGATTGTATTTCACTTAAATACAGGATAAGTTATAAAAGTAGTGTAAAATATAAGACAGAAATTGAAAGTATCATATATTATTAGCAGTTATAAATGAATTTAATTATATACCAGTAGTTGATTAATAAGTATATTGAATTCAAGGTTTATTGAGACTTTAGTAAGAAGTAAGATGGTGAAATATAATTTTTTCAGACATTTAATTCTAAAATAAAATTGCTTTAAGCCATTACTTTTTTTTCAATTCTTTTAAAATAAATTATTTAAATATTTACTTAAAACTTTGTGCAATGATGGTCTAATGAACGAAATCGAATAAATCACTTTTAATTAGTTTTGATTTAAACACTTTAAGTATAAATTCAAATAAAAACAAAACGTTATAAACTTTTATAATTTTTAGTAAATGAATGATTTTATACTTTTAAAAAAATCAATTAAGTACATTGCAGTACTAATAGAATATGTACAGATAATAATTGATAATAATGAATAATAATGAAATTCTTAATGAAATCTCACAAGTAATAAAATTTTTGAATTATTAATTACCGTGTTGAGTTTTGTGGTAAAGTAAAATGGTCGTTAAGTAAATTTAATTATGAATTATTATTACTTGTTAAATACAGCTGAATTTTTCATATTTAGTCATTATAAATTTACTCTTACGTGTCATCATTTAATTTTTAATAGATAAATGAATAAGCTTATATTATGATTGTGAAAAATGATTTTTTTTTTTAATAATAATAAATTTTACAAATGCATATTGAATAATGGACAAATTGATTAAAAAATTGATACCATATTTGGTAATTTTATTTTTTACTATGTGCGAGTTTCACTTAAATCTGAAAGTATCATAAAATATACATTTTTTGTCGCTCTTTTTATTAAAAGTAGCGAAAACTTAAAACGCTCGAAAGCCTACACAAAATTCTCAATTTCGTTTATGCTCAATTAATAGAAAGAACATCAAAGTTTATAATATATGTATAAAAGAAAGGTTTTTAATGATAGTGTAAAATATATAGGTCTTTTTTACAAGCTCAAGTAAAAAAAGAGGGATTGACGTAAGAAGAGTAGGTATGATACTTTCAATGTAAAGTTCATAGTGAGCTGAGTACGTGATAATCGACTCGACAGACAAACTTCCAAGATTCTTATCATTCTTCTTTGCCCTTTTCAATATTTTTTTTTCTTCATTCTATTTGAGTTATCTCACATTTTGTATTTATTCTGAATAGCGAATCGTGTTCCTAATGCGTTTTCATCTGTAGTTGATCGGAAGAGTTTTTTTATTTATTCTTCATCAAAGTGTTTTTGTACTTATTGGAATTTAATTTTAATAAACTTTAATAAATAAGTATAATTGAAAAGATTTTTGTTCACCTGTAAATTGAAATACTTTTCTTTTTAAAGAAGATTGACACTTGAAGCAAAGGTAGAAATCGGTATAATAATAGATAATATGAAACATTATTCCAAATATAATATTGCACAAAAGTAATATCTGATAAATATTATCTTATTACAAAATTTATGGAAAGAGGATATAAAATGTTCTTTATACTGCACCATGAAAATAATATGTTTTACTTTTTAATTTTAATGATGTGTCGTATTATCTAAAATAATATCTATATTTATAGAAATGAAAAATTCCTGCAAATAGCATTTTTTATGGTTTTCATTGAAAATTAAAAGTTTAAAAAATAAAAATCGTTTCTTTTATATTACAAACGAAAATTAAACCTTCTTTAAATAGATTCTCAACACTAAAATCTTACTCTTTGCGCAGTCATTTATATTCACCATTACTTCACCTTCTTCATCAAAGTTATCGGAGAAAGTTTTAGTCGACTTTCTACGCGTATCCTTACATTTTAACTTCCAATTACTGCATCTCAATTTATCATCTTTAACTCTCTTCATACTAATTCTAACTAATATTACCAAAAGAATATTAATACTATATTCAATTGGAATTGCTATGCACAATTTGAAAATGATATCTATACTACATTTTTATAATATTTTGTGTTTGTATTATCAAACTATATAAGAAAAATAGATTAGGTTTACAAACATTATTAATTTAATAATTTTAACTTAATTAGACTAAACCTTTCCCATTGATCAGATAATGTATGTGACATTCAAATAGAAGTAAAAAATTATTTCCTTTTTTTTTAGTCATATAAATTTAAACAAAATTTAATAGATCTTTTTGAACAATGTTAATGTTAGAGTTAATAAGAGCTAAAATTTGAGACTCACTTAACATTTGGATATCATTTATCTGTAATTTATCTGTCTCTTGCTTCTTTGCTCTTTAATTTCAGTATCTTACTTACTTTTAGTATTTCTTCATTAAAAAAGAATTACAGCATAGTAATATTATGAATTATTTATAATATTATTGAATGAAATATAGCACACTTCCTTATATTATCGCGTATATCTCGGTATGTATAGTATACTCGGGTCTCGCAGTTCTTCCCGGGTGTTCATTAACTTCAGGTCTGCGCCTATTGTGCATACCTAGGTTCTCTTCTCCTGATACGTCTACCACTTGTCTTGATTGAATGTATGCTTGAGGTCCATGGATCCAGGATGTAGATGTAGTTCGCACTTGCTTTAGTGCTGTCATCTCTCATTTCAGTATCCTGACTTGCTCTGTGAGAAATGCTAGGCGTTGCAGGACTTGTCCATCTATCTTCGATGCAGACTTGACAAGTATCCTTGATAAAATTCAAGCATAAATTTTCTCGACATTCATGTAAGTCCTTATGACCTATATCGATTTCCTCTTCAAAATCTAACTCTAACTTTATGTCGTAAAGCCAATTTTGTACACCTTGTAATTGTCATAATTTTAATCCGTCTGACTCTAACCTTTATGTTTCTACTACTTGATGCACCGATTGATCAAATATTGTCTATTTCCTTCGAGAGTCGATAACAATACGAATGTATAAACATAGATTTATATATATATAATGGGAATATTACGCGTTACAATTTGTCCATGTTGCTGTACAAATTTATATACATAAATTTTTCCAAAACTAAATGACATAGTGATACTTATAGAACTTCAATGTTGTGTTTAATTATTTTTTTAAAAAATTACAATAATTTATAATAACTTAATGCATTATAGATTTGCATTAATTATAACATGCTTAATTATTTATTCAAAGACAAAATGCCTGAGTATTTTAAAGGTATTTTTATTATTAAGTGATTAATTAATTAATTTACTAATAAAAATTTATGTATAATGCAGTAAATGTTTAATGAAATTGAAAAATAATACGTTATGTTAATAAAATGAAGTTAATCTCGAGAATTATTTTAAATAAAAATAAACGCAAAAAGTATATTTTTAAATTTTAAAATAATATTTTTTATTATTTTTTTTTTTTTAAATAATTATAAATTCATATTTTATTCATTACATTGATTCAATTTGAATAGTTTCTTAATATAAATATTATTTCGTAATTATGACTCTTCTATTAGTTAATGAGATATAATGTTATAATATATAACTCTCAATTACGTTTTTGTCAAAACGTTATAATGAACTATTTTAGACACCCACAGAATCCGTGTTTCAATAATTTTGAGTACACAATTATAATATATATTAAAGTCTTCTATTATTCCCAAAGCAGTTTTTATTGTCACTGATTTTTTAAAAATATGTAGGTTTTCCAGAATCAGAAGTTAGAAGTTATTATTCATGCTTTACCGCATAAATCACTTTTATTCTCCATTCTTTTTTTCAGTTTTCAATTCTCCTTTATTACGAGATTTACGTAGCAAATATTAACTTACGAGAAAAATTTTTCGTTGCAAAAATGTTCATTTTGAAACTTTTATTTTCGTGCTTAGCGTTAAACAATATATTATGATCTCTGTAAATATTTATATTTTTATTCAAGTTTATTATCGATAAGCTTAGGTTGACTTTATATACCATAGTATTTTATGATACATTGATAAAACTATAAATTATTTTTAGCTATAGTTAATTTAGCTAAACTATTAAAATTTAACAAACAACTATGCAGTTTGTCAAATATTGGTAACATATTTTAATATGATTTTTATGTTGAATTTAATTTTACCTATTTTTTTATCTTTGTATTTTTAAAAAAGATATTTATCACCGAATATTCTAAAAAATTTATTAGTTTACTAAAAAGTCTAACGGATTAAAGCAATTTAAATGAGGCCTTAGGATTTTAATCGATGAACTTTAAATATTCAAAATTTTCACGAATGGTTAAATGATATAGTCCCAGGTTATCTACAATATGTAATCGTTATAACCACACGAGGATTGGAAATGACAAGTGAGATTCGATCCTTTATGCGCTTGATTTAGTGTAAACATGTGCACAAGCATCTTTGGTTAAAAATCAATTCTTTATCTTTTAATTGAATGAATGCTAATATTGTTTATTTTTAATAAAAATAACTGTATTTTAAAATACAAACATGTATTAAAAATTAATCTTTTATAGTTTCATTTTATAATCAATGATGTATATACAAAGAGCTTAAATTTATGAAATAAAATAAAGTAAATAATATACATAATTTTAATTAAAAACAAAGGATTTAAAAAACATAAGGATGAACAATTTTCGGATAACAAATTCGGTAACCATATATTCTATAATTGCATTTTTAAAAAACTACAAGATTTTTCCTTCCAACTCTTAATTATTTTTTCAAATTCAAATTATTTCGTTTTTGTTTTGTACACATATGTGTATCTCTATTTGTTAAAAGTAAATTATTCACCTAAAACTCGAGATTAATTAGTTTTGAAGATGAAGTTTGCAATGAAAGCACGTATTGCGCGGTAAGAAGCACAAGAATTCATTAAATGCAGCTACTTTTATGATTAATTCGATGCATTTGAAATAAACACTTTGGTTTAATGAGCATTTAATAGAATGAAAGTTTCTTCGTTCTAAATTTATTAGGTGAGCGACGACGCATTAAAAATAGCAATTTATACTCGTTATCTAAGGCTCGAGCGGTAATTTAACTCAGATCACAAAACATCCCTGGAAGTATCACTTGAGACACTAACACTGGTACAAATGGCAGATTACTAAACTTCTGAGTCCTGACAGTTTCCTATCTCGCATCGTGCCTGATGATACGTTGGTACGACACCCTTAGAGAAAGGTTATATCCCTCGAGATTACAAAGGGATAACTGCGTGGTTCGGTGCTTCGCTCAAGATCCGTGCATAAGCTTTTATCATCCCCCAGAGTATCTGTATTCCATTGGGCCTCCAAGCAAATTCCTCCTCCAGATTCAGGTTAGCTATTTCTTCGATTGCTAACTGATGGATCAACTGCAATGAGTATAAATATCCCTCGAATCTGAACTGTCGGTGTCGAATTGAAAATCTTGTGCTGTACAAAAGTTTAACAATCTTCCTATCATACAGCTATTCAAATTCGATACCTAAAATTATTTCATTTTTTTTTTTTTTTTTTTTTTTTTTTTTTTGTACTTCCTATTTATAATAATTATTAAGAATAAAGGAACGTTTCCGAGGCTACGCTTCTAATACCTTCAATTACAGAGTAATGATTCTCCAAATAATCACAATGATATTTTTAATAAAAAATTTGTACTTTATCAAGTTTATGTATCTTACTGCTTTTAGATTGAAAACCTTCATTTTTTTATTTTCTTACAAATTAAAACAAATTTTTATAACATTGGTACTATCTACAGCATAATAGACAAAAATATTGCACGTTTAATTCAGCAATTTTGATTATTTTTTTAGCTATATTTATTTTCACTTAAAATCTAGAAATATTATTTCAATATTAACTATATTTTTTTTACAACTTACGGAAAGCATATTTTTCTACTCTTTGAAGGAAAATTATTTACTGCTTGGAAATGATGAATTTTAGTTTTAAAATTAAAATCACGTGCTTGTTGATCTGATATTTCTTTATAAGAGAATAGTGTAATGAAGTTTAATAAATTTTTAATAAATTATTTTAATTCATTTACTTAATGCAATTATTATTTTATATGTTCAATGAGGTTTTTGTTCTTTACTTTTACTGAAATATAAAATAAGTATATTTATCAAAATTTGTAATATTTTTCAAAAATATTTATAATAAATTATCAAATTTAATCATTAATTTATACGAAGTTATAATTTCTATAAAAAATTTTGCTCAACCGCAGTTTTAGTTACACAAAATTTATATCAGTTGACAATAAAGTTCTAGATACAAATTTTATAAAACTGTAATAAATTTATTAAAACTTTTAGAACTAATCGTGTATCCTGCAAGATAATTTATCCGTATTTTCTTTTATATCATTAAATTTTATTAAGACTAAGAATTCCTTCATTAAATCATTGGATATAGTATATAGTTTTTGAATTATTACTTATAGCAGTAAAATTCAATAACAAATGAAAAATTATTGTGGACTATTAAACTCTGTAATGTCATTTTGATTTGTAATTTTTTTACAACTTTTATAAATAATTGAAAGTGCATTGTTATTTATTTATCTTTTAAAATGTAATTTTATATGTATTCATAGTTAAATGTTATTTACAAAAACTGATATTGTATTTAATAAATAATATTTTATTTAATAATTTCATATTTTGTATAAAAATGTACGTACATTAATATAATATTTAAAAAATGACGTAGTATTTTAGAAATAATTAAAAACATCATTATAATTTTCAATTTTATATTACAAAAAAACTTTTTCAATATATCGAAAACAACAAATAATATAAAAATATAGTGCTTAGTAAATTAACTCTTTGATCTTTCGTTGTCTCGTTTTCCTCGATTTCTCTTTCCGCATTAAGCGAAAATTTCTAGCGCTTTCTGTTTGAAAGTTGACTCTTCAACTAGAAAATAGTTAAGAGAGAACAATGGAAATTCATTCTCATGCTGCAAGTGAACGATTATTGAAGAGAGAAATAAAGAGGATATAGAAAAATCAGAGTTGTTGAAAAGAAATATTATATATATATAATTATATATATATATAATATATATATAGATGTGGAAAAAATACAAACTCGGAAAGTTTTAATTATCTTGTTAGTTGGCTATCAGATATATGAGTAATATTGCAGTTAGAGAAATATGTTTTATTGAATATAACTATGCTACGGCTAGTAACTTAGTTTCGGTATTTTTTTAAAAATTTGGAATTAAGAAAAAGGTATAAATCTTCTTCAGAATCATTTAAAAATTAAAAACATTAATATTGCATTAATTTTCGACCGATTAAAACATATAATGAGATTTTATGCATTATAAAAAATTGTTTTCGTATAACTTCATAAATTATTTTGCCTATAAAAATACAAATTTTATTTAAAAGTAAATCCTATAAAATTCACATTTATTTTTAACTTATTTAAATGAGATTCTTGAATTCTTAGATTATAAAACGGTATTAGAAAGATTATAAAAAGTAGAATTTATAAGCTATAAAGCCTCACACAACTTAAACTGTTAACTAAATCATGCTAAAATTTATTATAAAAAAATTTGGGTCATATTTTCATAAATTTTGTTTTTAATATATTATCAATTTTGATGTTGCAGTTTTAAGTAGAGTTGGCTTTTATAATTTAAAATTTATTGAATTATATGAAATTTATAGATAAGTTGGTTATAATATTGTAAACTGAGTGAGTAGCTAAATGAAGTTTTATAAAATTTTAAATTAAAAATCAAATATTATTATCCATCAAAATTAGATTTGTTTTTGTTTTAAAAACAAATGGAAAAAGATAGTCACCATAAATATTGTATTGAAAATTTTTTAAATTTATAAATCTTTTTTTGAGCTAAAGTTCATATTAAATCAATATGAAATAAAATGAAAACATTTTTATGCCCATTACGAAATATAATTTACAGTTTCAATCTTGTTATTCCATTTTGTAAAAACAATCAAATAAAAATAATAATGTGTATTGTCTCGCGAAAAAGGACCACTTTTTTTTGGAATATGGAATGGAATTGGAATTATTGTTATAGAATGAAAGTACCGATTCATCAACGTATATCAAAAGGCAGCCCTTTCAATTTAATTAACATTATGTAATTAAATTATCGGTGTACAATGAACAAAATACATGCTTATTAAAATGTGTTAAATTAAAAAACATTGAAAAGCACATATCATTATTATTGTGATGGTACCGATCGACTAAATTCCACTACAATAAGCAAATTTGTGTTTGGTAATAATATATTTGGTTTGAGGTGACAGTTTGCGGGGTTTTCCTTTGCTCGTCAACACACACATGTAAATAGCCATAAAAGGGAGCGTTGTCATTCATGTATTTTCCCTTAAAATCCTTTATGGTTTTTCACGTATCTCAGGACACTCGATAAGGCATAACATTACTAGATCGTGGCTCTCCCTTGAAAGAGTAAGTGTCGACGTCGATAAAGCTCGTCGCGTCACTTGCCGTTTTCAAGTATTCGTAACGTTCCCACCAAGTACAACATTTGAATGTGCATTTGAAATTCAATTTTCATAACTATCGATTTTGAAGCATATGCTTGAACTTTATATTGGTATGAGAAATATTGTTACACATGTTATCTACTCCTTTTTTGGTTATTAAACTACTAGAAATGTTGTCATTGGAAAATTTGAAATCATTCGCAAACGTCAATTAATTTCTTACTCAATATTCTGTATTTTAAACATTCTAATACAAAGCATGAACAATTAATAATTACTAATTAAATTGATAATTTATTAAGAGTGAGTTTGTTCAAATATAGCAATGGTATAATGAATATTACTTCCCCCCTTTTCTGTTTCAAAGAACCATCTTTATAATTTCAGAATCATTTTTATTCAACAAAGTTTTCTTCATTATTGTTGAAATTTTCTTTCATTCTTTTATGGAAACTTGGAACTCATCAAAAGAAATATTCTTTTTGTACATATTTTTCATTAAGTTTTAGTCGAAATACTGAAAATTGTTATAAAATTTTTTTAACAAATAATTTTATGACAAACAGATAGCATTATGAAAATTCTTTTATCCAGTTCCAATCATTAAAACTTCTAATAATACCTACTTCATTTGATATTGTATATTAACTTATTGTACATAAATAATTTTTAAAAAACCATTTGAAACATATGTTTTACAATATCATTTTTACTAATAAACTTAAAAAAATAAAACGGTTCCAGAGGAATTTTTATATCTTCTGAAAAAAAAATTCGATACCAATTTACTAATTTTGAATTGAAATTCTAAACATAGTATTGGGCATTATTTATTATTACGTGTTAATATTTCAAATAAGACAAATTAAATGATTGATTTAATTTTATAGAAAATGTACATCATATTTCAAACTAGCAATGAAAATGAAAACACAATAAAAATTTTTCTTTTATGAGTATCGCTAAAAGCCATTAATAGAATTTCTGAAGATATATATATATATAGTACGTGTACATTATAAATATTACAGCTGATAATAAATTGAGTTATAACAAAACAAATTATAATCTAACAATTAACTTAATTCACATAATCATTAACATAAATTTATGGTACTGGAGATTCATAAAATTATATCTAAAATTTATTAAAGGAACATCATCTAAGATATTCGTAGAAATATAAAAAATTCAAACGAAAACTTCAATAATATTATTTAAAAGATAAGTTTTGAAAAAAATTCATAGAATAAAAAATTATATAAACTGCGACAAATATATCAGTTACTGTATTTAGTAGAAGCAGCAAAACCTTATTATCATTATTCAATGAGCCAGTAGCTGAAGAGAAAATTTTTTTGTTCGTTCATTATTTATGAAACTTATTATTAACTCTTTATTATTTATACTTGTTATATATAAACCAATACACAAAAAAAAAATTCAAACACAATAAACATATAAAATAATTATTCAAATACAACATAGTATTACAGATAAATGAGAGGAAATATCTTATTAATTCACTTAAATAATCATATCGCATATCGATTATTAATTTAAAACATTTTCTTTATTTTTTCCAAAGTCAAATTTTAGAAAAATAAAAACTTCCAATTGACTTAAAAAAACTGAAAAAATGACTTACATCCATATTTTGAGATTAATCTTTTCAGTTTTGATTTGTAAAAAACTCTGATTTCTTAAACAACAATTTTAATGTAGAATTATTAATGTTGTCACAAATAATTAATCAAAATTAGTTTATTTATAATATAATTGTTTTTAGCTATAAATTTTTCAATTTTAATAATTTCTTTTTTTATTCAGTGACAACTTGCCACATGAAGATGATGACTTTCAATGCAAATTTACATTTGAATATAATTTGAATATTTTTCATTTTAAATTATGTAAAACTTGAAAAGATGAGTTTATATTTTTCATATCTATTTTAAAAATAATATTTAAAATAAGTTATTTCGAAAATTAATAAGAAACTATCTTAAATATGATTAATTACTGATAAAACTTATACTTTCATTTCTCTCTTATTTAGACTTTTTATCATATACTGGAATTCAAATAAATGCAAATATTTATTTAGTTTATATTGAAATACATCAAAAACTTTATTTTCCAATTCAATATTAAAATTAAATTTTAATCAAAATAATAATATTTTAAAAATAAGAATAAGTTAGCGAAACAGTATTGAGTAATATAGTAAATCTTCACACATTTAAATTGTCACATTGAGTTAAGAAATACATAATATAATAATTATAGAAGACAATTAATTTACCTTTAGTACTTTTTATACGTTTATTACTAAATAATTTATTACTATAAAGTACATATTTCATTAATAAATTGTTGGTGTTCAACGAAATATGATTCCTAAAATCTGTATCCATAAATAATAAAAACAAGCAGAGAAAAATAAAAAGGAAAAATAAAGAAAATAGGTCACATTTATTGCATACGTGAAAGTATGTGGATTTTGCTTAAATTTTTTTCTTTTTCTTTATTCAAAATATTTTTTTATATTGAGTAAAAATTCTCTCTGGCTTGATCTTTCTCTTACTTTTTATTTTCGTATATATCTGCATTAGTCGCCATCGTTATCCAGTTTTCTCACTCCCTTTCTCTTAGTAGACTTATGAGCTCTTCATCAAATGATTATTTTGACTATTGAATATAATGGCATTCACATCATGTGTTCTGTATGATAAATAAAGTCTACAAATACGAGCATAAAGTTGTCCAATATGTTTATTACATTTGTAATATATGAACAAAAGACAGGAACAATATATACACATACACAAATGTGTATTGTATTTTTATTATTTAAACAACTAAATAATACAATAACTAATTAACATTGTTTTAATTTTGCTGTAATTAATATTACTAGAGTTGAAAAAATTATTTAAGAAGAAATATTTAATTATAATATTAATGATACTATATACAGGAGTAATTTTTTAATTATTAAAATTAATAGTTAAATTTTATTATATAAATGTACAATATATAAATTCAAAAGCATATTTTTTATAAATAAACTGGATTTCGTATCTAGTTTATGTATTTAATAGACATAAATAGTTATGCAATGAATTTAATTTCAATTTATTTTTCAATTTAATATTTCAATTATCATGAAACATATTATATTATATATTATAAATTATATTATAAATTATACCAAGAATGTTACATTTAATTTTATTTCTTCAAAAATTCATCTTTATTGGTATTATCACTTTTTGTAGAAACATTCAAATATAGATTAATTATATTAAAATAGAATAAATCACCTCTAAATTAACAGATATCTCAACAAAATTTATTTTAAACTGATGAACTGAATTAACATTGAAGTGATAAGAGAAAAATTTCTAATTTAATATATTCAAATCAATCGTTTTAGAACACATGTAGTTAATTAGAAATAATTGAGGAGTACTTTCGATGGAATATATGTTGCTAACTAAAAAAAAAAAAGAAACTAGAAAAAGTCGCCTTTGGCATGTTAATGAAATTTACTTACAGTATCTATTGGCTCTACCTGAATTATATTACATTCAACAATAGACTCTTCATTCTTTGTGAGTGTAGTTTTACGCCTTTCACATGCATCTCCACGACTCTTTGAAGGTTATATTTTTGTAATTTTTTTCAAAATTTACCAGCATTATTGAAAAAAGTAGCCTTTGAAGATTTTTCAGGTATAATATACATACGCCTTGGTGATCCTATTGCAATTCTCCATTGAAACTAAAATTGAAAATCATAGAGATCGTTTACTAAGCAGTAGCTTAAAGTTAGTCCAATACATATTATACCTTGCCATTAAGATCAGTTATTGTAAAATTTATAGCTGATAAGGTTAAATTTAAATTTAGCTATACACGCTCATAAAATGTGAGTTGTCTTATAAGAGCTTTTAAAGTAATGCTCCTGTCAACTATCCTACTGACCGTAAAAGGTGTATACTCGGATTTAAACTTTAGGTAATAAAATTTTTGACCCATGAAATTTTATATTTCAAAGTTTAAATTTAAAATATTATAAAGATTTTTTACAAATGTTGATACAAGAGAAGAAGAAAATGACAGATGATATATAATATTACAGATTATGATTATCACGAATTTAACAAAATATTTTTAAAATATTTATGTACAAATATTAAAAAATTAAAATAAAATGTATTAAAATTATGTCGCAGGTCATTATCTTGTATAAATATTGAAAAAGTAGTAATACATTATATATATTTTAATTTTAAATATATTTTATTTAAATACATGACATTAACTTTATACATTCTATGCTGACCAAAATATTTTCATTTTTTATAACCTTTTTAAACTATATAAAATTACAGTAATTTTTTCTTCTCATGAAACAATTCGTTTTAATATATTATTCGTGTGAAATTATAAAAAACTATTTGATATTGAATATAAAAGTAAACATTTACAAACAATTTTATATTCGTAAAAATTGTAGTAAAAGAATTTATGTGGCAAAAAGATAAGAAGAACAAAATAAAAATTTAGAATTGAAAGTTTGCATTAGAAAAAAGAAACATAATAGTAGTATGATAATATATCTTTCGATAAAAATAATTTTTGTTTTTGATTTTCATATATTGCAGTTAGATGGTTTTTTGGAAATAGATATACGAAATCATATATGCATACAAACATTTTTATATACTTACAAAATACCTATGATAACATGTTCCTACTTGTAATGGACAGTTACAACTGGCAGCTCTGCCTAACTCACCAATAAAATCGAAAAATAAAATCATACATTGAATATGATGTCATTAAATCACAAGGAAAATAATAATAAAAAAAATATTCATTTAAAAATTAATAGTCAATCACTGTAAATAGCATTATAAACTAAAATAAATTATAATATTTAATTTACAGATTGAAATTTATTGCAAAAATAATTAATAATTCAAGAATTATTTATTGATCAATAAGAAAATAAAATTGTTTTAAAGTTAAATTTATTTTAAAATAATAGGTAATGCAAAAAGTAAAAAAGAAGAAATACATAAAGAGAAAAGAAGATTAATGAAAAAGAAAATAAATTGGAAAGAACAAAATGAAAAGGATAGAAAATTTCAGTTGAGTAAAAGAAGAAAAGATTTTGTTCTTGAAAAGCACACTAAAACGGGAGAAAACTTTAAATTATCCCCAAAGGCATAAGAATATTTCTTCTGTTATAACTGTCTTATTTTATCTTCAATTTTTCGTCTTAATATCTTCATCTTCCTATGTTTTATTCAAAATGAATGATGTAGAAAATGAAATACACATATTCCCTGTTCTTAATTGACAAATACCACTCAATCTTACTGTTTATCATTACATATAAATTAAATTATTTTTCAATTTTAATGAGTTTTAAGCTAAAAATGAAATAAAAATTTGAAAAAATAAACTTTAGGCTTAAAAAGTAAGATTTCAAACGTAATAGATTAGTAATTAATTAGGAAAATAAGCCGCAATAATGGATTCAATTAAAAATATATGCGGTGCACCTGTATAAAGAAATAATTAACATTTAATTCTTTTATACCGATAAATTCAAATGTTTTTAAAAAAAAGCAACCAATACTTTATATAAAGGACATATATTTCAATTTGAGAATATATTTACAATCAATTTATAAAACAAATATTTCTGAATTTAATGTTTGAATATATCCATTACAAACAATCATTTTTAATAATAAGTTGTTTTCATAAAATAATTGATTTACAGTTTTCAACATATAAAAAAAAAAAATAAAATTGAAAATATTAAATAAAGTTTTAATAGATATTTATGTGAATTAATTGCATTCGGGATAATAATGAGGCTCCCCAGATGCCATTACAATCTGCGAGCACAGCTATTATCAATGGGGAATATTTTACGAGCTTAATAAAATAGTTACTAAACATGCATTACTAAAGCATACCTCTAATTTCGAAAAAGCGATATAATTAAGTTGAGTTTTCCGATACTTAATTCAGACTCATTGATGACTCTCAAAAGGAGCACCGAAAAATTTTTTCTTGCAACTCTTCTTCTATCCTTAAGCACTGGCCAAGGCAGTTTTAAGAAACTTTTCAAAACAAAGTTTACGACAACGAGCCAGATTTTATTTTTCTCATCAGGTGAATTTGATCGGATCGTATCCTTAATACTTTTTCCTTGGATTATCGTTTGCGCGCTTTCTGCGGTAATCAGTTTTCTCACCTCGACGAAGATTTTACTCCTGTTGTGATCGTTTTTGAGGTGGAACCGAGTGCCAGGTATTTGAAATTCAGTGTCCGATCGCTCGCTTTCTCTGTGCGAAAGTGGTGGAGCCAAGGGAAAATGGAAGAAAAAAATGGAACACACATTTTCTTTCGTTCCTTTTGCTTATGATCGAGAAATCGCCGGATTATAACAGGAAGCTTAATGATAACATTTGAATTCATAAAGCGTTTTACCGAGAATTTTACACACTTTAGGATTGGCTTTATGATCTTACTCTATTAAAAAATATTGAATCACTTACTTAATTAATTTTGAATATACTTTAATTCACACATTTTGAGTGAACCAATATTCTGGTTTTCAAATACTTAATTAATCTTCGAAATAGTGTCTTAATATTACCATTATTTAATATTTCATATTTAATATATTAAATATGATTTAAAAATCCTTAACTTTATTTTATGTACGTTATATTATTTTATTTTAAAATATAATAATGATGTCATTTAATTTAATAGATACAAGTTAATCAAATGTAACTATAAAAAATATTCTCTTGCATTTTCAGTAAACTAAATATTCTACATAAATTATTAATATGTTTAATATATATGAGAAATATAAAGTTATTTTTTTACCAATTCACCCATACTAATTTTAATTTACTTTTTATAATGCATAATTTTTATAATTAATAAATATAACTTAAATAATTTTTTTTATTGGATTTTCGAATTAAAACTAACTTTTCCCATTTTTTAAATATTTTAAATAAAAATAGTTGAATACAATTATCTTCATGTACTAATTAAAACATATTTAAATAGTTTACTCTTCAAAAAAAGAAGATAAAATTAGTTGGATGAGAAATAATATTGATCAAATTACTCTTGATAAATTAAAACATATTATGTAATTATTTAAGTATTCAAATAATATATTCAGTATTGCAATATAATTAATAATAAAATCCCAATGCAATAGTATAACTCTTATTTATTCCTTAATTAAGAAAATTATTTTAATTAATAAACTTCGTTTTCAATAATTATTTTAGCAAGAAAAATACTATATTAAAAAGGTTTTATATTACAGGATAAATAATTAATATTTTGTAAAGTATTTTCTTGTTTAATTTAATAAAATAGAATTTTATTGATTTAAACATTTTTAAAACTTACTTAAATAAATTTGATATTGTTTTAATCGTATATATTTCATTAGAAGTAAATTTTTTAATTGAAAACTATTATTACTGTCAGTACATTTTTTATATCCATAATTTTTTTATTTCATATAATATATATCTTTTTATGGAATTCATATCAAAATAAAAATACTAATATATTGATTACTATATGCATATATTTAGATTATAATGATTTTACAAATATCTTATTATGCATCAGAATTATATTTAAAAAATTCTTTAATCAGTATTTTGTATTATAAATATCATATAGTAATTTTATAAATTATTATACTTAATATTAAGATATAAGAAAAAATGATTATAGAAGAAATATTTGGGTTACTCTTCGTTAGTATTCGTAGTCTAATTGGATACATAAGTAAGAGATGATGGTGAATGGATTTAGAAGAGAAAATTATGGAACAGATTTTAGTCTCTACAATAGAAAATCAAGAGAATAAGGGGGAATGATAGAATTGAGATATGATTTGAATAGATGTACAGATAATATGATGAGAACTTAAATGCTGAATACACTTGCTTTAGAAGAAAGAGAAATTGGATCGTCATTTTTAAGAAATACTGAGCTTTGAAAGTTTTAGTGAAGAGATATATTTTTTATCTTAATCGCAAGTTTATTGTACTTTGGATTTGAACTCGACCGAATTCTTTTTCCAAGTGAATATGTATGGAACAGATTTGAAAATAAAAGTATACAAATGTCATGACTTGAGATGTCACCAGTGTGGAAAAGAAGCCACGACAATGCTTACACGAGAACACGAGGCAATATTAAAGTCATATTACATTGTCTAGTTTAATCGGTATCGAAGCGAAAAAAGACTCGATCGATTCATTTAATCGTTTCAGTACTGCACACGATAAACTCTCATTCTTTGCGAAATTGAATTAATCCGGATCAAGTTCGCATTTATTTGCGTGTTAAAAGACACACTTGGGAATAAAAAATTGTATGTACTTATTCAAATTATCGCATATCAAGACTTTGTTTCGAACGTGTGAAAAAACACGATAAAAGTTTCATGCTTAAAAATAGAACGACGAGTGTGCGGCGAGTTTGGTGAGCTTCGCGAGTTTTCGCGGAGTCGCGAACTAGTATCAAAAGTCGGAAAAACGAGGAAGAGAGAAAGAGAGAGAGAGAGAGAGAGAGAGAGAGAGAGAGAGAGGGAGAGAAATAAAGCAGAGAGAAGGAAAAATGGATAAGAGTTTTTCGTGCAGGTGGCAATTGGAGGTGAACTTCTGCCTGGGATCGATCGTACATTGAGCTGCTGTTGTTGCTGGCTACTGCGGAAAAATGTTTCTTTTATTAATATAGCTCGCAATAAATATTTTTTAATACAATTTTTCCCGTATTTTTTTATTTGATAATTATGGTTTCTTGAATCACTATCATCTGCAAATATATATCTACGACTGGATTCATATGAATATTAAATCAAATTTTATAAAACATCTAATAAATAATTATATAAAACCTCGAAATTGTAGTGCCTTTACATTAAATAATTTTATTAGTGACTAAATAAAGTACATTTTTAAACATAAACACAAAAATTACGTGAAATACATTACAATTTTTACTAAGTATAACTTAATAAGATCGTGTTATGAAATTAATAATTTTTATGAGCTTTAATTAACGACACTTATTCATTAATATTTTAATTATATACTAGTAGATATTTTTAAAAATCATTAGAATTTATTCACGTTAAATATTAATTTTGTCGTATTAAAACGAGAATTATAAATTAAATCAGAAATATAGAGTTCAAAAAAAAAGATTTTAAAAATTTCCTTTATTCTTTAAAATTTATAGTGATAATTAGTGAATTTCTTTTTACATATGTTTAATGATTTTATTATTCATATGTTTTTAAACTTAACTCTGAGAATTATTTTTCTAGTTGATTTTCAGGTCACTGATTTAAAGAAAAAAAAATTTGCAATCTAGATAGTAAATTATTACATATTGGAATAAAAATCTATATTTTTAATTCTGTAAAAAATCAACAATAATTATTTATCATTTGTATGCATTTATTAGAATAAATTTATTATAATTCTGTTAAATAATTTATTTTATAATTTAAAAGAAATATAATATTGCTAAACCATAACCTATAGATATAATGAAAAATAATAATCAATAATAAAGTAATGTCACCTATGTTTTATGTCTATCATTATTTAGAAGTAAATCTAAGATTCTTATTTGTTTGGTTTTAGGTGAAGTAACCGAATACATCGATTGCGCAGAACGTAAGTAATAACAATAAATCCAAATATTCAGATGTAAATAAAATTATTAAGTAAAATGTTAAAAATAAATATACTCAAAATTGTAAATTTCTAATTATCAGATCGTATACACTAAATATAATTAGTAAATATACAATACAACAACAAAAAAACATCAATTTAACAAGAATTTTTTAATTTATTGTAGTAAAAAAATCAATGTCGATCAAATTTATAAACACATTTTCTTGCAAATATTTTTTCTTTAAATTATATGCAATAATAATCAATTCATTCGGTTGTGATCAGTGAGCAT
This sequence comes from Eupristina koningsbergeri, assembly GCA_018907245.1. Classification (NCBI taxonomy): domain Eukaryota; kingdom Metazoa; phylum Arthropoda; class Insecta; order Hymenoptera; family Agaonidae; genus Eupristina; species Eupristina koningsbergeri. Next base: position 3,850,879 of record JACCHV010000008.1, on the reverse strand, counting down.
ATATAAATCTATTACATAAATCGTTACATCGTGACATCAAATTTGACTGAAATTATTTAATTTATGAATATATATGATATATTAATATCCTTGTAAGTGTAAAAATAGAACTTCTATATTTTTAGTTTGATGATATACATGTCACTTTGAAGATGTACACATATTTTGATAGTGGAGATATAAAATTTTTTAAATTTGAAATCTAGCTTATTTGAGAAGCGATATTTATGAAAATGCAAATAGTATGCTATGCTTTAATGGTACATTTACAAATTATCATTGTATTTAATAAAAATTTATTTTGATTAAAATTTATATTCTAATGTAATACAATAATTTGTGAAATGAAACACATTATTTTTCATTTATTTAAAGCCTGAAAGTATATAATAATCCCAGAATTACTAAATTTTCAACTCGAAAGCATAAATTCATATCTCTATTAAATAATTATATAACTTTTTGTACAAATGTTTCATTTTAAAGCTATTTTATTAAATTTAATAATAATAAACGCCTAAAAATGATTAACCTCAGAAATTAATTTTACTTGCTCATTTTTCATAATATTCAAATTATTAATTTATTTATGACATGAAAATATCTAGTAATATTAAGTTTATATGAGTTAAAACATTATAAATTAAAAAATTCCATGTTACTTTATGTCTATTTAACGCAGTATTAAAAGTATGTATAAAAACATACGAGATATTTAGTTTGTTCGTTTATAATCTGTTATTCAATTAACAATTAAATAAAAAAAGAAATATAATTTTAATAACATTTACATTTAAAGCAAATTTTTGTTAAATAATTTAAAGTTATGAATATATCAAAAAATACATCGATAATATTATTTGTGAATAAATTTTTTACTAAATTATAAATTATAATAATACAATAAAGTATATTTTATTTCAAACTTTATTCATAATTCAAATCTATATTTCATTATTTAATAAGATATGATTCATAATTATAAAGTTTTAAATATTTTCAACAATTTAAATTAATGTTTTTCATGAAATAAAAGTTTATAGCAAAATATATATATTAATAAATTTTTTTTTCGTATTAAAATTAAAATTACGTAAATGAGATATGATCATTATTAATAATGATTTTTAATTATATTAATAAATTCATATTATTGTTGTATATTTAGTTAGTAAAAAAATAATTTGCAACCTTATTACTGAAAAAGAGAATCATACAATTTATTAAATTAAATTTATTTTAATTGGAAAAAATTTTTTAATAATAAATACAGTGATTTTATAAAAGAATTTTTTTAGTAAATTACAATAAAATTTAACTTTGAATATTTCTTAAATTTAATTATTCGACTTGAATGGATGTAATTTTAACGTTTTTTAGAGTTTCAGTATTCACAAAGTTTAAAATCATTTGAAACTCAGATTAGAAATTGTAATAAAATGATGAATAATTAGCTTTAGTGGATCTATCTATATATATATATATATATATATATATGTACATATAAATCTCTATGCAAAATTTGAATAATTTTAATTATTATAATTTTCAATAATTTCACTAATATTAATAATAATAGTTTATTATTAAGAGAATTATTTCATTGATGTAGATTTTGGTTTCTAGATTTCTAATGAATAACAAATACAATCAATATTATTTTTCTAAATCGGATATATACAGCTTTAATGTAGCATTCATCTTACTAGATAATTCTGTTAATGGTGCATAAGTAATTTATTGTGTATTTTTAACGGATGCGTTTTTTTATATAGTTTTTAATCTTGTATATTATTCATTGAAGATAACGTGATAATAACTCTTAAGAATTATGATTATTTTATTTTTGTTGTTTGACATTGTGTGCTTTGGAAAAAGTGTCAAATATAAAAGTGACCCTTTCTTATTTTTCCGATCGAGAAAGTCGAGTGTCGAAAACAGGTCAAGCATCAGGATGAAGTTGAAAGAGAAAGAGGAAAACTTCGTGATGGGGGGAGAAAATGAGAGAGAGAGAGAGAGAGAGAGAGAGAGAGAAAAGTGTCAGCTTTATCGAGTTGGGAGGATAGTCGAAAAGGCACGCAGTCTCCGGGCTCTTTTTCTTGTACATTACACTCTGCCTTACATATTTCATCCTGTACACGATGGCAGATAATAATAGATTTGCTGAAACGAGATGCAATACATTACAAAACGAGAATTGCAACAGCAAATTTATAATACTGTGATTCATATAATTCTAATTATCTTTACGATGAAATTTGTCACAGGGAGCTAAACTTTTTTAAATAATGTAATGAATTTTAAAAAAAGAATTGCCAACATTTATCTAATGTATATAACTTACTTTCGCCAATATGTATAAATAATGTAAATTATTTAAAAAGATTTATTGACTGACAATACAGCATTACGATCGTTATTGATAGTAATATGATCTTGTTATTTTGATAAGTATAACATAATTTATTATACTTCTATGTTACATGTAATCTTTTTAAACGTAATAACTTTCAATCAAATAACTTTATGAATAAATAAATATATTTAATATAATTATTAACATTTAATAAAACATCCAACAGTTTCCTGTTTTATTCAAATTATTTTCAAATTAATTATATTCAAATATTCAAACATAATGTGCCATTTAATAATTATATTCCATTTAACAGTTATACCATTGTAAACTTAGTATGGTATTTTTTAACTTTCTAAGCTAATATTTGATATCAAATGTAATAAACATTAGCATTTACGTCGAGCAAATTGTATTATTTACTTTTAACGACAATTGAAACTAAAATGGAAAGTGAACTTTTAATGTTGTAGTGCATGTGATTATAATTATGCAACACATATATGCAATAATACAACTTGGTAATATTAATAGTAATAATATAAACTTACTATTATTAAAGTTATACATATATTTGCATTATTTAAAGCATAAATTATTTTTTTTATTAAATCGTGAAACTTTATTTACTTATATAATAAGTTAATATAAAATAAATTTTAGTATTAAAATTAAACGTTAAATTGTGCAGTGGAAATCTAACAACTATTTAAGGATTATAAATAATAATATATATATTGACTGAAATAATATTTTGCGAATAAATGAATTGATAACACGACAAAATATTCTTTTAATCATTAAAGAATTTTTTAGAATAATGAAAAAATCTTTTATGCTTATGTTTAAAATACTTTTTATATACATTTAAAAAAAATAAAATAGTATACATATTTCTCTTTATAATCTTAAAAAATGAATTAATTGATGTTGCATCATGGAATGTTTTTGTTGTTTATTGAAATATGTTGCATTTATTTATGAAATGCATAATTGTTCATAATAAAATACAATCTAAATAGTATAATATTGCTGAATTTAATTCATTAATGACACACTTCAAATTGTTCATTATGTGTACATTAGAATGCTTACAACCTTCCTTAATTTTATGATTCAGGTTGATGACATTTCTGTGATATTTTAATTTTACAATTAAAATTATTTTTGAAAAATAAAAAATTATAAACTAAATAAAAGTAAATGCTTTTTTATCTTCGGGAACAATATTTATTTTATACTGTATATATTTTAGGATTACCGGTATAAAAGTGTAGTTTTTAATAAAATCGCTAAAGGCAAAACGTCAATCTACGATGTAACTTGCTTAGCTTACAATATTAGCCATCACGATGACAATGAATAGATTTATGATCCATCCGATAAAATAATTTTCAATATATATTTTTTATGCATGACTTATTTTATAGTATGTTTTTTTCATAGCTCTGCAATTTTTTCTTAATTTTAATACAATTTATTATATCTAAGTTTAATTATCAATATTTATATCAGACCCAATATTATAAATTAAATTAATAGTGTATTATAAATATAAAAAAGTATCTATTGTCATACTCAATAAACTGGTATATGTTAGAAACATTGGAAACCGAAGTAATAATCACGAAGTTAAATGAAATTTGATATATTTTTTTCGCAGTTTAATTAAGAGTACTATTTTTCGATTATATTCTATCAAGAATTTCTTATATAAAATTATTACATTTACCTTACGCTAATTCTTATTTAATAATTCAAATTTAATGTTATTCATAATCCTAGCTAATTATGGCTGATAATATACGATAATATTAATTGATGAGTAAAAATTTAGTAAGAATTTTTTTATCAAACGCATTCTCTTTGTCTTTAAAACTTTAATAAAAAAGGATTACTTTAAATAATACACATTTTGTAAACTGTTAAAATAGTCATCAGGAACAAATATATCAATACATCAGTATTCATTGATTTGATGCTATTATTAATTTATTTTTTACAAAATATTATATTTACAAATTATAGAATTGTTTAATTCTTTATCTGCAATTCGAAAATTAGTATAAAATTATTCTTCATTTAATTTTATTTTTTCCAATTATATGTGCATAATAGATACACAAATATGTCAAGGTTAATTAAAATTTATCTACCTTTAAGAAATCTGAAAGAAAAGTCATTTCGCAGATCTTATACACAAAGCCGTAATTACATGAATCCAAATAAATTTTATCTTGAAAAATTACATATTATTTTAGAACTGAAGGAAGTTTTTCTAATTCTTAGTTTCAGTGAATGATAATTTTCTAATAAATCTAATTTTTTTTAATTAATAATTTTTTTAATTTTTTATCATTAAAATTATATTAAAATGTTTATAACATTATAAATATATTTAAATATATTTACCATTATCTTTCTAAACATTTGTTAATATAAATAGATAATTAAATAGATATTATTTTAAATCTAGGTCTACTTTATACGTATCCATCTCAGACGAATAGAATAAATTAATAATGATCAATACTGGTCATTTCCGGGAAGATATTTGGATCTTATGAAATTATTTATTGTCATAAATATTTTTTTTGGAGAAGGGTAATGTTGATTTATGACAACACAATATTCAAAAAGTAAATATTAAATATAAAAATACTTAAACTAAGTGAATTTTATTTGTAAAAACATAAAGCATTGAATCGAGATCAGAGTTTAATTCAAAATTAAAATGATGAATAATAAATGTTCATACATTTATTGCATTTATTTAGATTCATAATCTGCTTTCAATAAAAATAAAAGTGATTATAGTAGTTTATTTTTTATTGTACGAATATCATATTTTATATTTATAACTTTAATTTAATTTAATTTAATAAAACTTTAGATTATATTTTAGTAATAAATACAGTTTATTGAGAGAATTAAAATAAACTACATATCATAAAAATATCTATTATTGTTTTTTTTTAAATTTGTTTGACATTACTTTATCATTTAATATAAAATAATAAAACATATATATGGAAAAAAATGGAAGAGAATTGGTTTTCTTATAATGGACATCTCTTAGTCGTATTTAATATTTCATTAAAAAAATAGAAAATATATATTTTATAAATTTATATTTTCTATGAATACTAATATTAAATGTTTATAATAAATAAGTGGTCTAATTAAAAATGTTTTATAGAATATTTTGTTTTGATATGTAAGGTATGATTGTTATGTACTAATTTAGTATGTCAGTAATCTATTTGCATTCAATTATTTTTCTATGAAATTGTATTCTTAATAATAACCTATTGATGTATTAATAAATAAACTTATGTATTTTAATATATTAGAGTATATAATTTACGAACTACGATTTGTATGGTACGATCAATAGGATCTTTGATACATTTATTATATACTCGACAATGCAAATCTTTTTTTTTTATGTATTATTTTCTTCATTTTATACTTAATATTTTGATTAATTGTTTTTAATAATGTTAAATCCTATTATGATAACACAAATATATTCATGTACAATTTACTTAATTATTTAAGAAAATGCAGTTATTTGGCGCATTTTACTATACAAAGTATCCTACTGTCTTCTCAGTGAAATGAAATAGAATTTAAAAAAAAAAAATTCACATTCAAAAACGTAATTTGATGTGGTTAACCATCAAATGTAATTTAAAGTGAAACTAGAGAGATAAATGTTCAATTGTAATCGAAAGCTTAGAATACACTAGCTTTAAACACATTGGCATGTATGACTTAAAATATTTATGTTTTTATTTCCTGTTTAAAATATTTAATATTGTTCTAATGATGTATAAATGATTTAATCATTTGAAACGAAAATATGATCAAATAAAAAATAATGAGCAATTTAGAGAGAAAAGTATAGATGCTTAACATGACTCATGTTAAAATCAGTTTTGACCTGGAACTGACAATTTTTCTAAGATTCAACGGAAAAATGCTATCCGTTTAAGCTATTAGCGGATGTTCATCTTATTCCTATCTATATAGTGTCTAAAGTGTCTGATTTAAAATGCGGAAGACTTTAAGCTCAGCAATGTTCTCCAAGTCGTTACCGTCACACTAAAATTTTTTTCTATGACATTTTAGTTTACCGATTTTCCACTACATTTTACTTATACATCAAGAATTTCATTATTCAACAATTATATTTATATATATTATTGCTAACTTTTTTCCCAATTACATTATAAATATTATATTTATTTTATGTTTAATATATTAGTTGTTTTAAAATAGAACTTAGTTTCTGGATTTTCGAAGGTTCATTATTCACTTATTACTTAGTGGATTAAGTAATGAAATTCATTTATCCACAATAATATTTAAAATAATTATATCTGGTACATAAACAGTTGTGTTTTCCTAACCGCTAATTTGATAAACTTTATCGATAATTTTTTTTGCCTTAAACCTTCTACATTATAAATTAATGTACATTCCTATATCATTATAATTCAAATAAAATTTTATATATATTTCGAAATTTTCTAAAAAAAATGAATGCTTTTTTAATTCCAATTATCGTAAGTAATTAAAAATTTATTAATTAAAAAATTTAGTATTAGCTTAAATGAAAATGAAAATTATAAAATGATGTAAATAAAGTTGTAAATTCTAAAAATCAATTAAGTAATGGTTAACATGTAAAGACGCATATAGAAATATACGTAAATAATTAAAATAATATTTTTAAATAACTTATTTATATCTAAATAATACGAATGTTTCAGATAAAAAAAATTCATAATAAAAAAGAGAAATCTCATTATAAGCGTTGCCACATTTTTAATTTAGATCAAAAATTAAAACAGATAATAAAAAATAAAACAGAATTAATTTATATTTAATAGGTATTATCGCGGCTATATTATATAAATGGAACCAAAGATTTTATTATCAGAAACATGAAAATACTAAAATACGTAACATGCATTGCTACAAAGTTTAATTGCGTTAAATATATTATATTAATTTTGATTACATTGAAATTCAGTTAAAAATAATGAAACAGAATTTTGTTAAATTTTATTTATTTAAAATAAAGTATTATGTCCAAAAATCAATTTTCAAATATAAAATTTAATTAAAAAATTTCCTATTGAAGTATTTATTTAGATAGATAAAATCATTGTTTGTATTTTAAAACGAGTAAAGAATAATGTTTATATAAAATAACTATTCACATATACTTAATAAATTCTGTTTATTGTTCTATTAAGCGTATTACATATAGATAAATAGTATTGTAGTTATTAACCAATTCGATCATTCTGAAAATTTGTGATCCGACATTTAGGAGAGAAAAAATTTACCTCAGTAAATTCTGACATCTAGAAATTACAATCTATGTACCAAACTATGCCTAACTTTTCATTTTAAATTTGTTCTAAATTGAAAATTAGCATGCATGACTAGAGCTATTTTGAGTAACTCAGAGTTTAGAGAATTTATTAATAAATCATACATCATGTAAAGAAATTATGTATTTATGAATAAATATTTCATAATATTAAGTGTTGGACAGATAAATTTATTCATAATAATATTTCCTATATATGTATAAGTGTATATGTGTGTGCGTTTGTGTGTGTAGGGCTAATTATTTGAAGTTCTAATACTTTTCATACTTTCAAAATATACAATACATGGAAATATAAGAATATAATATAATAAAAATATAATACAAAACGAAATATATTTAATGTGTATAAAGAGATAATTAATGAAATGAATTATATTGATAATTATTAATTTCACATGTTAAAAGAAAAATATATTCAAGACTAAAATTTTTTAAAATGACCGAAAAGTTAATATTAAAAGCAACTTTTGTAATATTCTTACAAAAAGACTTTGCGCCTAAATAAAAAGAAAATTTCAAATTATTCATATTGCTGCACCATTTATATTTTTTCATATACACATCCTCAAAAAAATGCAAGATTTATTTACACAAAAATTTATATAAATGACCGAAAGTTTTTATGTGACCCTAAATAAAAATAAAAAGTACAAGAATCACCTGATGGATTAGAAGGCTCTGGATTAGTTGAATAAACAATACAAATGATTGTGTATTTTTAAAGTTCATTTTAAATTTTATAGTTAATCGATCGATTTCAGTTTTGCTGGTAGAGATGTATCAGGTATCAGTGAAACTAATAATTCGAACTGTCCATACCATGTTCCTTCTTGATGTCTCCAGAGTGATACAATACGACTGTTACTACTACTGTTTCCTAGTCGTGTGATTCGGGTGAAAACCATCGTATAACTGGGAAATAACATGTTCTGTTCATCCAGTTCATATTATTGGTAGAGCATAAAATTTGTAGACAAATCTTGATTTTACAAAAAGAGTGTAATTGATAGATGATTATCAGTAATATGATTGTATCGTTGTTATTACTATTGCTCTCTTTGTTATAACAATTATTATATTTATCAATACACCTTATATTGATATTTGATCAATTATGCAAATATTTTGCTACATTAATTTCATATTCTATACTGTATCTTTAATATATTTAGAATCTTTAATTTGTTTGGTGTTATGGTGTTATGCACATTCATAAATTCATATTATAAAATTTTTAATTATATTATACATATTTTTAATTCATTTTATTTCATATATATATAAATATTAAAAAATTTTTTAAATATCTATTGAAAAACCATTGACATTTTATTTGTCTTTAATTTCAATAATGTAATATTATTATAAGAACCTATAAAACTGAAAAAAATTAGGCATTTAATATAATCAAGAATTTGTGTTAGCCTTTTTTTTATCAATGTTATTAATATTATAAATTGTAGATATAGATGAATTTTAAAACTAATTGAAAATGTTTTTCAAATTTGAATATAATTGCTACTAAGTATCAATTATGATTAATTGTAGAATAAACATTAAAATAATGAAGACTTCAATAATTATTTTCATCTATAATTATAAATGTTTATAAAAACGCCTAAAGCTGAATATATTTATATACATCTATGAAATTACAGATCATTTTATTTTTTAATTAATAATCAAAATTATTTTAAAGTTAAATATCATGAGCTTATATTACTACATATTATTAGATATGACATATAAATCGGTTAAATTGATTACTAAAAGAGCTTCGGATGGCATTTAATTATTTGTGAAAATAAGTTTTAGTTTTCCATTAAGTACTCTTTTAATTACATGGAAAATTGTAAAGTGCATACAGTTTCACGTTAATATTGGTAGTAGTTCATATTCTTTGAAGTAATTTATATGATTGCAGATTTTTTTTATATTAAAATTTATTCTTTAAAGATAAATTTAAAGTTAGCATAAGTTTAAATGAAGTAAACAAATATTAATTTAAAAATTAATTTATTTTTATAACATATTTTTTATGTATGTTTATTTATGAATATATATTTTTTTACTTTCTACAAGGGACGTAAGTATAATATTCTGGGAGCACTTCGGTAGAAAAAGCACGTCCAGTAGACCAATGAAAATTCAAATTCATTCTATTTTTTGTATGAGAGTAAGTACTTTAGATAAAGACCAAATTGTGATATATTAAGGAAGATAACTTCAAAGCTAAAAATGGAGAAGGCGAGAGATTTATATTATGTTAATGATAATAGCAAAGAGAAAAAATATGTGAAAATAGTATTTTCCAGTAGTAAAAGAAAATGATAGTTTAAATGAAAATAAAATGAAGAGCTTGAGTAATCGACAAAACTTACATATGCTTCAAAGATGTGTGAGCATGCAAATTTCAATTGACAGAGATAAATGAGAAAAGAGTAAAGGTGTGCAGGGCTAGACATAAAAATGTAAAGAGGATGAGTCAAAGGGTGAGAATCAAAAAGCGCAATATCTGGCACAAACTGAAGAATCCAAGAATCCAAACGATGCAGAATTCTATTCGCAATACACAAGTAGCAAGGAGCGACAAAAAGAGATTACGAAGAGAGACGTCGCACGGAGAGAGAGTGATAGAGGGGGAGGGGAGAGGGAAGGATAGAAGCGTGTTAGTGTGGCACAGGTGAGAGGAAGTAGATTGAGGTGTTCAAGTGGGAATGAAAGAGATCGAGAAAAGCTATCGAAGAAGGAGGGAAAGAGAGCAGGGAGGAGGCCCCTTCCTGAGCGGTTAGCCAGAGAGAGTTAAGGTGGAACGGAACGAGCGGGAGAGAGATGGCCGAGGGAAGATGCGCACGGGAGGGGTCCAGCATCCGCGAAAGGAGCGAAGAGGAGAGGACCACCGGGAGGAAGAGGCGCGGCGCAGGCGCGGGATAAGGGTTGAAAGCAGGCGGGTAGCTCACTACGCCCGGGACGTTACGGGTCGTGGGACGTGGTGTCGTGTACCGTCGGACAAAGACGCAGACACGAGACGGGAGTCTGCGCGCATCCCGTATCCCGCATCCCACATCCGATACACCAGCACGCACGCGTTCACCTCCCTGACCCTCTCGTGGGTTCGCACGCTCACTCGCTGACCGGACGGCAACGCGTGTGCCAGCGACGTCGAGCACCCTCGGCGTGTGCGACCACCGGACCAGCAGACGACGGCACCGGGGCGCTCGCCTCCCGGCGCATGTGCTGCCTGGCCGCGCTTCCTCGAGTGAATGAGTGAGTGAGTGCGGGGCCGGGCCCTCCGAGGAAGCCACGCACCAGAGGGGCGCGACCCTGAAAACAGCCTCAGCATCCGCGGGTTGAGTGGCCCGAGTCGAGGTCTCGGAGAGGATAAACATGCGTAGGCGGAGGCTCAAGTGCCGCCGATGCCGTCACTCCTGGTGAGCGGGTCCGCACCACCTGCCTGGCGAACTCCCCGCACTCACTCCCCGTGCTCCCGTGCTCCCGTGACCGCGGAGCAGTGTGCCGTCGATCTCGCATTCGAGGTTAGGGGTTGGCAGCCCCGTAACTCGTAGCGCGGCGAGGAGTGAAGGAGTAAAGACTGTTGGCGATCGAAAGCGAACTCGGTCCTCTCACTCGGTCGGGTGGTAGCCTCTCTGTTGGACGCACCGCCGGAGGATGGGCGAGAAAACCGAGAGCAAGAACGGCTCCGGAGGTGGAGGCGGCGGCGGCGGAGGCGGAGGTGGCGGCGTGTCTCGCGTCGAGGGCGGTGGTACGACCCCTTTTTATTCTCTACTCTACTCTACTTTGGGCTTGTGATCCTACTCTACTTTCCTCTATCAATGGATTTATTATTTGTTTTGCTCTTACCTGGCTTTAAATTCCTCGAATTCTTTAATGGAAAACTCTTTAATCATCGGTGAAATAACTGGGACTGCACGTTCAAATGTCCCTGGCTTAGCCAAATGCTTATCTATTTCCATTGGAATGATTGATACTCCTTTTTTTAATACTTGCAATTCATAAAACTTTGAACATTTTTTAAATTGCTTAAAAACAAATTTCTAAATTTCACACCAACTTTTCATTTAATAACGACTTTATTTATTATTTATTCATCGGCTTTGAATTTATGGTCATTGTTTTAAATTTATGAATAATTGATTAAAAAATAATCAATAACTGTATTTGAATTTTATTGCATTTAAAATTATATTTTTTTTAAATTAATAAACACATTTACACAAAAATATTATATGATGTTTAATAATTTTTATACAATAATTTTTATACAAAATTTAAGACAGTCCCTGAGTTTGTTTAATATTAAAGTTGTTATAAAAGAAAAATAATTTGTATGTAAATATTATAAGCCTTCGTAATTAATTTAGAAAAATTGTTTTTGAAACTATTAAAAAGTAATTTATCTGTAAAAAATATTTTATTCCTTTATCCTGATATAAATAAATAATTTAAAGTATTAAATAAAACAATATAAAATCAATTTATTATATAATAAAAAAAAAATTAATATTTAAGATTAATCCAGAAAGACCCTAATGTATGAATTGGAACCAAGAAAATCTAAGGAGATTAATAAATATAATTTTTATTTCTTCACATATTAATTACTATATAATATTTTATTTGGATTTTCAGTAACAATATTTAACAATTAATCTAAAATATATTCACGTCAAAATTTCTCAAATTTATGTAAAACTTAATATCGTTGAATTGTAAAAATTTTCAATTATCCAATACATTTCATACAACTATTAGAAAAAGAATTGCAAAAATTTATAAACACACGTATAAAAAGCATATATATATATATATATATATATATGTCTGTGTGTATGTGTAATTTTTATCTCAAAATAAAATATATAATTTATTATTATTTATATTATTTTTTAACATAAATTTCATAATTAATCAACTGAGTTTATTCAAATGAATTTTTGTTATGTATTTATATATATTAATTATATTCAGTAATCAATTTGTATTTTTGTACAAAATTGTATATATATAAACTTTTATTTCCATGTAATATATTCGGTAAATTTCTTAAAATTTGATATTCAGCTTTTTAAAGTAAGATTGTTACTGAAATATGCGCGTCAAATTTATGTCTGATTGGGTTCTGATCTCTTCTACTGAATTATATGAAAACGTATGTAATTGAAAAAGGAATAGTGTCTTATTTTCATATAAATAACCTACTTTTAATGGAAATAATAAATATCAATTTTATTAAAAAATTAATTTATTAACTTAGATTTACCTCGTTATAAATTTTTAATAATAATATAACTTTCATAAATAAAAGATTATAGTTAATAAATTACAGTATCCTTAATCACTTGTTAATCAATAATTAATTTTAATTGATATTTATGAATTTAATAACAATAAAATTATTATAAAATTTAAAAAATTTAAGATTAATTTTATTTAACATCATTATTCTTAGAAAATTTGAAAATAAATAACATTTATGGATAATAAAAAGTGAATTTTCAAGAAATATTAATTAATAAATTAAAATAATAAAGGTAAAATAAAAAAATATATTGCTTTAGAATAAAAAAAATATAATTTTTATTCTTTCTCCAGTGATGTAAAATAATTATTAAATAAATTAACATTTTATATAAAATATGAATTACTCTAATTGCATAAAGCGACATTAATTTATTCTTTCCCATATTTAGAATAAGCTTTTTTAATTCCTCAGTTTTATACAATATATCATATACTTAAGCGTACAATTATTTACATTATTTATTATAATTTTAAACATTATATAATTATTCATTTGACCATTAAAATTGTACATTTTAATAATATACATAAAAATTCGTAGTTAAATAAATTTTTGCATAGTTAGATAAATTTAATTTTGAATAAACGCATTTTATCATAAAATTATATAATATAAATTTTTTTAAACACAAAAATGTTTAAATTGAACTGCTTATTAACTAAATATTCTGAAATATTCTCGATATTTATTTGATAAATGTTATAGAATTTTAAGCAGTTTATTTACAGATAAATATTGACTTTAAAAATAAAAACTGAAGAATCTTCAAAATATTAATTAAAAAAGGAAGCATCTAATTAAACATTAATTATTATTTTGATACATTAGAAATTTACTTTAGATGCATTAGTTTAAAATTTTAAGTTTAAATATATTTCACTTTTGACTATATCATTTAAAAAATTTTCTAATTAACTCTTGTTAATGAATTGTTAAACATATTTATCAAGTATCATTAAGATAATTTAGGTTTTGCTTACAATATGAGAAAAAAACTTACAATCATAAAAACTGTTTTCAACATAATAATACCACTGTTCTATCAAAGACATGTTCTTAACAATAATTCATTTTCTTGTACCAGGAATGGACTTACTATAAGTAATAATGGGTTTTAAATGACCAAATGTAATGTACAGCTGCAATTTTTAAATTAAAATAATAAAACTTAACAATATTATTATAATTAAATTAAAAAAATTTTTTTCAAACTTTTATACATTTTTATTAATATTTGAAAATATGTCTGAAATGCATAATGTGTTTAAAAAAAATACAATTTAACATAGAAGTACGAATATTTTAAATAATATTTTACAATTAAAATTATTAAAGTATTTTTCAAAAATAATTATCAATGATTATAAAAAAAATTTAAATAAGTATAAATTTATTAGAAAATTATACCTATAAACATACAGTGAAGATAAGCATTATAAAATCTCAAGAAAATTTGAGTGATAGTTCACTCTAAGAAAACGATAAAACCAATGTTTCCTATTTCCATCATATATGACTTATATGTTCACTCAAAAAAATGATCATTCTATTTTTTTAACTAGATCGACTTAAAAACGAGGATACTTACTTGTAGTCCAGTTTATCTTTTACTCCACTCAAACTTATTCCACTTGTAATTTAATAAGTATTATTCAGAAATAAATTGCAAATTTGTAGTATTTTATTTTATTATTTTACAAAAATTACCAGTTTAAAAATAAATTAAAAATTTATTTAAAAGAACAAATTTTTTATTGTAAAGGGCATTTTTCTAAATTAAATTTTATTATAAGTTTACTTACTTTAATTTTTAATAAGTTATATAGAATTTAACTGAAATTATTAATAATTAAAATTCGACATGAATGCATTATAGATCCATGAACATATCGAATGTATATAAATTTGTGTGTGAAGAAGCTGCTTTCAAGAAACTCGTTTAAGTACTTGACATTTTTGTACGTAAAATTGTCGCTGTCATAGAAGGAATAATTTCCATTTAACTTAATTCATACGGTTTTTGATAAAATACAGAATAAAAGAAAAGTAACAATAAAAGTAAATTCTTGAATGTTGAAGTATTTAGGAGCGTCAATCAACTTACTTCGAAACAATATAATGCATCCAACATATGGATCAATTTCTATGCAAGATTTTCTAGTTTACGCATATATTCACATCTAGTTTTCGCATATCTAAATTCTCATACAGTGGTGCACATGTATAATATAAGCGAATAATTCAGATATTCAATGGAGTATGCGAGAAAGTTTTTAGAAACACGTTATAAACTGAATGAAGCGCAGCAACAGCAGAACTACGAACGCCTCCGTAATTCAAAAGCAAATGAGCAGAATTGGAAATGCATACAAGAAAAGACGAATATAAGCTCATTTATATTTCAATTTTAATAAGTTTTTACAGTTACATATTCTACCTAAATTTTCACAATCCTTTAGCAACTGGCGAATAGACGTCTAGCAAAAGACTTGAGAACTTTGAAATACATTTCACTGCAATTTTATACCTTCAATTGCATTTTTATTAAATAACTTGAAATGAAATTACTGAATAAAGCATAAAAAACCTACAGAAATTGGTATCAAATATACTTTCATTTATTAATTAATAAATATATTGCTTAATAACGTACATGCTGTTAATTTTATGGGTTGATTCTTTGATTAATAAAATAAATTTTCATGATTTCGAACGCTTTACTTCGTATGCTTCGAAAGTGCAATAATTTATAAAATTAATATAATAATAATTTATAAAATAAATAAACATTCACTTATAGTATTACTGAATTTTTAGTAAATTTCAAATGAAATACTTGAATAAGACATCAACCTTACTTATGTAGCCAGTGTAACTTCATTTTTTTGGTTTCTTTTTTGCAATATATAATTAATTGTACTTATATATATATATGTTCTTGCAATAATTATTATTACATATTTTATTAATAACTTTGAATAACTTTTTTCTAAAAACGAATGTAATAGATTAATTTCACGAAATTAAACAAATTTTATTTACTATTTTTAATTTCTTTGCTCTTCAACTTTTTCAACAAAACTTAATCTTTTCATTTTTTTCCTCCTTCAAACATTCATTCAAATTACTCTTCATTTTTACATTAATTGTGAAGTGCCTTTTTATTAACAGTTACTTCACATTATTCAATTTATTGAATTTTTCACTCGTACAATAGATTAATCTCACACATTCGATACTCGGACAATTATGATATTAAAAAATTTCAACGAGATATTAAAATGAAAGCTATTATTATTAAAGATATATATTATTAATTAGAATTATTTTTTTCTTTTTCTTTTCACACTTCATTTTCATATTTTTATCATTAAAACTTATAACTATCAATTTAAATATTTTCATTATTTCCACGTTTGACCGAATTGGGCACGTGACAACTTACCCAACTTATGGAGATGTAATAAATTAAACATCTTCACTTAACCTCCGTAAGAATACAGTTGTATTAAGTTTAGACCTCAGTATTTTTATGTATAATAAACATCATGTATATGCTTATTTTAATATATACATGAATGTGAGTTTTCTGTTCGGGAAAACTGAAATCATGCATTAGAGTAAAATAGTACAAATGAATTTTATCAAAAAAATTATAAAGAAATATAAAATGCTTTTTTGCATACTCATATCAAATACCCCATATCATTTACAAGCATTGTTACATGTCACTGCTAAGGGTCAGGGAGAAAGAAAGATAGGGCCCCATGATTTGAGGGAGTTGCGGTGGTGGCACGCGACTCGAGCGGAAAAGAGCTTACGATTCTAGAAAGAAAAAGCTTCCCGTGTTTCGTTTCTCCACATTTTATTTCTCCGTTGAAAAGTTTTGCGAGCGGGTTTAGGGTATACTATAATAAAAAAAACCTGGTATCATTGCATAGGATTATCTATTTATTTATAATATTTTCTCCGTGTGTACGTAAGTTTCTGTATTACTTTTTAAGCAATAATATTTGTGTACGCGTGTGTAATAACGGCTGTTTATCCATTATTTTTCATTTTTCCAAAAACTAAAAAGCAAAGGCACGTTTAAGCTTCTGTGCCAAGATGTTGTTCCTGCTTAGATTCCAGATTTAACTCGACTATTTTTTTTAAATCTTGTGTACCTCTCTGTCCCCCGGGTGTTTTCCCCTTTGTATTTGTAATTATAGGTAGCGATCGGACAAGGTAGCCAATGCATACATTATTTCAATTAATAATAAATGTTGCAAGCAATCTTTATATAAATGAATAATGATATAATAAAATATCCATTCAAATATTATAGTATATGAATATAATAATTTAAAAATGTAAAATCTGGATTCACGTTGGATGGCCCACCAGTAATTACTTTATGTGGTGATTTGTGGTATTTATAAGAAAGCACTTGGATTCTATCGAGTGATTTACAAATATTTATAAGTTGAATGGAGCCTATGTTGCTTTGGAAAATAAAATCGTCAGTGTTAAAGATTATAGAATTCATAGTTCTCGTCATTTCTCTTTGGCTACAATATCTAGCAACTATCACACCTATGGATTGCTTTTCTGAAGATATTAAAAAAGCAAAACTGACTTTTACATATGTGTTAAATCAATTTAGGAAATTAGTGTTTAATATCTAACAATACATAGAGAAGGTGAAAACCCTCTCTTAATTGAAATTGGACAAGAGAAACTCCATTTCTGAAAAAATGAAATAAAATGGAAATAAATTTGAAGTTATTATATACAGTGTATCATTTAAAAAAAAATGTTGCCAGATCATCATATAGATATACTAAATGAACTCAAGATGATGTGGAGAAGGTCAAAAATCGCTAACCTATGGTAAAATACAACAATTTTGGCAAAAACTAGATTCAATTACTTCACACAGGTTACAGATCTATTGACGATATGAACATCTCTTCACATAGATATAAGTGGGTACAGATTTATGCCCGAGATCAGTTTAAGACCATAGAAGCATTCATAATTAAACAAAGGAAAGAAATTAAACTGATCTTGGATATTCTGAGAAACCAATTATTGATATAAAATTCTTAGATGAGACAGCGATTTATGGAGAAATTTCTAGTGAGGGATTATCCATCCAACTAATAGCTAAAGAGACAGAACTGAAAATAGAAGCTCGAGTTTTTTCTATACTAGCTTTCGAAACTCGGAAGATGGCATCATGTGAGATAAATTTCAGAGAAAACATTTATATTTGATTGATTTCAGGCCATGACAATGGAGATAACTAATAGGAAAATAAACGCTTTTCCACGTTTTGAGCTTCATTTGAATATTTTTACATGATATTCCAGATGGACATTGATCAATGAAACTATACGTTTTGACCTCACCAGCAGTCAGTTGCTGCTCATATTGGATATCTTATTCGGTGTAACGACACATTATAGGTACTCGATGTGTGACCTTTTAGTCACAAAAAATATAACTTTTAACATACTGATGAACAAGACAGTTCATCCAGAAGAAAATCATGGAATTTTACAAAAGATATGGATTTTAATCAATTCCGCAAATTATCCTTTATAGGAAGATTTATTACATTTTACAATATTCAAGATACAGGTAAATGCTTTTTTCCAAGAAAATCTAGATGTATGATAAGACCAATCGATAGAGGACTCAACAGAAGAGCTCTTACCAACTCTACATAGGATATATAAAACGTTGGATTTGATTGGTTAAAAAAAATTAGTTTTGACGATTTACAAAGTGTTCTTACACAAATTCTAGATTACATGTTTGTCCTCATCACAACGCATGGGAAAAATTTTAAAGAATTATCGTGTTTAATTTTTGCAAATTCTTCCAATAATAAAATACTATTAATAATAAACCGTAAGATGATTTAAACGAAACCAAATATTAATTTTTACATAATTATTAAATCACACCCATCTGCATATAAAATGATACTGAATCTGTACTTTAATAACATCCAACTAATATTTTTAATTTGTACACATTTTGGCGTGTACCCCAACGTGTGAGGTACGCAAATTGCCTCAACATGAACAAATTAAAAGAATAAAAGCGTAATAAAAGTACACACTGAGTTTTACTGAGGGAGCCCATATTTATACCCTCGTATGTACTTTTTTTTATGAGAATTGAAAAATTGATGGTTGGCCCTCTAGTGGCCGCTTAGTGTAAAATGTGTTGCGCACGAGATTTGACGGAGCCTAAGTGAGTCTTGCACCACGATCGTAAATGATAGAGTTGGACATATTCTCAAAAAATATTTATTGGTTTGCTTCAGTAATCAATAAAGACATATCAGATTAAATCTATTTTTATTTATATTTTATTCATCCCTCGGATTTTTGATAAGAAATCTGCAATGAAAATGCTCTTAGAGGAACAGAAAATTTTTTTACAAATTTTCAAATATATCCTAATCCAAGAAATATATTTTATTTTGTACGTATGAATTTTGGTTTATTTAAACAATATTTACAAGATTTAAAGAAAATAATTATAAATATTAACACAACTTTTTGTACAAAGTTAATTTATATTAAACAAATGGGCTGTATTTATTGCTTTCAATTATCTGAGAAGAATATTGAAATGTTGAATAATAAATTCAAACAAATTATTGAATTTTAAACATAAAAATACTTCATGCAATTTGAAGATGCCTACTTATTTTGAGCAATTGCATTTTTAGGGTAAATATTTTCAAATTTATCAAATATAGAAATGGAATCATCTCAAATTTGGTGACTAAATTTTATTCTATTTGATGAAATTTTCATATTCGAGCATTAAAAGCCATCGTGATTGAAATTCATGATGTTACAATTAGATGAAAATATCCGTGAACTGTTTGTGTACTTTGTAGATTTGAACATGGAACTTTCTGACTGCAAAATTTCTCCATAATTCCGTCAATACCTTTTTCGTACTGCAAAGTGAACCTTCATATTAATGCAGAAAATGAATCATTAATCTTCCTGTAGATTACAAAATACTATACTTTTTCCTTTAAATGGATTCACTTATCAGTGCAAAAACAATAGTTTTTTTTTTGTCAGATGCGATAGATTTTTATTTGCGCAATTGATAAAATTCGCCAGTATGTAACAAGTAATACGAATGTGTATAACATTTATGATTTTTTTTTTTTCTAAGAGTTATCTAAAAAAACAGTCGAGTTTATAAATATATTGCTTGGACAGATTTACAATAGAAGTTCATTATCATAAAGTTATAATTGATGAATAAACTTAATGTAAATTTATATAAGATTAATTTTATAATAATTTCCTAAATTTTATAATTATAATGGAAGTTTATTATTTTTAAAAAAACTTATGAATACAATATTTAGAATAAATGAATAAAAGGATAATTGAATTTAAAATTAAAAAAAAATAGAAGTCAAAACATTTTTGTTTATTATCTCTACAATGATGTTTACCCATTTCAATTTAAAAATCGATTTGTTTTTTTGTTTATTTTCTGAAAAAATAATCAATTATAAACGTTTCATTCAATACACGCAAAAAAACCATCAATACATTATTCATTTATAGCATATCCATGAATTGTAGATTGCTTTGAAACAATGTAGAACAATTTATTTTCTTAAAATATTTTACAATACCATTTGATTAACAAACTAAAATAATATACAAATAAAAAATAATACATAATTCATCAAAATATTCGATATATCATTATTTATATACTTAGCATAAATAAATATATGAATATAACCAGACAAATATTTGTTTATGATAATTATTTCATGAAGACATGTGAAGTGATACAATTAATAATGTACACAACACATATATATTTACTATAAAAAAACGTATTCTTCAATCTATTAGATAAAAGTAAAAATATGTAAAAGTATTAAGTAATATTCGAAAAATATAAGCTTACGCAAGTATAAAATTTTTTAAATTATACAGAAAATCTCATTACATTCGGTGTATATAAATAAAAAATTTTAAATGATTAATGTTGATATAAATTCATGAACTATTTGGTCACTATTTTCCACACTCTCGTTCAACTCTCGTAAAAATAAGCCATACATTTGATCAATAGTAATAAAAAAATAAATAGTAAATTTATAATAGTTTTTACAATATTTACACTAGGATTCCAAAATTTTCATTAAAAGAACTGTATAGAGTGAATAAATAATATCAAGTATATATTTCCGACAACCCCCCTACTAGTACTTTTTCGATATAAAAAGTAAAAGCATATTATTTTCATATATTTATTGAAATTATTTATTAATTAAATCGTGTAATATAAAATATAACAAAAATAATAATTGTATGTATTTATGAATAATAAAATTTCGTTAATTTTTATCATTTTTGTTTTATTAATATTTAAAATATGAATAATTTACCAACAGATATTATTTAAAATACAATGAAATTTATTTAAATAATCAAATACAGTGAAATTATCAAGAGCTAAAAATAAAAATTCATGATTCAAAAAATCTAATTCCTTAAAGTTGAATGATTTAATATTTTAATGTAAATAATACATCGGAAAAGAAATAAAATATTTAGTTTGAGAAATCAGCTTTGTAATTTAAGACTTATATTGAAAAAGAATTTAACAAGACTAAATAACGAGTCTTGCTTTGAATAAGCAACTAATCTAGAATGTAGGTGATATAGATTCGAATGATGAGAAAGTGCTCGAAAGGAAATAGAGAAATAAAATGAAGGTGGAAAAAAGAAATGTACCACTGTTGAGACAACTTTTCGTGTTAAAGTAACATAAATAAAATACGAGGGAAGGATACAAGCTAAGAAATATCCTACGAAACATCGAAAAGTTTAGCAACTCATATACATGTATAGAGATCTAAAAAGATGGAAGGTGCTCTTAAAATCGGAATATAAGATGGTTGTGCCAACGATTCGCAGTATTTTATTGGCAATTTTTCTTGGACACTCAAAATGGCGGCCCTCAATTTTATCGACAACCATGTGCGAATCATGTCACGTGCTAAAGTCGATCTAAAATCTTTACTGGCATCGAAATACAATTATTTGTCTATTATCAAAATAATAACTTTGTTTATCATTTTTAACTTATAAATTTTTATAAAGAATTAAAGTAATGTGATTCTTATTTCTTATTTTATACCTTCTTCTTATTTCTTGTCATATACATGTATATATATATATATATATATATATATATATGTATTAAGAATCATATTTATAATTTACATCAATAAAATAACTTGAATATTTCATCAGTACGCATTTTTTTTTAAAACTAAGTTTAGAAAAAATGTTTTATTTAAAAAAAAACATTGTTAATTTTTCACAAATCATCACATTACTATTTATAAGCATAACAACTATGTAAAATATATAATAGTCATATATAATTAACATTAAATTGATAAATGAAATTCATCAGAACAATAATCAGAATAATCAAAATAAAAAAAAAAAATAAAGAAATATCTTTGTATACTTCAATGAAAATTGAACATTTGTAACTTATTTTTTTTATTGTATTACTTCTGATTGTATTACTTTTTTGATTGTATATAAATTATCTCTACAAATTTACAAGAAAAAAACTGAAAAGCTATATAAATAATTATAATTGAAAACTTTGCCAAAGAGAAATAGTTACCTATATTACTCATTTTCAAACTTGAATATTTTCCATTAATTTAAATTTCAATACGTGCAATATCAGATATACATGTTTCATTACATAAGATTATATTTTTCTATTAAACTTATACCGAACATTAACTAGATAAAGATAATTTATTATTATAAAAAATCAGCCAATAGATTATATTCATAAAATAAAAATATTTTTTTTACCGTTAAATATATATATTATTTATTCTTCATACAGATATCTCTATATAGTAGTCATTTATTTTATTCTTATATTTTAAAAAAATATTTTCAATGATATATATATATATATATATCACAAGTGATATTAGCACCTTTCCGAAACTTGTCAAAAATACATGCAAATTCAGTTGGTAACACAAATTGCTTCTGCACTATAACAAACTTTTTCATTATGGTTATAATAGCTTATACAAAGAAAGTTCAAAATTTTTCGGCAACTTTGGCTTTCTGTAATAAAAGAAAACTTTTGAAAAAATTTTGTCTTTCTCTTATTTTTTGAAACTAAATTATAATTTATTACATTCATTCTAAAAATTTATTCATATTTATAATAAATATAATATTTTTCAGTATAAATATTCTGTATGTCTTGAGAATATTTACATCTGTTACAGAACACAATAAATCACGGAATGAATTAATATTTTAATTTATTAATTTCCTTTAAACCTAATTTTTATTAAAAATATTTTAAATAATTTGTTTTTATAATTAAACTATATTTATATTATATTAAAGGGGGCATACAAATATAATTAAGTAAAAAAAATAAATGATAAAATATTTATCAGTTATAAAAAAGATACACCTTTTACTTTATTAATTAAAATGTTTAGAGAACTTTAATATTTTAATGTAATGAAAAAAATTAATTAAATAAATCCAATTAGAGTTTTTTAAAAATAACTTTATACCAATGCTATATAGTCTTTATTTTTTATTTGCTTCAAATACTATTTTTTCTATTTATTTAAGATTGTCGATATTGATTGCAATTTTTTAATAAAATTATCCATTTACATTTATTTATATTACTGCTATGAATTATGTATATATATATATAAAAATATAGGTATCGTGCCATACATATATTACACTAATATTATGAAAATATATTTAGACCAAAAATATCCTTAAAGGTAAAGATACGAAAATTCACTAATCGTTTAATACCCGTTAACATTGCTTTTAAAAAAATATCATTATACATCTTCAAAATTCTTATTATGTACAATTAAAGTTTATATAAATTACGAATATATAATATAAAAACTAAACACTATATAAAAAATACCAAAATAGCTTAATACACACGAATAAATTAATAATAACTTGTTATAAGTACGTAGTAAAATTTAGCACACAAAAATTAAATAAAAATAAATAAATAATAATTTTCTTTACTATGTTTTAATAGAAAGTAAATCTTCAATGGTTTTTAGTAGATTTTAGTTTTCAATTAAATTTAATTTAACAGTACAAGTATATAAAACCAATCGAGGTAATGTTAGATCTAAAACATTTAATGTATAAATAAACGTAAAAATGCTATTTACAAAATGGAAAAAATTTATTGCCAATTCTGAGCTTAAAATAAAATACTAAAAAAATGGTCGTATATATTTCTAAAAAAATGTATTATACAGCAAAAATAAAAGTTACACAATTTGTACAGATTTTCTATTTTATTTTTGACTGTAAAATCTATGTGTGAAACGTAAAGTACAATCTATAGATCGGCATGTTAACAGTCGAAAGATTCGAAAATGTTCGTCGTATTTTATCAAGCGTAACAACAATGTACTTGCATGAGAACAAAAGACATTATTGACTATTGTCAATTAGTTGCTGAATATTTTAATGCCAGCTTTTAAATTTAAGTTATCGTTGTGGTGAAAAAGCGTATTTTTTAATTTTGAAACAAATCATTTAGATATTAAAAAAATAGCTAAAATTTTTAAGCTACTGTGGAAATTTTTCTTTAATGGATGAATCTATATTTTAATTATGAAACAAAATTAGAACTACTTGAAATTATTTTGAAAAATCATGGGTTGTGTTTGAATTTTGTGAATAGTAAAAGTAGGAAAAAGCATCTGTTGCAAATTATTAAATAATAGAACCGAATATTCAGGGTTCATTTTTAATTTATGAATAGTCTAACTCACCGAATAAGTTTTTTCGAATTTATTAAATAATACATTTCAATTGGAAATTATTCAGTATGTTATGTGACAAAAAAGAAAGAAAGTTATGCAAAAGGTTTATTAATAATTAAAATATATCGAAGAATTAAGTAAAATATTAATGCATAACATCAATAAATTCACGAATATTGTTGCTTTCCAATGAATATTCTACTCAATATAATTTAGATATTATAACATACGATTAAACTAGAATATAACGTGAGTTTTCATTATTTTATGAGAAAAGTTTCCGTAAATTACTACCATCGTTCGCATTGAAATTATTAATTGTATTTGAACTTTGAGTTTTAATCTAATAAGTGCAAAAACGCAGTAAATCTATGTGCATATTTTTTGTTTACGAAAACTAATTGCTAAAAGCATTCAGCAGGTTGAAAATAAAGGTTCGAAACATCAAGATGAAGATTATGGTATAACTCTATTGTTATTTCATGAATATTTATGACATTCTGAAAATGGCGCCTCACTATAGCACAATATTTATTCTCAAAAACAAATCCGTATTATTTGAACTAAGTTATTAAATTTTAGTTAACATAATACCATTTCATACACTGCTTATTTATTATTTAAAACGTAAAATTAAATCTCAAGAGCATTGATGCATGCGATATTAAATAAGGTTGCGTAAAACGATATAAATAAATCAGAATTTACTTTTTTATGAATTTTTTTGTTTATATACATTTTTCTCTTTAGAAACTTTAAAAAAAACTGTTAAATTTAGCTTATAGTCTTTTCACTAACCATGGTCAAAGGATATTCCACAATTTTTATGCTTAAAAAACCTCTTTTGAAAACTTTCTAAAATATATAGCCTCGTAGAATGTTTTTTTTTTTTTTTTTTAAATGCACACCAATCATAAAAAACGAGTTCTTTGTTACAAAAAGGATTAAAAATTGCCCTTATGAATATCGAAACTGTATTCCAATTTTCTTATATTACGCGCCGAGCAGGAAATTAATAATAATAACAATAATAATAATAATAATAATAATAATAAAATAAAAAAAAAGGTAATATTCTTTGAGGGTATCGATGTTTACGCCAAGTGCAGCGTTCGCGAGTGTCCACACACGCGTTATTCGGGCGACACGTACACAGAAATAAAGGAGCTTCAAGTGTTCAAGTATTGTATTTAGTTAGTGGCTCGTGCACTTTAAGTCGTAATTGCCGCAGCGACAAACGTGATGCCAAGCGTTTTTTCGCGAGGAATCCGTCGAAGGACGCGACAGGAGCAACACTGGATGCTGGAGTTTTCTCCTCAAAGCTGGAGAGGAGAGGAGCCAGGAGCAGCTCGCCTCCGAGTCTCTAATTTGGGGTGCCTCTGTCGGGGCAGGGGAGGCCAAGAGGCTGTATCATCAGCGACCTAGGAGGTTTAATAATTAATCTGGCCTTGATGACCGCTGATGTGCCTAGGGAGCGGTTCCGGGGGCGGGGGCAGCGGCTATGAACGTGTTTACGGGCGGTCGTTAAGCCTCGTGTCATCCAAGACGGCAATAACCAGATATATTATTTGCTCGCGGTGCAGCCCACCATTGAAAGAGGGGACACTGTTGGGCTGCCCTGCGGCAGCGGGTGCGTGCGCGTGTGTGTGTGTGTGTGTGTGTGCGGGGCGGGCGGGGTTCCTTGTACGCGTGTGTGCGTAGGCCGTCCGAGGGCAGTGACTGTTGGCATTTTGGTTTTGCGGGGACGGGGATTACTGGGGATTCCGATGATGATGAGCCTCTGTCGTCTGGCTCTTTATCTCTGGTTTGTTTTCCGTTTCTTCTCCCTGTAATTCCCGGGCTCGCGATTTAATGAAATTGCTCCTGAGTTATTAATACGCGCGCTCGCGCAATTACGTAGAATACTTTAATCTGCCCATTTTTTTTAAACACGACAAAGGTATTTTTAATTAATCCTCGCAAGCCCCTTTTAGCGATAAATCTCATAGTTTTATCGGTAAATATATAATACTCTTAAACATTTAACCACAGATTTAGCCCTATATTGGATACCACAGATTCAATATTTTTAGGGTATTGCAACAATACATCCATTAAATTTTATTAACATCAATTGACTCGGATGAACAAATCAAAATCATTTAAAATTTGAAAAGTTTTTTAATGAATAAATGAATATATAAATGGCATGTTTAGTTTGTATTCATACAGCAATAAATATTCTGCATTATGAAATGTAAATTTCTTAAAGGGTTTTTAAATATTTTCATAAATATATAATTTCTTGATTTATCGATTTGAACTCTTGGAACATTCAATATATAATAAGCAAATATTTTTGCTCGTTTTATTTCTTATAAATATTCATATCCGACAATATGGTATAACCGAACCTATAGAAAATAATTGACATAAGTAACTTTTAGAACTCGCATTATTTACATGCGTTATTATTTGATTATTCGATTTTAAACTAGAACTTTACATAATATATCCCAGTTTTTTTCCATTATACATTGATATACAATTATTAAACAAATTTCTATTATTACAACTAATATTATTTTATAAATTTTATCATAACACTGAAACTCACTTTTAAAAAGCTAAAAAAAAGATACAATTAATTGGTGTTTTTTAAATTCTTACTTTTAATCAATTGTGCACCGATCTCCTTTTGTCAATTTGTAGAGTGTATAGTTTAACTTTTCAATCATCATTAATGATAATTTAAAAATTATTCAGTGCGTTTGATGTCAAAAGTTTCAACAGCAATAGCTAACTTTTAAATAAGAAAAGTTTCAAAGAATAGTTCAATGAGTACAAGAAAAATATAAAGTTTGTATTAATCGACCACCTCCAAATTGTAGGAAACTTTAAGTGCCATGCTTTGTATTTCTATTATAATTTGTAATAAATCATAGTAAAATGAATCGGCATATTCTATTTTTCAATTTGCATGTAATATTTTGAAAATAACTTTCAACTTTGTAATTATTTCGAAAAATTATAGAAAAATAATATATATAATGCTTTTTTTACATATCATAGTATACTACATATTTTAAAAATTAATATTCCATTATATATAAATTATCATATTCACATTACTTTATGAACCTTTTCTTACAGTTTTTTAAAAGTGATTTTAATTATTTAATTGAAATTCCTTATTTACAATTAAAATAAATTATTTAAATAAGAATAGTATTCAATAAAAATATTTAACTTAAAATGTTATATATAAATGTTATATTCCGATTGATAATTAACACAATACCGTTTAATATTATCTGTAGTAAAATTAATATTATCTATAGTAAAAAAAAATACTGAAACTTACATATTAAATAGTTAAAAAAAAAATCTCAAACAATATTTAGTATTTCATGAGAATAAAATTATTTGAAGAAAGTTTATTTATTCTCAAAGACATATAAATTCGAATCACGTTTGCGGTCAATATTTTCTTTATGAGGTTCAATATTATTTCAAAGTTTTTTATGGATACATTTCACTAACTTTTAAAAGTGTAACAAAAATAGAAAAATTATTTTAATACAATTGATAAAAAAATGAAGCAATTCAGTAATTAAATATTATTTTATATAATCTTAATATAAAGTAACTAGAAATCTTTATCAATATTGATATGTAGTTTACGTTAAAATTTCATGTCAATAAATTCCAAATTTCCTATTTTATATTTATGATTGATAACCACAATTTCATATCTATCTTCAATCTACTATTTACTGATAAAATACTAAAATACAATATAAAAAATATTACCGTAATTACTTTGTCACATGTAAAGAGTATACTTAAATACTTTTATACTAAAAATATATTTTAATCGTAGTAAAACTGAAATTTACATAGTTAAAACCGAGCTTTTTTTTTAATGTTCACATATTTGCTTAAGCAATAAAATATTACAAATATGTTAGTGACTTATTTTTAAGGTAATAATGAATGTTATTTATAGATAATTAAACACTGCGCATAATTTCATTAATAACTGAGTAAATTGTCATTAATTATACGCATAGACTCATATATCTAATAAAAATAAAATTAAATATAAAAAAAATTATTTTTCTTATTTTTTCATTTTAATATTTTAATCGATTAGATTTTTAATTTAATCTAGCAATATTTCATCTACAGATAATTTTATCCTTAAAAATCCCTGTATTTATTCATTGGAATCATTGTGCATATATATATCAGTATTGTTTATTAGACTATGTCTCAATTATTTTTTAAATAATATACGTTTTATAATATAAATTTTTTTTTTAAGTTATAATGGATTTTTTTATCTATATTAGTTTTATAATAATTATAAATATTATCTAACAATAACATTCGTTTATTTTTACATTAATTAGCAATCAAATTACTTGAACTATATTTATTTTAAGATAATGTTATCCTTAAAAATTATCACTGTATTTATTAATTGGAATTGCTGTGCATATATATATATATATATATATATATATCATATCGTATCGTTTATCAGATTATGTCTCAATTTTTTTTATGAATAATTTAGGTTTTATAATGTAAATTTTTCAAAATTTATAATGAATTTTTTATCTTTATTAGTTTTATAATAATTATAAATATTATTTAATAATCACGTTTATTTACATATTTGATCAATAATTATATAAATAAGATGCTTTTTTTCAAATTTTAGTTATTTATGAGATATATAAAACCTATAAAATAATTAATAATACTCAATTTGAAAATATAAAGTAAATGTTAGAAATTATTTCTAATATAAGAAACAACAATTTACTAGTAATTTTTCTGTATCTCATATTGTATTCTTTACTTTCAAAAAATTAATTAATATGAATTTAAATAATGTCCGATATAGATCTTAGATATTTGATCAAGTTTATAACTTTTTTTTTGTATTCTGAAGTTTACAAACTGCAGATTTTGAAATCCTATTGAGTGAAAAAGAACCAATCAAAATTTGCAATAAGAATGACCTCTCACGTTCGTATTGTTCCAGTTTAAACTAATCTTATATAATATATGTTCACTAGTAGCAATGAAAAATAAACCAAATATTAAGGTTTTGTATGTAGAATATAAAAATAAATCGAAATCTCGATATTGAAATGAATAATTTTCCATCTATATGACAAATTCATAAGTTTTTTTTTAATAATCTGAATACCTAAACAATATATATTATAAAACTCAATAAAATATAAAAATAATAAAAGAAGAAAAAAACAACTTCCTACAGATTATCGGGATGAGACTCGTTTCGCTTTTCTTCATAATTTGTTTATAGTTTGTTTAACCGATATTTGTATTCTATATGTAATATTTTAATACTTTTTATTAGAATATACATTCAAAGTAATCATTTCGCCTATGAGTAAGAAAATAATGATATCTTATAAAATATAATAATTAACAGGAAAAATGAAAATGAAATAAGTGTAAGGATGTGATATAATACATGTATAATGAAAATTGAAAGGATAACTTCCTATTATTTTCAAAATTAGGATCAAAATATTCGTTTAGCTTAAAATTTTTGATATTTTTTCATTAAAAATGGACAAATTAATAATCTTATCTTTAATATTATCGTATTTTAAAAAAGAATGCCACGAATGAACATTAATTTTTTTTAAAATTGTTTCTTAATGATCGTCACCAAAGAGCAGAATTTGGCTCGTTTGGAAAATCTTGAGAATCGAATAGAAGTATGTCAAGAATTTACAATAGCTGCTGTAGAGTTTTCTCGTACCTTCGTTTTCAGTAGATATACAAAATTTCTTGTCTTTTATGCTGGCATTGCAATTTTGTATTTTCTTTTTTTTTCTTTTTTCAGTATACCTAATAATTCGTTAAATTGAAGAAATTATAGCTTACCTACAATATGAATTAAAATAAAAATCTTGTAAAATAGATAAAATATCATGAAAACAAATATTATTTTTTTATACATGACAAAATGAACTTAATAATTTGTATAATATTTATTTTTGAATTAATGATATCAATCATAAAATATTCTTTTGAATTTAAAAAATTATTCGAAATACATAAATTTTGAAATGGCTTAGCAATAAATGTTTCAAATACATTATTTATCAACGATTATGACATAAATATTATAATACTGATATAGTGATACATACAACTATAAATTAGTTTATTGTTCAACATAATTAGTTTAAAATAAAATTACATTGAACCAATACACATTTATTTGGATATATCGTAGTTTAAATCCAATAAAAATACCCCTACGGATTCGAACAATAACCAGACATTTTCTTATCGATTATCCTAATATTCACGAGATACGTAGTTATAAATTGGAAATTAGACGAAACCCGTGGCGTACTTTTTTTTTGCTATAAACGCGTAATAAAATAAAATTATACTCTTAAGAGTGAGAAAGAAAGAAAGAAAACGGATAGAATGAGTAAGAAAGTACCCGAAACTCGACTAGTCGGATTCATCTCCTATCGGGGACTGCGATCATACTATCATCTTTCAGCATAAACGATAAGGAGCTACTTTATGTGTAATACGTCCGGAATACATATTATGATATCAAAAACCACAAATTTTTTAACAATATTTTACTTCCCTTTGTGTTCTCATATTCTTATAAACATGTATACATAAATACATATTTACAAACGCACATGCACATTTATAAGTATATATACGTAAATACAGATTTTTATAAAATATAACTAATCCACTCTCCATCTTCATCAGATTTTCCTCTTTTTGTAATATGAAATACATGTGTGCCTGCAAAAAATCATTCATCGATCATAAATTTTTATTTTCGTTGTAAATATAAAATATATGTATACACATACAGATTAAACATATACATAACTACGATTTGTCATTTGGATCAATTGAACGAAAGGAGTTTGTAAATAATAAAAAAAAGCCATTGATACCAGTTGCATAAATCATGAGAAGAACTGCAAAAAGAAAAACAATTGTCGTCTATAAACTGTTATTGGCACAAATGATTGCAATGTATCCATGAAGAGATGTCATAATTTATAAAGTAATAAATGACGATTGTTATTGTTATTGTTATGAAAAGAAACTTTGCAGTACAAATTTTAATTTTACGGAATTTTTTTCGGTTTTTTTACATATAAATGAAATAAAGTTATAAATTTCAAATTCTAAAAACTATTTTTTATTTAAAAAAAATTCAGTCAGAAGTTTTCGATGATAAATTTTCTTATTTATTAAACATTTATTGGTATTCTGTTTTTACATTAAAAAATATAATTTTTTAATCGATTAAATATTTTTTAGTTTTTTATTTGAAAAATTTAATCAATGATGACTTTATATTTAGTGAATAAATTATAACATCGATAAAATTTTGATGGACCTATAATTTTTTATTTGTTTTTTATTCAACTCGTGTCTGTTATATATAAAACGCAACCATTTTTTTTCATTTTGCTGATAAATTAAAAGTATGGAGTTATTTAAATAAAATAATTTAATTCAATTAAAATAGTTCTATAAATATAACTAAAAAATATATATAAATTTGAAAATAAAAAAAGTTTTATAAAGTTTATTATTATAATTAAAATAGCAGAATTAATATATATAATCTTTGCTTTTATAAAATAAGTTGATGAAATAATTATATAATAATAGAGATATAATTAATATAATATACTTACTTATTATAAAAAAATGTATATTATTATTATTCCTGTTATTATTCTACCTATTAATCATCGAAAATCTTCAAGGTAACAGCTCTTACATACACTGTGGAAAAAAGGTTGACGTATTTGTATTTGTCTCACATACCTGTACAGCATAGGTTCGCATTCTTATAATTGCACACAGATTCTTGCTTTACAAATAAATAATACTATATTTCTAACATAATTAATGTAATGAATAATGAATATCAATAAGAACATCAATTTATAAAACTAAATTAAACAAAAAATTATTATTAAAATATATTTAAAAGAATTAATAAAGGAGTGAACAATAATCTCCATATGTATGAAATAAATTATTATGAAATGATATCTACCTTGTAGGATTTAAAAAACCATAACAATAAAGGATTATTATTTTCAATGCTATAAAGAACAGAAGTTCTGGAAACAAAAACGTTCAAATAAAAGAAATTATTTTTTCTCCATTTTCAAAACATGATGTGAACTATTAAACAAGTTGCCAAAGAAAATTGAAATTGAGGGCGAGGGATAAAGAAAGTATATTTAATACAGGAAGGAATAAAGAAAAAAAAATTAAAGTAATAAAATAAAACATCGTTTTCACAATCCGCAAATGCACGGAATTATTCCTTATACGATTACATCCACGAAAATGAAACTTTTCTTTCCTTATATAAATTCATTTTGAAATAGGAGGTTTAAAAAATATGTACTCGGGACTCATATTGTCAATTCACATCGACTTGCTTTCGTGTTAAATTATTGTCCTAATTAATTATCGAATTCAAGAAAATCCTTATTTTCTTCTATTTGTTTCTCTTATATGAAACTTTTTTCATTAATATTTTCATTACACTCATCTATTATCTCCGCTTTAAATTACATATTTGTATTTTCATCAATTTTTCTTGTTTTTAAAGGATCTATTTATTTTTAAATCTTTACGCAAATAAATATAAATTTATATGTAATTTAAGAGCATTTAAAAACTATGTTTACACTTTATCATTTTTATAAAAAAAAAATATTTACTTACTGATTTATGTTAAATTACTGATATCAAAATTTTAATAACAAAAAACATACATGTTTATCATAAAATATCAACTTTATCTATGAGTACAGTTACCTGTAATGAAAAATATATTATGTACATAGTGAAAAATATTCCATAAATTTTTAAATTGAAAAAAAAAATATAATTTTTAAATTATTATTTATAGTTCAATTTTCTGATAATTTAAAAGAAAAATTCCATTGAAAATAAGAATATTTTGTGTCAGAAATATATTTTGACCTTCTAGGTAGAGCAATATAATTTACGTCACATTATAAATAATTCATTTTTCTCAATTGCTGTATATATTCTCTCTTTCGCGCTATTTCTCACTCACTCTCTCTTTCTCTCTCTCTCTCTCTCTCTCTCTTTCTCTGTGTCTTCCCCTTTTCATCCTTTTATTTGTAGTACATACATATTTCAAATATAAATATATAAAATAAGGAATCCCCTGATCCTTTGCTTCGACATTGAATAAATAAAGTCTTAAAAACAAAAAGAAAGAAAGAAAAAAGTTGAAAAATACATAAAACTAGCCAAGAAATATAAAACTGAGCGTAAAGAGGCGTCAGTTTTGTCAATTTAAATTGTTGCTTTGATAAATCTTTAACTCTTCAAAGTGCAACTCAATTGTACTAGTTTTCCCTCTGTTTTGATATCTTCCTTTCCATCACGTATTTTATATCATTCTTTCTCTTTCATTCTCTCATTGACGTTCTTTTCTTCATCCAAGTTTAGTGTAGTTTTTACATTCTCTTAAGGAAATATAATGATCGATAGTCAATTGTTTATTATATGTAATTAAAGTAATATTATTTGAAGTAACTTTTTTAATGTTCCTAATATTTTTAAAAATAAAATGTTTTTTTAAAAAATAACCCATGATAAATATATAAATTTAGAAATGATAATTCTGAGTATATCTACAAATGACTCAATTTGTAGATTCGTAAAAAATTTGTATTTGTATTTGTAAAAAAAGTATTTTTTTTTTTATATAAGAATAAAAAGCAATCTTTTATCCATGTTTTAATCATTAAATTTATACGCCTTCAATAAATAACATATCTAAATCATATACTATAGCATA
Organism: Eupristina koningsbergeri; assembly: GCA_018907245.1. NCBI lineage: Eukaryota > Metazoa > Arthropoda > Insecta > Hymenoptera > Agaonidae > Eupristina > Eupristina koningsbergeri. Next base: position 3,816,029 of record JACCHV010000008.1, on the reverse strand, counting down.
AATAACAAACTAGGACTTTTTGATATTAAAAATAAAAATCGATTTATTTTAGAAAGTAATATTTTTTTAATTATTTCAAGATATATTGAGAAACTTTTTTGAAACTTTTATTTAAAATTTTTTCTAGAATTTATATTTAATGAATCTTCGTCTTTTTAAAAATGATTTTATATAATTATCTTACTCAATTTCTATAAAAATCAGATAAATAGTATTTTTCAATTTAATTTTCTTTATATCATAAAAATTATTTAGATAAATGTAATATTTGTTTATATTCGTGATAATGATCAGTTAAATTGAAATTGTATAGAATTTCTTTACACTATAATAAAATTAGAGTAATTACTATTCACGAATACTTATTTTAATGCAAAGAAAAACAAGCAATATTTTTGTTTTAAACTATATTTAACTTTTAATTTACTATGCCAGAAACTAAAGAAATTTTGTGTAAAATTAACAACGATTACAAATGTAAAGTTAAACATGTTTAATTTTAAAGTTTTCCAACTCGTCCTTTTTTGTTATTACGTAAAAATACTTACCATTCTAAAAACTTATTCTATTAACCAAGCTTGTTCTTTCAATATTAAAAATATAACATAAAAGCATTAATCTTATTAACATTGTTTTTAATTTACGAAACTAACTTGGAACAAAGAGTCTGTCAATAGTATCGAAAACTTTCACTTATAATTAGTGAGTAAGGCGATAATGCACATGCAAAAAATGCAATAAAGTTTTATGAAATATAATATACTTAGTTATATATATTATGAGAAAAACAGCAACGATTTTTAAAGAAAACTTTAATGTATTCCACGACAGTGACACCATTCAAAATCTCAGAAACAATCGCTTCGTTTAGTCGACCAGTTTATATAAAACTTTCCAATTCTGATATTTTCTTCATTTATCTCCATTTTTGACGAATAATAAATAAAAAATTATAGAAAACTGTATATTTTTATATTTTCTCATAATAATGCATTCATACTTTCTATGCATTGTTTTAATTTTCAATTTTATATTTGAATACAAATCAGAATTATGAATTCTTAAATTTTAATGATTTTATAATTTTTCTAATAAATGATTACTTGATAATCATTATTATATATCATAATAAATAATTTCTATTATATTAATATCATAATATAATAATAAAATAATATAATATACATAATATACTATATATATCTGTATATATATATATATATAGCATATATAATATATAATTAAAATGTTATTTATAGTACAACAATTGATAATTATATTATTGTCTGTCGTAACCTATAAATATTTTTAATAAATTTTAAAATTTAATTAGAAAAATTTCTTAATTTATTTTACTTTTTAATTATTATCTATTTATTATGCAAAAAACATTTTAGAAGTCTTAAAAATATAAAAAAAAAAAATCATTTACTTATAATACCAGAATCTTTTACATGCATAACAGCAAATATTTAAACTTTATATTTAAACCACATCACATTATTAGAAGTTTTTGAAACAAGTGATGCATATTTGAGTTTTGTCAGCCACGATATTGTAATTACGAGATTACTGCGTTTTAGAGTCGTAAAGTACAGCGCAACTTCCATGATTTATACACATTGTCACTACAGTGCAATATGACAATTTTTATTAGTTTTACGCATCCCAAATTATACTATTAAATTTACTAATAGAAGCTTTTTCCACTTACCAAATTGAAAGTTAAATATGAAATCCGCCGAGAAAGATCTGGATAAGTGAATTTTGCCAAAGTAAATAAAATTAAGTGAGTACACGAGTTGTACAAATTACTTCATTTTGTCAAAAAGTATGTCTATATACTCTAGTCTCTTAATTTGAGGGTCCTGTGGACAATGAACATTAGTAATCAGTCAAAATGGCTCTACTTTCAAAAATAATACCACTCGTGATATTACTCCTCTAAATCCATCATTTGCCGAGATACTGAATTTAATCTTCCTCGATCGCTTCATCATATATCTTTAATGCCTATAATTTTTATATAGAATACATAGGATTATTTTAAATATATTTGTTTGGCTTTTTCATTTCGCATTACTAATTCATTGTCTGAACATCAAGTAGATTTTATTATTTGAGAAAAACTTTATACTATTGATAAACATAAATATTAGATAAAAGCATTTTATTTGTATATATCTTTAGGAGTGTATAAAATTAATAATGTTATTAAAAATGCTAATTTCTATGTATACATATTTATGCCATGACGAATGTATATTTTAATTTAAAATGAAAATAATTTCTATATATAAATTGAGTACGGGAATGTATGTCTAGTGTAAATTAAATTTAATTCGGTTAATTATAAATGGCTTAATGAACAACCCTCAAAAGTCGATACTCAATTTAGGAGTTAAGCGACATATTAATACGTCATCAGGTGTAAAGCAACTCTAAGCGTTTCAATTTCATAGATTCAATCTCTGTATTCGTGTCTGAATTCCAACCACAAAGCTTCTCTTTCTATCCCTTTTTAAATTATTAGATTTTACACTCGCACTAACTTTGATTAATTGCATTCATGAACTTCATTACCATAGTATTATTTGTTTTTCCGCTTTATATATGTACATATTTATACATGTATTATGCGAATAAAAAATCTAACAGTATTTCTTTTTGTCTTGACCTTGTAAACGTGAAAAAGGTATAATTTTTTTAGTATTTTATTATGTCTTTAATGCCATCATTGAGTTTAAATAAAATTAATAAATATTTAAATAAATTAAATAATATAATTCATAGTTTATTTTGAAAATTAAAAATAAATGTGTTTTATATTTTTTAAAAGAATTATTTTAATATTACGTAATATTTGTACAATAAAATTATGATCGATACCATGAAAATAATGATTTAATGTTAATTTTGAACAGGCTGCACAATATTATTGTAAATTAATAATTGTTGATAATTTTTTTAAAAGGAAATTAAAACAAAAATTTAATTCGACGATTTATTTACTAGATTTAAGGATTTTGATATATCCTATGTAAATATATATACATATATACATTTTTATATCAGTTGCAATATTTTTTACTCATATATCTATAAAGTTACAGTATACTGAAAATAAAAAGCTTATTTAATCAGTCTTTTCAAAAAAAACCTTGCTCTTCCTGTGAGCAATTTCAACTAAAGAACATTCAGTATTATAGCTTTACTATTTCTAGCAGTAATAGACATGGATTTAAAGAAGCTTTTATTCCTTAACGATCCGGAATAGCTTCAGTTATTGCCAAGCTTGTCTGTTCCAAAAGATTAGTATGATTAGGAAATATCATAAAAATAGCACAGGGAACTTTTCAACTTGTAATTTTTACAAGGAAAAAATTATTTTTATTAATTAAGAAAGAATAAATTAAGTAGATAATATGTATGGTCTAATTATGCAGATAATACCTTTATGACGAGTAAAATGTTATCAATTAATAATACAGTTTACTTTTCATAAATATAATTATTGGTATTTAATATATTTGTATTAAAAACTAAATTTTTTTAAACTTTTATTTTTATAAGTAAATGCATATTTCAAAATAACACAAGAGTCAGTATTTAAATATAAAGATCTCATAGATATAAAGTTATTTAAATATCAAGTATATCATAAATGTATATGTTTACATATTTGTATAATAAATATATTTGTGTGCTTATATGTATCGTTTATAAATAATAATGGTTTTGTTGTGACCTCACTGCATATAAAAATTCTTATTTATAAAAACATATATTAATATCTTTTATTATAACGTCTTCATAAAATATTATGCGAAAACTTGTTTATAAAAAAAAAAAAAAAAAAATTAAACTGTGAGCATCCAAGAATAAAATTGCACAAATAAATTTTAAACCATTATGCGGTAGTCTGTACATTTTAATGATTTGTAAAGCATTGATTCACTGAAATACGAACATAGTTAAAGTATTTTATGTAAATTTTTATTATTTCCATATTGGAAAATGTTTGATAGCTCACTTATGCAGTTAGTGTACAACGTAAAATGATGCTTGCTAAGGACACTTTAAAGCTTCTAAATGCCTCTCTCCTTCGTCATTCTAATTGCATAATAGGGTAAAAGTAGATGAAAATAGGAGGGTTCAGTTTCAGTGGCTTCAGTTTATGTTTACAATGCAACCGAATTCGAGTTCGAGTTCATGCTCAGCACGTGTTTATTGGAAAGAATATTTTTTATTCAGAGTACCTATAATTCCCGTAATTTCATTATCGCGATACAAGTACCTTATATAATTTAGATAAAATGGAGAGGATTAGTTGTCTCTAAAGCATTATTTTGTCAACTACTGCGTAATATACTTTGGTGCAAAATAGCACGTAAGCTTACTCTTGTACTTAAGCAATGGCAGCTTTATTTATGTAAGAGTCTTTAAATGTTTTGTATTGCAGTATTGCACTACTGCCGTGATACATCGCAACGATATTTTATGCCAATATATAACACTTAAGACGTTTTAAGCTTATTTTATGCATTGATTAGTTGTAAATTTCATCACGTATTCGATATTTACTAAAAAATACATGTCCCTAAATATTTATACAAAATAAACAGATTATTTGTATTACATATAATATTCATAATAGTTCATTTCAAAACGATAAATACAGTTTATATTTGGTTTGTTTATAATTTGAAAGGAACCATGTATGGCCTTTCTATTTATAATAATTTTTTAAAAAATTAGAAATATCTTTAAAATTTCATTAAATTATGTATTAAAAAGTATACACAAATTTCTTTGCGGTCATAAAATTTTACATTGATTTAAATTTCATTGTTAATATTAATTTAAAAATTATTAAATAAAAGTGTAAGTGGAAGTACAAATAACGGTAATATGAGTAATGTTGTACATGACACGGAAAAGATATTAGCTCAGATCATATACTGAAATAAACGAATAAATAAAAAATATGAATAGTGAAGGCAAGACACTTATTCGATTTGTGATAAAATTGTTATGTTTTTTAGTATGATTATTCGTCATGCTTTCTTATAGTTTCTTCCGATGATTGATTGTCCATGAATCGATAAAACTATACTTTTTCAAATTTGTTCAAAATGAATAAAAAAAAAAAAAAAAAAAAAAACAGAAAAACACAAGCCCATTAACAAAAAAAAAAATATATAAAAGCTCGCTCAATTTCTATTCTATCCTTTTAATGCTGTTCTGTGCTGATCATCAGTAATATTCCGTTCCGTAGTTTCATTTGACATTTATCATTATCTCTTTTCATCGGTTCAGATGTATTTTTTTCCTATTATTCATAATTGCTTTCGGCATTCTTCGATCCGCTCAAAATCTACTACATCTGTCGATTTATGAGGTGATGAATATTGTCTCTGTTATACATTAAATTCGAAATCTGACAAGGAATACTCGTGAATTGATGTACGATAAAAAAACGCTTAAATTATAAATTATTCATATATAATTATTAGTATATAATTGAATATATAATGCAGCAAATAAAAACATTTCTTATCGTAATAATATAAATTAAATTTTAGTCAAAACTTTATCAAGTACTACTGTACTATTTACTAGACTATACAATATACAAATAATAATAAATATCTATATTTTTTAATTTTAAAATATACTATTTTAAACTATTATATACTATTTTTTAAAATTAGAAAATATTAATTTTACTATTTACCCGATAAAAATATTTCTTTTCATTTATGTAAATATTAAAACAAAACAATTTTCTTTGAACTAGATAAATAAAATGTATGGCAGGCTGATATTAAAAAAATAAAATTATGTGTAATATTCAAAAAGTAAAATAAAACTTTAACGAAGTGAACAAAGTAGAAAAATAAACAATACAACAAAACAATAAAAATGAACAATTCAATATATAAATAAAAAGTAAATAAACCGATTTTACTCCAGTAATTCGTATAAAATTAGATATAATTTAAGCAAGTAATCTGTAAATATTGTTTAGTGTGGAAAAATGTAAAAAAATACTAATTCACTTATTTACTGAATAATCAGCCGCATATTATAGAAGTTTTGGTTTTAAACTAGACTCTTCGTTATCTTCATAATTTAATCTTAAAAAAATTTTTATTTATTAGTTATATGAATGTTCGTATTTCAAAAATCAAGACTTTTATTAATAATATCTTTTTATGAATAAATATATTTTAATTGATTTTAATATTATGTTTTTTTTTATTAAAGAATTTTTAAATTATTAAAATTAATTTAATAATTTTAATATTAAAGATGATATCATTATTTCATAAATTTTAAATAGATATTATTTCATTAAACATACATTATTTTACACATAAGAAAAATGTTATTATTAACGAATTTAATATAAAATTATCTTTTAAACAAAATAATTAATAATTTTACCGAAAATATAAATGACATTAATCATTTTAATAAAATGATTTATTTTCCTAAAATGTATTAGTTTGATAAATATTAGACACGTAAAAAGAATAAAAAAATTACCATTGCCATTTACCTAGAAAAAAATCTATCGTTTTTATGACTTTTAATGTATAAAGATATTACTGATAAATTATAGTTTGCATTTATCATTTAAATTTGATCATATTAAAGTAGCAATAAAAAGTGGAACTAAAATTGAGATCAAATTCCTGATTCTATAGTTGAACAAACTTTTTAATACTTTTTTTTTCAGTTTAAGGTAATCTATAAAATATATTTACATACAAATATTATTATATTCTATACATTTTCTGTATATAAGACTATGATTTATCTATACATTTATAAATGAAGTATTTATCAACATAAAAAAATGTATTAATGAAAATGATATCTATTGTGTTTATTCTATGTATTTTTAAGGGTATATTTTATATTATTATTATTTTATATTTTATTAATTTTATGTTCATTTTTTTATATTTTTATTATCTATAATAAAAATTAGCTACAATTTTTCTTCTAAATCTATGTAATTTAATTTCTTAAGATAATGCTGTCTTATTTTTAATTATTAATAAAAATTCCTTACTGAGTATACAATACAATAATACAATTAGATTAATTAAAATTAAAATTTAGGCTTGTATACACCAAAATATTTATTTAAATGTTGATATTCTAGTAAAACGGGTTTACAATAATATTTAAGAGTTATACTCAGATTTAAACTGTTTTATACTTGATATTTTAGACTTCTAAAAAAAGATGTGTTTTTTCCGAAATTTATTGATCTTTTGGTTTGATGTTACAGGTGATGGAGGTGATAATGTCGGAGATGGACAGGCAATCGTTAGTGGAAATGTGGAAGATTCGGCTGGATATGGCCAATTGTACTTGTATCAAGTGAGTTTCACACACACACACATATATATATACCAATTATTTAATAAATATATAGCTGAAGTTTCAATTTATTATTTTTTATTATTTGATTGTTCTGAAATGCAAAAGTGGAATTGGAAACTTGAATTGGAAAAAAAATTTACTATTATTATCGAATAGAGACTTTGAAAAAGGGATTTTTCTGAAAAATTGCAATGTATTTTATTGAATAAATTCGACATTCTTTGTAACAAAGTATGTATCAAATGTATATTATACAATTTGAAACCGTCATTTTGTTACATGAACGAGAAAGTCGAGAAGTTTATATTAATGCACAACATAGTACTCTAACTATAATCAATTTTAATCTTTAATCTTAAATCTTACTGGTGTTATTTAAATAAACTTTTTTGAATTATTAAATCTTCCTCCTAATACATTTTATATATTGACTTATCATTACATTGTCACCTGTAATATATAGAATTTCATTTTATCAAGTTCGACTTTTATATGATTTAATCATATATTAAATAAGATATGTAAGGAGTATAATGATGTGAAGAATAAATTTATATCCATCAATGTTTGTTAAAATCAAAAGAGGAAACCCAATCTAGTAAAAAACCATATCTCATATAATTATCAATTATAAATTGAATGTAAAAATAATTTTTCATTTCATCTCGAGCAGACAATCTAAATGTATCACATAATTTAATACGCTGCTATCATTTATTTTATGTATAATTAGTATTTTAAATGACTTCAAAATAAATCAATTACTTTAAAATAAAATTAATTTAATTATACCTTCTCAAAATTTGAATACACAAAAGTATAATGTAAGAATTTTTAATTTACACAATGTTAATTTATTTTTTTTAAAAAAATATACATAGATATGATTATCAGAGACTTACATTATCTATTATCCACGTATAAAAATTCTGAATATTTAAGTATTAACCTAATTTAATGAATAAAATGAATACGTAAATAAAAAAAAAAAATAAATAAAAATGGAAATAGCAATAATATGATAAAGTGCTTCAACAAAAAATGAAATATTTTAAAATTTTAAATAAAAAAAAACATGTATTTAATTGCATTACATAATAATATACACCAACATATAAATAAAATGTACATATAGAAAGATGATAAATTATTATGCAATTAAACAAGAAATAAAAGATTGAAAAAGCTCGAAAAAAATTATATAAAAAGGAGAAAAAATAAAAAATATATACATACATTTGAAAACTTTATACCTGTGCCGATAAGACTCATCTTTTCATGTCTCAAATTCGTTTCTTGCTAGTTGAGCAAGGAGAGATAACAGATAATCCAATAAGACTTCGTCACAAAAAAACATTTCTTTTGTCATGAAGAACTGAAGGATCTCATCTTTTCCAGTTTCGCTCCTTCTATTCTCTTCTATATTTTTGTGAGCACAACCTGGTTATAAACACATACATCTTCATTTGTAGTATAAAAAGTAATCCTCTAAGAAAACATCAAAAAGTAGACGTTCAGAAATAGAAAGGTAATCCATTTTTACAATGATATACATGTATATATATATAAATATGAATATTTTGATACTCCATTTTTGTAAATTTGAATGTATATGGAATATCCGTTTAAGAGCGATTGACATATTAAAGAAAGTTTAGTTTCTATTACTTTTCAATTGTGATTTCATTCTAGAATTTTCCTCGCTGCAATCACATAATTAAATATGATTTAATTTTTTCCTAGACTAATAAATTTAACATCGAGATGATCTAATTATCTTTGTCAATTAAAAACTAAAGTTTAAAAATCATTTTATTTATCCCTATAAGTTATATTTTTTCTTATTTTATTTAAACAAATATAATAATTTTTATAAAACTGAATAGTATTCATATTCTTTTATGTATTAATATAAATTTTAATTAAATATTTTCACAATATAATAATACATAAATTTATTGTAACTAATTCAGATTTTTAATTAAGATTGTTATGCCTATATATTTCCATCAACTCAATTTATTTACAAAAAATTAAGATAAAATTCCTTGTTAAATAAAAACATATTGTATAATATAATTTTTATTAACTTTGACAAGAATAAGCGTGAAAGCTTCATTTACAATTTACTCCATTTACAATCCAGAAAAAAAAATTGAAACGAAAATTCACCCATTTACTGAACTCACACTCCATTAAAAGTACAATCATACCAAATCTTCATTAAGATTTTGTTGGAATTCTAAGTTTAATTTGAAGTAGTACAAACTCAAACGTGTTCAGAAGAATCATGAATGATCTTTGGTTCCTCAATCTTTTCTATGACAGTCTCGAGACTGATAAAGTCAATGTCAATCATTATCCACTTTTGCTTGGAAAGACTTCTCGAAGAAAAAAATCCGTAAGACAGCAGGTCTAGAAATTCTCCTTAAATTCGCGATTCTGGTCACCCACTTGTTCGAATTCTGTAATGAAAATCGTGTAGTTCTTGTCTGTTTCCTTCACATCTCACCGCACAAATCGTGGCTTAACTTTCGTGATTGGCGCATGAAACTTACAAACTTTAGTGCACAATCAGCATAGAAAGATTTACTATAGATCAGAATTATGTTACGTAACATTCCAAACAAAGTGTAGTTAACTCTAACGGTCAAATCTTCTCTGGAACATACAATCGTACATGGGTGTGTCAATATAAACTTTGTAACTACTAGAAGCCATTACAATTGAGCGCCATACGTAACATACCAAACATATTCTTGGTCAATATATTTTGGTTCAGGGTTCAAATAAAAATGCTTTTAGTTTCTTCAACTGCTCAGGAATTTTCATAGAACTTTTAAGCTTGTAATATTGTGAAAAGTAATAGAATTCTTTGTTAATGAAAAATGATAAGAATTTCTCAAGTAAAACGTGGAAGTTGATGCTTTACGTTACATGGTCTAAGAATTTATTATTTATATACCGTGATTGTTTATACCTAAAATTAATATATATATGTATTATCGAATTTATTATAATTATAGCATGAAATAGCAAACTTATATATATATATATATCACTTAAATATAATTTAATTAGAAATCAAATTGCAAAATTATTGCAACTCAGTTTACAGATTCCATACACGGGGTAAAATTCACTTAAACTTAACAAACGATAAAATGAAATCTTATAACTTATCAATCAAGAAACTTAGTTATGAATAAATTTGTATTCACTGCTTCAAGAAATGAATGACGCTCACAATACACGCAAAATCAATATTTCTAGTATAGAGAATTATGCTCAAGCCTTAAACTTGACTTAATTTAAATAATAAATAAACTTAAATTAACTTATGCAAAACGATAAATAATAATATGTAATTAAGCTTAAAACATATTACAATAAGAATACCTAAAACTAACTTAAACTCTATGAAGCTTAAACGTCGATTTCACGTAATAATATCTTCAAATTTAAAGAATAGAATATTTTTTCCCGTGCAATGACTTTTCCAAACTTATTTTCTTTCTCTCTACCCCTTATTAAAAAATTATCGCAAGTTTTTATTTAATCACTTAATATCATCCAGTGGTTATACATTTTTGTATAACTAAATATCGATACAAAGCGTAATTAAGCACTTAATTGAAAACTACTCGATTAAATCACATTATTCATGTAGATATTATTTCTAATTAAACAGGTGAAGTAAATTTTACGTTTATCCGGTACTCAATAATTGTTATTACGTTGTTTATATTTATGTTAATGATTTTTAACATATATAACGATTTACACTATTCGAAGCATTCATTTGTACATATTTTACAAATTTTAAAATATTGTATTTAATATAAATTGTATGTATATATTGTTTTATCAAATCAATTTATTATTATTTGAGAAACTAAAAACGTTATACAACTAATTATTAAATGTCAATAATAAATTTATAAATATCGTATGCTTGAAATTTACAATTCTTACTTATCATTTTACATTATTCAGTATTTCATTCAATAATATAAACTTATAGATAAGGTATTTTAGAATAAATTTTATGCATTTATTTTTTAACTGAAATAAATTTTAGAAAGTATAAATCAATATCTCTTAGTATTATACACTAAAAAATTTTGAAAATAATATTTTACTTAAAAAATAAAATTTTTAAATGTACGTAATAAATAAAATTTATTAAATTGAACTGTAGCAATAAAATATTTTTCAAAGTAAAATTAAGAATGAATAAGAATATCGAGTTTTCTTATTAATAATATAAATATTTAATTATCCTTAATCATGTATCGTACATAAGAAAGTTCACAACATGACTAGAAGTTGATACAAGAAGATATAGTTAAGATTATGAGATTACATAACCGTATCTGTATGTCTTAGTTGTAACAATTATAGTGTGAAATAATAATAAAAAATACTAAAAAATTGAAACAAAAAGAATTCAAGTCACTTTAACATAAAAATTTTAAAGCCTTTTTCTAAAATTCTCTTGCAGTCTCTCAAAAAGAAAAAAATAACAATTATAACGTATTTCAAACATAACAATAAAGAGATTTTTTTAGTATCTAGTGCTCCAATAAATAAGAATAATACCAACAGAAAAATTTTCATAGCTAACCCTCGTCATTATCTATTTTTCTTTTTTTAAACTACAATTAGATAAAACTTATGTATTTCAGTTAGTAGTGTGAGCTTTTCTTGTACATTTTTCATTAAAGACTCTTTTCCTTTACCTTAAGTTTGAACACTCTTTCTAGTTTCCTTTTGTTCCATTTTCTCTCTCTTTTTTTTTTTTTTTTTTCGTTCACACTAGATGGTACAATTTTTGAACGGTTTATAAGTAAAATAAAGGAAAAATACGTCAAAAAATTCTGTAAATATAAATATAAAATATAAATTTTACACTTTTATTTAAAACATTTCTATGAATTTATTTACTATTATTTTATTTAAATTTTTTCTTCAATGATTCACATAATAGTTGTTTGTTAAATTTTTTTGAATAACTTCATAATTATCAGCAAACATCTAAAAAATCGTTCAAAATAAATTGAGATAGTAATTTGTACATTATATTATTATGTATTGATTACTTTATTAAAAATATTTGATATGAAATAATAAAATAAAATACTGAATATATACATTTATTTAATTAAACTATTTAAAAAATTAACAGTTGTTAGAAAATAATGGAATAAGATAAAACAAAACAAAGTATTCAGGGATTTTTTTTTCTCACTTGAATAAATGCAAAAAGATCGCGACTTGATGATTTTTTTTTCTATATAAAAATTACTTGCTTACGCATTTCGTTTTTAGCAAATATCTCTTTTATTACCAATTTTACATGTTCTTCTCATACATGTGAAGTATGCTATTTTCCATTTCAAATATGAAAGAGGCAAAAATATGTATCGCATATATTTTCATTCTACAGATGAAAGACGTTGGTCGTATTTTGTTCAGTCGACTTTATCGTTTTCATCACTCATTGCCAACATTAAAAAATAAAATTTCGAATAAATTAAAATTGACTGAGTAACTTAAATTTAGTTCAATATTAACTTATTAAATATCAAAAATTCATATTAAAATAGTTTAGAATAATTATCATAGATTTTATTAAAAAAATTTTGTCTATGTAATCCTAAAATTCTATATATTTAAAATTAATATTGCTAAATAAAAATAAAAATAATAAAAAAAAATATTTAGAATAAGTGGAAAGTAAGATATAATTATATGGATTTTAACAGAAGTAATATGTCAGGAAACGCCGTATCATAAGAAATGTGGATTACGTATACATTATCCTCTAATCTAAGAAGAATGATATTAAAAGCTTAAAAAAAGTAATCTATCAATTTAATCATTATTTTAAATTTTTTACATAACATTTTTTTAAAACATAATATTTTATTTTTTAACAAAAAAATATATTTAGAATAATACATACATTTTTTACATTTTTTTCTCATAAAAAGAATTATATTAATTTATACAAGATAAAAAATTTTAAGATAATTATGTTATTCATTACATAGTATTAAAAAATTTTCCTATCTTATAAAGAATTATTCGAAAAGTTTTTTTAGTTATCTATAAGTTATGAAATTATTATTTAATAGTAAATAATCTTTAGAATTACATAATTGAAAAAAATGGATACGATGTAGTTGATTTTATAGCAATCAAATTCACAGCAGCAGTGGAAAATACATAAAGAAATGAAATATATTTGATTAAAAATAAGTAAAAATTAAATAATATTTTATATTTATATTTTTTTATTTATTTCTGAAAGTAAAATAAATAAATGAATCAAGCTTTTTACATTTTTAGCTTATTAATTTAATAAAAAATTCCAGAGATATACTTTAAAAAATTTTAATAATTTTTTTATTCAAATTGAAAAAATAAAATAGTAATGAGATTAACAAAAAAGTTCTATAACTAACTTTAGAATTTTTAATTTAATGAAAATATAACTTTACAAGCATTACGCTATTTTATACCAAATATTATATCCATAATAAAATTCTATTGTAAAGAAATAATTTAATTTCAATTTTTTATTTCTATTTGGTTCATTTACTTTAACTTCAATTATTAATATGATTCTTACAATAATCTAGAAAAACAAATAATATTAGATAAACACACAATATAATTACTGCAACAGTACTACATTTTCAGAACAAAAACAAAAAGACAAATGGATAGACTCAGATTTCCTATTTCTTTGCATCTATCATATATGAATTTATACTCGACTATATAACAACTATATAATTCAACTCTATACTGTAAATTAAATAAAAATACTACATATATTGATACTGTGTATAATTTACTATTATATAATATATAAACTTAAAAAACGATAATTTCCTTTTTCCATAATATTGAGTCCTTCGACGAAAAGAAATACGGTCGATTATACTGAAATTAAAATATTAAAAGTTATAAAATATCAAAGTAAAATAATTCATAAAAATTACAAAATCATTTGAAATAAATCTAGATACATTTTGTTGATTAATTACAGATTTTAATTGATAACTAATTAGATATGATTAAAAATTCAAATAAAATTTTTAATTAGACAAAATTAAAATAAATACAGAATTCTAAATTTTTTTCTCAAACGTTTTTCTCTGGTATTGACTCTCTGAGCGTTAATCCCGGTCTAATTTGAATTCTCACAAAAAAAAATTTATCATGTGATCTCGTAAATATCAATATGTTAAATTTTTTTAGATTAATATACGCTTAATAAAAAATTCGTTAATTTTCTAAAAAAACCAGTCATACATTCTAAACTTTATTTTACAATTATTTTATTTGCATTTTATTTTTATTTACTTATGTAGAAATTGATCTAATGTCCATGCTATATTTTATTTTTATTAAATCATACATAACTCTTTATTATTTTTAGGTGTTATCATTTCTCATTTCGTCTATATCATTTATTTTATTAGTTTCATCGTAAACATGTATGATTCATATGATCATTTATTTCTCTCCTCAGAGAACCATATTATCTTTTTTTCACAATATCTGCTCGAATTCCAGCAGCGAGATCAATAAATTCAAATCTTTTTACTCACGATTTTCACATTGAAAACTAGACGAAACCTGTGGCGTATTTTTTTGGCCATAAACGTAAAATACTCAGAAGGGTAAGAATGGAAGAAAAACGATAAAATGATATAGAAAGTACATGAAAGTAGGTTGATCGAACCCCCGGACTTCGATTATATTTCTAGATAAAGGATGAGGAGCCAAATAATTTTTAATTTACACAAAATTCTTAACTCCTAATATTAAATCTTTTTTATTGCTCGGTATTATTTTTAAGCCGTTTAATGTACATAAAAAGAATTTAATACTTTCGAAAATCATTCAATTATTTTATAATAATAATAAGGATTATTTAAAATTTATGAATTATAAAATTAAAAGCTTATTTATCAATTATTATATATTATAAATGTAGTATTTCTGTAGTTGCTAAAAAACTATTTGTAATTTTATAATAGCATGTCAATTATATGTTTTTTAGACAACTTATTTTCAATTTTTTTTTATTTTTATTGTATAAATATTTTTATTATTTTAAATTAAAACTGAAAGTTTTAAAAATTAAACTATGTCTAAAATATGTTAAAATGCGTACAAAAAGCAATGTTTTAAATAAAATATATCCTATTTTTCTTGATTATAAAGGTACTACGGTGTATGTGATGCAACTAATTTTATGTTACACAATCAAAAATATGTTGCTAGACACGATAGTAGTATGAGTTATAACAAAAAAACATTCAAAACAGAAAAAGAATGGAATATTATAGTCATTAATAAAATGGTAGTAGAGGGTTTAATATCAAATATTAGTACTTCGCTGTCTGAAATAGACATCTAATCAGATGTTGAGAAATACAAAATCGCGAAAAAACATAGATATAAATAAATAAAAAAAATATAATACCTCTATAAAATGGATTTGTCGAAGTATATATTGAAATTCAGATGTTTATACCGGATATACATTCATTTTATTTTTCTTTTCTAGTTTTAGTTTTTGTCATTTACACTGCATATTACCACCACAGTCTCATAAGTTTTGCTGGTATATATTTTTTGTGCTATCGACAATTTGTCTCTCCTTGTCTCTCCTCTCTCTATCTTTACCTCTTAAATTCTTTTTTCTATTTTTCTTAAATTGTAACAAATTCATGGATTGATCGGACAATTAATCCATATATCTTAAAAATAAAAATTAACCTGGATCATTATGAAGCTCCTTTTTTCGTTCCACTATCGTATTGATCATTTTTAAATTCTTTTACTTACTTTTTATCAAATAAAAACTAATAAATTATCTAATTGTTTTATAAAATATAAATATAAAATTTTCTAAAAAAAATAATAAAATTTCAGTCATAAACAGGAAATAATAAATTTTGAGACAAAACAGTCAATCGTTCGATAATAACCCATATCGCTATAGCTTTTTGTATAAAAATTTTCTTTTAGCTTGATGAGAATTCAGCTTATACTTAAAATCACATTTACTCATCATCTTCATTCTAAAGTAATTAACACTTATTATAATTTCGGCTTTAATAAAAATCAAATTTATAGCAGTGATTATTTATAGGAGAAAAGCAGCATTGTCAAATAAAAATGGAGAGATAAGAATATGGAAAATTTAACAAAGAAAAAAATAACAGAAACTGTCTGTCTTATTTCAGATTTTTCCAAATCTTATGATTACGATGCATATTTTCCACTTTTCAGAAATTAAAAATGTTACTAAGGTAACATTTTGATATCCTATACAGCACAGACGTGTGTAATCTTAAAGCTTTATAGCAAACAAATGAAAAAAACGCGGAAAAATTGCACGTTGAACTGATGTTTAAACATTCACTATGCATTTCTCCAGTTATATTACTTTATTTTTCTGTTAATATTATTCAAAAGTTGTTCAGATATATCTTTAGAACTATTTACGTTCTATTACTTTATATTATCTAATTAACTATTATATGTGCATGCTGTACTTCATTATTTTAATATTATATCAGTATCGAATAATAATTGTACATAAATTCATTTAATTAAACGATTTTATTAATTTTCAAATCATTTAAATGTATAGAACTATAAAATTTGAGAAAAATAAAACTGCCGCTTAATGTGTACTTTTATTATAAAATTTTGAATAGTAAGATCTAAAAATAAAATTTAGAATTTCTTAAAATAAATATAAAAATCAACGTAAAACATATTTCTACAAATAAAGCTTCTATCATATTGTGTTACAGTTACGCTGCATTTGATAATAACATTTTGATTGTTTATTTACCAAAGATTTTAAAGAGCATATAAATGTTTAAATATTTATATTTGAATATACACTTCAATATTAAAAATTGAATATTTTTCTTTATACTGTTGTGTTAAAATTCATGAATTTATTGACTAATAGATAGATTAATATATTATAAATATTCAACTTAAATGTTGAAAAATAAAAATAAAAAATAAAAAATAAAAATAGTATTTTTTTCTATATAATATCAGACTCAAATAATAGAATACATGTATACAAATTTTCATGAAAATTGTTTACATGGTCCATAAAAAACTTATACATTTAATAACATGTATTCGTATACATTTTTAACAATATGTTATTTATTGTTTAAGAAGTCTAAAATTGAATAAAATTTAAATATGACCATAAAACTCACTCTAATATGGAAACTTCCATTATAAAACAAATGAAAAAAGAATGCTTTTATGTAATGAAGATGAAGACAGTAAGATGCTTATGAAAATTTAATATGAAGTTTGATTATTTAGTAAGTTATTGGAACAATGAAAAACTCAGTAATTTAGGTTTTATGTCATTATTTTAACTTTTTAAAATCGCATATCAGATATTATGGTTTTTTAACTCGAGTATTAAACTACGTATTCGTTTACAAATCCATAATTCATTGAAGCTGTGAATATCACTTACAATAAAAACGTTCTTTTGCATAATGTAAACTTGAATTTTCCTTGTTACTGAAACTATCTTTTTATGTAAAAAGTTTTTATTGAACTACAGTTGTAAATGAATTTATTAAAAAGAAAATTATTTTTACAAATATAATTATAAACACAGATTATATATGTATTTTTAAAAATTGATTAAACAATTTGGTGTTTTTTTATAATACTTAATTCAAATATATTACTATCCAATTTTTACAATAAGAATTTTTATATTAAGTTAATGTTAAATTATACGATAAAGAAAATTTTTAATAATTTATATATTAAAAATTTCTAAATATTAATATAAAAACTATTAAGTATAGTTCGTAAATAATTCTTTTTTAAATATTCTAATTCTCCTATAAATATATATTCAAATACATCACAGCAAAACTCATTTAAAATTAATAACAAAATTATTTAAAATTTATCTGAGCTCATACAAAAACTATGCGCTTCTTACTTATTTATAAGTATAAGTAATAAAGAATTTATTTTACCTTTTATTCAGATAAATAGTAAGCCTTAAAACTCTCCCTTTAAGAAAGCTTCGCCTGAATCTTTTACTAAATAAGAAATTCGTGTGCTTAGTTTATGCGTCTCTATTCATAAATAATAATACTGAAAATGCTGAGAGAAGATTAAATAATATTTAAAGAATTATCCATAATGGCTGTATTTACGTATATCAAGTGTAAATAGATGCTTTTCTTTTTTTATGAGCTCGTCTAAATTATTATTCGACATTTTTCACTGTAGTTGATTTTAACGCTTTATGTATACTTAAATATACCTATAATATATTTATATACTATCTATATTACTATTTTAAGTTTGCCACATTGGTAACATATGAATATTTTGAAGCTTCCAGTTTATAACCTTTTTTTAAAAGACTGATAATGGAAAAGAATTGTATTTTATTAATAAATTCCATAAAAATTCGAAAGACTTTATAAAAATTTTTAAAATGAAAGATTTTTCTTTTAATAAATATTACCAAGAGAATTTTCAGTGTTACTACATTCAATACCATTTGACTTTATTAATAAACTAACAATTTCCACTGTACTGTAATTTTTATTTGTACATTAAATTTATTAAGGTAATGATGATATGCACGAAGTATATGCAAATTAATAAATATATTAATGAAAAGACTTACAAAAAAATACAAAGACATACAGAATAATTGATGAGTGTGTAAATATTTGTTGACAGGATATAAAATTAAATAGCTTCTTCAATTAATCTGCTTTTAGTACACCGACGTTGACATCCTTCTTGTCACTGACATGCAAATACATGTAGGAGTAAAAGTGGTTACACGTTAATCTTCAACAACGAGGATGAAATTTAAATTTCCTATATTTCTTTTCTTCGTTTTTTACCTATATTTTGTGCATAAATCAAATTTAACTGAGTTGGCTATAACCTTTTAAAAAAATTCATAATTTTATATAAATATGCGATGAGAATGAGCTTGGTAATACAGTCTAGTGATTTATAAGATAAGATAATTTTTTATTGTAGATGTGATAATCAAGTAACTCGCAATAAAAAATAGTTTTTTGTAATAAAAATATTATACATACAAGTGATTATTTATATTTTGCATCAAAATTCAGAAAAAGAAGAACAAATTCGATTAAAATGTAAAATACATTACCTAATAACGAAATTGTTGGATACCTTAATGACACTATTACTATTATTCTGTATTTCCCTTAATATTACAATAATTTTATTACAACAGTTAATAAGAGTTTTTTTAATAAAAATTTTTAAATCAAAATAAATCGAAATAATAATTTATCGCTTGAAATAGTTTAAAACAGGTTTTATTATATTTTAACTTATTTAATAAGTTTTTCTTTTCTTAAATATAAATTATGTGCTCTAAAAGTAGACAGTAAAAAGAAGATAATTATTTTATTACATTAGATGTTATATATTGAAATATATACTCCAAAATATTAGCTGCAGTTTAAAATTTAATACTCAATAAATTGTAGGAAGTTATAACAATTAAATCGTAATAATTACTTATCTTAATACGTAAAATTTTATAAATTAATCCAACAAAATATACGTAACACATGTCCTGCAACAAGAAATAAAATTTGTTTGAGTGAAATAAAAATAAAAATAAGACCTATAAATATTTTAAAATGTTGACGAAGGTAATTCAGAAGAGAATTGCAACGAAGTAAACAAAAGTATTTTCTTCACCGAGTGCTTGCGAAATAAAAAAATAAAAAACCAAAATGCTACCATAGCAAATGAAATGATAACATTAGTCTGCTAGTTTATTAAGTGTCTGTCAGAGAAAATTGTTAATAATTGTTGGTACTTTTTTTTCCGGTGTTTGCAGGAAGACTTCGACCACAGGCCGAGGATCGCAACCATTCTCAACAGTTTTTCAAACTACAGCAATACCATTCCCGCCCCAACGGACCCGGACGCGAAACCCGCGGCGACAGGGGCGGGAAGTCAGAAGGGCGCCCGCATGGGCACCCTTATTGGTGTTTTCCTACCCTGTATACAGAACATTTTTGGGGTCATTCTTTTCATCCGGTTGACGTGGGTCGTTGGCACCGCCGGGGCCATTCAGGGATTTCTCATCGTTCTTTGCTGCTGTTGCGTCGTAAGTAATTTATCATTAATCCTCCAGGCACACTTTTACCTATCAATAATTTAACTAGACAGCTCCATATCCAATATCTTAGCAACACTTACTAATTTATAATGCAATCCTCGGATTATATTGAAAATTCATAAAATTATGTTGTTGTATTGGCCGTTGAATGTGACTCTTTGCATTTAGAAACCATATGCATTAATCGTATTTAACCAATTGTACCGATAAAAAGACTGAATTTGTAACAATATATTTTGTCGATATAGCAAAAGGATTTGGGGCAAGTGGTTTTTTATACATTTCAAATATGACTTTTCTCGAATAATGATAATAATAATAATAATATAATAATGATTATAAACTGTGAAATGATTGTTCCTACGGAGATCAATTTTTGTGACAATGGAGTATTCAGTTAAAGTAGTGCATTATAATAAAATAATAGACATTAATTAATATGGCTTCTTTATTCTTAAAAATAATGAAAAAAAAAATCTCTCAGAAGTTGCGTTGTTAAAAACTTTATTAATTACGGTAGAAAGTTTGCAGTTAAATGAGAAACAAAAATTCTAAAGTAATGAAAAGAAAAATAATTTAGCCGAAACAAGGTATTGCGATACCATAAAATCTTTGTAGTGCTTTGTAATTACGTATTTAATAAATGACAACCATAATGCCATAATGGAAAACTTGAAAGCAACAATAAACATTTTCGAGAAAATAATGGTAGAATAATGGTATTTCACTGGGGATGGTACAAGTGTCCAAGTACGCTAAATCAATACCCACACATCCGCTCAAATTTAGCCGTAACTCACACTTTGTGAGAAGGGTGTGGAAATATTTGATAAGGGCGCTATTATGCGCGTGTAAGAGTTAATTAAGGCTGGTAGTTGAAAACATGAAATGCTCTGGATTTCAGACGATGCTGACAGCCATTAGTATGAGTGCGATAGCGACCAACGGGGTCGTGCCCGCGGGTGGCTCCTACTTCATGATATCCCGGAGCCTCGGACCCGAATTCGGCGGAGCCGTGGGGATACTCTTCTACACGGGGACGACCTTGGCTGCCGCCATGTACATCATCGGTGCAGTTGAAATCGTCCTGGTAAAGCCCTCAACCTAATTATCATAATGCTCCACCCCTGACAAATCGATGGAAAAGCCTCATTTGTTATGTGCCTCAACTTTGTTATAAAAACAGCTTACAAAAAAATTATGGAAAATGTTTTTTTAACCCAATATTTATAAATGTATTCGCTGCTAGTTTTTAAACGATATGGAAATTTATTTTCGATTTCTTCTATTTACAACATATTAATCTTAATGCAAAAAAAAAAAAATTTTTTCAACGTGTAAAACGATTTTTTTCTAATTTTTAAAATTTTTTGATATTTTTACCTCTGCGGAATGGTTTTTTGGGGTACATTTTCAAACAGTATTAATATAATAACAGATAAACATAATTAATAACTTTCCCTTGATTTTTAAAAAAAAAATTTTAATATTTAAAAATTTCATTTTTTGTAATGTTACAAGCTTCAGATACTATTTATTACATTTTAGTTGCTAAAACTTTAAAGAATTGTAATTCCTTCTAAAGTAATTCTACAACGTCTCTGTTCTTAAATTTATTCAAATTTTTATTCTACAAAATTGTAAAAATATATATATTTGAATTTACGACTTTCGATTCATGTATAATTTTATTTTTAAAAATAAGTTAAAATCAAATTTAATGATCATTTTTGATAAATATATTAAGCATTTGGTGAAGACTTTTATCCCTTTACCCTTTAAATAACCAACATATTTTTAAGAATTTAAACAGAAAAAAAATAGTAATATAACACATTTTTGAATATGCTTGTATAGTTATATCATAGTTTTAATAGTATAAACTTATTGTAATATACAATAATATACAAAAAAAAATTTTAATCTAATGTTTTCAAATTTTTGGAAATTATATTCAATTACAATCATATATTATTGGGTTATTGAGTAAGTAACACAATAAAAAAATTTACTTAAACATATATTTACATACTTCATTTATTAAATTTTTAACTCAAACAATAAGAATGTAGCTTAAATTTATAATATATTTCGACATATGAAGTATTTACAAAATAATATTTTTGTATTGGAATATTCGACATTTTAAATTCAGGTCATGTAACTCTAGCTATTTCTAAAGTTATCCAGTACCTTATTGCCGACTTTGAGTTCGCAGATTTCTTTAATTTTATAAAAAAATATCGTATAAAATAATATTAATATTATGTGAATAATAAATCAAAAAAATTAAAAATAAATTATCATAAATTATAAATCCATAATAATTAATTATTTCAAAGTAATAAAATATAAGTCTATTGATAAAAAAAAAATAATTCTAAGTATTTATGGAAGACAAAAAATATTGGAGTGAAAAATAATGATCGATAATGAACACGAATAAATTATTTATAAGCAACTAAATGAAAAATAAAAATAGTGTGCAGTAAAACAAAGAGTACAATGCAATTGAAATATCATAAAATTAATCTAAAATAATATAAAGTACGTGACAAAATATGAAGATAAGTAAACAGTATAAACTTATTTCACGCAAACTCAATTTAAAAGTACTAGTCACAAAATTAATTAACTGGGGTAAATTTTAAGAGTATATAAATTTTTGAGGACTCTCATTCACCGTAACAAACATCATCGTAAAGTTAATTTCAAAGATAATTTGATGGTTCGCTAATTAATAAAAATGATATTAAACAGATGTTTAGAATTCGATATTTGGTAAAATAAATTATATAATAACTATGCAGTATTTTTTAATTAATTTTTCTTCAAACAGAGATGTCTTAAATAAATTTTCGAAACAATAATGACAAAAAAATGTCTTTTAATACAATCATGGACCCCTTAAAGTACGTACTAGAATCCTAGTAGAGCAATATTATAAGGATATTATGCAATGATAAGCAAGTTTCTGGAATGAATTTTACTAAAGATATTGAAGAGAAGAATACTTAACTTTAAAGTTTGTCAAAATAACGATAGAAATCGAATAAAATTAATATTATATAGTTTCATATATTTAAAATTTTAATGGAGAAATAGAATTACAGAATATTTACGTTGAAGAGGACTCTAAAATAACAAGAAATTATGAATAAAATCTTGGTGAAATTGAAGAATAAATTCTCGGTTGGATTATAGGTTATGCAATTCTATTTATTGATGATTATTATAAATTTGAACAATGAAAACTTAACAATTTGAAAGAGGCGTCGAAAAGAGCTTCGTTTACTATAGAATTCAAGTTGAAAATGGGGAGAAATTAATTTTTCTTTATCAAGTCCAAAACTTTCTATAAAACAATCTCGGAAATGTTTAGAAGAGATGAAAGCAGTTTAATAATTTTGAAAATGAAAAGGTTGAATGAGTATTTTTTAATTTTAATTATTTGTAATTCTTGTGACTAGCTTATGAAAATACTATAATAATATCAGCACATCGTGATGTTTACGATATTAGTAAGGAAAACAATGGAAAGAAAGATTTATTTGCAATTTTGAAAATTATCAAGATTAAAGACTTCTTATTAGGGTGCTAATAAATAATTTATTGTATTTCAGAAATATTATTTGAAAAAACAGAGTTCTTGTAAGGGAACATTTTTTGCTTGTTTCAATTTTTAAACTCGTTGAATGTTTTTGAACTTCATTTGAAAGTTTTTTTATATCAACCACAGCCGAAGTTAGTTATCTATGCTTAAATCACAAAAATCATAAAAAAGGAATATATATATCTGTAGTTAGAAAAATTAAAAAGAAAATTAATTTTTTTTTTAATTAATTTCTTTACTACAATTTATCAATTCATAAAATTTAAAGAATAAAATATATGTTTTACTATGTGTTTAAGTAAAATAGAATTTTAAAAAATATTTAAAAATATGAATAATTTGTAGGTAATTTGAAACAAAATAATTAAAGTAAATATCGTATTTTTACAGAAATGAATAAATAATATAGTAATCAATAATTAATAAACTCTTAGATTAATTAACATTTTTAAATATTGTCACAAGTAATTAAAGGGAATAGAAGGAAGTGAAAAAAATATCAAAAGTTTTTTAATATAATTTCCAGTAACATTTTTCAATAATGTCAATTTATTTAATTTTTTAACGTCATTTAATAAAAATACGCTTTGCGTGTAAACTTTTAAAAATCGTGTAATGAACTTAAAGCTATTATCAAATAGTTTTTAAATTATAACTATCAAGTTGTGAAAATTTTAGATTCTTATTAAATAATATGATTAAATTAATATCGTTGTATAGTAAATTGAAATTTGTACTTAAATATATCGACAACTATTCAAAGATATTCTCAGCTAAATCTGCATTAGCTTTCCAACAATGAAATGCTTTATTTTATTAATTTTAGTTGTACATGGCACCATCGATGAGTATATTCGGAGATTTCACGAAGGATCCAAATATTATGTATAATAATTTTCGTGTATACGGAACATGTTTGTTGGCAGTAATGGGAACGATAGTATTTATTGGCGTTAAATTTGTCAATAAATTTGCAACGGTTGCATTGGCATGCGTGATCTTTTCCATAATTGCAGTCTACGTTGGACTAATGTATAACATCAATGGCAACGACAAACTGAAGTGAGTACTGATTTTCTCTTGCATGAAAGCAATGGCACCTTTAAAAATATTATACAATAAATTTTATTACGCTACTTTTATAAATACTTTTATAGGCAGAATCCATATGAAATATGCTAGTTGTAAAAAGATATTTTTATAAATAAATTAATTGACAATCTTTCTTTACAAACAACAAATATACATGAAATGCAGTTACTGTAAATTATTCTTTATGTTTTTCATTTTAATCAGAAATATATTACTTGTGTATATATATGTATATATAAATATTAACAGACACAAAGACTCGCATTTAAATATTAATTAGCATATTCAGATGGAGGAAATTCATTACGCTCTTAGTCATTCATATAGATTACGTAATTTCGTTTTGATTAGACATTATTTTATCTTTTGATTAGATATGTAAATACTAATATTGTTTCTCTAGGTTCACAAATAATTTTACAAAGACGCATCAGACAACTTAATTTTCGAATTTCTGTCGAATAGACAGATGATACAATACTCATATGAATGCATTAGTGATAAATTACTTATTTTTGTGCAAAACTATATTAATTGTATTATATATGAGTATATTTAGAAGACCTTGTCATGGTTCGCTGAGTACTTAAAAAAATTTTTAATTAGATAATATATTTGACAATTCGTATTTACATGAGTCGATAAAAACTGAGTATAACAAAATCAAGTCAATAAAGGTTTTACAAATTTTATTTATTGGAAAAGTTCTTGAAGTAGGGATTACATTTTTCCAAATGTTACCTCAACTAGTAAACATACATAATATTCTTAGATCGATACTTTAAAATTTGAACAAGTTCATTTTTTAAACAATTATCAACTTTTTTCAATTTTGTTCTCAATTCTTGATGTGTATGATTATCTTTTCCTACTTCCTATTATTGTATAATATAAGTAAATT
The DNA here is from genome assembly GCA_018907245.1 of Eupristina koningsbergeri. Taxonomy (NCBI): domain Eukaryota; kingdom Metazoa; phylum Arthropoda; class Insecta; order Hymenoptera; family Agaonidae; genus Eupristina; species Eupristina koningsbergeri. The sequence goes on along the minus strand of JACCHV010000008.1, from coordinate 3,789,794 downwards.
ACATAATAGTTGGGTTCATACATATTTCCAAAAAATTACGGTATAAAAAAATAAATATTTTATAATAAAAAATTTCTGATGCGCGCATTAATAAAAAGAATTTATTGTTCAAGTATTATATACGTTTAGATAGGTTCGTTTCTTGCCTTCAAATTAAGTCCTTATTAAATATAAATTAATAGATTGCAATATTTTATTCATAAAAAGATATCAAAAAAATGGATATAAGTTATAGTATACTACAAAAAATTAGCCAAATTCAGCTACAACTCGCAGCGTTATCTTTGCAGTATTAAAGTTTAAACATATTGATAAAATTTATTAATATTAACTGTTTTTATATTGTCTGTAACCAGTATATATTAAATATTGTATATTGCATTTTTTGTGTTTATATTATTTTATTGTATTGTAATTTATATCCACTTTTCTTATTTCTTTTTAATATAAACTTAATATTAATTGATATGTATTAAAGACCGAATATGATGATAGAAAACTTATCTTCGGAAATTTCACCGACGCTCAAACAGTAAAGTTTATTATTTTAATACACACATAAGTTACTGTAATTGTTGTAATACAATATGCAGTATATCTTTTTTAATTACTTTGAAACATTAGATAAATATTATGCTATAATATTATTTTTAACGATTACTTACATTTACTGCAAAAAAAAAAAAAAAAAAAAAAAAAAAAATATTAAATAAAATCATGTTAGCGATTTTAAAGACTGAAAATATTAGTTGAATTGTTATTATATATGTTAGAATCTTTTGAATGATTTTAAATTAGTACAATTACTTAAAACACCAGAGGTTCAAATAAAATATGTGTTTTATCTTTTTAAAAAATGATTTTCTATTGGTGACACATCAAAAAAAATTAACATATTTAATATTAAAAAAGAAAAAAGCATTCGTCTGCTATCTTTATCTTATCATGTTCCAGTCATCTACATTAAATACTTTACCTTTATATTTAACCTCACGGTTCACGAATATTCAACCGCAAAAAAAGATGAATGAACTCATTCAAGTTTCTGGTGGTTTTAATCTCTGCCTCTGCATCATTTAAAAATTAGTGAGTCAATTCATAAACTTAAACAAATTAAATTTATTTACTGTTGTTACATTTGAGAACATTTTAACAATTTTAAATCGCTAAATTATTTTATGTGTTTAATTAATAACAATAGAAAATGTACTTACAGGATAAGTAAAATTTTTTTTCTTTTTAGAAATTATTATTATCGATTGTGGCTGTCGAATCCAACTGCACTTGTTACGCGTCTCTAAAAGTTCTATTACTTTCGGATCGATACTTTTTAACTCGATGATGCAGTCTAAACAGTTCCTAGCTAACAACTGATTTCGGTCAAAAAACATCGAACTTTCCATGGTTTTGTAATGCATGACCCTTTCGAATGATTCTAAAAGTAGACCCTTGTCCAAGGGCTACATTCCCCTATTATTTTACACCAAATAAAGCTTTTCCTATATTACAAAAGAAAAATGAAATGAAGTAAATTTTCCAAACAATGTAAAAACTTTAAAAAAAAATTGTAAGCTACAAAGATTTTATTCATACTCTTATAAGAGTAGGTGAAGATCATTAACAAATATTAATACATATAAATACAAATAAAACATCTATAAGTGTAAAATAAAAAAAATAAATAATCACATAAAGCTTAAAAATATTAATTGCTATTTGATAAATTTACAATATTAAAATTTCAACACCTTAAAAAAAAATTCTTCTAAATTAAAATTAAAAAACCATGTATATTAAATTATTCTTTTATAAAAATTGAATATTTAAAGAACATTAATTATAAAACAAGTAAATACTGAAATGGAAAATAAAAAAGTGTATGAGCATTTAAAATTAATTTATATTATAAAATTTATTTATTCAATTGTAAATAAATTATTACTCAAAAGTCCGGTATTTACTTTTATAAAGTACTGAATACAGTAATTAATTACAATAACTTATTGGATACTTTGAATACGAATATTAATAATAATTAAAATATATATCTTTGATCATTTGAATCATAATATTAAATTTTTTAAGATTTAATTGAAATTTAAAAAACTAAAAATTGAATAAAGTAATTTAAATAATTATACCTGGTTGATAATAAATAACTTAAAAAGTCATTTATTAATTTAATACTCTTGTAATAAAATTAAAAATTATAAATAGTTTTGAATTATTTTATTGTATTTTTTGTATTTTTATAAATTTTAACGGAATGTTTCTTACATTAAATAATAACTATTATAATATCAAATAAATTTCAATGATCTCCGGTCAAATTATTTAACTGTTGATTGCATTGACACTTAAGCTTTGCAACCACAAACACTGAGTTGTATTTTTAACTTTTTATAAACGAACATGATTTTGTAAATTAAATATTAGTATTAAAAGAATAAAATGATAGAAGAAGATTTTTAGTCACCCCAAATTTATGAATTCACGAATGAATTTATGATTTGAATTCGAAGTAATATTTACAGAATTAATCAATAATTTTGTCGGTACTTCTTACGATACAACCTAATAATTTTGGTCACTGACCTCTGTATGATAAAAATAATTCCAGTTCAATTTCGAGAGCCTCGCTCTAGAAATCGCTAAAAATTTATAATTATAAATACAGTGATTTTTTTGATATTTTGTCTCATAAATGACACCGAGTTAATATTAATCAATTGTAAAATATAGCAAACTAATGATGTATCGGACGGGAACTGCGTTTTCGAAAAAACTGTGGGTCTTGTTCGGAATAAAAGTTTATTCGCTAACTTTCCTTCCATCTTCTCTTTTCAATAATAATAGATGATGCTTTTCTAGTTCTCATTAATGATATCTCAGCTTTTAAAAAGCTGAAATATTGTTACAAAATGTCATCACGGACTGATTCCATTATTACGATTCCATTTTATAAATCGTTTTCCTTTGCGAATTGCCTCGAGTAAATTTGTCAGCTGTCCGACGGGATAAGGTTAATTCTACTAAAAATTTATCCGAAATTATCCAAGCATATCATAGAACGATGGCTCATTAGGGCAATGAGGAAAGACAAAGGAATTTTAAAGATGAACGCACAAAAATAGGTTAGATAACAATAACAGTTTTATTCACAGAACACAAGCACCAGAACCCACAGGAACACAATGGTATCTAAGTCACGTTTACAAAAATGTAAGTTCAATTGAATAAATGCCGGATCACGCAACCATCCCTTCAGAATAATCCGGATGCTGGGCAGATCCGGATACTCCCTGAGATTTCGTGGAGTGCAGAAGGAGTCGTGGTCATATCATTTTATCTCACCCCACGTCTTCCACACTCTTTTCCGTGTACGAAGCTTTTCCGAGTAAAAGCTGATGCAGCGCACGTTTTGTATTGAACCTCTCGACACGCGATCCGTTCGATACCCCCCAAGCTTTTCCGTCCTTTTTACTGTAGTTTGCCCTTTTCGAATGCGACATTCAAAATTTTGAACGTCGGAGCTCCGGAAGTACATGGCGTGTATTTCTGTCTGTGCACCCATTTATGCATATGTGTAGGTATATTATCATTAATAAATTACAAAAGTATTACAATAAGTATTATCGGAAAATCAATAAATCAAGTAGCACATGGAAATATTTCAATTTTCACTATAACAATACCGATGAAAAAAAAAATGATAAAATAGTAACAATTAATGTTATACTTTAGAAAAATATTATGTCAAAGACGTATTATGACTTTCTGATCGAAGGTAAAAGGCTTGATTAAAAATCAATAAGAACAAGTTAAATTTATATTGTTTAAATATTGGATCATTATTATTTTAGATGTATTTTATTAATTAAGTACAATTATTTACAAAACATTGCTGAAAAACAGAAAAATCATTATTTCAGAATGTAGAAATGGAGAGATGAAAAAAGATTTTAAAATGCAACACGAAAAAAAACCAAATTTAACATCAGATAAAACTGCAAAAAAGTAATAATTTTTAAAAATTGAAATGCCAATCTTATTTTTTGATTAAAAAGTCAAATTTTTTTTTAAAAATAACACTATGGAGGAGTTTGCAAGATCTTGCAAAATTAAAATATGTCAAAGATGTTTTCTTTTAGACTATCTTTTTACCAATACATTTCCGCCTTGCAAAGTCTTCTTTTTTATAAATTTTTCATTTCTAAATTTTATTTTTTTTTCTCGTATCTTCGTAATTATTAAACAGATTACGAATTATTCATATTTAGACATTCAATACTTATACATATTGATAAATGTAAGCAATAATAAAAAATTTTGAAAACAAAGATTACAGTTAGATTTTTCTTTTTTAAGCTGATAAGTACAAGAATTATTAAGTTTTTTTTTAGTATATTTGCAAGTGCACATAATCTCTGTTAGATATGTCAAAAATAATAGTCCAATAAATATAAAGTAATAAATGTATTAATATAATGTTTCTAAAATTCGTAATTAATATTTTACAATTAAATTATACGAAAATTGTAGAAAATAAAAAATTTATTTTAATATTAATGATTTGATTAGATTAAATTTAAGGTAAAAAACTTTACAATTTCTAACGATGAAAATTCTTCAATGCATACGTAATAAGTAATAAATGTTCATAAAAAAAAAAAAGAAAAAAGCGTTCTTATCATTTTTTCATCTGTTTGATGTCCAATAGTGATATATGAGAAGAAACTACAGTAAATAAGTTTTATTAATATAATAAATAATATTAAAGCTAAAAGAAAGTGATTGTTAAAGAAATGTTGTATGTATTGTGTTTTGCGAAACTCAAATGCTATTCATTTCTTCTCTCCTAAGCTTGTCTGACTGCATATCTTTCATTTGCCTAATAATTGTTGAAACTCTCGACATTCCTTGATAATAATTCCTTTAAATAACGCTCTATTCCTCTCTTTATTTTAATTGTATATGTATATAATACAAAGCGTAAATCATAGCAGTATTAAATGACATTTTACAATGGATTTAGTAAAATAAATTCAAATATTAAATTAGAATGTAAACAATTCTATATCATAATAAAATACTTTAAATAAAGACTAAAGAAACGCTTACATATATGTAAATTATTAGACAACGAAGAGTACATGAAATTATGAGATCAATGATCATAAATCTACTGAAAAACTTTTGAAAGAAAATCAAAACGACAAGTACGAAATTCCTTTTTTCTTGTCATCATTCTTTTTACCACTTTTTGTTCACCCTTTTTACTTTCATATCTTTCAAAGTTTTAAAACCTTCGAAATATCTTGTATTTTTAACTTTTCTATTAATTTCTAGTAAACGATTACTGGTCGATAATTATCGTATGAACTACAGTTAGAAAAAGAAAAAAAGAAAAAACTTTAAATTGAATTGTAATTTGAACTAACCTATTAGCAGTTCGAGGCACGCGTTACCTTAATTCGTTAAAAAGAGAAAATTGGAAAAATTGTACAGCAAAACGAAATCCTTGAACGACATTAAAATGGGTATTACGTATTTATAAAACGCTGTTAACGTTTTTGTATTAAATAATTCCCAAAAAATATATGTTTTTGCATTTCAATATTTCTAACATATTTTTATTTTATTTTTTAATATAAATTATTTCACAATTTTTTTTTTTGTTAACAACAATCATTTTTATTTATATTACCTTTTTTTAATAATTTATAAAACCAAAACAAGGATAATATTATAAGAGTATCATTGTTTATACAAGAATTCTATATTCAATAAAATTATTTTTTACATTTTTCGTACCAATTACTTATGAATAAAATATTAAATCGACAATAAAAAAATAAAAAAGCAATTCTACCTTTTCTTAATAAAATAATTCAAAAATACCACATATGTTTAGATAAATGATGTTTTTATGATTTTTAATGCCAATTATGAATTTTAGGATAAATGTAAGCACATTAAAGAGGGCTATAATATTATATATAAAAAATGTAAATTGATATAAAATTAAATTGACGAAATTGACAAATTTAAAGACTCTATGAATCTAATTATTAAACCCTTTTACTTAGTTACACACTAAAATTAAATTATGAGAGCTACAAAACGCAGCTGTTAACCTCAGCAGATACAAGATGGTTATACTCTTGGCTTGAATATATTACCTGCACTTACTTTCTGAAATTATTGTATTCCTAGGTTTTCACAACGCTAGTGTTTAACAAGTAAAACCAAAATTATAAAATAAAGTAGCTGTTAAAAATTTTTTTATGTAAACACCATATAAATTAAGAATTTAAACAAATTTAAGTGTTGTAAACTAGTTTATATACGTGTAAACCATAATTATATTGTATATCTATAATTTAATGACTGATTACATTAATACAACTAAAATAAAATATATTTATACATCATTGTGATGATGGTAACTGACTAATTATATTTATTAAAAGTATTATACTAATTATTTTGGATGAATCTTTCAGAATTTGTGTTCTTGGTAAAAGATTGCTAAAAGATATTGATGTACTGACCGATTGTATGAAATTCAGTCCAGTATTAAACCAGACTTTTTGTGCAAATGTAAGGGGAGATAATTGCGATGATTATTATAAAACCCATAATGTCACTATCCGCAATGGTCTTCGTGGACTGGCTAGTGGTGTATTTTTAGGTGAGTATACTAAAAAAAATTTTAAATATACTAGCAAATACTTATATTTATTTAACACAAATTTTTATCTTTTATATAATAACAAGTTGAATAATGTTTAATATTTTTTTACTTCAAAATTCAATCCATGTTAAATAGTTAACAGTAAATGATAAATTTAAAAAAATACGTTTATAAATATAAATATAAATGAAAATAATAAAAAAACGTTTATTTTTATTTATTTCAATAAATAATTTAGCTATTGCAGTTTTACGATATCAATTGTAAAAATTATTTTTATAAATAGAATATAAATAAAATATAGATTGATAATAAAAAATAAAGTACATAAATTGAAAACAACTTGTACAATGATAAAATCTTAAGAGTAATATAATTCCAGTTTATTTTAAATATAATACTTAATAAATACCTTAATTGTTATTAAAAATAATAAAATATGATGGCAAACAATTTCTTTTTATTTGAGTATGTAATAAATCATTTTTAAAATACTACCCGGTTAGAGAACTCACATACTTGTAAGCATTAAATCGTTTTCCAATTATTTTATAAATAAAATCCCAATGCAAGAAAACTATTGAGAAAACTGTCGCATGTGAGGGGACAAGACAAATTAATAGATAGAGATAGAGAGTGAAAGTGAGAGAGCAAAGGAGAATAGGAGAAAAAGAGAAACTAAAAAAGAAATGTAGTACTTTATACTTGATTGACTATTTTCATAGAATTGAGTAAAAGTGAATTTGTAAAACGTCAACAGAAATGCATCTGAAATATGAAGCTTATAATGTTTGAAAGTCTCTTGCGTGTAATATAATATGTAAGTGGAGTATATTTTAATTTCATTAAATTATTTATAACTTTTCATTTATTTATTTTTTGCTATTATAATTTCTTATTTAATCTATATTATCTATTTAATTCATTTTTATCATAATCTTTTGAGAACCAAATGATAATATATTTGTTTACACGGGGAACCATATTATCTATTTTTTTAAAATACTTACACGATCGAGCAATGGCGAAATCGACAAAATCAACCTTTTTTATTCCAATTTTGTCAATACGTGCTCATGCAATTATTGTTTGTATAAACAGTAAAGGGTTGTTTTATTTTTAATCTAGGCGTATAATACGTATAAATGCATTTTATTTTGAGATCCTTTGGGTACCACATTTTTAGTAAAGTTGAATTTTATAAAAAAATTTAAAAAATCATTGAATCTATCTCTAATAATATTTTGAAATTCCATTGAAATATTGGCAGTATCATCTGATCTAGTATAATCAATTTAATTTTAATAAAATTTCTCGTGGTTAATTTTAACTTTTTTATTTGAACACCGTAATTACATATTTTTGATAAAAAATAAAGCTGAAGTAAGTATCAATAAATCTATAAAAAATTCTATTTTTAAACTAAATAGTTATCAATTTATGAAAATTTTTATTTGAACTAGTCATGTGATTATTTTCTCAGCCATAAATAGACTTCAATAAATCTTTCGAAAAATATTACCAATGGTATGATGTCTCTTTACATCTTATAAAAGGAAAATATTATAAAACAATTCATAATTTTACAATTTAAGACTTTATGGATTTGTTTGTTAAAAAAAATAGTTTGTGTTATTATTATTTTCCAAAGTTTTTATTTACAATGTGTATTCATAATAAATTAATTTGTTTGACTAACAGAAAAGTAAAAAAATTATTATAAAAACAGGTATATTATGAAAAGTAATAAAAAAACATTTTTAAAAAATAATGTAGTTATATATTCTTTATAAATTAAGTGTAGTAACTTGAAACTTTAAATTATATAAGACTTATACATTTTTTATAGTTTAATTTACTGGTACATGAAATCACGTGTAAAGTTTAGATTGATGTGATTTACTTTTTTAAAATTGCATGCGATTAATTATAAATAGGAAAATTTATATCGAATTTATTTATTTAGCATGTTTTATAATAATCTAAACAGTTAGTATTCATTAATTAAGTTGTAAAGTAAAACAGTAATTATGTTTTTGTTTAAAATGTCTTAACATATAGGTTATAGATGATGAGTCGGGTCAGACATGTGAAATTAAACGATAATACATCTCGTACAAGAGTAATGAACAATAAAATAGTTTTGAACAATAAGCAAATATGGATTTTTATCTAAATATATATTTTAGATAATGTAATTAAGCATGTATCTATATTTTGTTAAATTACAAACAACAATAATTAGCAACAATTATTAACACGATATATCAAATTATCGTAAACTACTAATACATATAATATTATTAATTTTAACTGCGTAAATATTATTTACATTTGAATAATTCTAAATTTGTGTTAAACATATTATGATATAATTCAAACTAATTACTTGGATATATAATGTATTAAATAACTAATTTTTTAATGAATTACAATCAACATACTGTTTAATATAAATAATTTTTTTGTTCAGATAATATTCTGTCAAATTTCCAAGAGCAAAATCAATTTATCGCATATGGGCATGAGCCAATTGATATTGATTATACGATAAAAAATCCATTAAGTCAAATCCAAGTGGATCTTACAACAACGTTTACTATTCTCGTTGGTATTTTCTTTCCTTCTGTAACTGGTAAGACCTTTATATAGAATTATAAATATTTTAATACATGTTCGAGTTAAACCAAAATTCATTGATTATTAATTGACAATTTGTACAATTTTACGGTAATATTTGGCCTCTAGAATTAAAATTAAAGATTTAAATCATGTATAATAAAAAAATAATAGATGTAGTAATAAATTTTATTTTAAATGCTTTACTCGAAAACATTAGATAACCCAGGTAGACCTGAAGTTAATTTTGAGAGAAAATTTTTAAAGAACAAACACATTATTATATAATAAATTTTTGCATTAATGCATATTAACAACGTTTCATCCAGGTATAATGGCCGGTTCAAACAGATCCGGTGACTTGGCCGATGCACAAAAGTCCATCCCTATCGGGACAATTTGTGCCATCTTGACAACCTCGACGGTATACCTTTCGTGTGTACTACTGTTTGCCGGTACAGTTGACAATCTTTTACTGCGGGACAAGTTTGGTCAGAGTATCGGAGGTAAACTCGTGGTCGCCAACATCGCGTGGCCGAACGAATGGGTAATCCTGGTGGGGTCATTCCTCTCGACCTTGGGAGCCGGACTGCAGTCGCTCACCGGTGCCCCGAGGCTGCTGCAAGCCATCGCCAAGGACGGCATCATACCTTTCCTCGGACCTTTTGCCAAGAGCTCCAGCAAGGGCGAGCCCACCCGGGCTCTTCTGCTCACGGTCGCCATCTGTCAATGTGGAATCCTTTTGGGCAACGTCGATTACCTGGCCCCACTGCTTTCCATGTTTTTCCTCATGTGCTACGGATTTGTCAATCTGGCCTGCGCAGTTCAGACGCTGTTAAGAACCCCCAACTGGCGACCTCGATTCAAGTAATCATTATCAATTGAAAAATGCCAATTTCCAATTTCCGCTTTAATAAATATTAAAATTGAGTTATTTAAATGTTTAAAAGTACATTTCTATCTTGTTGACGATCAATTATTACATTTTCTGTCTAAAACGAGGATTCGTTCATTCGTTCATTTCGCACTAATTAATTATTAATTAAATATGTAAAAAATCAAAATCAAAATAATAATAATAATACGTTGAAATTTCAATGTTCCATTTATTTTATTAGACAAGCTTTTGCTTTATTACAGTACTTTATTGGCAAAAGTCAAAATGTAAAATTAAGCATAAAAGAGAATTTAATTAAAAATAAACTTACAACGAGAAATATTTGTAATGAAATCGATTGCAATGGTATAATTATTTCATTTGTATTCGGTTACTCTTGCTGTTCGATTAAAACAGCCATTTATTTAAAGTATGCTAATACAATTGAAGCAATTTGAAAATAATGTATGTGCATCCGAAATAACTGTTTAATCCCTTCAGCAAGCAGATTAAATTTATCGATTAAGCGCGTACCGAGGTTGAAAGAAAAATCTTTTGTGCAAAAGGTACTACCACTGGAGTCTGTCGTTCATCGGGCTCTCGCTCTGCATCGCGGTGATGTTCATGACGAGCTGGTACTACGCGTTGGTCGCCGTGGGGATGGCCGGCCTTATTTACAAGTACATCGAGTACAGGGGTGCGGAGAAGGAATGGGGCGACGGAATTCGAGGTCTCGCACTCTCGGCCGCGCGGTACTCGCTGCTGCGCCTCGAGGAGGGTCCGCCCCACACCAAGAACTGGCGCCCCCAGATCCTCGTGTTGGCCAAGATCACGGATGACCTGCTGCCCAAGTACCGCAAGCTCTTTGCCTTTGTTAGTCAGCTTAAGGCGAGCAAGGGTTTGACCATCGCCGTCAGTTGCATTGCTGGGGATTACACTCGTAGATCCGGAGATGCCAACGCCGTCAAACAAGCTCTCAGGAGAACCATGGAAGAGGAAAAGGTCCTTTATCCTATTGTTTCGAGAATCAATAAAATAAGTTTAACTTTGTTCGACTGGAAGTAAAATCTAAGTACTTGTCTAAATACAATAAATCTTAAAGTTGAATTAAATTAAAGGTTTTCTATTTAAAAGGTACAGTTTTCAGTAGCAACCATTTTTGAAATTAAATAATATAAAATGTTTTCAATATAATTAGTATTAATAATATTTGACTTATTTAACAGACAATACGTGGTTTCAATTTTATCTAATATATGAAAAAGTTCGTAACAAAGATCGAATTTCAAAAACGCAATAATAATCAAAGTTATGGCAAAGAAGATGTAAAAAAAGAATAAATATTGTTTTAGTGCTCAAATAACAACAACACTATCGTTTATTGAATAACCAGCCAAAACTTTGATTATTCCGACAGGTCAAAGGATTTGTGGACGTTCTGGTAACCCGGAATGTGGTCGACGGTTTGAGTTCGCTGATCCAGATGACTGGGCTAGGAGGGATGAAACCCAACTGTGTGATCCTGGGTTGGCCCTACAGCTGGCGCCAGACCGAGAGCAGCCACACCTGGCACGCTTTTCTGCATACGATGCGCTGTGTCACCGCCGCGAAGATGGCCCTCATCGTCCCTAAGGGCATAAACTTCTTCCCCGACTCCTCGGAGAAGGTCGTCGGCGACATCCACGTCTGGTGGATTGTCCATGACGGCGGACTTCTTATGCTTTTACCCTTCCTACTCAAACAGCACCGCACCTGGAAGAACTGCAAGATGAAGATATTTACTGTCGCCCAAATGGAGGACAATTCCATACAAATGAAAAAGGACTTGAAAAAACTGCTTTACGATCTTAGGATTGAAGCCGAAGTCGAAGTTGTCGAAATGGTAAGTATTGAATATTTAAATCATAATTTTCCATTTTTATAAATACAAACTCACGCGAGACTTTATATTAAAAATCATTAAACTATAGATTTAGTCAAAAAGGTACTTTTGCTCTATTGATTACAAATGTTTACTTTGAAAATTGTTAATTATATCATTTCCATCAACAATTTTTCAAACATAATGATAATAATATTTTATATTAATATGTTTATGATATTGTCTTATTTATTATTGAAATTATGTAAAAACTAACATTAAAAACTAAAAAATCAAAGCATTTAAGGAAGAAGCAATCAAAATACATCTTACGTAACCAAATTTTAATAACATATACATAAGTTTTGAATATATAACTCTTTATTTATATTAAAAAACCTACGAAAATATTAACAAAAATATAAATACGAAAAAATATTCTAGATGGATTCAGATATTTCTGCCTACACGTATGAGAGAACGCTATTGATGGAACAAAGAAATCAAATGCTGCGGGAGATGCAACTGAGTAAGAAGGAGTCCATAGGAATTGTAAGTGTTGTATTATTTATTAAAAAAACGTTTTAAATATTAAGTTTACAAATGAAGAGAACAATATTAATTTTAAATAGTACCATGGAAATAGATATTTATGCAAATATACATATTTTTGAATTGTAAATACAAATGTGGAGAAAATTTATATCTGTATATTTGTATTTTAAATTAATATTTCATTAATATATTTTATAAATAATAATTATTAAATTTTTAATTGTTGTTGTATTTAATAGTTGATGAAAATAATTAAAGCTTAAAAATTAGGATAATCTTTTATCATTTTAACTTGGATGTTTTGACAAAATTTTTAATTGAATACAAATATAATAATAAATAAATTTTTAAGAGATTATTTTCAAACTATGATTTATATATTTTAGTATAATATATCCAGTATAATATAGTATAAATTTCAATTTGACAAATTGAAATACATGCATAACTTATTTCAATATACATACGAAAATGCTGAATGCCATTCAAATCTTTATTTTTAACTTAGAATTTGTTACAGTTATTCTTTTTCAAATGAAATTTGTAAAAATAAATGAATTTATAATATTTAATTATTTTAATATAATGAATACAATGTCATCATATATAATAATTAATATTATTATTGTTTTTAATCAATATAAAATATTATCCACTGATATTCTTTGATTACTTGTATTATAAATTGAATATTTAAAAATTTATATTATTAACTTCATGATATTAAAATATTTTTTTATTAGCTTAATTTATTAATAATAAGTTAAAATCCAAGATATTAAATAAAAATACAATTTTCAAATATATCATTTATTATTAATGGCTTTAAAAGAAAATTATATTTTACTGAAAATTATAATTTAAATTGATTTTTTATAATCAACAATAACTTATAGGATCAAATGCTATATATTTTTATTAACTTTTCACAGAAATATATAATATTATTGTATAAAATAGTTAATGAATATAAAAATTAATTTATTGGGTATGAAAATTTAATCAATGTGTATGAAATATATATATGAGGCTTTCTAGAGTCAATTGTTTCTTTAACTTCCAAATATTACTTATGAATTTTGAAAATGCTCTTGAAAAAATCATTTAAATTTAAATTAAGTACCAATAAACGATTTTAAAAACTTGTTAAACATACTCTTTATTTGTATATTTTTCAAAGAAAATACTATAAACATGAAAAATTTTCTCTTGTTATAATTTTTAATTAGATTTATTATAAGTGTATAATATTTCATTAGAAACATTTTAGTATTATAAAATTTTCAAGAAAAAATATTCAAAGCAAGCAATTAAACTATTTTTCTATAAACAAATTATTGCTCAATGTATAAAATTTTAACTTTTTACACGAAATTTATATGTATCCAATAAAGCATTGATTTTGGCATCAGAGCTCTTCTTAAATAGTAATTTGTTAAAAAATTATCTTTACATCATATTCTAAATATGCAAAGAATATTTTAATAAAATCAAAACATTCTTTAAATAATAAATAAGTAGATGATAATACAAGTTGTGTGTTTGGCACTCAATGAGTTTAATTTGAGATAATGAAAAGTAAGATTGTGTTAAGCTATTGAATAGAATTTAATTTAATGATTTAATAAAAGCTACTTGAGCAAAGAGTTAAAATTTAATTCAGCTGAAATTAATGATTACTGAAAACAATGATTACTGATTGAAAAAATGTCTGTTTCTTGCGCTCCGTCGCGGATACTCGTGTGTTTGGGGATCAGACATCGGCGGACTTCAACGAGGTACCAGTCGAGGAAAATTTGCCTCCGGTTTGTCAGAATACCCTAAAGGCTCCAGATGTCCTCTCCAACTTAGTGTCTTCATCTCGATGTTCTTTTTTTTATCAGTCAAGCCCAACATCCGTCACAACTCTTTATTTTGGCCCCTTTAAGGGGTCTTTCTTAGTCGGAATCATGTTTTATCAATCACCATTTCGCCATATTTTTGTATCGCAGAACATAATTTACACGCAGAACGACAAGAGATAAGTCTTTCGTTCAAGATGTAGCAAGACACAAATTTATACTCGTTCATCATGCAATTCAAACTAATCGTTCTAATACTTAATGTTCTCATTTTTGGATTTTTTTTGTGTATGATTTCTTCGATATTAATTTTAATTATTTATCATACTGCACGCCTTGCAACAAAGTCGCTCCAAAAGAATTTCATTTTTAATAGCTTGAAATCTACATTGGCAATTTGCAAGTTTTTTTGGCAGATAACAAGTTGTTTTTTGATAAATAATTTTTATTTTATTTCTTCATTCATCGTATCAAAACAATGAAAAGACGAATCGATTTCATTTCTCACGGAGAAAAAATGTAGTAAAATAATCACACCAGTATATTTTATATAAAAGGAAAAATTCGATAAAATCTAACGCATTTTTAATATTTATCATGAATAATTACGATTTTATTTAAAAATGTTTCATGAAACATTTTTAAATAAAATTATTTAAAAATGTTTCATGAAACATTTTTAAATAAAATCGTGATATAGAAACTATTGCAATTCTATTTTAAAGTTACTGAGATTTTAACTGAATTCTTTGAAAAATTTATGTCTTAATATTTTAAATATTTTTGTGAATGACAAATTTGTAAAATAAAATAATAACATAAATTTTTATTTAAAAAAAAAAGAAGCTTCAATATCTATATGTATAACATTGTCTTATATAATTTATAGTAATATTTAACTATATTTAACTACATTTTTATCTCAGTGCTCCATACTTAGCTTGGATGGCACATTCATTTTTGATGGCTTTGACTTTAGATTACATTTTATCATAAATATTTTATTTAAAATTCATATAGTGCTTATAAGTTAGTTTATAGTTAATTTTCTCGAAACATTTCACTATATTCCAATAGCTGAACGTAAATTTTGACGATGATCAATATATTTTATTAAAAAAATAATTATACAAAGCTCGTTTCTACAAAAAATCTAAAATATAAATTTAGTAATTATTAAAATTATTTATAAAAATTATACGAATGCAAAGCATAACTATTCAAATTGTTTAAGATTAACATTATGAATTAATAGGTAGATTATTAGTGAGGCTTATTTTAAAGATTGCTTTTTAATTCTGTCACTGTAAAAATATATATAATTCATCATCAGAATGCACATTCGGCACCATAAATAGCATTCATGCAAATCAGGAGCCAGAAATAATTGAATCGATACCAATGTTAACATTTTCTTTTTTATTATTCTCCTCCTCCTTTCGACTACTGTGTCGAAATAGGTTCAGGCAATCGTCGACCATCACCACCAAAACATGGAAGTGAAGCAGACGAAGGTCCGTTTCCAGGAACCCGGATCTCAACCCCAAACGGTCGTCAATGTAGAGGAACCCGAGGATTCAAGCAAGACAGCAACAACAGTACCCGAGGAAAAGGAAAAAGTTGAGGAGCAGGCCGAGGAGAAATCAGCACCGGAAGGCTCACCCAAGCTTGGTAAAGAAACAACCGAAAAGGAAGCTGCGCCGGAGCACCTCGAGAGTTCTCAGGATGGCAAGGAGGAAGAGGATGAAGAAGATCCCGGTCCTCGTACTCCGTAAGCGCATTGTCTTCACCTTCTCCTTAAATATTTATCTGTAAATAAGATACACGAAATATTCAAATAGTTTTAAATTATGCCAAATAACACATAAATTTCAATTTTCATTAAACATCTACAATTGTAAATTGTAATTTCATCAAATCCATTTCAAATATTTGAATACAACGCGTAAATAATACAATAATCTTATTATTGCTACCTGTAAATTACTTTAATACATTAACATTTTATGTGCATTACAGTGGAGAAGACAATGTCAGGCGAATGCATACGGCAGTTAAACTTAACGAAGTGATTGTTAATAAGAGCAACGAAGCTCAACTGGTTATTCTGAATCTTCCAGGACCTCCCAGAGATACAAACATTGAACGAGAATCAAATTGTAATTTCATATACCCTTTAAAACACTCTTTATACTGATAATTTATTTAAAATATTTCATTTAATAGTGCAAAATTTTTTTTATTTCAAAATTAACAGCCAAGTGTTCTTTTGACAAAAAAAAATTGTACATTACAATACATAATAAGGGATTTTTAGTGTGTTAAATAGTATCTATAAATATTTGTGTACAGTACAGATACGTAAATTCAATATTTTTGTTAATTTCGAAAAAAATAAACGTGCACTCACTATTCGATTTGTTTACACAATTTAAATTTATCAGGATGAAAAATACTGAACTATTGTCTACGAATTTTCAGACATGGTGTTTTTGGAGGTACTGACGGAGGGACTGGAACGTGTACTTATAGTGCGGGGAGGAGGACGAGAGGTCATCACTATGTACTCGTGAAGAGAAATAATATTAACAATAACAATAATAATAATAATAATCATAATAGTAACAGGAAAAACTGAAAGGCGTCGGTACCTCGCGTTTATTACTGAAAACTAGCTATTTCTTACGAATTTAAACAACCACTTCATTCTCACCCACTTAGCTAAAACTTACATTAAAGTCTTCATCTGCAGTTCATCGTCGTTGCTCTCGCTGAAAATCGCCTAAACCTACCCACCATAAAGAATAACAATCGTTCGTATGCATTCGATTACAAAAAAAAACTAGAGTAAAAAACTGTAAAATATAAAAAAAAAAAATTATTTTACATGTACACCATCTGCTCATTCTCGTAAAAATAAACGCCA
This sequence comes from Eupristina koningsbergeri, assembly GCA_018907245.1. Classification (NCBI taxonomy): domain Eukaryota; kingdom Metazoa; phylum Arthropoda; class Insecta; order Hymenoptera; family Agaonidae; genus Eupristina; species Eupristina koningsbergeri. The sequence goes on along the minus strand of JACCHV010000008.1, from coordinate 3,772,418 downwards.
AAGTCACGTGCCAAAGGTTTGCTCTGGAGATATGAAAGTATATAACGCGTGAGTGAGTGCGAATAAAAAATCCGATCTTATGGGGTGGAGCACGACGAAAAAAGCTTCTTTTTCAATCCAAAATTATTCATTGAATTTGTTGCAAGAGTATACTGTCTTCTCACAATTATTAAATAAATAACTTACAACACTCTTTCATTCTTAAATGATCGTTGATAAATATCCGATGCGTGGATATGGTAAGGCTATGTTTTGTTTTAATGCAATTTTGAATAAATATTAGTTTAAAACGACAAGAAAATTATTCAAAGACTCAATGAGGGATCTTTTTAAAGTACTTACAGTTATTAATAATCTACACTCTCTGTGCTATCAATCTTAAACTAACAACAAAATTCTTTTAAGACAGAAATACTTAAACCTCAACAAATAAATAAACCATATATCCAATTCAATTTCAATTATTCAATAAAAAAAGAAAGAAAAAAGAAAGAAAAAAGAAAGAAAAAAAAAGAAAAAAAAACAACAAATATTTCTCACTTACGAAATAAATTTTAAGATACTCAGACGATTATAATAAAAATAATAGAGTAATAGTGAAATACTAAGGAAAATTAACTAAAAAAATCAAAATTTAGCCCGAGATTAAGATCGAAGCATCTACGAAAACCACTGCCACGACACTTTTCTTAATACTTCGTGTTTAATTGACGACGCATAGAGGTGGTCACTTTTCTACATAAATTATCATCGTTGTTTAGTAATGAAATATAAAGTAATCTTAATCAAATTTAGATGATATAATAATAATTTTAATTGCTTAATAGAGAGGTAAATTGATATAATAGCCTGTAATTTACATAGTTTTTGAATAATAAATCTATTGATGATAGCGTTCTTAACAATAACGCGCTTGTTGTTTATGATTTTTGAACAAAAAAAAGAAAAAGAAAAAAAGAAAATTAAATAAGAAATAAAAAACGAAGGTAAAGCGAATCAATTCGAATGATTCTTAAATAATAAGGCACCGAGGAATATTTCTTGAAATTTTCTCGACTCGAGAAGGCCTATGCACTTATGCTATTATTTTATCCTTTTTCATGAATGTTTTAAATTAAGTTAAATTAATTAAACACCTCTACACACCTACACATCCGCGCGCGTACACACAGGCACAAGTCCAAGTCAAACTCACACACGTACACGTACACGTACACGTACACGTACACGTACACGGACACGGACACGGACACGCACACACGAGCCAAGCAACTGTAGACACGTATACATAAATTAACATAAATAACCAACAAATAAATTAGTTACTGAGGATTTAAGCCTCGACAATGATAAACCGCGTTATACTCAATAACATTAGTAGAAGTGCGAACGATTAAACGTCGTTTCCCGGCTCCTCGAGTTTCCGCCTTAAAAAGCATATAAGGTGATAAACGCACTATAAATAATAAAATTTAAAAGGAGAAAAAAAGCTATAGTATACTTATGATAGCGATAAAATTACAATTGCATTATTGGATGCGTTTTTTGCATGCTTTCATTCTAAAGAGATTTAAATAAGTTAGCGAATATAAATGATAAAAAAAATGTCAAGAAGGAATCTGCGTTGTTCATTATAATAGTTACGCATTGTATTGTGCATAAGTAATACATATAATACATCATAACGATATAATCTCTTTTTTCTGAGATATATACTATATATATATATAACGTAAAGAAATTACGTAAGATAAATCGCGCGTGGAGTCTTTTTAAAATAAATAATATTAATACAAAGGAATTACATAAATAAAGAAAGGACAACAAAAGTCTTATAAATCAGAGTTTTAATGTACTTATACTCATGCTAAGATACATAGAGTAACGTCCTATTATTTAATTGGTGTCTATGAAACAAAATTTAAATCATATTATGAAATAATAAATAAAATAACAATGACATACACTATGATTATACGTGGTGATATATTGTATATCGAGAGGATCGTATTAGTATTGAAACAACTTTTTTTATTGTGTTTTCCTTTATGAGAAATATCTATTTGTTTAGAAAATACCTATGTACAATATTCGAACGTGTGTTTTTCATGATACGCAATTTAGCTAGATACCATAAAAGTTTATTTCGAGAAAAATTAAACGTCGTGATTCTTTGGCTTATAGTGTATAATTCAAAGAGACGATTATTGAATTATTGTAATGATTTGTGTGCTTTCAATTCAGTGCAATTTTATGATTGTTGTACTTTTATTTATTTCATTATTATTACTATTGTTAAAATTAAATTTATTAAAAAATCAAAGAAAAGAAAATAAAGCGAATCGCTTTGCTCAATTTTCAGTTTGCTCATTTGTATTAACTTTACTTTATTCTTGGTATATTGATACATTATTTAGGAAATATAGCACATACTCTATAGCAATACATTTTTTTTTTTAATATTATAAAATTGATACAGTTCTCTATTAGAAGTTTATGAGTAATAAGTAAATATACTTGGCCAAAGAGATAAAATCAGCTTGAATAATGTTTACAACATAGGCTGAGAAAGCACTCAAGCAATACAACCTTTAAATAAAAAAACATAACAGCATTTTATGCGCCACATAAGAAAGTATTATATATCTGTGTACGAGCTGGTGGTATATGGGAGTTACAAATCATAATAAATATAAAGGAAGGAAAGAAAGAAAAGACAAAAAAAAAATTGTATGAGATAAATTTACATTGCGCTGTAGCATCTACATAATATACATGACGTTGTGATTCATATATTTTATAATTTGAATATTTTATGATTACTTAACAATAATGTATGATATATATTTTACGTGTATCTTTCTTAGATACTGGTGCATTATATAGTTTATACTGTGAAAAATAATGTTGACTATTAGAAAGATTTTATTGATTGAGAGTCAAGTAACAAACGTGGAATAGGAGAAAGTAATCAAAATGGAAGTTTAAAAAATTTCGAAAAAGATTTTAAAGAATATTAAAATAATATAAAATATATACAAAACGAAAATAAGTTGAAGATGATTATAGGATATTTAAAAAATGGAATATAAAAAAAAGTTTTAACTCTGTTGCTCTAATTGAAAAATGTTGTACATAAGCCATAGATAGATGAAAAATGAAAACAGCTGAACTATCTCTTGAAGGAAAGAAGTGACAGGTATTCAAAAAAATTTAAATATTCAAAGAAATTACTGGCATTGATAGGTAGATTCAGCGTCAATAACACCTTTTCCAAAGTCCAAATAGTTTTCGGGTTTTACTATAGTCACATTTCATTCAAAGCACAATAAACCGATATGGCCGTAGCCGTACGACGCGATCTGCCCAGCACAAATCTTTCAAAAATATCAGAAACACCAGCAAAAAAAGAAAAAAGAAAAAAGAAAAAAGAAAAAAGAGAAAAAAAAATAGCAAAATGTTCGAGGTGCGATGTTTCTGAAAAAGGTTTCAAAAAAGTATTCGGCCTTCGTAGGTTTCGCGTCAGCATGAAAACGCAAAATATAAAAAAACCAAAAAAAAAAAAAAAAAAAAAAAAAAAAAAAAAAAAAAAAAAAAAAAAAAAAAAAATTGAACCATCATACGATTAATTGATTCAAGTATAGATAAAAATAAAAAGAAATAATAACGTACACAGATAAAATTAGCGGGAATAAAAAGTGTGGGAGGGAAAAAATTAAGAAATAACATGTATGCGTGTAGGTTCGGCATTTTCTATTCGTTGAAGCGTAGTAGTGCGTCGGCGGTGTGTGAGTTTTTTCGTTGTGAACGGAAAAACGAGCATTCGCATCTAAATCACTCTCTAGGCTGTGAGACGCGAGCTAAGCAGCGATAAACTTGCTCGAAACCTCAATCATATGTGTCAAATCAAGTAACTCTACCTTTATTAAAACAATGAACTACCCATCGTGATTTTCATCTCATAATGATATTTAATTACGTTGAAACCTTTCTCCGGTGAAGCAATTCAATCTTTTACGTACAAGGGGAGCCAAACTATCTAATGAAAACGTTAATATAATGAACAATTCATAAAGAGATAAAACCAAAATAATCCTATGTAGTTAAGTGTGCAATAGAAAATAAAAACTCGTCTATCGCACTTTTTCAACTTTATTTTCTTAATCATTAAGATCATTGCCATTACTGTACAATTACTTATTTTATTATAATTTTATTGTATTACTATTATTAATATTACGATTGATAATTATATTGAAATCTATTAGCAATAGTGGAAATATATTTTGATTAATTTGCCAACTTTATTTGTTACATCTATATACGTATATATTATTATATGATAATAATTTTCTTCTTTGTTAATTATCGTTAATGAAAAGTGAAAACTTATTACTACATATAGAAGATAAGGGAAAAATAAAAAGTTACGAAATATATGCATATAAATATATAGATATCTATATATTTATGTACATATATATTTACGTATATATGTACGTATGTATGGGTGTACACGTGAGTTTACACATATACATAAACGAACATATACATGTTTAAATATAGATGTATAAATATAAAATATTATTATATTTGTAGATAATGAAAAATCTTTAGTCATTTGAAATAGGGAATAGAGTCAATACTGTGAAATACCTATAACCCTTAGAAGTTACATAAGAAATACTTGTAATTAACTTACGAAAAATGATTTATGATGAAGAAAAGTATATTGCGATTGAAATGACTAAATAAATAAATGATCTAACTATGAATAATTCGATCTAAGTAACTTGTTTCATTTCTTAAACTTATATCCTTAACATCAATTATATCCTAAATATCCAAATATCATGTACTATTACTATTTAATAAGTATTCAAAATTTATATAGTTTTGTTTATCATTTCCCTTATCAAATTGCTAATTCATATTTTATGGTTTTTAAAATAAAATATAAATACCAACACTTTTTGCGCACATTATTGATATTGTCATGTATGTTAATATTCATAATATTTATAAACTAAAATAGATATTGATTTAACATGTACGTATAATTTAAAAATATATTTTTAAAAGATTAAAACAAAATATAATTTCATATAAACAGAATATACTTTTTTTTGTAAATGATAAATAAATAAATAATCTGAGTTCGGTTTGAGACACCGTAGCGAGCAGACGTGTTAAGTCGCTACTGAATTAACTCGTGTTTATATGCATACAATAGTTCAAGTCATAGTAAATAACGTATAAGAATAGTAATATTGTTAATGTTTTAGCTGCTTAGGCAGTTAAGACAAAAAGAAAAAGAAAATGGCAGGGACTTTTGAACACAGGGTTCTTTCCAACTCAGAAACCCATAATGAGACAACAACCGTAACCCAAACGTATGCAAACGCAACCTTCGTACCAAAAAAGAGCAAGCTATCATTATTGATGCTGTAGAAGGATGCACAATAGATGATTATTTAGACGCAATTGAAACTATGACAATAATTAGTAATGTCAAATTTATATCGAAAATCTCTGGGGGCAGAGTGTGCATAATAAATCTATTGTAGAGGAACTGACAAATAAACAGGTGCAAGTTAAGAACCACATGCTTACAATTAGGCCACTAATGGAAAAAAACAAGAGAGTCGTCATATCGAATGCTAGCCCAAGCATTCCAAACGAGATAATTATCCAAGCTCTACAAGGGAGAGGTATCGAAATAGTTTCGCAGATGCATTACATTAGAGCAAGCTCAAGTAAACCTGGCCGAACTCATATATATTCTTTTCGAAGACAGGTGTACATAAAAGAAGAACAAGAGCATTTACTTCCAGAAAGTATACAAGTAACTTATGGAAATTCACCTCACTGGATATATTTCAGCACTGAGTCGACAAATTGCTTTATTTTTAAACAATAAAGGTATATTGCAAGAGCTTGTCAAGAATCAAATGCACAAATAATAACAAAACAAGACATTCCGAATATCATAGGAAATGGCAATAAACTAAACTACAAGAACAGCATAGTCAACAAAAACGTATTTACACCTTTAAATAATGCAAAAACACATCTTAAAAGAGCTACAGAATCCACGACTACGGAGGACTCAGTTACTAGTGAAGTTAACAAAATAAAAAATAGCGAACGAGATTTAAAAACAACTGATAAAACTTTTCGAAAGCCATATAGCAAAAAAAATAAACTTAGTGAGGAAAACATACTAAAAAGTGAACTTGAAACTAATCTTAGACAATCTCTTATGTCAATAAAAAATAATTTAGAGCCACAGTTGAGTGAAAGTGCAATTGATTTTTATAGCCTTGTTTCATTCATAGCAAAATCATATGGGCAACGAAATGTTAAAGAAATCTCAGAGGAATATACTAATGAAACACTCAAACTATATGACATACTGGAAACTCTACATCCTCTTGTAAAAAACAAAAGTCTAAAAGCACGTTTAATTAGAACTGAGAAGAAATTACTGGAGCAGTATGATAAAAACACTGAGAGTGAAACAGATAGCTTATTTTGGAATCCACGAAGTATAACAAATAAAAAAGAAGAATTGGAAAAAGTGGCTACTAACTATGACATTATTATAATCGTCGAATCATGGTTGACGAAAAATATAAGAATTTCAACGTTACCGGATTCAAAACGGTGCGCAAGGATCGTTCAAGTGGAAGAGGGGGAGGAATTCTAAACTTACTACGTAAATATTTTGCGTTTAAAAAACGCTCTGATCATGATTTTTCTGACTGCAAAATAGAAATTATGAGTATAATAATCACAAATGTATATACTTCATTAGAATTAATAGTCGGTTACAGAGCTCCGGACGTGGTATTAACTGAAAATGATTGGGAAATAGTTTTAAAAAAAGTAGATGTAAACTCACACACTATATATTTAGGGGATTTTAACTCCCACCATAACAGTTGGAATTGTAACAAAAACGATATACACGGCATTAATCTATACAATAGCTACCTAAATAATAATCTATATCTGTACAATAGTAATACAACAACATACATCCAACAATATAAATTATATGAATCAAATATAGATCTAATTTTCTCAACAAATAAATTAGCAGACAAAATCAACATAACTACGGAAGATGATGTCTGGGGGTTTGACCACTATCCAATCAATATTGCAATTAATTTATATAAAGAGACATACATTAAAAAAAAAACATTAAAAATCAGAACTAAGAAAACTAACTGGGAACAATTTTTTAATTATTTACAAGAAAATCTTTATAAACTATTTACTAATACGTTTAACGATGCTAATCCAAATGAAAAATATACAATATTCGTAGAAATCTTAAAAAACGCGGTTACAATCGGTACACCAAAAAAATAAAAAAATTAATCACAAACACTACAGAAATCCAGTAGCATGGTGGGACTTAGAATGTGAAGAAATAATCAAAAGTAGAAAAAATAATTTCAAAAAATGGAAACGTACTAAAGAAATCAAAGATTATATGGAATATAAAAAATACAGAGCCCAAATGATAAAAATAGTTAAAACTAAAAAAAGAAATTATTATAAAAGTTTTGCAGAATCAATTAATTTTAAAAGTGATAAAAAATATGTGTGGAATACGCTTAAAATTCTTAAAAACAAATGGACCAAAGTAGTACACAATCCTGTAATAGAAAATCAACAAAAATCAGAACAAATTTCCAATGCTCTGAACAAGATAAGCCCTCCATGGTGCGTGTCAATTTTTGAAACACTGCCAACTTGTATGGAAAATGAAATGCTTAGTAAACCATTCTTATATTCTGAGTTTAATCTTTCATTAAATAATAAAAAAATTAATTCAAGCCCGGGAATGGATGGTATAGATTACGTTATTTTACAAAAAATGCCGATAAAATATAAGCTAATATTGTTAGATATAATGAATCAAATGTATAACTGTAATGATTATCCTGAAACTTGGAGAAATTCATATGTGCATTTTATTGAAAAAAGTGACGGCTCTAGCTTTAGGCCAATATATTTATCGTCTTGTGTATGTAAAGTGTTTGAAACCATGCTAAAAACAGGCTTCAATACTGGATGGAAAAAAATAACTTTCTACCCAATAATCAATCAGGATTCCGAAAAGGACAATCTACAAGCGATAATCTTACTAATCTTTTAGTATACATAGAAGGGGGCTTTTGAGCAAAAATTCGACATTTTGGCAACTTTCCTTGACGTTAGTGGAGCCTTTGACAACGTGGATTCAAATATATTGCTTCAAAAATTAGCGGACATCCAATGCCCTGGCAACTTAATCAAATTTATAAAATTTCTAACGTATGAAAGAACAATCTTCACTGATTACACAGGAAATTCGGCCAGAAGGGTGTATAAAGGTGTCCCACAAGTCCACTGCTATATTGTATATATGTATCGGATATAACTAATAATCTTCCAAAAAGTATCAAAATCTCACAATTTGCCGACGATATTGCTATATATTGCTCTAGAAAAAACACTCATTCTTGTAATAATATAATCGCAAGATCAGTGGACACAATCTGTAACAGATTACGAACTCTAGGTTTAGAATTAAACGCTCACGAAACGACTTTTATACATTTCAATAAACGTAATATTAAGCCTGGTACCCCTGAACTTAAAGTTAAAAACACGACTATAAAATCCTCAAACAGTGTAAAATTCTTAGGTATTATAAGTGACTTTTAAAGAACATACCGATTCAATACATATTAAATGTATGAAAAATCTTAATATTCTCAAGTTCTTGAGGGGTACATGGTGGGGATCTGATCCAGATAGTTTAACAATAATTTATAAAAGTTTCATCCGTTCAATTATAGAGTATAATTGCTATATATTCTATCCCCTTAAAAAAGCGCTAATACTGAAGCTAGAAAGAATACGATATGCGGCAATTAGATTATCTCTTGGGTACAAAAATACAACTCCAAATAATATACTATTGGCAGAATCAAAGTTGCCACTTGTAGAAGAGAGAGCAAAATATCTCGAGTCAACATATATAAGTCAACATATATATAAAAGTTCTTAGCAACCAAGAGCTCTTGGTTCACAAAAATCTAAATATTTATAAAAAATCTAAAAGTAAACGACTTATAAAACTCTGCTTAGACGAAGTCAGTAAATATTCCAATATTATTAAATCAGAAACGAAATTTAATATATACTTAAATGATTATAACATATCCCTTGAACAAATTGAAACCAACCTTTCCTTCAGTCAAAGACTAATTAAAACAAAAAATTGCAACGAGATAATACAAGAATTATTAAAAACAGAAAAATCTATGGCTATCTACTCGGACAGAAGTAAAAAAGAAAAAACAATAAGTGTAGGCAACTCATGCTTTTGCCCAAAACTGGGCATAATAAATATAACAAGTACATACAAGTCAGCCTCTGTATTCACAGCCGAATGTATAGGTATACTCCACGCTATAGAAATTGCAATACATAATCCAAATAATAATTATATAATATTTACTGACAGCTTAAGTGTGGTCTCGGCATTAAATATGAAAAAAATTGACATTTGCACCAACCCATATATATATTGTATCAAAGATAAAATTGATGAATTCGAAAAAAAATCTAAAAACAAAATTAAAATATACTGGATCCCAGGACACATAACAGAAATACAAGAAGGAAACCAAATCGCAGACAAAAAGGCCAAGGAGGCTTCAAAACGCGAACCAGATCACTGTTTCAAAATTTCATTCATCGATCTAAAAAATATATTTAAAATAAGAGCCATGGAAAATACTTATTCAGCAGTAATTGTTTCAGACAAGAAACAAAACCTTGGTACGAAAATGGACAGCTAGCAAGAAAAACAATTACTACAATAAACAGGTGCAGATCGGAACATTATAATCTAAACTCATCCCTAGTAAAGATACAATCTAGTCCCCAACAGCTTCTGTTCCTGCAGTGAAAACAAGTATAAACAAAATCTGGACCATATTCTTTGGCAATGTACAGTATATGAAAAACACCGCAAAATATTAATAAAAAATCTCGAAAAACTCAAATTTCAATTACCTCTTGCGAGTCATGTAATATTATACAAACCCTCAAAAAAATTGTGTAACACAATAATTAAATTTTTTAATGATTGTAACCTATAAATATAAGGATTAAATGTTACAAAATTAAATACTGTAAATCCAAAGCAAATTTTACAATAAAATTTTAAATGTATTATCTATGTGCTATATAATTCTCTTGTGAGAATTGAAATAGCTTAAATAAATAAAAAAAAAAAAAAAAAAAATTAATAATCTGAAGTTACAAGACGTGAAAATAAAATGTTTTAAAAGAGATAAAATTGAAAAGTATAATACAAAGGTATCAAATCTTAATTTATGTAACTATATAATATTTGTTAAAATTGCATTGATCAATATTATTGAAAGTATAGAAAAGCATGAATCTTCAAACCCTTGCTTAAATTAGTATTAGCAAAGAAGGTGTTAGCATGAAATAAACATTACGATAAACATTATGAATATCTTAATATTGTTATAAAAAATTAGAAAAGAAGTTGAACCATAAAAACTTTGGTTACTAATACTATAATTTATTTATTATATTAGTCGATCCCTTAATTAATTTTTTTTCAATACTATTTAATCATAAAATACATTAGCATTCATTTTAGTCTTCTTTTTTCACTTTGGTGATAGTAAAAACAATCTTTCTTTTGAATTCCTACAAAATGTTTATTGTGCCTACAATTGAAAATTTTTAGTTTTTGAATTTCACCGACCCCTCAAATTACAAACGTAACTCCTAGAAAACGGCAGCTTCAAAAATAAAAATATTTATTAATATAAGTATTAAGGTAAGTAAATATTTATTAAAATATCAATCAGATATTTAAATCTCACATTATAGAAAAATTATTTTTACATTTAAATAAGAAAGTAAATTTTAATTTTAGAAACATCTACCTTGCAACAGTGAACTTCAGTGCCAAAATATAAAGTAAATATTATTCGTAAAATTATTAGTCAATATTCCGTGTAAAATTAAATAAAATATTAACTACATACAGTATTTTATTAAATCTAATATAAATTTTGGTATTTTTGTAATGTAAACATTATTATAGTTTAAAGTCAAGAAATATAAAAAATAACATCTCATTCGAACTTACTATATATTTCATTAGTAGTATTGTGACGTAATCAAAAAAATTTCATAACCTATTAGTGTGTGCAGTGAAGTACATGTCTAAAATATAATAAAAGTTTGTATATATTTTATACATTTATACTATTTTATTACATAATTATAAAAAATAAAATATATAAAAAATTTATAGCTTACATAATGATTTAAATAAAAACTTAATTAAGTTTATTATCAAATCATTTTTAAATGACATATTATTTACAAATAATAATACATTTAATAGATAAATATTATTTTTAATTATTAGATTGTCTCAGTACTTTACAATAATTATTTATGTTGAATAAAATTGCTGCCATATAATTTTTTTATTTAGTCTAATTATGTTTTTATACCCTGTAATACAAATTTTAAAAACAAATTAGAAAATATAAATTTTTATAAATTCATTGTTTAAATATAGAAATAAGTTTGTAAAAATAATAAATTTTTTAGTGGAATTCAAAGAAATTTCCAATAAACATGGATGTTCACCATCTGCTGGTGTTGACCCTTTGGGAATTCAAGGGCGCATGAGAAGTGAAAGAGAACGAATGTTAGGTATGACTGATGGAGAACGTGCTTGGCGAGCCCAATGGGTGAAAGATCAGGTTTTACACGATGAACCTGTAATGACAAAAGAGTATTATAAAGAAAGATATAATCCCATCAGAAGATTTTATAGAGCACCTTTAAATTTAGTGGAATCAGCTTTAACTCCAGTGACAGTATGGAAATTAAATATATTTTTCATAATAAAATATTTAAATTAATCATATTTAAATTTAAATATCATTTAGTAACCAATCTTATTTTTAATCTTATTATTAAAGGGACCTTTGGCAGCTGCAGTAACAAGACATTGTATAGCAAAATTGGGTTTTCTCATATTAACAGTATACGCTGGACATTATTACTTCAAATATCATAGCAGTGTTAGTTAATTTATTACAATAATAATTAAAAATTTTTACTTGTATTTTAATACAATTATAAATTAATTTATTTTTTGCATATTGTTTATATGTAGGACTGGGCACGTAAAGGAGGTTGGAAAGTTACGTCATCTAAACTCGCATCATTTCCTGGTGATAAAGATTATCCAAATACCAAATATAAAAATAAAAATGAATATGCTACTTTTGGATTTGAAAAATCACCTATATAAAAATTGTTAAAAAATATATATAATAGTCAGTTTTATAAACAATAAATTATATTTAATAATTAATAATTTATTGAAATTTCATTATACTTTATAGTCTTAAAAGAATTATTAATTTTATTTGTATTATTTTTAATATGTAATATTTATTGATAACTTTAATTTTTTTATTAAATGTAATAAAAAATTACATAATTTCAATTTAAAGTTATAAAAGTTATTATACAAATATTACAATATATTAAACAATTATAAAAAAAATTTTTTAAGGAGTTCCAATTTTTCTGTTACTAGTATTAAGTAAAAATAAATTTAAGCAAATTTGTATTAAAAATGAGTTGTTTTTAAATATTTGTTTTGAACATATTAAATTATTTTTATTTCTATATTTAAACTTTATATTTACGAACTGAATTATTAAATAAATTTTGTAAACATGGAAATACAGAAATAATGTATTTAATATTTGTATAATTATATACAATTATATAATTATATATTGAGAATCAAAAATATAAATTTTTTGATAATTATTTTTAATAACTTGAGTAAACATAAAAGTTATAATAATAAAAAGAAAAAAGTACTATATAAACAAAATTAAATCTTTAAAAAATACGTGTATTTATTTTTTCTTGCATAAACAAAAGTATTAATTAGCTTTGTATCAAAACTCAACTACTCGCTAATTTTTTTTATGATTTTTGGAAATTCCATTCTCTGCTATCCTAGGTATCCAATGAATAGATGTATAATTTTACAAAATAAGCACATTATAATTTTTTTTTTACTTTTTCTTACGTTATATAAAAAAACTAATTATATAAATAACTAATTTTCGGACAGAATTAATGTACTTTTTTGCAGATTCAAATTTCAAAACTATACTCTAGCATCTAATTCTATTAACTCATAAAATAGTTTCTATTATGTAAGAAATTGTTAAATCTAAAACTGTTGCTTCGTTTTTTAAGTAACTAATTAATATTTTAATGATTTAGATAATGATTATTTTTATGAGTGTATTCAATTTTGGCGCACTGTTATTTAATAATTTTGTGAAATCCGAGATCAGAGTCATCTACGAGAAAATATTACAATTACAGTAGTTTGTATCACATATGAATTCCATGTGATCGAACGTTTAAAATTATAGGTTGTATACACAAAGTAAAATAGTAAAATGTTTAAATTGAAATAATTAATTGAGGATTAAATAATTTAAAAATACGTGAATTAACATTTTTATTAATAAATATTAATAAAATTAATAATATAATATGGCTGAAATACCATTAAGCTTAGCTGAAAAAACTTTTATTCTTCATGGTGTTGATGTAAATAATTTTATTTTTGTAGTCAAATAAATTTAATATCATTACCCTAATAATTAATTTATGTTTTATCATTTATAATAAATCTTACGAAATTATTTGAAGTGATATTTCAAATAACTTATGTAATTATATTTTTAATTCTATTGCAGGCTGATTTTAGAAATGATGGTAGAAGTCGCACAAATTATCGTTGGATGGATTTAGAAACAAAATTAATGGATCAAGTTCATGGATCAGCTAGACTAAGAGTAGGAAATACTGATATTCTTGTTGGTGTTAAAGTTGAAATTGATTCACCACATCCAGAAAGTCCTTTAGAAGGAAAATTAGAATTCTTTGTTGATTGGTAAAAAAAATATTTTATAAAAATAATACACAAAGTAAAAAAATATCAAGCTAATATTTTATTTTATAAAAGATTTTTAAGTAATCTAATATTTCAATTTATTGCTTTAAACATTTTCAAATTAATTAATTGTTGGTTTTATTTCTAATATTATGGGTTTTAATTTAATTTAATGAAATATACTTTTTTTAAAAGATTAATTTATTTGTTTAAAATTTGAATGTATTTCATCTTTTCAAGTAAAAATTAAATTTTGAAGATTTATATTTAAAAACTATATTATTTCATTATTATTAAAATAAATTCAATATTTTAATCAATATTTTTTATTGTTTTTATGTATTCACAGTTCAGCCAATGCCACACCAATTTTTGAAGGAAGAGGTGGAGAAAATTTAGCTAATGAAATCAGTAATGTTCTTGCATTTGCTTATCAATCTCCAGATACTTTTGATCTTAAGCAACTATGCATATTACCTCATAAAAAGTGTTGGAAGTTATTTGTAGATATATTAGTGAGTGAATTTTTATTTAATATTATATATATATATATATATATATATATAATATTATATTTTATATATAGAAAAATTCAATAATCACTAACACACAACAAACAACTTTTTGCAGATTCTTGAATGTGGTGGTAACTTATTTGATGCAGTTTCTATAGCAGTAAAAGCAGCATTATATAGTACAGAAATTCCAAAAGTAAAGTGTGCCACTCTAGATGGTGGTGAAGCAGATATTGGTTTATCAGATGATATTTACGATAGTGTAAAGTTAGATACAACAACTTTTCCTATTCTTGTATCACTGTATAAAGTATGTATACTTATTATTTTAAAAAACTAAAGTAACATCTCAATTAAAAATTAATATTTTAGATAGGAGATAATTGTGTTGTTGATCCATCTTCTGAAGAAGAAATGTGCAGTAGTGCAAGCATTGTCATTTCTGTTTTGCCCAATGGAAGAATATCGTCTATTGTTAAAATGGGATATGGAAGTTTACAACCTACTACATTAATCAAAACATTAGACGTAATTTTTTTTTTTTACTAAAAAATATTATTTATTTTAACGTTATAATTCATAACTATTTTACCTTATTTTAGATGGCAACTGAAGTAGGTGTTGAATTACACGAAGAAATTGTATCAGCTTTAAAACGCGAAGATGAGCTTGGACCTAAGCGAGAAATTGTTGGATTTCTTAGATAAAATAATGAAATTTTATATTTATTTTGTATATAAATTATTTCAATAATAATAACTTTTTTATATAAGATTAAAAAATAATTTATATTTTAATATAGTTTGATTAAAAAGTATTTTAGAATTCTTATTTATACTTCCCTCCATATTTGAATTAATGTAGGATTAATAAAAAAGTCCTTTGATTGAGAAAAAGAGCATTTATATAGTAGTTTTGTTGCCAAAATGTTAATAGTGGAAATTTCCAAAGATCAAACTTAATAAATAAACTGGACATTTTATGTACATGTTTTTTCTTAAAGATTTTTTTGATAATTATTAAAAAAAAGTATTGTATTTTTATTTTTTATTTAATTTTAAAATCCTTTTGTTACTAAATTGTTTATATATAAATTCTTTTGAAAATTTCATCACTTTTTAAATTTTCTCTTAACTATGTTTATAATATTTAAAAAAAAAGTAAATTATGCTAAGAGACTTTTTATATTTAAATATAAAATTGTAAACAATTGGTATTTGTTAGTCATTACTTAAACACGATTAAAGATTTCAATTGTTTATTAAAAATCTGTTTCTATAATATTTTGAATTACTAATATTTCCGTTGTTTAGAAAAGACTAAAATTACTTTGAGTAATCTAATTTCTATGAATCTTTAATAATTTATCCTAGTCTAAAAAAATACTCATCTGGAATATTCGCTAAGATTATTGAATATATAATTTAAAAAAAAGTATTTGGATCGATTAAATTTTAGTGAATATTTGAGATAGACAATAATTATTGTGCTCGTTTCTAAAAACCGTAATGTTTGGGCAAAATGCCAATGAAAAAGTAAAACCAAAAAATCACTGATGGATTATCTTTTTCTTCTCTAACATATTTTTTGATCACATGTTAATGTTATGCCTCCCCTATAATTTTCCTTGATGTTCCTTATTTCTCTTATCATTTGTTTTAATGTAATGTATACCTTCCTTAATCTGCTTTGTATATCATTTTATTGTATATTGTGATGAACTTTGGCCTTACGACTCTTCAAACGTAAATTTTAAACGTTGCTTCAAATATTTGCGAGGTGACTATCTACATAAGCAAATGTAGCACTACAATATTAATTTTTAAATTAATTTAATGCAAAATATTTCTTATTAATTAATTTATTTAATACTAATTGGTTGCACTGTTCGCACTCTATTTCACGTAAATAATCAAACTTTCTTGAAGACTGACAAATTTATAAATTATTCTCATTTGTGTTAAATTGTCTCAAATCCCGAATGTTTTAAATACCTACAATTCTTTATTAAAATCTAATGAATAACTTTGGGGTTTTATTATAATAATACTTTTAAATTATTTGGTATTTTGTTTTGTTTTTGTTTTATTATACTATGTTAACAGAACAATCAAACTGAATTTTTATGTGAATAACTTTTACATTCTAAAAAATATAGCATAAATTATTTAAAACTAGTTGGCTAATATTTGGATTGTCTCCAGAATTTATAATATGAAATGGTACACGATGAAAAACATTTTTTTTGTTGATGTAATTTTAAAGAGAAGTTTGCAGTTTTTCTTTTAATGAAGATATTTAAAGGATTTAAAAATTTAATACTCGATCAATCGACCATTTTATTTAATTATTGATAAAAAAATGTTTAATGTTTAATTATATTCATTAAATTGAAATGTTAATGATAAAAAAAGGTTGACGAAGACGAATTATTTTAATATGATCAAAAAGCATATTGTAAAAAATGCTTAAACTTTTTCATCCTATATCTTTTTCATAAATATTTCAGTTTCTCGTAAAAAAAAAAAAAAAAAAAAAAACTCCATACCAATGGATTCATCAATAATTGAATAATAATAATAATAATAATAATAATAATAACAACAATAATAACAATAATTTTTAACGGTTTATTTTTGAATTTTGATTTTTAAATGAGACAAATGTAGACATTAATAATTCGAGGTAAAGGTTTTTCGGAATTTTTTATTAGCCGAAATGTATCCCGAAGGCTCGGCCAAAAGATTCATAAAGCATACCACGGGGTTATAGAACGTCGGGTATGTTACATCGGCCAGTATGAAACCCCGGAGGCGTGTAGGAAACTCAGTCTCGCAGTGTTGGGGAGCGGACTGAGACGTAGTGCAGCGAACGAAAATTGAGAGGAGACAGTGTCTGCCATACTAAATTAATGCCCAATTAATTCGAACGGATTATTGGAGTCAATTGAAAAGTATCGCTCCGATTCTAAAGGAAGATTTTACAGGGCGCACCAGTGATTCTATAAAAATTTATTGAATCCACCGACATTCAATGGAAACGGAATCACTGGAACTTGAAGATGGAGAAGTCGTCGACGACGAGGTAAAGCTTTTTGACAGAAAGTTAACATAACCTTATTTCCTCATTTCATTATTCAGTGCTCTCTTAATCTTGTTTAAATTTTAAAAAGCACCAAGACCAACCTTACTCCTATTTGATATTTCTTTTAAAAACTCTTTTATTGATATATTCTGGTGGTTGAATTAAGAAAAAAAAAAATTTTTTTTTCACGAAGAAGTGAGTAAAGGGCACAAAAACTTTGATTGATGTCTTTTTTTTAAATAAATGTATGTAAATGTATTAATCCTGGATTTATGCACATTTATAAACATTTATTTTTAAATGTATCATAATTTAAAAATTTAATGATTTGTTATATATTTTAAAAAATTACCAAAGTATTTAAATAATAACTATTTTGTGTAACAAGTTCCATGTCAATTTATTACAATAAAATATACAGATTAATGTATAATTTATATTTTTTTAAGTAATCATTGTAATATAAAAAATTCTTTCAATTATTTAAATCCCATAAAGTCCATTAAATTTTTCTTTTTTATGTTTGATTATTTTTATATTTGAATGCAATAATTCGTATCATTACTTTTATATTTATAGCCTATTGATGCCTTTGAAACGTATAATATTTTACAACGACCTCATAATCATGGTCCTCCTGTCACAGAACAAGCTGTAAAACTTAAATATAGCGATGAATCTGATGTATCCGATGCTTCAGAGGATTCCGAGAGTGATTCAGATTCTGATGCAGGTCATAGTCGGATGAAAAGACCTAAGATTAAGATTAAACGTTGCCAACAATCTAGGTCGAGCAATGATAAATATAAAGTTTGGTGTACACAGGTACAAGAAGAATCATTAACTGAAGATTTAGTTTCCTGTGGAGTTACACAAAGTTTATATCATGATCGTAATGTTGAAAGTTATGACTACACTTTGGGATATTCGCTTAGTAAAAAACCAAATCAAGATAACAATACTTCTGATGAAGATCAAGAAACAGAAACAAGACTGACAAATAAACGAACATTTAAGGATAGGGGTAATGCTAAATTAAGATTGGGTAAAAGAAGGCAAAGTCATGAAAATAAAAATGATCCTAAAGGATCAGCTAGAATAATTCCAGACTTAAATGTGACTCCAGAATCAACTAATGAAGAAGTAGCATCTGATATTGCAGATAAATTATCTGAAAAAAAAGATGACCTTATAAGTAAATGCACAGTTTTTTTATCCATTTTTTACATTAGTTTAGTTTAAAATAAATTAATATAATTTTAATATTACAGAAAGGGTAGTCGAAATTTTAGGTACAAAACAAGCAATTGAATTTTTTGAAAAAACAAGAAAAATAGAAGAAGAAGGTGGAATGTTGATAATGAATGGTTCCAGAAGAAGGACAGCTGGTGGAATTTACTTGTATCTTGTTAAAAATGATGATCACATTCCCCAGCCTAAAATTAGAGAAATTTTTTATCAAGATAAGAAAAATAATACAGAAAGAAAAAAAATGTTAGAGGCATCGCATAGGAAACAAAAAACAAAAAAACTAATGAAACTCTTAGAAAGTATGTTGCTTATCTAATGCTTAAAAAAATTAAAATATTCAAAACGTAATTGAATTCATTTAATCTTTCAGATGGTTCAGACAAAGATTTACCAGCTTTATTAACACGAGCAGAACTTTCAGCAAGACAAATAGCAGAAGAAGCAAGGTTAAGAAGAGGTGAAGGAATGGATAGGATTCCCATTGATTCAGATCGTACAGTTTCCAATCCACCTCCAAGTCCTGTAACAGATGATCCTGATCTTTCTGAACCATCTAATCTGGTTTGCTTAAGGCATATTACTGATTATGGGGATGATTTTCTTGATATTGGAGTAGAAGTGGATATGGAAGTTTTTTAAGTTAATAATTCTAAACACATGATGTCTTTTTTCAATGAATTGAAAGACACGCAATTAATATTGTAATGTTAATTCAAAATTCAATTATTCTTTTTTCATTTTCAAAATGTTTCTTAAGTATGTATAATTTGAAAATTCATAAACAATTGTAAATATGCGTGTACTAATTGACACATATTGGCTCACTTTGTACAGATCTTTGCAAATATTTGTGTAAAATTTCAAAACGGGAAATTTATAAAAATTAAAACTCAATAGCCTTATTTAAACAATTATTAAGATAAAATTTCATTTATAAAACTATGTACCTTAATTAAAGCATATATAATTACTATAGCTGAAACAGATTTTATAGAAATCTTGTCATTTTTTTAAAATTCTCATTAAAACGTGATAATTCTCACATTAAAATATCATAAATTTAATTTTTAAACACATTATAAAACTTTTCATTTAAAGATATAATATATTTTCAAAACTTTAATTAATTTATCTAAAATATAGTTTACATTTATATTAAACATTTACTAATGTAAACAGCGTTTTTCTGCAATATAAGCTTATTGTAAAATTACATTGAATTGCAACAATTTATAATTAAGTGCGTATGAATGTCATGTATATAGTGCTACTTTATCGGAGAATAGAACAAGTTGATTTGCATCATATTAAAACAAAGTGATAATAACAACTTGTTACAGTGACAAGCATTGTTAAAGTTTATAAGTCATTATAAAATAAATTAAAGTCATGATTTTTTAAATTTAATTTCATATATTTTTTTTTATCAATAATAAAAATTGATAAAAAAACTGTACAAAAACATTAATATTTACAAGAAAAAATATTATGCCATTTTTTCTATTAACGAGAGTAAATATTGACACCTTTCTTTCACCTAAAAAAAATTATTTAAATTGTTTTTAAAAAATGTTTGTATAAAATTTTATACGTATATAATAATTTTGATATGTGTGGTTATATTTACTTGTTCAACGGATCGATTTTTCAAGATTAAACTAATTGCAAGAAAAGTTTTTTCAGAATACTCTTTTTGAACTCCCTCTAAAAGTATTTTATCATCCTGCATTGTCCATGGCGTATTTGTAAATGATTTTTCTGCCTCTATATTTGTACTGCTATCCGAATCAGAAGAAGCGTCTAATTTATCTGCACTTGTAGAACAAATATTAATTTTTTCTGGACTAGTCATTGTATCTTCTTCATGACTATCGGTACTTATTTCTCCAAATTTTGTCCCAACTAAATATTAATAATAGAAAAAAGTCTTAAAATTACTAAATTTGATGCAATGACAAATAACATTAAAACATTGAATTTAATAATATAATATAAAAAATGTATATATTTGGATACAACTCACATGTATCTAATTCTACATAGTCTTCATTTACAGTGCTTACACCACTTTCTTCAAACTCCACATTATCTCTATTTACACTAAATTCATTTTGATCATCATCAATTCTTTGCTCAGATTTATTATGTTTCTTTTCAGTCTTTTTTTCTCGTTTAGATTTCACAGACGCTGATTGCTTAGTTGCTTTCTTATGCTCTGTTGTTTTTGATGGCGACTTATTTCCTTTTTTAGGTTTCGATGTTGATCTATCACTGTCTTCATTATCCTTCACAGGAGAACCCTTGGATGAACAAGGTTTCAAGCTAGACTCTTCCGATATAGAATCGCGCTTCGAAGATTTCCGACGCTTTCTAGTTGGTGGACAAGGAATAAATCTTTCAGTAGTCTTAAGGGATACACGTGAAATATTTTCTAATTTTTCTTCATCTGCACCAGGAAACGTAATTTTGGCTGGTCTCAGACCCTCAGAAGTTTGTAAATATATTCTTCCATTTAAAAACTAAAACATTTGTTATTAGTAAAACCAAAATTAATGCATTAGTATTTTTAATTGGAAATGTATATTTTGTATAATGTATTTTTAACAAAAAAAAAGTTAAAACTTTATATTTTGAATTTGTAAGTGTGTATACAAGATAAATTATAATTTGGTTTTTGTCATATTATTTTTATTCGAAATAATCTTGAAGCAGTGATAAAATTAACAAATTCGATCTTAGGAGCATAAAATTAAATAAGTAATCCATTTAATAACATCAAAGGAATATTGAAATATTAGTGATTAATATAAATAATTATTTTTTTATAAAAAAAATAAATATGTGTGTATAGGTATCTACCCTTGTTCCACATGATGCACAATGTTCATTAATTCCTTTTAATTTTGAATCGACTAGACTATGACAATCACATTTACAACCATCACCTCCATAAGGATCCTCTTGTGGTGTGGATACTGGTAATTCAATATTTTCATATAATTCTGGAGCATCTGCATCGTATGTTTTACTTTTATCATGTGGTCCCACTGGACACGATAAGTTTTCAAATAAATGAGCAACAAATAAGCTAAATTAAAAATTAATATAATAATAAATTATTTACATTCATTTCACATCGATATATTCACTTTACATCCTTACTTATAATCAATACAAAAATTAATTTAATAATAAATTGTATTAATAAAAGGAATATTGATTTAAATTAAAACAGTTGTATAATTTTTGACCACCTATATTTTACTGTGATTTGACTGTGATTTGCAGTAGATATAAATTAATTTTGTATTTATTAATAATAAATTGTTTCTTTATAATTATTTTATTATTTATTTAGATTGTATTATTTAAATAACTTTTGTAGTTTCTTTTTTTTTTTCATAAATAAAGGTTATGATAAGAACAAGATATCATGTATCACTAAAAATTAAATAACTATTTAAATTTCCTTCGTACAAAAAATATCTATATATTCAAATAATCAATTATCACGTACTACATTTTTTTACAATAATATTAAATTTACAGTTTTATATTAAAAAAGAATATTTATAAAACTAACTAATAATATTCATTATTGGTAAATCATGATATCTTAATTTTTTAATGTATAAAATAAATCGATTCATACATTTATTTATTTTTCATTATTCAAAAACCAAGCCCTACTATTAAAAATTAAAATATCAAATACCTATGAGGAGGTTTACCCGTAGGTAAAATTTGCAAAAACATGTCCATAATTAAAGGATGACCCTTGAGTGCTGTAGCCATAGTATTTTGTGCAATTTCAACAGTTACATAAGGGTCTGAAGCCATTTGTGTCATTGCTTGCATTACCTTTGCAATACGAGAGGGTTGCTTTGCAAAATACATTTGAGTTATATTTACAAATTCTTTCATTTTTAACATCATTGTATGATCTATAGATTTATCAATAAGAGCAGCCTGATGAGGTGTTAAAAATAATAGGAAATCGGAACAAAGATCTGGATACTCATATAATTTTTCACAAACTTCTTTATAAAGATTCACTGCAAGCTTATCTCTATCTATTTCACATTTGTCTCTAGTTTGATTACTTTCGCAATCTAGGGATGACACTTCATTTAAAAA
The DNA here is from genome assembly GCA_018907245.1 of Eupristina koningsbergeri. Lineage (NCBI taxonomy): Eukaryota > Metazoa > Arthropoda > Insecta > Hymenoptera > Agaonidae > Eupristina > Eupristina koningsbergeri. The sequence goes on along the minus strand of JACCHV010000008.1, from coordinate 3,749,366 downwards.
ATAATCATCACTATTAGGTTGATTAGAATTTTCTAACTTTTCACTATAATCCAAAAAAACCTTTAATACAGTCTTAAATAATTCTGGATCTTTTGATTCTAATTTAACATGTATTTTTTGAATAAACGATGCAGCAAATTCTGTAATATACAATCCCATTCATGAATACATTATTTATTTAATTTATTATAACATTACTTACTTGTTGCTCTTTCGTCTTCATTTATATTATTTTCTACTTCTAACAATCTTTTTAAGTTTTCTAATTCTCTAGCTTGCTTAGTTTTTTTGCGACTAGCTGTGTTTTTTTTAATAGTTGTGCTAGCCAACATAAGTTCAGCTATTTCATCTTCATTATCCTTTAATATAGAAATAATTATATTATTTAAAATACATTAAAATTTTATGATATGATTAATTATTTATTAATAAGATTTATGATAAAATATAGTATTTTATTTTGAAAACTTATATTAATATCAGAAAATCAAAAAAAAATTTTGAACTTTATAAGTTTTAATAAATTTATTGAATATAAATCTTACTTTCATATTAATGCTGATAAAGTTAATTACAATATGTACATTATAAGTATATATTTAACTTAAAAATTATTTCATATGTTTAATAGAATTAACAAAATATAATCAAAATTCTAATTTTAATATGTTTTTATTAAAAAAATATTCGAGTATTACCCCTTTTGTAAAAGAAGATGCATCATCATCAATCTTATCAAAGCTTTCATTAGTATGACTATTTGATGTCGATGCTTTGGGAGATAAATTTTGAGCCAGTAATTTCATATTTTGCACACTTTTAATTTTTGCTAAACGCGGTGTAGTCATTCTTAAACGTGTTGGACGTGATTCTTCTTCATCTGTTTCACATGTTCTTAAACTCTCAGCAGACTCGACATCAGATTCTGCTTCATTCATTTTTAATTGCATTGCTTTGGTTTTTGTATTGTTAATTTTAGATAATAAGTTACTGGATTCAATTTTCTGAGGAGTAGTCAATGAAGGCATGTGTCTAAACATATTTATAATTGGATTTCTCAAGTGATGACCTGTATGTAAGACTTCATCAGAAGAAATAGAAATAAATTCGTTATCATAGTCGAGTGTTTTATTTTTCTGAGTTTTTAAAAATATTAAGTAATCATCAATATTGCCCTTTTTTAACTAAAATAACAAATTGAATTAATTATTAATTATTATTCTTAAAATAATATGTAATATTTAATGATCATTAAATTAAAAATATACCATATGCACAAAATCTTTCCAAACTGGTGGCAAATATTCTATTGGTTGATCTATTGGAGATATTAACTGATATTCCTTCAAAATACGATGTTCTGTTCTTGGAGCAAATCCATTTATAAAATAGTGCTAAAATATAAATTGCTTTTATAATTATAAAAAAAAAATTTATTCAAATTAAAAATATGTACTTATAAAAATTTTTAAAATTTTATATTTTTTAACAATTTAAACATTAAAATATTTTCTTTAAAAAAAATAAATAAATAAAAAATAAAAAAAAATTATTTCTACATTATTATATATTATTTTTTAAATTTAAATATTGATTTATTTTATTATTAAAATACCTTGATAGAATTATGCGTTTTACTATTTTTACATTTTTGTATATAATAAATTAATCCAATTATAGTTTTAACTGGAATCAAATATTTTTGTATTTCTTTTACAGCATCAATAAATCTATTGCGGTTACTTGAAAATTTTTTTGGTATTGCTTTTACATATGGTAAAAATTGTTCCAATCCCAAAGCAATAAGACTGTAAATAAATTAATATTTAAGTTTAACTGAATATCTAAATTTTAAACCATAAATAATAATTTTAATTTAATGTCATTACTTATTTTCAGATGGTAAATATGATGAATTATTTATTTCAAGAGAACTTGGAAATGAGTCTGGTAGTAATTGGGGATGCATTAGTGCTTTACTGTGAGCCATTAATTTAATTAATTCAGGATGAAATTTATTTTTATACTTTTTTTTTGATCTATAAGCAATTGCTTCATTTTCTGCTTCAGTTTCTAAATGGTAAATATACTCATTTAAAAACTTTGGATCAGATAATTTTAAATCCCAATCAGAAACTAAAGAAAAAGCATCATCAAGATTATTAGCTATGAATTCTGAATTTGATTTATCCCCTAGTGTTCTAAATAAGAAGTAAGATAATTATATTTTTATAAACAAATAAAGTAAAAATATTTAAATTTAATTAAAAGTTACCTTAAACTATTTAAATTACTTTTACAAATTACTGATTGTTTATGCCATTTAGGATGCTTATAACTCATGACATATTGTTGTACCATTAATTGAACATGCTGAGAAATTTGTACAGATAATAAGTAACGTTGATTAGGATTAATTAGTTCTGGAAGATCTGGTTCAGATAATACAGGTAATAGATCAACCATCGGATTTCCCTATAATGAAATATCACTTAAAATATATAAAAAACATTTAATTATATATACATTTTTAATTGATTTAAAATTTACTAGAGAAGTGTTTTCTATTAATGTGATTGAAGTATCAAGAGTTTTTTTTTTCTTTGGTATTTTTTGTTGTTGCTGTGCTTGTTGTTGCTGTTGCTGTTTGGTATATTGATCCGCAAATTCATCAAGCTCGGCTATTAATGTTTTTAATTCTTTTTTTGACACTTTTACTGCTCTGTCTTCTCTTAATTCTTCTTTATCCACTTTATTATAATAATAATAATAATAATAATAATAATAATAATAATAATAATAATAATAATAATAATAATATATAATAAAATAGTCTATTAATAATAACATTTATATTATTAATATTTATACTTACGTAAATCTGTTTCTTCATCTTCCAAAATATTATATTCTGGATCTGCTTCAGGATCATCTTCAACGTTTATTTCTTTTTGAAGAGGTTGAGTATATAATTCTTTTAAAAAATTAATATATTCATCTTCTGGTTCCCAATCCCAATCATACATATCAGTTGTAATATCTGGTGGAATAAATGCTTGTTCAATTTGTTCTAAAGGTGTTTCACTAAGACAAAGTTTTGAACGTGTCCTGTGGCCTATACTTTCTTCTTCTGTTGGAACATGTGGAATCCTAGAGTCATTTTAGCATGAATATAAAAAAATATTACATTTTCTTTTTATATAATATATATTTTTATACAATTAAACTGGTAATTTTATTGTATAAAATTCATAATTTAATTCTGAATATCATGATTTTAAAAAATTAAGCTTACATAAGTGGTATTTTAAAAATTCCTTCCTTATCATATTGAATATTTTGAACATTCGATGTTTCAAAATAATTTGACTTATCACCAGGAGTTGCTGGTGTAGATGGTTGAGAGTCTACATCACTTCCTACAGAATTATCAACATCTTTATCATCATCACTTTGTTGATCTTGATCTGGGCGATACTCCTCATCAGATGAATCTTCAGAAAATTCTTCTTGAATAAGTATTTGTACATCAGAAGTTGTACTTTTTACAGGTGTTATAGGCCAAGGAATATCAGGTTGTGCCATCGCTAATTCTCTATTACATTAAAATAATATTAATAATTAAATTTGAAAGTAATTACTAATAAAAATAAATTTCATATAAAATAAAATATTAAAATCATACTTTGCCTTAGCTCTTGTTAATTTTGGTTCAAAAACTATATCATCTTCTCCTTTCGTAAGTCGTGTTTGAACCATTGCCATAACATGTTCGTTAGAAATGACATGTTTTAAAATATTTTTAACATTTGTTGCAGTTAAATTTGTTTTAGATGCTTTTGCATCTAATTGCCTTTCTATTTCTTCTTCCATTTTGTTTAAAAAAGATGCATCATCAACAATTTGTCTTCTTAATTTATTAGTATCATTAAAATTATCTACTTCTGAAACATCAATTTGTAATCCAGTTGTATCTGAATCTGATGAACCATCACTATCAACAGTGTCCAAATCTAAATTAAATGAAAAGGACAAACTGTTTTCTACTGTAGAGTCATCCATTGTACACAACTTATGGGTCAGGATTTAGGAACAAATTGTTTCTGTTAGAAAATAAATAATGATTATAAATATCATATTTTAGATATCATAACGTTTGTTATGTCAAAACGAGTTAAATATAATTATAGTTGAAATAATTTATGTATATTGTATTATTATAAAGCTTTTAGTGCATAAATGTTTTTTATTTCTAAACTAATTTTATTTTTAGTTTATAATAATTTAAAAGTAGTGAACATTGCGAGTATTTTATTTATTCTATAAAAAAAGCAGGTTAAATTGTTGGAAATAAGTCTCGTATTGTCATAAAATTTGTCCTAAAACTTAGAATAATAATAATTCAATAATTTTATAAATACATACTGTTTTTAATCACTATAAAGATTCATAATAAACACCTGTAATAAACACTTTACATTTAAGATTTTCTTGTAAACAAAGTTTCAATTACGTCTTAACAACATTTCAGTTGTTTGTGATAAATGGCGGGAAAAAGTGACAATACGAAGCATAGAATTTATCAAATCTAATTTATCAAGCATAACAGTTATCAGTATTCAAGCATAATCGACACTTGTGAAGATGTTTTTCTTAATGATTATTTAGTAGTTATCTATTAAAAATAAAACATATTGCTAATATATATGTTTTATATTTGAACAATTTCATGTAAAAATATTAGATTCAATACTTCTTATTTACTAATTTCGTTTGGATTTATTATATCTTATATACGCTCATAAACGCATATTATTTATTTATTCAATAACTTTTTATAATGCCAATATCAAATTATTGAACACAGACAAAAATTCTACTTTTGTTTACATTTAGTGCAAATACGTATCAGTAACTAATTGAAATTAAAATGTAAGGTATGACTTTTAAATTTTTTAATATTAAACACAAATATTGATATAATGATCGACAAGTTAAACTGATTTTTTAAATAAAGAAACTACAATTTATAAAAAAGTAATATAATATGATATAAGAATATGTATTCATATTTACGTTACAATTATTATAGTAGTATTTATATAAATTGCCTTTTTTTTTTTATTTTACTAAATCTTAATCGAAGAATAATTAGAATTTATTTGTAGCAATTTGCTTTATTCGATCTTTCGCATATTTGATATACGAATACTTAGATTTATTAACATAAATTCTTTATAAACTTACAATCTTATTTACATATTAAAATTTAAAAAATATAGTTAAAAACATTTTTTCAATTAATTTTTTTTTTACTATAATAGAAAATATATTCTTCTTATGTACAAAATTATAAAATAAAATATTTCACCTAAATAGTAAAAATAAAATATTATACTATATAATATAAATACTATAAGTGTATCGTGCCTAAAACATTAAAGATTTATAAATTTTAATGCAATGGTAGTTTTATTTTATTTTACCTTTTTTTAGTGTATATTATAATTAATTCCCTTAGCACGTAAAAATATTAATTATGAAATGTTACAATAATCTGCTTATAAATTATCTTGTGTAAATATAAATTCTAAATAACTAAATATTAAATATACATATTTATGTATATATATAAATTTCAAATAAATCAGGGATTCAAATATATATAATTGCAATTATATAAAATATTAGATTCAAAACAGTAATGTGAAAGAACATAATACATATTTAAAGAATAAATTAAAAAGATATCTCTATTCAATTATCTTTCTACCATTTTACATTATTATTTAATGAAACTTTAAAAATTATTATTATATTTAAAATAAATTTGTGTAATTATCATTTTTGTAAATCTATCATGAGTTCCATTTGGAAATAAGAATCAAAATTGTAAATCGGTAATCGTAACTTAGATTTTATATTGACATCAAATGTAAAAAACGTGACAAGGCTGAAATACCTAGCAAATGATTATAGGCATTATATCATAAAAATTTTTTTTATTAAAACCCGCAGCATAAAAATGCCCGTCAAGCATTGAGTCGTGGTTTCACACAAGGAAATGCCACAGCTATCGATAACTTCAAAATTTATTCAGATAAATCAGTCGTTCACATCAACATTTTTAATATTAAGAGATTTTAAATAAGCAATAGTTTATTTTTGCGCTATCAAAGATACTATTGGTACCTTCACTACTAAACACCGTATTAAAGATCCTAAAAATTTGTCGAGAGTAGGAACAGCGTCCAACATAATTATTTATATTGAAATTTCTTTATTAGACATAAATATATTATATACAATATATACAAAAACTATGTTTTCTGTATATCATTCAATTGTCCTAAAATTATTACACAGTGATAACAACCTACAAGTGAAAGGGATTGAGCAATTAATAATCGGTCATTGTCCAATTGCCCTCATTGCCCAAGTTTATTCGGTCTTGAGAGTGTAACCCAAGAAGATATTGATATAAATAACAAAAATCTATATTAAAAATGCATACTTATAAATTATGAGAGAAAAATTTTTAAACTTTGTAGCCTTAAATATCCAGAAGGAAAAATTCTTTTAAATATTTAAATTATATAAATTTGTCTTAACGAAATTAAAGAAATTTTAGTTTAATAATTACTTAAAAAAATCACATTCATTTGTAGATAAGAATATTTTTAAAAAATTCAAACATTTTTTAATATTGAACCAGTTTTTATCATCATAAATTTTTATTGAATGGAACTTGTTTCTCAAACTCTATATATTTTTCTTGATATTAAATTAATAAAAAAAATTTAATAACATAATTCAATATGGGCCTATACTATTGATTATAAAAATTGAAATTCAAAATATGCTTTACGTTTTTTACTTTGATTTGAATAAAAATTTGAAATCTGCATTATTATCTCATAATTCTTAATATTAAGTGGTATTTAAAAACATTTCAATTAATCATTACAATGATTATAAACTTTTCAAAAAATAAATTTTACTTGTATAATTAGATTCGCATTAAAACATTTAAAGAATGGTTACATACGTAATACGTATTTATTTTATTGCTATTATTATATGCTGTTATTGCAATTCAGAAAATTAATAATACATAAATAATAATTAGATTGTATTTTATACAAGATTTAATTATTATAATTTAATATTGATGAAATTTGTTATTTCATAAAAAATTTTTATCGATTATTGTTGTTTGGTAAAGTTTGAAATAAAAACAATTGACTTTTAAATTTTCCATAAAGGTGCAATTAAGTATAATAGAAAAGATCAGCATAATTCTGTTGTAGTTGTGGAAAGGTGTCACAACTTATAATTAACACACAATTAACTAAATATCAAGATGAGCTGATATAAAGTTATTAATAGAGGAAGAAAACTAAAAACAAAAATCTAATAATAGTTTTAAATTCGTATTGATTTGAGTGAGGTTAATTTGAAACTGATGATTGGCGCAATCGTTTTCCTCTTGTAGAATACAATTTGGTGGATGGTTGCAGCAACGGTACGCATTTTATCTATCGAGACTCGAGTAAAAGTTATTTAAAAAAAAATTTGTTTTTGTCCTTGTCCCGTAATTAAAAGTTAATTGCAGTTGACATTCACAATCGATGTTCTGTCTTGGGTCCAGGTGGCCACCGCAACTCTCGCAATGCCGAGCGCCGAGTCACCGAAAAAATTCGTTTCCCCAGAATAATGCCATTGTACACCCAATTATCTACAGCCAATCACGAATCCAACAACAGCACGTGTACACACCTTCTCCCCCTCGCGGAGATAAATATCCACGGAGCGATCGATCGATCGATCGATCCCCGATCCTGCCCGCGATCTATTAAAGGACCCCCGATCCGCGGACCCCGACACTCGCGACTCCAGCCACGAGCAGAAACAACCACCATCCCTCGCTCCATTTACAATTCACGCACCCCCGGGTCTTAATTCGATTGGTACTTGAAAGGGAAGCTGCAAAGTCATCATGAGGACAGGCGCAACTGTTTTAATCTTGGCAATGATCCTTGCCGTCACAGCCGCACAAGACATTACACCACTTTTGCAAAACAGGAACATCGTCGAAAAGCAAATAGGATGCATCCTCCATCGTAACTCGTGCGACGTCATTGGAAAGCAGATCAAAGGTGACTCTTTTCACTCTATTCCAAAAGCTCTTTTTCTTTTTTTAATTTTTTAAATTTGCCTCTCTCTCTCTCTCTCTCTCTCTCTCTCTCGTAACTTTAACTTTGTCACGAATTTTTCAAACTTAAAACAAGGATTTATCGCTCATTTATGTCCCATTGCACCGTTCCGTTTTTACTCGCTTTTATTTATGTAAAAGCCCATGTCTATAGGGATATGCCATGCTTTGCTAATCTTAATCCCAATATTTATTTCCATTTTACTCTTGAGATTCCGTTGAACGTCACTGTCGACTAATATATTCAAACTTTATGCTTTAATTTTATTAAGCGCGTGTTAAATAAAAAATTCTTCTTTAGACTTCGAGGAAAAACATCTTCAAAGAATTTGAAAGTTCATATTTGACTATAAACGATTCATTTTTATTCTTGGTGAAAGTATTAAATTAAAATTCCGAATAATAAGCTTTATTTTAAAAAAAAAAAATATTATAAAATTGTATCCAAGTAATGATAAAATTGAATAGTAAAACTGATAAAGTCTAATATACAATTACACTTTGAAAAGTCAAATAGTCAACAAATCAAATTTGACATTGAGTTCCAAATACACTTATTTCAATTTGATTTATAGTCACATTTTATGATTGAAACTTTTTTTTAAATAACCATAATGATTAAGTTAATTGTGCATTATCATTTTATATTTAAAATTAGGATATTTTCATTGTTTTTAAATCAAAGAATATATAAATATTAATATATAATTACGAATCACTTGTACATGTATTTATTAATACATTAATATGTAACTAGTCTTTTTATTTTAATGAATATCATTTATTGTAATAAATTTTAATGAATTTATTATAATGGATAATAATAGGTGAAACTAATTCGTATCTTAATTTCTAGCATAAAATATTTCAAATTAAAAATAAATATAATAATGTCAACATTAATTAAACTCGAAATTAATTATTCAATATTATATATTTTGTTTATACACAGTTGTAAATTTTACAAATATTATTTACAAACAATGATTTATAACTATATATTCTTAAAATTTTAATTAATAAAAATACTAAACAATGAAAATTCCTTATTAAACGTCTTGTTTCACATTATAATTATTTTAATTAATATGTACATGTATACTTTTATTAAATTTTATCCTAGTATTAAGAAGTTCTGGCTTGTTCTTATT